>CM062395.1:12380519-13580519 GCA_031304145.1 Cardiospermum halicacabum
TAGTTATAGTTGTCCTCCATTTCCCCCCATGTGGTGGTCATTTTTAGCATGTGTGAGGTAAGATTAGAATAGTGTGATTGACAATCATAAAATGTGTTTCCTCCCATGTGGTGGTCTTTTTTAACATGTGTGACGTAAGATTAGAATAGTGTGATTGACAATCATAAAATGTGTTTCCCCCCATGTGGTGGTCTTTTTTAACATGTGCGACGTAAGATTAGAATAGTGTGATTGACAATCATAAAATGTGTTTGTAGATCACATTTCTAGAGAATTGTGATTATTTTAGTTGCATGCATCATAGTTATACTCTTAAGACTTCATTTATTCTTTTCTGCCCATTTTTGGCATATATGATTTAAGTTCACAATTCGGTAATTGTCCATAACAAATTGTTATCATATATCACAGTGACAAATCATAACATGTAAATCAATTGTAATTATACAATAATAGTCAACTAAATTCAAGATATAAATTTAAAAAAAAACACAAGAAGATTGTGGTGGGAAAACAACTTACGGACCCTCAACGAATTGAGAAGTAAACTTAAGTCAAAAGCATAGCCAAGACCTTCGGCCGAAGAGGACCAACGCCCCTTCAGCCGAAGGGGACTCATCAAACCTGCGGCCGAAGAGAGACCAAACACACCCAAATAACTACTGCGGCCGAAGAAATCTGATACAGACTCGGATAGTACCAACAAGCCCAAATCCAATGAAGGAAACCAAGTCCAAGAAAGAAACTAAGTCCCAGGAGGAGACCAAGCCCCAGAGGAGATCAAGCCCAAAAAGGACACCAAATTCAAGGAGAATAAGGAGTCCTAATCTAAATAGAAATAGGACCCAAATACCTTCTATAATTAGGGGGTAGGGATGGTTGTAAACGGATCCGATTATTATTCATTAGAAGCTAAACTCTGTGAGATTATCTCTGTAAGCTTTTAGCTATTTTCTCAAGCAATCTTAGCCTAATATTTGGCTGTGGTTTATTTGGCACCACAGTTTGACGCCCACCGTGGGGCTACGAAACCTCACACATAAGGCTGAGATCTCCAAGAAGTAACAAAATCAGATTTCTGATTGTCCTAACTTCGTTCCATTCTCGTCAGACATGGCACCAGCAAATCCCAACACCGTCATCGTAGAAGACCAAACTCTTAAAATGCCAGAGGAGCAACTTGCCATCATGACGGAGATGCTCAAAAAAGCAGAAAAAGAAAAAGAACTATGGAAAAAAGAAGCAGAATCTAGAAAAGCCTCCTCCAAGGAAGAACCAAGCGATCATGCCGGAGATATTCACCCCTCCGCAAGAAAAGACTCAACTTTGAGGAAGGCTCCGACAAAGGGTCTGAAGAAAGCGACGGGTCAACGGAAAGTCGCAAAACTCTAGACCTGAATAGTTCAAGCAGTTCTGATGACGAGCAGAAGAAGCCAACATCGTCCAAATGAAGTCGTGAAAAGCGCCGTGACCGCGAAATCAGAGGACTCAAGGACCTGGTACAACGGACCTCAGGAAGAAGAATAACTATGCTCTCTTCAACGACGCACTACTCCGACACCCCATTCACATCCTGGATCCTGGACACCAGAATGCCTAAAAGGTTCTCCACTCCTAGCATGAAACCCTACGAAGGAACCACGGACCATGAGGACCACATCACTGAATACAAGACTCGTATGGGGACGTGCAACATTCTTGAAGAAGATATGGAGGCCATAATGTGTAAAGCCTTCGGTTCCACTCTAACCGAAACCGCCTAGAGATGGTATTCTTCCCTCCTCGGGAAAAGCATCAGGTCCTTCTCCTCACTGGCCACGAAGTTCGTCAACCACTTCTCTGACAGCCGAAAAAAAGAGAAATATGTGGATGATCTTACGACTTAAGACAAGGGGTTAATGAAAGCCTTAGGCAATATGTGAGAAAGTTCAAAGAAACCAAGATGGCCATCCCGGGTTGCAGGGATAAAAGCGCCATCAAGGCCTTCATAAAGGGGCTCGTAAAAACGTTAAAATTTTACGAAAGCCTCAAACTGATAGAACCAAGGACCTTCGAAGACGTCCTAGAAAGAGCAGAGGATACGATGGAGTACGAAGAAGAATTCTAACCTCGGAATTCTAGGGGGCCACAAAACGCCTCGAGTCAACGAGAACGAAACGACCGTAGTAGCAATGGACGGAGCGAGGATTATAGAAGAAACCAAAGAGACTCCGATCGCAGCGGTCCCTCTAGGCCAAGTTACACCGGCCCTGATCCCATACGCAGGGAGAAAGAACTACTTCCGTACCCCCTCACCATACCCACGAGTGAGGCCCTGACGGTACTCAAAACCTTAGGGGACAGAGTCAAGTGGCCCGAGAAATCTAAAAACCCCTCTGCGCGGAAAGATATGTCCCGATACTGCCAATTCCTCGGGGACCATGGCCACAACACTAACGAATGCTAGATCCCGAAAAGAGAGGTGGCAGAGCTTATTAAAACAGGGCACCTGCGAGAATACTTAACCGAGAAAGGGAGGGAAATTGCGGCTGAAGCAGATAAGAATCGGCGGGTGAATCCAACCCTAGTAGCGAACGCAGAAGAAGGGGTGATTAACATGATCACTGGGGGATCCGATATATGCGGACTGACAAGCTCGGCCGCGAAGAGAAAGCTTTGAGAAACTCAGAGCATATACAACATCAAAAGTGAGAACACGAACAACCGTTACTCCATCACTTTCACTGAAGAAGAGGCCGGAGAAGTAAATGCACCTCACCATGACGCGTTGGTGGTAAAAATCTCCATAGCGAACCTAATGTTAAAAAGGGTACTAGTCGAGAACGGCAGCTCAGCCAATATCTTATTCCTGGAAATGTTCAAAAATATGCAGCTGGATGAAAGGATGATGCGTAGGAAGGCTATCTCCCTCGTAGGCTTCGATGGAAAAGCCACCTCTACCATTGGAGAAATCGAGTTACCGATATATGCAGAAGGAATAAACCTCCACGCCACCTTCCTGGTAATAAGCTCCAATTCTGCTTATAATGTAATTTTAGGAAGGCCCTGGATCCATGGGATGAAAGCCATACCCTCAACGTACCACCAGCTGATTAAATTCCCGACTCCAAACGGGATCAAGCAGATAAGAGGGGAACAAAATGCATCCAAAGAGTACTACGCCAACTGCTTGAAACAAAAAGCGACAGAAGCATAGCAATCACAGACGCGGCCGAAGGCACCCCTAGAGCCGGCCGAGCACAAAGTGGATGAAATATCACTGGATGAGGGAAAAATAGTGCAAATCGGGACATGCTGGAGAGAAGAGAAAGGGAAGAACTGATAGACTTCCTTAGGGCCAACCAAGACTGCTTCGCCTGGTCACACACAGACATGACTGGAATCGATGCAGCAGTCATTACCCACAAACTAAACGTGAAAGAGGGGATGAAACCGGTGAGACAAAAACGCAGAAGGTTCGCCCAAGAGCGGAATGAGATCATCAATGAAGAAGTGGAGAAGCTCATTGCAAATGAGTCAATCAGAGAAGTCCAATACCCGGATTGGCTCGCAAACGTGGTGGTCGTGAAAAAGAAGAATGAGAAATGGAGAGTGTGCATCGACTTCACCGATCTAAATAAAGCATGTCCAAAAGATCCGTTCCCACTGCCGCACATAGATCTCACCATTGATGCGACCGCGGGATACGAGAGGCTGAGCTTCATGGATGCTTACTCCGGTTATAATCAGATACTGATGCATCCCGGCGACCAAGAAAAAACTGCCATCATCACAGAGCGGGGCATCTATTGCTACAAAGTAATGCCCTTCGGGCTGAAGAATGCGGGCTCCACCTATCAAAGACTCATGAACAAAATGTTCGCCGATAAACTGGGGAAGACTATGGAGGTATATATTGACGATATGTTGGTAAAATCGGAGGAAACAAGCCAGCACATTCACCATTTAAGTCAGGCATTCGAAACCCTTCGGAAATACAACATGAAGCTGAACCCCACCAAATGCCAATTCGGAGTCAAAGCAGGAAAAGTCTTGGGGTATCTAGTAACGAAGAAAGGAATTGAGGCCAACCCAGACCAAATCAAGCCGATCCTAAACATAGCGGAGCCTCAGAACAAGAAAGACGTGCAAAAGCTCACTGGAAGATTGACGGCCTAACCAGATTCATCCCAAAGGCATCGGAAAAGTTTCAGCCATTCTTTGAGGCCCTTAAAAAGTCCAAGGAGTTTGAGGTGGACCGAAAATTGCAGAAAGGCACTAGCCGACATCAAAGATTTCTTGACCAACCCTTCACTCTTAGCTAAATCGGAAGCTAATGAAAAACTATATCTGTACCTATCACATTCACAGATTGCAGTAAGTACAGTCCTGGTCAAGGAAATCGGGGGGGAAGCAATAACTGGTATACTTCGCAAGTAAGACTCTAACCCCGGCAGAAACAAGATATCTGGCCTTAGAAAAAGCGATCCTGAGCTTGGTATTTGCTGCAAGAAAACTCCGGGCATACTTCCTAGGACACCCAATCGTGGTGAGAACCTCCTTACCTTTACGGGCGTACTACACTCCCCAGAGAAATCCGGAAGACTGACGAAATGGGCCCTAGAACTCAACGAACACGACATATCGTTCGAAGGGAAAAAAGTCATCAAATCTCAAGCCCTCGCGGATTTTCTAGCAGACTTCGAGGAAAACCTATCCACTGAAGTAACCGAGGCCGAAGTAAATCAGCTAATAACATTTACAACTGAAGAATGGGTACTAGAAGTGGACGGAGCCAGCAGGCAAAGCGGCAGCGACAGCGGCCTGGGTGTATGTCTCCGACCCCCGAATTTGCCCCCAATACTCCAAGCAATCCGATGCGAATTCCCAACCACCAACAACGAGGCCAAATACAAAGCCCTGATTGCAGGGTTAAGTGTGGCAAAAGAAAGTGGAGCGCACAATTTGACGATCAAATGCGACTCCCAGTTGGTGGTGAATCAAATAAACGGCACATACCAGACCCGAAATGAAAAAATGGCCAAGTACTTGAAGATAGCCAAAGAGCTTATGAAACGTTTCCAAAGGGCCGCAATAAAGCAGATCCCAAGAGAAGAAAACGAGAGGGCCGATGCTATGGCGAACCTCGGGGCCTCAATGCGAAAAGACGAGCCAACGGGGCCAATTGTATATGACTTCCTCCCCAAAGCGGCCATCGAATACGAGGAAACCTTGGCCATAGAACAGAGCGACTGGAGAGCCCCCATCATCAGCTACATCAATCATGGTCAAGTACCTGAAGACAAAGCAGAGGTAAGAAAGCTACGTGCCCAGGCTGCCAGATTTTGCATCATCGGAGGGACACTCTTTAAAAGATCCATAGGCGGCCCCTTCCTAAACTGCATCTCCCTCTCTGAGGCCGAGCTGGTATTGAAAGAATTCCATGAAGGATCAGCCGGGAACCATTCCAGAGGCAGGAGCCTGACATTCAGAGCACATAGAGCCGGATATTACTGGCCAACCATGAAGACAGACGCAGCCGAACTTGTAAAGAAATGTGATAAATGACAAAGACACGCCAACTACTCCAACCTCCCCGCCAGAAATCTACACAGCATCACCTCTCCATGGCCGATCGACAAATGGGGGATGGATATCATCGGGCCTTTCCCGATATCCACGCACGGTCGAGAAAGGTATATACTGATGGTAACTGATTACTTCACGAAGTGGATAGAAGGTGAAGCACTAGAAAGAGTCAGAGAGCAAGAAGTGCAGAAATTCATTGGGAAACACATCATCTGTAGATTCGGCATACCGCGGGAAATCATTACCGACAACGGTCCCCAATTCATAGCGCAAACTCTGAAAGACTTCTGCAACCAGTTAAACATAAAACTCACATACTCAACCCCGAGATACCCCAAGCTAACGGTCAAGCCAAAGCATCCAACAAGGCGGTGGTAGATTCCTTCAAGAAAAAACTAGAGGGGGCCAAAGGTTTGTGGCTCGAAGCCCTTCCCGAAGTCCTCTGGGCATTCAGATTAATCCCCAGAACTTCAACACTGCAAATCCCCTTCTCAATGGTCTACGGAACAGAAGCAGTACTCCCAACAGAGATCCTATCGCCACAAGAAAGGCAAAATGGAAGAGCCAATGAACATGTCTTGGCCTTCGAAAGAGATACTTCAGATGAAAAAAGGGAGAACGCACAGCGAAGAATAGGTGAATACCAAATGGGGATAGCAAGGCAGTACAACAAGAAAGTCAGGGCCCGAGCCTTCCAACCCGGAGATTGGGTACTAAGAAAAGTGTTCCAGAACACGAGAAATCAAGCCCATGGAAAACTGGCCGAAAGCTGGGAAGGACCATACCAAGTGGAGCGAACATCCAAAAAAGGGTCTTACAAGCTGCTCACCAAAGAAGGAAAAGAGATAGAACATAGCTGGAACATACACCATCTCAAAAGGTACCAATTTTGAATATAGCTCTATAACTGTAATAACGGGCACTCTTTTCCCCAAAAAGGGTTTTTAACGAGGACCCACCTTAAAGCAATAAAACAAAGCTTTTTATCTCATCTACTACTCTTCTTAATATCTCGCACATCGCCAAAGGGCGACCCGAAAAAATTGCCAAAGGGCAAGCCTTTCGTAAATCCAGAAGGTCTCGGACAAAAGACACATTGCCAAAGGGCAACCCGAAAAAATTGCTAAAGGGCAAGCCTCTGGTAAATCCAGAAGGTCTCGGGCAAAGACACATCGCTAAAGGGCGACCCGAAAAAGTTGCCAAAGGGCAAGCCTCTGTTAAATCCAAAAGGTCTCGGGCAAAAGACACATTGCCAAAGAGCAACCCGAAAAAATTGCCAAAGGACAAGCCTCTGGTAAATCCAGAAGGTCTCGGGCCAAAGACACATTGCCAAAGGGCAACCTGAAAAAATTGCCAAAGGGAAAGCCTCTAGTAAATCCAGAAGCTCTCGGGCAAAGACACATCGCCAAAGGGCGACTCGAAAAAATTGCCAAAGGGCAAGCCTCTGGTAAATCCAGAAGGTCTCGGGCCAAAGACACATTGCCAAAGGGTAACCCGAAAAAATTGCCAAAGGGCAAGCCTCTGGTAAATCCAGAAGGTCTCGGGCAAAGACACATTGCCAAAGGGCAACCCAAAAAAATTGCCAAAGGGCAAACCTCTGGTAAATCCAGAAGGATTCGGGCGAAAACACTTTGCCAAAGGGCGACCCGAAAAAATTGCCAAAGGGAAAGCCTCTAGTAAAAAGCCAGAAGGTCTCGGGCGAAGACACTCCAGGCTTTGGGGGCAAAAGCCCAACCAAGCCAGCTCGAATAGCCATCCGACCGAGATATGTCCAAGAAAAGTCCCTCGCAACTAAAGCGACAAAAGGGCCCCGAAAAGTCAAATTAACTAAACAATAAATGGGGGATTGGCTCCCCGATCGAAAAGAAAAGGCAGAGAGCACAAGAAAAATTGCAACAAAACGTCTTTTCATTAATTAATAAAGATAACATCCGAGCAAAGCATTACAAAAAGTGAAAAGGGAAAAATCATAAACTAGCATCATCTCGCAGCGCGGCCGTGGCATCAAGCTCAGTCTTCGCCAGCTCAGGAGTCAATGACCCCCTGATAACTTGCTTGAGGGCAAAGGCCTTAGTGGTGACTTTGGCCTGGGCAGCCTCCTCAGTCAAGACCTCCACTTGACCCTCTAAGTCCTTTATCCTCTCTTCGGCAGCAGACTTGAAATGGCGGCGCATCCCCTCCGCACCTTGAAGCGCCTGAAAGAAGATCAAACAATCAAAAGTAAGTTGAGAGAAAATCAACATAATGAGGTAAAATGTCAGGAACTTACCCGGTACAAGCCCCCAACGGCCATCTCGTTGAACAAGGTGAAGGACAGAGAGTTCAACCACTCCTCATCTTGAGGAAAGAAAAAACCATTTGCAGCCTTCACTATCCTGGTCGAAACCTTTTGAGTGGAAGAATTACCGGGAAACTCGAGGAAGAGGCCGCTCCCACCTGAAGCGGGCTTCCTGCCGGTATGCTTAACCCGCCTCCTCGGTCGCACCAGCTCATCTTCCTCTTCTTCCTCCTCTTCCTCTTCCTCCATTGGCCTCTTCTCCTTATCAATCGGAGCAACATGACTCATCTCCTCTTCGGCTGAAGGCTGCGGTTCTTCAGCCATAGTCGTCCCCTCAGCATCATGAGGACCCTCTTCATCAGACGGTGCCCGACTAGAGCGAGCATTGTTGGCCGAAGACCCCTGTCTCTCTTCGGTCGAGACACTCCCTCAACCAGAGGCAAAGGCTTTTTCCTGCTCCGCCTGGATTTGACGCATTATAGTGCGCATAGCGAGCGCCGCTTGGCCGATGGCTTCGACATCACGTAATCTGCGATTTGTGCAAGTCCAAAACACATTAATTCGACCGCACAAAAACACGCAGAAAACTAATAAAGAAAACTAGAATCTATTTACTCGTCCTGGTGAATGCCCAAAGACGGCTGACACGGAGCTCGTGCAACAACTTCTTATGGCCGCGTTTACTGGCAGGGAGCACGAGTATGGCCTCGCTTCTAGCACGCGCCCGGGGTGACGATTTACAATTCTTGGCACCGTGCTTGGCTGCAAACATAACAAAATAAGTCAGCATGGTCGGCCGAACGAAACTCCAAAACAAGTTTAGTCAGAAAAGCTACACGAATCCTTCCAGCATAAAGGATATCCTGGACCCTTGCCCAATCGAGTAGCGCCCCTAACAAAAAAATACTTGTCTTTCCATCGACGCTCGTTAGACTTAAAACTCAGGATCGGTATCCTTCCATGGGGGCGGGCGTTCAAGACGAACCTACCAGTATTCGGCTTCTCACGCTTAATGAAATAAGAATAGAAAAAGTCTTTGGCCGAAAACAGCAGATTGTGCTTTTCCTTTAAACGGTCCACGCTCAACAATATACGAATAGCAAGCAGAGTCAATTGGCTGGGATGGATTTCGCACCAAGTGCATAGCTCTTCTACCAGACCCATTATGGGAAACCTGAGACCTATCTCAAAATGCCTAAGGTAGTAAGGCTCCCACCCGTCGGCCAGAGCATCATCGACCTTCTCGTTATCGTTTGGGAGCCTAGTCTCGACCCAGTCAGGAAACTTACAACTGAAGCGCACAGCCTCCAACTCACCCCTCGTCATAGTGCTTCGCACGTTGAGCCAAGGAGGGAGAATACCTTGCGGCCTAAATTCGGCTGGGGGCTTGCGGGCGGACGAACACCCGGCACTATCCTTTTCGGCCGAAAAATCACAAGTAAGACCAGCGAAAGTGGACGTATCCAAGGAGTTAGAAGACGATATCTACACTCGACCGAAAAAAGCAAGTTAATGGTCTTCAACTGAAGTTAGGGCAACACTAACTCAGAAACGCACAAAAGATAGCAGCATGGAAACACAGACATGTGTACATAGAAATTAAAATAATCAAGAAAAACAAGAACAAACAGGAATACGAAAAGACAATCAAAGCCCCAGTCAGTGGAAGACAATCGGTTGAAAACCTAACCATAAACCAAACCCAATCGGAAGTCCACCGGAAAACCAAAGTAAACCCAACGGCAAAATAAAAAACTCACAAAGCAGACGACAACAGGACCAAAATCAACGAAAATAAAGCAGCAAAACAACTGGAAAACTGAGGAATTGAAGCAACAGAAGCTAACCTTGAGAATGCGAGGAAGAAGAACTGGAACCAGAGCCAAAAGCTTCACCAGAAGGGACAATGGCAACTGAACTTCGTCTTAGAGAGAGAGGCTCTGAGAAATGGAAGTAATATAACCAGTTAAGACTAAATCAATATGATAAAGAATAAAACCAAAATTATATCAAATCTAAAAAAGAGTAAGAAATAACTTATATGACAAAATTAAATTAAATAAACTAAAACGAGAAAAAAAAATCTAAGAAACTAAAATAAAATCAATCCAAAAAGAAGAAGAAAAAAACTCATATAAGAATTTATAATCAAATAAATTAAAGTTAAAAAGGAAATAGTTTAACTAGGTATGACCAAATCAATCTAAAAAAGAATAGAAATAACTCATATCTCAAGCAAATTAATTAAATTTAAAATGGAAATAATCTAACCAACTAAATCCTATTCAATCTAAAAAAGAAACGAAAAAATTATATCAGAAAAAATAACCAAACATTTAAACTAAAAAAAAAATCTACAAAATAAAATCAAATCGGTTTATAAATTTGCCAAACTAAATCGATAGTACATCTTACTGACAAGAATAATTAACATTTTTAGATTTATTGCAGTTGATAAATGTGTGATCATTATTCACAAGTTTATGAACATAGATCACACATGTGTGAAATGCACACATTATCTACTACAATTTAATAGTTTATAACATGCCATTCGTAGATATGTGAGCTATATTCAAAAGTCTATAAACAATTATTCTATATATCTGAACTGTAAAAATAAACATACATGTCAGTAGTTTAACACGATAATTAAATTAAATTCATTTATCATTTGAATAACAATAGTACAAAACAAGAATAAGATCAATCAAATTATAAGGTGCACCACTATTAAAAGCAAGGCAGTATCAATTTAAAACCATACTAAAATTGGTTTTAAGAAAACTTAAAAACTTATCAATTTAACGAAAAAAAAAAAGCAAAGACCAAGTTGATGAAAACTCATATTAGTATAGATCAACTAAATCAACAAGCAGAATTGAAATTGAAAATAATCACCATTTAACATTCATCGGCCTACATCATTAATCATCTTGTCAAGAAAAATTAGAGCAAAACTGAAAGCGAAATTGAAATAAACATGAAACTTCATCAAACCAATTTAGTAGTAAAAATCTTTGAACTAAAGCCAATTTAACATTAATTCGAAAGCATCTGATTGTTATTTATTGGTGAAATGGGTTGTTTTGCTACTGATTTGTCTAATTGCTACTATTAAGCTAGTCATTTGCTATTCTGGACAGGTTTTAGGTGTCTCATATTGATAGGTTAATTTGGGTTGACCTTGGATTGTACCTATATTGTTCGATTAGGCTGTTTTAGGTTGTTTTTGGTGATTTTAGCTTTTGACGTGAATTCTGAATGTAGGAAAAAACTGTAAGAGCCTAGCATAAGATCTAGTAATGTTTGATAAGAGGTTTAGAAGTTAAAATGATTTAAATAAACTAGACTAAACTAGTGAAAAACATTAATTGGCTATTTTTAGCCCAAAACGAAAAAGTATAATAGACTTAAAATGGATTTAAATTGAGTAAGTTAGAGACATTTTAAGTTTTAGAGAATTTTAGGGTATTAAGGCCCTACAGAGAACTTAAATATTGCTAAATAACGAATTTATATAGTGTTAAATCATTTTTTAGCCGTTAGATTTTAGAGCTGCTTTGTTTGCTCCCATTTCGGGGATACTTGTGTGTTCAGGTAAGTTGCATTTGATGTGTGTTCATGTTAATTTTATGAATTTAAAATGCATTATGTATGTGGATGTTGGATATTGACTTAGTAACCAGACATCAATATTTTGACCCTGTTGTTTTTACCCTTTTTATTTTGTATATTAATTTTCCTGATCAGGATGGAGAATGCCATATTTTGATAGTCAGGTGATATAGTAAGGACACACATCACTCGCATTACATTAGCTCTAGCATTTAGTTATACATTTTGCACCTATTTCTTGATTTGTTTCTTTTAGGATTTTGTACTAGATTTTATTTTGTTTCGGTTGTAAACTAGAATTAAACTCACAATTCAAGATTATGTATTCAACTGGATTAGAAATTTTTCTGGATTATGTAACACTGTGTATTTGGTTTTGTATTCAGATTACATATTTCAGAAGTTTGGTTATGCTATTTCAGATTTGACTATATATATTCTATTTATTTTGTCTCTATTTTCTGTTATCTATTTGTTATGTCGTCCGTTTCCCTGGATCTGTCTGTTGGGCGGCGGTTCGGCATTAACAGTTAACTGATTTTGACTTTTAACAATTTTAGTCTTGAATTGATTTGTTTGTTTCCTAACTTCATGCTTATGATTTCTAATGAAGTTGATCTGTAACGTCCAGTTTTTGGGGTTAAACAATTCAATATTTTCGAATCGATTTTGACTTCCAATATTATGAATATTTTTTTTTGATGATTCTTGAAAATTTGAGAGTAATTGAATGATATATTGCTTATGGAATTGTTATAAGATTTTTTTTTATCAATGTTTTATTTGTCATTTGTCTGAACGGTAGGGAAAATGAAGTTGAACGAAGGAAGCAAACACAAGTGGTAGGCACTGTTGGTGTTGGTGACACAACCCCTTATCGTCAGCTATGTCCCCAACACACGAATTCATGCCACATCGAGGGACACAACACTATAGGTGCTGGTGACATAGGCCTTATATCGCCAGCCATGTCGCCAGTCACCGATTTCAAGCGAATCGAAGGGACGAGATACTGTGCCTCTCGCGACGTAGGCCTTATGTCGTCAGAGAGAGAGAATATGATCGATTTCAACCTAAATCCACTAAGTTTCATTCATTCTTTTCACTTATCTCAATTCTTCTCATTGCATGATTATTTTCTCTCTCGAATCCATCGTTACCCCATCATCGACGTAGCTCCGGTAAGCAATCTCTCGACTCCTATACGACTCTCATTTGATGAATAGATGATTGTTAGGGTTGTTGAGTGTGGTTATTAATGATTAGGGGATTATTTGATTATAGAATTGGTTAGCGTTTTGGTTAGGTAGAAACCTTAAATGGTTATAGTGATTGGAATCATAAATTGATTTGGGGCTTTGAGTTGTTTTATCGAAATCTTCGCTTATTGGTCCTTCGATCATCATTTTCTTAACGTTTATACTAGGTTGTTCCATTCAAGCACCACATGTTCGATTAATTGCCTAAATCGTAAATTGATTTGGGGCTTTGAGTTGTTTCATCAACGTCTTCGCTTATTCATCCTTCGATCATCATTTTCTTAACGTTTATACTAGGTTTTTCTATTCACGTGCCACGTGTACGATTAATTGCCTAAGTGAATTCTTATTTTTGTTTAGGTGAAGCGGATTGTGCCGAGGATTGTACCAGTGGCGCTTAGCTTAATTGTCATTGGAAGAAAGGTTAGCAACGTCGTTTTATGTTCCATATGTGGTTGATGTATGTTTTATTGATTGTGCATTAAAATGACTAATAACATGTCCATATGAGTTGCTAAATGGTACTGATAGATAATGACACTGTAATGAAATGAAGATTCGCGATTATATTATTTATATTGTTTGGATGATTGTTGGTTATAGATATTCTTATAAGTACATTTGCATGTTAGACTTAGGCTTTGATTAGTAAGAGATGGAAATAACTAGATAAGGCACTAGTAAAGTACCCGACATTGATGATTGGAAGCCAATGAATATTGAATTTTTTAAATAATCGTTAAATTATTTTGTATGCAGTGCATTCACCTAAATTAATTAACTAATGATTGCACTAGTCGTGGTTGAAATAGTGATTGAATGACATGTCATTAAGAGTACCTGAGAATTCTCAACCTATTGGAAACATAGGTCTTTCGGTTTAGCTAACCACCATAAGAATTGAGTGACGAATCCTATTAGGTGTGACAGCATCACTGCCTGCGGACATATTGTATTGTGATCTTCAGAACTAATTGATGGAATCCTAAGGTAGTTGTCCGTGTAACGCCCAACCCCTGCCCACTGCGAAGCCGCAGAGCGATGGTTGGAGCGCCACATTAACCCAATACAATAAATACAATTCAATATAAAAAAGTTTGCAATAAATAGAACCAATATCCCAAAGTACTTCAATGTTTATAAATTTTGATAAAGTTCATTGTTCAACAATAAGGAATAGTTTTAATAATACCATAATATGTAAACCAAATCCAGCAAAAGATATGTAAAGTAAATGTTTTACATTAAAATTCCAAAATGGTTCGGTAGAAATAAAAAGGGAATAGATGCGGAAAAATGTAGTGTTAAGATGTCCAATGCAGGTGCAGTCGATCGGTACTAGCTCGATCAACCTGTTAGTTTTCAAATAGAAGAGGCAAAAAGGAAAATAAGAAAGCATCAAGCCAACCACAAGAATATGCGTCTTTATTAGCATACAATCATGATATTTACACACAAATGCACGCTATTCAATACAATAACTACGTTCATTCATTTCACTTTAATCATTACATTAATTAATGTCATTTAATACATCAAACATTTAATGTTCATTTAATACATCAAACCTTTAATGTCCATTTAATACATCACACATTCATTTAATAAATCACACATTTAATGTTCATTTAATACATCACACATTTAATGTTCATTTACTCCATCCGTCCCACCGAACTTGTCCACTTCTTCATTTTCACATAGATTAAAAAAGTGGATTATTTTATAGGAAAATTCTTCTTGTACTGACAAATGTGTACAAACTGTATACAGACATATTTACTTACATTTTTACCCTTTTTAAAGAAAGAGAATGAATGAGAGAGTTAATGATAATTAAGAAGAAAGAGAATGAATATGAGAGAGATATTGATGATTAGGAAGAAAGAGAATGAATGAAAAATTAAGTGGAGCATTAAATTTTTAAAACGGTAGAAGAATATTTAATTATTTCTCTTTCATTGATGTAATAATAAATATTTTATTATCTCTTCTCTTATTTATATATATATATATATAAATATATAATTTTATATTAATTTTAAAATCTATCTATATAATTCTATAATACCAAATTCTTTGATATTTTTTTTAACTTCTTTCATTTAATATGTTTAAAAAATATAAATTATTATTATTATAATAAATGAAGTTTGATATGCTTCAAACTTCAATTTACCAAATCTAATAAATTTGATTAATTAATTATTTGATTTGAGAAAGTATAATTGTAAAAATTTAGATAGAATCCAAAATAGATATCTATTTTAAATATTTATTTGAAGTTTTGAACTTATCATATTTACATAATATATAAAAAATTTAATTTTTTATCTTCAAAGTCAAACCGAAGTAAAAAATCGAACTGAAACGACTCAAATATAAGTTCATTTTGAATTGGTTTCAATTTTTTCTCACCTCTAAATAGTATTTCCAAAAGAAGCCTTAAGTACGTAGAACAATGCGAAAGCTAATGAATTTAAGTAAGAATTTTTATACTCATGTTCAAAATAGTAAGTCATATAGGTACTAGTATAGATTTTATTTAGATGGGTAAGATGACTTGTGATGTTTGGCCCTAAAAAAATATATACCGTCTTTCTCTTACAATGGTCTAAACAATATTATCAAGACCATTTTGAAGTAAGTTTTTCAAATATAAGCCTATGTTAACCAAGTTCATTTAAACATTACTCATCTAATTAGTTTTGTTACAAAACGTTAAGTGAACTTGTCCAAATAGACCCGTGTGCCTTTAATATATATATATATATATATATATATATATATATAAAGACGATTTTTTTCGAATTTATCTATGAACTCGACACAAATAGGTCAAGACAGGAATATAAAAGCTAATCTTGAAAAGGATAGTTCGATTCAAAGCCTGCATTAATCAAATTCGTTTAAATCTTGTTCATCTATGTTGACACAATTATTTAATAGTTGCAGTTACTTTTACTCCATAGTAGTAATATTAAAGCATAAGGGTTTCAGGAGCCTTGAACTTGACTATATTTTTCAAGTTAGCTCTCAAACTTCATGAATGGTCAAGTTAGCCTCTCAACTTCCAAATGATGGGTCAATTAAGCCATTTTCGCTAATGTGGAGGCTAGTCTAATAGGAGAATTGACTAACTTCAAAATGTTAATTTAGTCATCCACATTAGGAAAAAAGACTTAATTAACCCAAAATTTGAGAGTTAAGGAGTTAAATTACCATTCATGAAGTTTATAGAGAATTTGAAGAATATAGTGAAGTCCAGGGACTTCTGAGACCCTTATACCTAAAATTAAATAAATAAAAAATATTATCGATTTGATTCTAACATTTTTTTTTAAATGTCAAGAACTATCAAATTGGAGCGTCGACATTATTTTCACCTTTTTATTTTTGAAAATTTACCGATAATAGTTATAATATGTTTAAAAACAAAACATAATGAAATACAAGTTAATCCAATTATTTAAAAAAATATAATATTTAATTACCTTTTAACATTATAAAATTTATATAAAAAAATAACAACAAAAAAATAATAATTATACTATACAAAATTGCATTATACATTCCAATTTGATTTCAATTTTCAATACAGTATAATATAGAACTACATAAAACTATACATGACAAAACGATAACACTAATCATGCAAGTAATGTTTGGATGTTTAGTCCCACCTATTTAAAAGTAATATATATATATATATATATATATATAATTATGTGAAAAATCAAATCCAACATTCAGACCAAGAACCTTCGAGGGTTAAGTTCTAATGACTTTCGCTAAACTAAAAATTTATTATTCCAATCTACCTCAAACTCATGGGTTCAAATTTGAATGGATTTTGACGTGGTATATGTTTATTTTCATATCCAAACTCGATTATTTCCCTTACAAATTCAAAATCTATGTATAAACCTGTGTGAAATCATAATGGATTTATGAATGTAAACCATAGGTTTCCAAGTTTAATGGATAAAATGATTTTTTTTTTTTATATTCCAATCTACTATTTTTAAAGTAATGTTATTCTTAATCTTGATTAATTAATATATTTATTTATTCTTTAAAATTTATAAATATTATAATCATAATACATCATATTCTAATTATTTCTTTTGTCTATTTAAAAAAAAAAATTATATAATTGTATTTAAAGTCATCATATTAATTTAGAGTGACCAAAATAAAATTTATTTTATAATTAATTTAAATATTTGCCTACTAAATACTAAATGTTATATTAATTTCGATTTTTATTTATTAACAATTTAATTTAGTTATTTATTTTAAGATAGTATCTTAATTTAAATATTTTAATAAGAGTCAAATGGTTAATTAATTGATTTTATTTATTTTATTTAATCTAAATTAATTTATATTTTAAAATTATATACTATATAAGTTTTTAATTTATTTTTAAATATATTAAATTTTATTATTAAAACCAGTTTAAAGTAAAATGTTTATTATAAAATAAATAAATGTGTTAAATAAATTGATTACGAATAGAAAGGTGTTAATCATTAATAATTGTTGAAAAAGTAGGAAAGAGAATATGATAAGATTCTATGATGTAATAGACGAGAGTGTATAATGATAATGAGTATTTATGAAAACTACCGTGTATTTATGAAGGGCATAAAAGACCAAATAAAATTTTAAAAGCAAATCTGTACAATCTGTACATGATTTGTCTGTACGTATAGCATCACCCTATTTGATATAAATGCATGGTGAATTATCTCATATATCCTTAATAAATAGTATGATACTTTTTGTAATTTTTGGAAATTTTCATTAATTAGATGGATAATATTGGAAAATAATAATTAATACTGCTTGGAAAATTAAAATATGACATTTTGAACGGGACAAATGATTTTTGTAAATATGACACTTTCACTGGGACGGAAGGAGTAATATATTACACACTTATACTAATACATTCATTTAAAGTAATTTATTTCATCAGGCATTTAATGGAGGGAAAGTATCAATTTATGGTGTAGGGTGGAACACGGACCGTGTAGGATCACACGGTCAGACCGTGTAGGATCACAAGGTCAGACCGCATTTCACTCTGTTTGAAATGGTGTCCCTGTGAGAGATTTTACACAGGCCGTGTGATTTAACACGGGCAGACCGTGTAACATGCTGGTCGAGTTGGTCTTGGGCAATGGGCAAACACGGACCGTGTGGCGTAACACGACCAGTCCGTGTAAGCCGCTGTCAAATTGTCTCCAGATGGGTTTTTCAAACACGGTCCGTGTGAGGGCACACGGGCAGACCGTGTTCGAGGCTGTTTCATATGGCTTTGTTAACTATTCAACTTGGTTTTCCCACCCATCAATTTATGACTAGAGTCTTTATGTTCCCTAGTCTATTACATTTCCCCATGTCATTAAAACACCAAACAAACATGTTTCTTAACATTTAAGACCAATAAATACTAAATTTAAATGAACCAACATTAAAATAACCAAACAAAAATATGGTGTTCAAACTTCATTATACCAAATCTCATTTGTCAATAAGCAATATTTGAAAATATAGAAATATATTTATCAATAATCAATATTCCAAAATATAACCATGTATTTATCAATAATCAATATCCCAAAATATATCAATATATCAATTATAGATTTTGACTGCCCCTAATCTAGACATTATATCGAAACGGGAACAATAAGGCCGAAGCCTTACAATAGGTTCGAAGACCGAAATCCGTAGTGTCGTTTAATCCCCGCGGGACGGTCATCTACCTATGGATTCCAACAATAGATCTGAAGATCAACAATAATAATAGCTCGCAGGCGGTGGTGCCGTTACACCCAATAGAAGTCGTCACTCCGATTTCCAATAGTGGCTAGCTAAACCATAATTTACCTACTTTTCAATAGGCCGAGATCTCTAATTTTTCCCTAATGACATGTCACTCCATCTCTATACCAATCTATGACCAAGGGCAATCAATTAAGTACTTAAACACAATTTCTATTATCCTTATTATTTATCAATTCAATAACCTATTATAGGTATTAAAAACCATACTAACAAATCATGTGACCGTATAATTATATATATTAATCAATAATAACCACACTACCATGTTATGGTTCCAATACTCACCATTAAATCCTTACATATAATAAATATTAATGAACATATTTAAATACACTCTTACATGTAATAAATACATGTGAATAAGTACATATTATTAAATACACATGGTACCTACATAACATAACCTAGACATTTATTCCAATTTCTCATTACATTTCATGTCATCATTTCCAACTGAACACAAACTCATGCACACATTTAAAAGCATTAAAATCAAGCACACAATTATCTAGGCATTTATTCAATATATTAAATATTCAAAATATTCAATATTAAATTCCAATGCCAATTCCATCCATATGGTTATATATAATTAACGAGTTTAATGTACAAACAATATTTAGAGCTTAAAACGGATTTGCTAACCTATCCTCCGTCGATTAGCTAAGTGACGTCGGTTGGATTACCACCGTCACCCAGTCGCCTAAATAATACAATTCATACAAGCATTTTATTAAACACTTGGTCTACACCAAGAACCAAACAATACAAACCCAATTTCCAGCCCTTAATTAACTCGCAAATCGGAAACTATGGAGTCATTAATATTATCAATCTAGAGATAATCTTTTCAATACCATTGATTCAAATCAAATCCTAGGGTTTACTACTCTATCAATTTTAAAGAACACTTTAATGGACAAATTAAATCTCAAGTATTAATTCATAATCATAAATCATGATAGCATTAGAAGAATCAATTTGTAAAACGTGAAGTTTAAAACTAGGGTTTTAGAGAGACTTACCAATCTCATAAGAAAGAAGACTTGAGAGAAAAACCAAATTACATGTTTTGTGATTTTTTAGAGAAACAAAATAAATGAGAGGTTTCAATTGACTAGGGGTTTTACAAGTGGGCTTCTTTTTAAAACATGGGCTATGGGCTTTTAATAAAACAATTATAAAACACCTTTAAAATCAATTTAACGGTTTCTAAAATATTTTCCTTTCATGTAAAACTTGATTTTCATTTTAAATTCCTAAATTCTTAAAACGCTTTTAAAGACGATTAATTTGATATATCTGACTCTATACTTCAGATTGACTTCCTAAATTACCATTTTACCCTTCAACCCAAATTTTGACTAAAATGTCAAAATTCACCGGAAAATACGGAAATTTCTAGACCCTAGTTACGGATGTTACAGCTCTACCCCACTTAAGAAAATTTCGTTCTCGAAATTTACCTAGACCAAACAAGTGCGGGTATTGCTTACGCATCGCTTCTTCAGTCTCCTATGTCGCTTCTTCCACGGCATGGTTACGCCATAATACCTTCACCAAAGGCAATGACTTCCTTCGTAATACCTTCATTTCCCTAGCCAATATTTCAACCTGTTCCTTTTTATAGGACAAATCCGGCCGAATCTCAATAGTTTCACGAGTTAGTTTATGAGAAGGATCAGACTGATACCTCCGTAACATCGAGATGTGAAACACATTATGGATCTTTTCCATCTCTAGTGGCAATGCCAATCTGTATGCAACTGGACCTACCTGTTTGAGAATCTCATACGGTCCAACGAAATGAGGCGTCAATTTACCCTTCTTACCAAACCGAAGAACCTTCTTCCATGGAGAAACTTTCAGAAATACTTTATCACTCACTAAGTATTCAATTTCCTTTCTTTTTACGTCGGCATAGGACTTTTGACGATCCGATGCCTCTTTGAGTTTCTCCCGTATGAACTTTACCTTTTCTTCCGCTTCAAGAATCATTTCCGAACCAACTACCTTCGCTTCATTAAATTCCGTCCAGCATAATGGAGTCCTCCACTTCCTCCCATAAAGAGCTTCATACGGAGCCATTTTAATACTTGCTTGGTAGCTATTATTGTAAGTAAACTCTACCAATGGCAGATATTTCTCCCATGACCCCTTAAACTCCAATACACAACATCGGAGCATATCTTCGAGAATCTGAATTACTCTCTCTGATTGCCCGTCTACCTGTGGATGAAACGCTGTACTAAAACACAATTTGGTACCCATAGCATCCTGAAACTTATTCCAGAACCTCGATGTAAATCTAGGATCCCGATCAGAGATGATCGGCGATGGAATCCCATGCAATCGCACAATCTCCTTCACATACAAGTCAGCTAACCGTTCTAACGAATAGTCTACCTGAATCGGAATGAAATGAGCAGATTTTGTCAGACGATTAACTATCACCCAAGCTGCATCATGTTTTTCTCTTGTCAATGGTAACCCAACCACGAAATCCATTGTTACCCGATCCTATTTCCATTCTGGAACTGTAATAGGTTATAACAACTCTGATGGAATCTAATGTTCCGCTTTCACTTGCTGAAAGATTAAACATTTACCGACATACTCAACTATGCTCTTTTTCATCCCTGGCCTACAATATATTGATTTCAATTCTTGGAACATTTTTGTGGCACCCGGATGTAAAGTAAACACATGAGTATGGGCTTCTTTTAGAACTTCATCTCTAATGCCATCAATAGTAGGCACATAGATTCTGTCCCGAAAATATAATCAACAATCTGCCTTTTTGGTAAATTCCATTGCCTTACCCGTTTACATTTTACGTGGTACCAGAGTAGGTCTCACCACTAACTCGGCCACAACCGCATCATTACTAACATTCAACCGTGCAAACATCGCTGCCAATGTATGCATCGACTTCCAACTCAACGCATCCGCCACTACATTTTCTTTCTCAGGGTGATAATTAATCACAAGATCATAATCCTTCAAAAATTCAACCCATCTTCGCTGTCTCAAATTCAACTCCTTCTGAGTAGGAAGATATTTTAGACTTTTATGATCTGTGTAGACATAACATTTCGCACCATACAAGTAATGTCTCTAGATCTTCAAAGCAAATACTATAGCCTGCCAGCTCAAGATCATGAGTAGGGTTATTACATTCATGAGTCTTAAGTTGCCTGGAAGCATAAGCAATTACTTTTTCTTCTTGCATTAATACGCAGCCCAAACCATGCAATGACGCATCCCTGTAAACCACATAATCCTTCGCTTCAATCGGGTGTACTAAAACCAGTGCTTCTGTCAATAACTTCTTCAATTTCTGAATCCTCTCCTGACATTTACTAGTCCATTCGAACTTAACTCCCTTATGCAAGAGTTTAGTCAAGGTCCTGCAATAGAAGAGAACTCTTTGACGAACCGACGAAGGTAACTTGCTAGACCGAGGAAACTTCTCACTCCCGTTGCATTCTTTGGCGGCTGCCATGCCAAAACTGCTTCTATCTTTTTCGGATCAACACTAATCCCATCCTTAGAAATTACAAACCCCTAGAATGAGACTTCAGTCATCCAAAATTCACATTTAGATAGCTTGGCATACAACTGTTTCTCCCTCAATATCTGCAATACAATCCGTAAATGCTTATCATGTTCTTGCTCATCCTTCGAGTACACCAGGATGTCATCAATAAAAACCAACACAAATTGGTCCAAGTACTGCTTAAAAACCTGATTCATGAGGTCCACGAACACTGCAGGAGCATTCGTCAATCCGAACGGCATAACTACAAACTCGTAGTGCCCGTACCGAGTTCTAAAAGCAGACTTCGGAATGTCACTATCCTTGATCCTTAGATGATGATACCCCAATCTCAAATCAATTTTAAAGAATATTCTCACACCTCTCAGTTGATTAAATAAGTCGTCAATCCGAGGAAGTGGGTACTTATTCTTCACTGTCAACTTGTTCAGCTGTCTGTAATCAATACACATTTTGAATGTCCCATCCTTCTTCTGAACGAACAGAACTGGAGCACCCCAAGGCGACACGCTTGACCTTATGTACCTCTTATCAAGAAATTCCTGCAACTGTATTTTCAACTCCTTTAATTCAACTGGTGCCATCTGGTAAGGAGCCATAGATATTGGTGCTGCTCCCGAAATTAAATCAACTGAAAATTCCACCTCCCGCTCCGGTGAACCTAGCAATTTCTCTGGAAATATATCCAAAAATTCAGAAATGGTAGGAATAAACTTTCCATCTGATCTGGGTTTATCTGCTTCCACTACATGAGCCAGATAAACATCACATCCCTGCCTCATCAATCTATCAGCCAATGCCACCGAAATAACACCCTTCATTGCACCACTATGATTACCCAAAACGGTCACAATTCCTTCAGGCGTTTGTAAGGTAAACCTCTTTGCCCGACAATCCAATATAACTCCATGACTGGATAACCAATCCATTCCAATATCACATCAAATTCCTTACTTTTCAATTTCAATAGATGTCCTAAAAAGATCTTCCCATCTATCTCTAAAGATACATCCCTATATTACCTATCAATTACTACAATGTTCCCTAAAGGATTGGTAACCACAATATTGAAACCCGTCTTAACCGTTTTCCAACCCTTATCCACTAACACTCCACTACACATGATGATAACATAGAACTCATATCTATCAAAGTAAATACAGGAGTATTAAGGATAGAAAATGTACCGGTTACCACGTCTGGAGTGTCGGCATCATCACGACCTCTCAATACATAAGTACGTGCAAAAGCACGCCCATCAGCCCTACTAGCAATACTAGATGTTGCTCCACCCTTTGGTCCACTCTGAGCTGCAGTACCTATAAGAGTAGAACGAACAATTCTTTGAACAGAGGCTGCTTCAGTTGCCGCAGTCTTAAAGGTGCTCTGGTATTCTGAGGACAGTCTCTCACAAAGTGATCCTTTGCTCCACACAATATGCAAGCACTAGAAGCTCTGCGACATTTCCTGAAATGATTCTTCAAACAAAACTTACAGTGAGGAACCACTACATTCGAACCAACCTGAGAAGGTGCACTAGCAACAGATGGAGTAGGTTGCTTTCCTTGTCCCTTGTTGTTATTCTGTGGCCAGCTAGAACCGCCACCACCATAACCACCGTGGCTCTGAGTCTTAGCCTTCTTTTTCGGATTACCCCCAACTGAAGGCCCTGCACTCTTGGTTTCACTAGTCTTCCGATTGATGCCCTTAACCCTCTTGTGAAGCTGTTCAGCCCTCAATGCAGCATCTACCATATCATTAAAGTTCTCAGTCCGAAGAGTAAGAAGATCCCGCCGGAGTTCAAGATTTAACCCCTCATCGAACTTACGGCACCACTCTTTGGGATTAGGTACCAACTCAGGACAGTAGCGGCTGAGCTTCACAAACTCCAACTTATAGTCCATCATTGACTTTTCTCTCTCCTGGAATTCAGTGTGAAAGAATTCATAAGTTCTTTCCTCCTCAAGCTTAGTGAGAATAACTAACTCCCACCACCTGGTTGTATCACTCCTTAGTAGAGACACCATACATTCAAGCTTCTCATTATCCGTACAATGGATCTCGTCACAGACTCGTACCATATCCTCTAACCAGTTCTCTACCATCTCAGAACTCTCTGCACTAGTACCCTTGAAGAGTTCAATCTTCTTCTTCGGTAACCTTTCCACCGCAGGCTGTTCCTGCCTTGCTGGGCCTCTTAACTGACCCTCACGGAACGCTTCCATGAATTGAGCAATATGCTCAAACGCCCTAGCTTGTGTCATATTAGCATCCATGGGCACCTCATTACCAACTGTATGATCACTTCCAAGAGCTCTAGAACCAGAAGGGTCCTCATTAGGGTTACAGCGTGTTCCGACCATAATCCTCGGTTAGTATACTATATGAAACATTCACAAGTGAGTGAGCTATTAGACTTTATGAATATGTATACAATGTCATGAATTTTTTGAAAACGACTTTCAAACAATCCCTATACACTAATGCATATAATCACACAGTCAAGAAGCAACCGAAAACTGGTGCTCTGATACCAACAAATGTAACCTCCAGCTCTCGCCCACGACGGAGCCGCAAAGCGATGGTCGGAGTGTCACATTAACTCAATACAATTCAATATAAAAACGTTTGTAATAAATAGAACTAATATCCCAAAGTATTTCCATGTTTATAAAATTTGATAAAGTCCCTTGTTCATCGTTAAGGAATAATTTTAATAATATCATAATATCTTTATTAGAAACAAAGAATGTTAAGAATGATGCTTACTAAAAGATATAGAGGGAAGAAAAGACATATATTTGACATAATAATCATTATAGAAGCAGTTGGGCACTAACTATTTGAAAATGCTTGTCAAACACTAATCAATTAAAATTTTTTCCACATTTCTGGGCTAATTATGATGAAGTCTTTGTTCTTAAATCTACATATACTAGCCAATAGATCCAAATATTAGTGGTTGACACTTTGACTCTTTAACACTAACATCTTGGCCAATCGTAACTGGTGTTTTCACTCAACCATTTGAATATTTGGTGTGCATGTGATTTGGTCAAAACAATTGACAAGAACTACCAACAAACCCTACACTTTCACTCACATATCTCTCAGTATTAGGTGAACTTTTAGGGACTATATTTCCCACTCATCTTCTAGAACACTTACGTAATTAAATTAACAAAACATTACACATATTTGCATCAAGGAATATCAGGTTTTGATCTGCTTAAAATTTCTCTGTAAATTTAAATATACAACTGGGTCATAAATTGTTCTCTCCCTCTCTAGGTCTCTCAAGGTCTATGTATATATTGAAACTATTTTCTTCCAATTTGTATAACATATTAGAAATTAAAAAAAAAAAAAAGAAAAAAAAACGATATGAATAATGAAAGAAGATACGGATTAAAATATATATTGACTGAAAAGAGGAAAAATATTTAATGGGTACAATTTCATATTATATGGGGAGTGATTCTTCAAAGTAAGCAATTAAAAAACTTGTGGGTAAAAAGCAAATAAGCTTACGTGGTATGCAACTCTCTACAAGATAAGATAAGATATATTATATGATATGCTTCTCCAAAAATATATAAAAGTGCATATACCCACATAATACATAACTAGAGGAATAATAATTCTTTTTAAAAGAAATTATATTAAATTATTTTATTGATGTTTTAATTTATTTATTATATTAAATTTTTCATCAAATTATTTAATTCAATAGTTATAAGTAAATAATGATCATATTTAAATAAACTAATCAGTTATAAATATATATATATATATATTAGTTATTACGTAAATAGTTTTTTATTTATATTTACTTAAAAAAAATAAATTATAAATGTATATGTGATTAAAAGTTGATATAATTGTATACTTTTTTTTTTTTTAAATTTATTTCTTTAATCATATATGAATTTTTTTATAAATAATATTCGAAAATAAATGTATGTTGAAAAAAGTGTGAGATACTTAAAATAAAAAAAGTGTTAAAATTTTAGAATTGTTTATTAAAAATGGATTCAACAGCAAATTAAAAATTAAAATTAAAATATAACATCATTTTAAAATGACATAAAAAAACATTGAAATATATATTAAATAATTAATCGGGGTATTTTCATTTTTGTTATTTTATAACTTTTATTTACATTATATAGCCAAACTTTAAAAATTTAACAAAAATAATCTTTCTAACTTTCACTTTTAAAAAATGAACCAAATTGACAATTTTACCCTTCGGTGAAGACCTTTTACACTGATCTGTGAATGTGTGAATGTGGTCTATAAAGAGTACTCGTGAAGGTGTGAAGGTTTTGGTTTAGTTTTGAATTTTTAAACTTTATTTGGTTCATTTCATGTAATTTTTCCTGATCATTATATTACATGTTCCATTTAATGTATTAATAAATAAAAAAATACTTATTAATGGCATATTAGTAAATAATTTCCAAGTTTAAGATATTATATACGGATGATATTTGAGAAAATAACTAAAAAAAACCTATTTTATCAAAAGGAATTGAGCAATTTTAAGTATGCCACTTAAGCATGATTTGGAACCGTTTTATATATATACTAGTAAATGTGTATGCGCTTTGCGCGGTATAAATAGTTTTAAAATGTATTATTATTATTATTTTGTTTTATTAAATATTTGGTGGTTAATTAGTTAATATTCTCAATTTTAAATTATTTATATAAAACGAATAAATATTTTGATAATTAAAAAGAAAAAGAAAGAATACAATAATATAGATCTGTTTTTTTTTTTTTTTTTAAATCCTACCATTGTTTGAGTTTTTGAAGGAATCCACCAACAATAAAAATACTTTTATATAATATTTCTCAATTAAATAAAAGAAAATCCTTCTAACTAATACAGTTAATTTCGCCCAGCACCCGCATGTATATAGACGTTGATATTGTTGACCTTTTCTATTACGGGCTTTTTTACCCGGTCTTGAGGACGTCAGGCTTTTCCAGACAGAAGCGGGCTACTTGCGGACTATCCACTTTAATTAAAAATGAGTTTAATAGATAAAAAAAAGACTGTATTATAGAGAGAATAAAAATAATTTTGCTTTACTTAAATTAAAATATATTAGACTTTTAAAATATATATTTTATAAATATAAATCAAAGTAAATTAAATTATTTAAAAATTTTTAAAAAAAGTTAAACAATTTTTTCTTTTACTAAAATTAGTCTGTCTTTTCAAACGAACATGTTCGGTTCGATCCATCAGTAATAAAGCTTATGTAGACTGAACCGGACCGAGTCAATCCCGTTTGCAATGACAGCCCTACTTCCAACTACATGAGGCTAGTTTTAAAAATATCACAAGCTACTTTTGTTTAAATTAGACTACAAAATAAATGTCTCCCATCCATATTAAATAAAAATAAAGTATAAAAATAAATTAAAATAAAAATTAAAGACACAACTGGAAAAGAGGACACTAAATTTATAATAGTGTAAATATAATATGTCCATTTTTATTTAACTATTATATTTATTTATTTATATTTTAATTATTGTTAACATTTTTAGCTATTATTATTGTTATTCTAAGTGTAACAATAATAACAAAATAATAATTATTAAACTTGTTACTAATATTATTGTATCTAATATGGTAATAATAATTAATAAAATAATATGACATACCAATATTTTATATATTAATAATTAATAATACATCAAATCAAATGAATAATAGATTGATGTTTTTTAATTAAGATGATTAAAATTCTATCCAATTACAACTCAATAAAATTAAATAATTTTAAATATTTAAAAAAAATACCATATCTCTTATTATTGAATCAAATTAATATTATTTACATTTTAAATTAAAAACTTTATCTCTCTATATTCAATAATACTAAAACTCTTTACAATTATTAAAATTTAATATTGAAATTGTACTAATCACATTTAATTTTTTTAAAAAAATTAAGTTTATCTATAAATTCTTCCATTATTTAATCTCAAAAAAACAATCATGAAAAAAATTATTTATACAAAATGAGTGGTGTTTACGGTGGCAAGTAGTTGAATGAAAATGTAGAAGTTATTGAATAATAAAAATGTATAAATGGTAAAAGACGTGAGGGAAGAATAATATGAATGGTTAATTTAAAATTCAAATTGGAATGATTGAAAAAATAAATCTCATAAAAATTATTTAAAAAAATACATTAAACTTATAACTTTTATAATATAGTTGTATTCTATGTTAATTTTACTTATTTAATAATTAATAGTTGGTAAGTATTATATAAAAAATGAGTTCATTTTTATTGAAATTTTTTAAATTTGAGAAATCTAAATTGTTCCGGTGAAAATCTAAATTGATGATGATATTAAAATTTTAGTGTAGGACACGTTCTAATCATTTTAAGTTTGACCTTTTTATTTTATCGGTGTTAATAAGGACAATTAATTGACTAAAGTTAAATTGTGGTTTTGAATCAAATTTTAACTTGCCAATTAATTGATTAAAGTTAAATTGTTGTTTTGAACAAAAATTTAACTTTGAGTTTATCTCATATCCAGAGCCCATTATAATCATTGAATATCTCAAATAATAATCTTTCAAAAAAATATTATGTTATTATACACAATACAACCAATTCACTCACGAAACACATATCAATTATAAGTAAAAAGTGGATGTACATCCAACAATTTAAAGCACACATAAAATACAAATAACCAGACCCTCTTATTTATTTTGGTGCGCCGTCACGGCTAACCTTCCAAATCCTATTTTCTCTAACATGTAACTATAGTTCATCATTTCAACCATTAATCAAGATGTCACCAAAGTTCAATCCAACCCATGTCGTCAACGTCTTCCTGAAGTGTTCAACCCAACCCATGTTGTCGACGTCTTGGTGAGTGTCAACAGTGGTGAGGTTGAGCCCCAAGTTCTGTCACTATTTAAAATTGAATTTGTTAGATTGATAGATGAAAATGTGAGGAGAAAATTGTGTGAGAATGATGATGAATAGATAATGAATATATTGTTGAACCCGCGGTTAATTTAGGATGAGGAAGTGAAAGGGGAATAGATAATGAATGGAAGGGAGATAAAAATGTTAGTTAAAACTCATTAATTTTAAAAATAATTAATTTTCTTTGTAAGAGAAAGAGAGAGAATGACACTCAATATGTTATTTATTATTGCATGAGAATTAAAAAGATTAAATAATCTTTTTAAATTATTGAATTATCACCAAAATCTCCTTGAGATTCAAAAATAGCCAAAAATACTATTTTTTTTCATATAACGCCGAATGTCACATTTTGTGGGACCTGCTGAGAGTTCTGCTTTATATTAATATAGATGAATTAAAAAAAGTTAATACGTATTGATACAGAAATAAAAAAAAATTAATAGATGTGAAAGAACTATGAAAGTTGGTGAAGAGGGGTATGATTTCAACCGTTGGATCAGAAAATGACAGTGACTTTCAACCATTAGATTCTCGAAGAAAGTTGGACCCAGTAAACACAAGGCACAATCGAGTATGAATAAATTGTAGTATAATAAAAGATCTACTGTTCACAAATACCATTTATAAAAAACGTAAGGAGGAAGATCTTTTACGGTTCAAATAGTAACATACTTCCTCAAATAATATATATACATATCATTCAAAATAATATCATATAAATATATTTCTTTTAAATAATTTTAAATACTTTAATAATTTTGATTTATTATTTGATTTATTTATTCAATCTAAATTTTCTATCTATAATAAACGTTTGTTTACAGAATTAATATATATTTATTCATCAAATAAATTAATGACTTAAATTACTGAATTAATTAATTAATCTATTTTGAAAACAGGCGAAGAATGGTCAAAAGTGCATTTGTAAAGTTGTGCGGGTACATCTTTTCGGTGCAAAAGTTGTGTCATCGTCGGTGCTACTTTCCAATACATAATAAGTAATTAATTATTATTATTTTTTTAATAAAGATAATATATTCAATAAATTTGAAAAGAAAATGTTGGATGAGTTTTGAAGTTTACCATCAAGTTTTAACCAGGAAGATTATTGGGGAAATTAATGAGAAACCAAAAAAGTTGGTTTGAAAGATAAGGTGATTTGTGTGAGAAAATAAGAAGGGGATGATTGGATTGGATCCCAAGCTTTAGCTTCTTCAAATGATGTTGACACCCACTTTGATTCCTCTCATCACAGAAAAATCATGATTAATTAAGTGGGGATTTGTTTTCTTAAGTGTGGCATAATGGATAATCAATTATTTATTCATATTCCACGAATTCTATAAAGGATAATACCAAAAATCTCCCAACAATTGGTCACACTTCAATTTTATTTTTTTTAAAGGAAATATAGGGTCTTAAGAGTTCTGAATTTAGTTCAATTTTCAATTTTCGAATTTCAAATTTCAAGCCATGATACATTTTATGTACCGCCCACCGTTAATTTTCAAATTGACCTCACAATTTCAAAACGGTGGATTAATGATAAGTCTAGAATTTATCTATATTTTGATACATTTTATGAGTTTTAATAGAAAGAAATTGAGCTAAAAAGTTATATGATTGAGTAGATTTTTAGTAATTTTAGAATATTTTATTGAGACAGAGACTAGGATGAAAAGATCAAGAAAATAAGTAAAAAAGAGCAAAATTCAGAATAAAGAGGGACTAAAAGATATTTTGTTCAAGTTCAGCAGATGACGAAACTCTATAATAGAAGAAGGTACCGCCCACCGTTCTCGCCTTTTAATTAAAGATGGAAATGATAGCAAAAGACAACGAAATGAATTGAAGTCGCGATAGGGAGAATATATAGAATGTGACATATAACCATATTGTTTACAACATGTCGCCCAATTAGGCGAATTACTCAAGCGATGAAAGATAAGGTCGCCTAAAAAGCAAATGAAGATGGCGACATTTCTTGGCTTAGTGACATATATCGCCTAAATACACGGGAAAAGGTTGAGGCAACAAATGATGTATCTCGCCTAAGAATCAAGTTGAGGCGATATTAATGTAGGCGAGAAGAGGCAGCATCGCCTGTCTGTGTGGCGATATTGAAGATGATGATCACTGTGTTTCGCCAAGGGAACTCATCAATAGGCGATCGAATTTGTCAACTATTTCGAATGTCGTTTGAGGTTGAGGCGAAGGAACAGGCGACATAAAGAGAAGTTGTGTACTTCGCCAATTTGTGTTTGTTTGGTAGTTTAATTTCAAAATTGCTAATGAGTAAACTCTATAAATAAGAGCTTAGTCGAAGCAATTAGAACATTTTGACCATTTTCATAAAATCAGTTATTTTCTAGAATCTTCTGTGCATTCTTAGAGTCTTATTTTGTGAAGTTTCTTGGAGAAGTTTCTTGGAGAAGTTTGGTGCTCTATTTTTCTAGTGATCTCTAAGAATTAGCTTAAAGTTAAAAAGTAAAAACTGTGACAAAGTTTAACTTCTATCTTTCCTTGGTAAGATTTTGATCAAATAGTATAACAATGATGAATCTGTGTTGTATTGAATATATTGAAGTAGTTATGTTTAGCTAATAGCTATGGTTGATCTGCTAAGATCTGTTGCTATTTTTAGAGTTGATTGTATAATTCTTGTTTAATTATAGTTAGATTTGCTAAGTTTTTATGAGCTAATTGAATTACGAGAACGAGAGTTAAGTAATCTTGTTATGATGTTTATTCTATTCTAGAGATGGCATCTAAGTATCAGATCTAAAGAACAAAGGATCTTTGTACTAAAGATAGACAATTAGATCTAGTTTTCTACGGATTATGCTTGATCAGTTAACTAAATTGTAGTATAGAGATATATGCAATCTGTTAATTGGGATTTGTTAAATTCAATCGAGAGATCTTTAACAGATCACTAATGATGATCTAGATTGTAAAACTGAATTTAGAGTTGAATTATGCACTCAAAGATGATAATGGGCCATAGAGATTAGTAGATCAACTCATTTTCTGATTGGATCATCTGAATGCTGAGCAGTGATTTCTCAATTGATTGTTATGATTGTCAAAAGTGTCTAAAAATTTACATCACATCTTATGATCTCTACTATTTTGTGAGCTAATGAATTCTTTTTACAACTCAATTTAGATCTCAATCGAATTCTTTCTTTCCAAAATAAACAATCCCTGTGGAGACAATATCTTTAAATCTACAATTAGACGTTGATAGGAATTTTGCTTTTGTGTTGAATCATGTGTCAGAATTCTCCTCATCAATTAATTAAGCATTCTTCGTTGATCTGGAGTTGATTTGACAACAAAACATGTTAACTTCAAAATGTCAATTCAGCCCTCCAAATCAGCAGAAAGGGCATAACTGATCCAAAATTTAAAGTTTAAGGAGAAATTGGAGGGTTAACTTGAAAATATAATCATGTTTAGGAAATCCTTAGACCTCTATGCCTAAAAAAATAATGAAAATGACTAATACACGAAAAATTTTGTACAAAACGAGTACAAGAGAATTATAAATCTTTCGAGTTCGGTGTGTTTAAAGTGATGTTTTAAATGATAGTATAATATATTTATAATTCATATTTATTTATTTGGTATTTATAATTCTCATATATATATATATATATATATAGGATTTGATCTCAACTATTAAAGTAGTAAAATTTCATAAGCTTTTTGTGGTTGTTGTTACTATTTATGAAGTTGAGGTTAAAGAACTCAAAGTTAAATATTTTTAGGCTCTCTACAACATGCTCATGCCATGTGTGAAAAATTTTTAGCATGGTGCGGAGAGTCGAAGAGGAGTGACTCGGTGAATGCCTCGAATACTCCCTGTGATATGTATACACGACATGTGAGGATGTTATTACGTGCTATATAGATGAGGTTGTGTGAAAATAGGGTTTTTCAAGGTGACCTTTCAAGTTATTTAAAAGATGAATAGAAACTTAAAATACTTTTTTTTCCAATTCTTAGGTGACATGCAACCCTAAGGAACAGATTGAAGTTTTTAATTTTCAGTATTCAAAGTTAAGGTATGTTGATTAATCAAAAAGCATTTAAATTATTTGAAAATAAATTCATAGAATTTAAATAGTTTTAATATGAATTTTTAATTTTCAAGGTACTATACTTGATTTAAGCGTGTTGGAGAAGAATCAAAGCATCAAGGATTTTGAGTTATCTTATGAGTTATGAGTTTATAAAAACAATTAATGGAGGCTATTAAAGTAGATATGTAATGGAGTTTGCTTGTTTAGATAATTAATGAAAACTCTAAGGCCATGTAAGTTAAAATTATCTTATCAAAATTGGAGGTTACATTTAACCTATTCAACCACATAGACAATCTATCCTATCTGTAACAAAAATAAGCAGATCTTTGAATTAAAGAAGCAGACAAACAACACCAACACATTACATGGTTCACGTCAGAAGAGGTTAATCCACGGGATCTCAGCTTCAACTAAGAGATTGATAACACTAAAATCAGATTACTAAGACCACTAAGTACATCACAAAGATATTACACAGATATTACAAACAAGAATAACACAGAAACCCTAAACAACAGAAACCCTAGTATAGCAGGAGGAGAGAAACAAACAAAGATTCTCTCTTTAAGTCTGCAATAGTGAGAAAAATACAAATATACAATTAGGGTTTTAATAACATCCAGGTATCCATCAAGAAGGCGCGCATATAGTGATGGGTAGGGTCAAAGTGGTGTTGGAGGAGTATTAGAGTCTACAAATGGATCAAGTGAAGAAGCCCCAACACAAGCCCAAACGCCAGGATACAGCCCAAGTGAAATACAAAGGTAGAAGAATATAAACATTACAACAAAACTTCCCCTAATGTTACATTTCTTTCTACAGATATCATACAAAATTGGTCTAAGATCATCATTTTTATCCTTGTGCCTCCAAGCTTCTCTTAGTTTTTAGATTATTGCATCATTGGTCCATTTTCTCTGGATTTAGATAAGGTAAATGTGAAGAAAGTTCCTACAGTATAGAAACTTCTTCAATGAAACTACCTTGATGCCTATATCAAAGTGGTTTTCGTCTGTTCAAACTTTCTCAACCTGGAAAACACCATTTAAAACGTTCAGTCTAATAAAATGGTATTTGACCCTTATATGCTAAGTCTTGTCATAATAGACAGGGTTCCTACTAATATGGTAAGCTCCTGGCTATCAGTAAAGACAAAAGCTTTAGGGCCAAGTAATTTACTTTCTTGAAGAAGCCTCTGAATCCAGAGTCCTTCTTTTATTCCTTTAGTTAATGCAATATACTCAAATTGAGTAGTACTCAAGGCCACATCAAATTGCAATTTGGATCTCCAGAAAATACAATTTCCACAGACAGTATACACATAGGCAGTAATGGAACGTCTGAATTCAGTATCTTTAGCAAAATCAGAGTCAGTAAAGCCAACAATGTTTACAATATCAGAATGCTTACTGTACTTTAAACCAAAATCAATAGTGCCTTCAATATATCTGAACAATCCTTTAATAGCATTCTAGTATTCAAGCCTAGGTTTCATCATGTACCTGCTAAGTATGCTTATTCAATAAGCTAAATAAGGTCTTATATAGTCCTTAACGTACCTGATGTTACCTATAGCTTCAGGATAACAAACATTGTATAAAATCTGATCATCATCACATAATGTCCTATTAAATTTATGACTAGTAGATAAAGGCAGATTATTCCGTTCTGCATCACTCATATTAAAAGTGTTCAAAACTTTATACAGATAATTTTTCTGATCAATACATAACAGATTATTACCTCTGTTTCGAGTGATAGACGTGCCAAGGATTTTGGAGGCTTCCCCTAAATCCTTGATGTCAAATTCCTTGTTAAAATCACTTTTGACAGAGGACAGATATTGTAATTTAGAACTCATTAACAGAATGTCATCAACATACAGCAACATGAATATAGGTGAATTATCAACAGACTTGTAATACAAGCAAGCATCATACATACTCCTCTTAAATCCCATTTTACTAGCATATTCATTAAACCTTTCATTCCATTGACGGAGTGATTGTTTCAAGCCATATAAGGACCTTTTATGGAGACACACCTTGCAACCAAGTTTGACAAACCCTTCGGGTTAGTCTAGGTAGATCTTCCTGTCAAGGAAGCCATGAAGAAAGGTTGTTTTGACATCCATCTATTTTAATTCCCAATCAGAATGAGCAACCAGAGACAATATTATCCTAATAGTGATATATCTAACCACTGGAGAAAACACCTCTGAAAAATCAATCCCTGCCCTCTGAGTAATACCCTTGGCAACTAATCTAACCTTAAAATCGACCTGAATTAGAAGCTGGTAAATTCTCCTTAACCCCGTAAATCGACTTACAGCCAACTAATTTCTTATGTTTAGCTTTGTTTACCAGTTCCCAGGTATGATTCTTAATTAAGGAGGCTATTTCATCATTCATAGCCTTCTTCCACAAGACTGCATTTGGACAACTCTTGATAAGAATTAGGAATAAATTCTGATTCAGTATACGTATTAAGAGCATAGATCACAAGATTTATATCAACAAAATCATCATATTTGGATGACATCCTAATTGTCCTTCTAGGTTTATCCCTACTCAGGATATAATCATCCAAATTATGTTCATGATATGTTTCATCTATGTTCTCACCAGGTTGATTTTCAGGATTCTCATTAGGATCAGTTTCAGATGTATAGACAGGTTGATCACACTCAATATCAGTTTTAAATTCACAGACTCTGAGGTTATTGGCTTATTATTTGGCACATCAGACTCAATACTAGCCTCGAAATCCTCAAGTCCTATTGGTTTGATCTCAAAACTAGAGAGGTTAACCTGCTTGTATTGGATAGGATTAAAGTGCTCAGAATTTAAAAATACAGGAAATTAATTTTCAAAGAAAACAACATCACGACTGATAATGAATTTGTAGCTAGAGTTGTCCTTAAATACTAGCCTAGAACCCTTATTACCAGCCAGAAAACCCACAAACAAACCCATGAAAGACCTAGGATCGAGCTTATCAAACTTTTGATGAGCTAATATCTTGCAACCAAAAGTTCTAATGTGATTGAAATTAGGAGGTTTACCATACCAGTGTTCAAAAGGAGTTCTATTGTCAATAGAGGATAAATGAGACCTATTTTTCAGGAAAGTAACATAAACACAAGGCTTCCCTCCAAAAGATCTTAGGAAGGTTGGCTTGAAACAGAAGACTGATAATCCTTTCTAGAAGGATACGGTTAAACCTCTCAGCAACCCCATTCTGCTGAGGGGTATACCTAACAGTCCTATGTCTCCTAGTCCCAGACTCCTCACAGAACTTGTGAAAGTGTTCATTTCAAAATTTCAAGCCATTGTCAGTTCTAAAACATTTCATTTTTCTTCCAGTTTCATTTTCTACTAAAGATGTTCAGATTTTGAAATTTTCAAAAACTTCTATTTAGTTTTTAACAAATAAGTCCAACAAACCCTTGAAAAATCATCAGTAAAAGAAAGAAAATATTGACAGTGACTAAAAGTTTTGGTCCTTGTGGGACCCCACAAATCAGAATGAATATACTCAAGAAAAAATTTAGATTTGAAATTAGTTTTGTAAAATGGTGACTTGGTTTGCTTAGCAAGAACACATTTTTCACATTTTGGTATGACACAAGGGAAATCACTCTCAATCAACCCCTACTTCTGCAACTCTCTAAGACCACCTAATCCAATGTGGCCTAATCTTCTATGCCACAACAGAGCCTTGCTAATGGGATTACTAAGCTTGGTTTGGGTAGCTAGATCCCCTAAGGTTGACCTTTCGAGTATGAACAGGTTTCCTACCCTATTCCCTCTTAGTTCTACACTAGCTAATCCAGGCCTAGACATCTCTACCCTCTGGTTCTTAAACACACACTCATAACCCATCTCATTCATCTTACTAACTAAAAACAGGTTTATTCTAAGGTCAGAGACATACTTGACATCTCTAAGGGTTATAGTCTTGCCATTATATTGCCTAATGGTTACATCTCCTACCCCAACAATGTCACACCTATGGTCAGACCCCATGATAACATACTTTCCCTTGACAGACTCTAGATTGGTAAACCAATTCCTATTTGGCGATATATGATGTGTACATCCAGAATCAATTACCCAATCAAGCAAGGAATTATTAGGTATAGCAGAATTATTCAATTCAATCACAGCAGTAAAACCATCAACAAAAGTATTAGAAATAGTAACAATATTAGATGCAGTAGGTTTAACAAGACCATTTGCTCCATCTCTATTCTTTTTGAAGCAATCCTTAATGAGGTGGTTAGTTTTCTTACAATAGTAGCACTTCTTCTCTTTGTTGCTACTAGTTTTACCCTTACTATTGTCCTTCTGTTTATTATCTGCATTATTCAAATTATTTTTATTAGCAGCATATTTCTTACCCTTCCCCTTATTCCCATGGCTAGTGTTAGGCTTACTATGGAATAATTCCTCATTATCTTTCTTAATTATTTTCTCTCTTACAGATATGAAATTAAGGGCATCCATTATATCCTTAGTGGTTAAAGATTTCTTATTGAAAGAAATAAACTCTCTAATAACACTATGGGTCTTAGGCAAATCATGAAGAAGGATCATAGCAAGATATTCATCACTAAGCCTCTCAGTTGCTCTAGTCCTACTATTCAAGTTCTACACTAACCTTTTAAACATTGCCAAGTTCTCATTAACTGTCTTATCCGGGGGCAATCCTAAAGGTAAACAATTTATGAAGGCTTATAATCCTATTTGGAATGTTAGATTCTAAATATTTAGCCTCTAATGCTTTTCAGAGAGAGTCACTAGTCTTAACTCCAGTCATAGAAGTAAAAACATCATCAGATATATGCAACAGAATGGTATGATATGCACGTTTGGCTATTCTAGCCTTATCAATGTCAAAAATATCAGAAGGATAGTCATTATCCACAACCCCTTCAATTTCATGGTGAACTAAAATAGATAACATATTCTTTTGCCACAAAACAAAATCTTAAGATCCATTAAAGACCTCAATGTTAATTGGATTTGAACTTGAAAGTTTGAAGATATTTTACCAAGAATTTTGTTTTAAAGAAGGTTTAAAACTTTTTATGGTACCCTGACACTGATATGAGAAACAAATAGCAGTATAATGCACAAGATTCACAAACAATGAAAAAATCAATCACAATATCACAAAAATATGTCACAACAATTACAGATCACTCTGATATTCACACAGTAAATAATCAAATAGTATTAATAACGATACATAAGAATTGAGAACCTCAAACAAGCTAGATTTAACGTTACTAGCAACCATTCGGGATGTTAAAAGGTACTGAGTCTGTGTCCCTTCAGCCAAGACAAACAAGCCAGAGTATCGTGTCGACGGTCTTTCAGGGAGTCAACATGCTACAAAGCTTGTACCCCTTCAGCCAAGGTTCTTAATTCACCATACAAACACACACAAATAGCAATATATCATACGTAGTATATCACTATATAGTCTAAAGTAATCACAAGAAGACAGAAAATAGAAAAAAAGAGATTATGGTTTAGAGATTGCTCAATAAAGCTGCTATCTGGTAAATCGACCCTAATTAGGTCTCGATTTTCCTCCTAGTGCCCCGGAACCTCTCTTAGGGTCACCCTTCAAGTATCTTCTTCTTCTTCTCCTTAAGCTCTTGTCCTTGTTATTACTTCCAGAAGGTACCGGTAACTCAAACAAACTTATTAGACACAAGAAGTAACAGAAGAAGAAAGAATATCAAACAAGTAATAAAAATGCTCTATTAGGGTTTTTCTACAGAAAGTCGAAATTAACTATAAACCTCATATCTACAAAGATCGAAGACTGACAATTTTGACAGACACACAAATGAACACACAGAACCATACAAATTAAGAAAATCACCAAGAAACCACATAGAAGTCACATATCTGTAAACCCTAGATAAAAAACACAATCAAAACGATCTTACCCGGAGTTCCGATACCACTTTGCAACAAAAATAATCAAATCTATGAATTAAATAATAAGGCAAACAACACCAACACATTACGTGGTTCACCTTAGAAGAGGCTAATCCTTGGGACCTCAGCTTCAACTGAGAGATCGATGCCACTAAAATTAGATCACTAAGACCACAAAGTACATCACAAAGATATTACACAGATATTACAAACAAGAATCAAACCGAAACCCTAAATAACAGAAACCCTAGCAAAGCAAGAGGAGAGAAACAAACAAAAATTCTCTCTCTAAGTCTGCAATAGGGAGAAAAATACAAATATACAGGTAAGGTTTTAATAACATCCGGATATCCATCAAGAAGGCACGTATCTAGTGATGGGTCGGGCCAAAGTGGTGTTGGAAAAGCATTAGAGTCTACAAATGGATCAAGTGAAGAAGCCCAACACAAGCCCAAATGCAAAGATACATCCCCAGCCAAATACAAAGGTAGAAGAATGTGAACATTACAACACTATCCTTTCTCTCTCTCTCGATATAGACAACCTCTTTTGACCTCTTTTTATCGCAAAAATAGACAACCTTTCTCTCCCTCTTTCTTGCGAAGCAAAAACAGATGTAGACGACTCGACATTACAATCAACAACATATATCTTGCTTCATCACAAGTAATATTTGCTTCTCCTCTCGCTGTGTTTATTGAAGTTAGGTTTTGAGAATTTCAATTTTTTCTCCCTCTCTCTTGCAGAAGAAGACTTAGGCGACTAAACTTCATAATCAGAAACACTACGTCTTACTTTGTCACTGATAATCTTCGCTTCCTCTCTCTTCGTCTATGTAGAAGTTAGGTGTTAGGAATTTAAATTTCTATATTAGTACCAGTATTAAACTAGTGGTATTGACCTCTAATTCGTTTCTAAGTCACCTCCTAGACCAATCTGATTAGCTGCTAATTCACTTAAATCGAGAGGTATGTATGACTTTTCAATACAATGATATTGTTTCATTTTCTACTACTTAATGATAACTATATTACATGGTTTATGCCTATGAATCTCCAAATCTAGGATGATTTTCAAAATTCGGTGATTAGTTACGGAGTGTGAATATTAGAATGATGATGATGGGTAGGTGAGTATTGACTAGCTAATGATAATGAGCATAATAAATTATACAAGTGATTATGTTTATGTTTATACTATCTAGTAGTATTAAATAGATAGTATCAACTAACTACCATATATATAAATGTGTAGGTTTGATTCAATTAATCTACTTAAAACATTTTGAGTGAGTTTAGATCAAAAGTATAGCAGCGCCCGTCATCATATTTTATTTTTATATTTAATTATTGTATTGTCTTATTATTTGGCTAAATAGATATTATAGATTTTAACAAAAAAAGTTTTGGTTGGTAAAAAGACTTCAAAATAAATTGAATAGGTTAATAGCGGACTTGATATTATGTTATAATTAAATTTTATGTATGTATAGGTGAAACTTTCAAAATAGCTTACATGTCTATTATATGTGTTGTATAGAACTTATGTTCAATGATACTTTATGTGCTTAAAATTGTGCTATTATTATAAAAGTGCAACTTTTGGTAGTTTATATATATATATATATATATATATATATATATGTATATGTATATGTTTATATTTATTTCTAGTTTTTTAGAGTTGTAACTTAATTATCTAACCTCTAATTATACATTTAATATTCAATTGAGAAGATTTAAAGATGTATTGGCCGACGTTTTAAAGTGTGACTCTTTAGCATACTTTGTATGGATGTTTCTTTCTTTTGAATGAGCAAATCCCCTAAGAGAAAATTGTTCAAAATATTAGAATAATTTTATCTCATATCTCTTTCCTTCACATAATTAATATTCTATTACACTTTTTTTCTTAGAAATGATGTAGCATTAGATTTTTTTCTTGATGTTTTAGGTCTATTGCATTTTGTTCCTATTCTATGATTTCATAATTCATAATGTTGTTAGATTGTAGGTGTCCTTTCAAACTATTATTGTTGATACAATTGTTTATCCTGATCTAGTGGCTAATTCTAAAGAGTTATTTTCTACAAGCATTTTGTAAAAGAAACTGCAATTATAAAAGTGTCAAATCAGTTGCTGAGAATCTTGTAGTAAGTCTTTTATGGAAAGCTAAAATTTCACCTTAAAGATTTGAATTGGGCCGCTTAAGAATATTGTGGAAAATATGAGTAGTACTTTTTTTAATTCATCTTTGAATTGTCTTTACTTTAAAAATAATCACATATTACTTATGGAATCATGTGTATAAGGGGGTGTTTCCCTAAGCTTAGACTTTTTGACTTATAGATTATAAGTAACTTAAAGATTATACATAGCTTAAAAATAATTTTTTGACCTGTTTACCTAAGCTGAGTAATAAGATGCTGATAAGCAGTTGACGTGTTTACCTTAACTGATAATAAATAGATTATAAGCAACAGAAAAGGTAAAATGACCATTAAGGGTTTGTCATAAAGCACAAGTCGGGGATAAACAATAAAGCTGCAGATGCTCTTAGTCGAAGAACCATGTTATTGACTAACATGTCAATTACCATTGAAGGCTTTGAAGCTTTTAAGGATCTCTATCCAAATAATCCCTTTGTTGGTTCCATTTGGAAGAGCTGTGTTGATAGCCCTGTTGGAGTCTACTTACTGCATAATGGTTTCCTTTTTAAAGGAAATCAACTTTGTGTTCCAGATTGTTCGCTGAAGGAAAAGATTATGCAAGACATACATGGCGGAGGCTTGGGAGGTCACCTTGGACAAGATAAGACATATGCAATTATCGAAGAAAAATTCTTTTGGCCTAAGATGAGGAGGGATGTATATCGCTTTGTTAAAAGGTGCCAAGTATGTCAAGAATCAAAAGGGAAGGTACAAAATACTGGTTTGTACACCCCGCTGCCAGTTCCTAAAGCTCCTTGGGAGGATATGAGCATGAACTTTATTCTACCAAGAGGCCAAAGAGGTATGGATTTTATTTTTGTAGTAGTGGACAGATTCTAAAAAATGGCACATTTCATTTGCAGTAGAAAGACGATGGATGCATCAGACATTGCAAATCTATATTTTCGAGAGGTAGTACGCTTGCATGGAGTCCCAAAATCAATCATTTCAGATCGGGATTCAAAGTTCTTATCACATTTTTGGAGGACATTATGGAAGAAGATGGGGACAAAGCTACAGTACAGGACTTCATATCATCCCCAAACTGATGGGCAGACAGAAGTTGTTAATAGGAGCTTGGGCAATTTATTGAGGTGTTTGGTTGGGGACAACCCAAAGCAGTGGGAAGGTGTAGTAGCACAAGCTGAGTTTGCCTATAATTACACCAAAAATCGAATAACTGGCAGAAGTCCATTTGAGATTGTTTATGGTAAGAAGCCTATGCATTTTTATGATCTTATGTCATTACCAAATAATGGGAAGACTAGTTTGAAAGGAGAAGATATGGCTGTCACCATGAAGAAGTTACATGAAGAGATAAGGGCGAAAATTGAAGAGTCCAATACAAAGTATAAGGAATATGCTGATCGGAAAAGGCGTGCAAAGATCTTCAAGGAAGGTGATGTGGTCATGGTGTACTTGCGAAAGGAGAGATTTCCGGCTGGCACCTACTCAAAGCTAAGCAAGAAGAAAATAGGACCATAGAAAATAGTCAAGAAGATTGGGGAGAATGCTTATGTTGTGGATCTGCCAAAGCACATGGGAATTGATTCAACATTTAATGTTGCGGATTTAAATCCCTATATAGGTGGAGAAGAAGTTGAAGAAACTACTGTTCAGACTTGAGGACAAGTTCTTTAAAGGAGAGGAGAATGATGCAAGTGATGGTCAATATTCCTTAGTAAATGTTTGAGTCTTTTAATCAAAGTTTTAATTATTGCTAATAATTGTTATCTAGTGAACCTCAAGAGTCATCTAGATAATTAGAAGGTTATTTGAAAGTCATCAATCCTAGTCCTATATATTAAGAGTCATGTAAGTCTTTTGAGACAAATTTTGGATATCAATATTAAGTTCAGTCTTTATCTATTCCTAAAGGTGTTTCTTGATTTCCCCTTAAAGAAATCTCGACTCCGACGGTGTTTGGAGTTATTTCTAAACCTTAGGGTTTACTAACAATATTTATTCAAATAATTCTTTAATATATTAATATAAATAAAATTACATGAGGAATATTAAAATTGAGTTATTAGGTTTAAGGGTATTTGAGGAACGATAAAATTACATGAGGTCATATGGGTAAATGTGTTGATCAACCCAAAACTCCTTATAAGTCGTTTAAAAAAAAGTTAGGATTTGTAACTTATAAAATACCTCCTTATAAGGAAAAAAATAAGCTAAAGGAAACACATATTCTCACGGCTTATAAGCTGAAAACTCATTATAAGGAGGTTTGACCAACTTATAAGCTTAGGAATACACCCTCTAAGGTTAGTTGAGCTAAATGTTTGGTAGACTAGTTGTTAGGTCATTTAAAATCCTTTTCCACACCACATCCACATAATTTAATGGTTGACCCAAATATAACATTTATTTAAGAATATTGATAGCTAATTTGATACTAATTAAATATAACACCTTTTTCTTCTTCTTCATCTTATAATAAATAATTATAGATCACATGGAAAAAGAAGAAGATTTAGTCTTGTTCATTTCATTGCAACTATTTTAATTATATACAGTTGCAATGGGATCAATGATAATTAATTTAGTACAGTATCAATACGAAATAAGAGTTTTGAGGAATCATACATTTGTAGCTCATTTGACTTAACTAGAGTATTTAAATAGTATAATTTGGGATAATGATTCCAATTTATATTTATTTTTTATTAAAAATAATAAATTTAAAATGTATTATTTAATAAAAAATTAAAATAAATATAAATTTATTTTTATTAAAAATAAGATATTTTAATGAGTGGTTAATAATGACGATATAAAGTTAAATATTTAATACAATTAATGAAAACAAAGTAGAAATAAAGTAAAACCACAAAACCATTAACCAAAACCACTTTTCACATGAAAATGGGGGCTGTTTCGAATTATTTTCAAAAGTGGAGGGATTTTCGAATTATTTTTAAAAAACGGGCGCAAAAATGAAAATACCCCAATAATAGATGTATACAGATAGCGTTATAGTAACCTAATGATTGGCATCTAGAATTACAAGAAGTGTGATTTGTAACGCCCCAATTTTGGGGTTACACGATTTAATAGATTCCAACCAATTTTGACTTTTTGATTGTATGGATATTTTTTTTTAATCCATAAATCTTTTGTGATGAATCAGAACAATGTTATACTTAATGAATTGTTGTGAGAATATCATATGAATTTGGTTTATGTTTGTATCAATATTAGAAACAAAGACAAACGAAGAAGAAAACGGAAGTACGCAGCACTGTAGGTGCTTTCGATATAGCCCTATGTAACTAGCGAGTGAAATCCAAGTCAAATAAATGGACGCAACACTGTAGGTACTGGCAACATAGGTCTTATATCGACAGCCATGTCACTAGTCATAGTCCCAGGGAATTTTAAGGGATAAAACACTATTGCCTCTCGTGACATAGGCCCTATGTCGCTAACCTTGTCGCCAGAGATAGTCTAGGATGATTTTCACCAAATATTCAGAGTCTTCTGAATTGACCCCACTTTTCTTTTCATTCACAAGAACGTACATAATTGCGTGTTTGGTTTTCCTCTTGATATGCTCGCTATAAGATCGATGTCACAACTCTGGTTAGCAATCTCTCAAGCCTAATTTGACTCCCAACTGTTGTAAGCATGATTGTTATGGTAATCAAGACTTGTCATGATGATTTAGGGTTGTTTAAACTGTTGGATTGGTTAGGGTTTTATTGGTAGGACCCTAGATCTTAAAATTGATTGGAATCTTGAACTAAGATAGGTTTTGAGTTGTAATTTTTAACATTTCCGCTTATTGGCCTTTAGATCATCAAAACTCTAAGCGATAGGGTTAGGTTTTAATTCATGCACCAACTGTTCGATATAATGTCTATGTGGGTTTTTGTATTTTTTAGGCAAAACGGATGGTGTTAAAACTTTTACCGGTGATGCTTAGCTATTTTCGACGGAAGGAAGGTTAGCAACCTCATTTAATAATCTACATTATGGTTGTTAGATGTTTGATGATTGTGCATTGAATCGGTTAATAGCATATCCACATAGATTTATTAAATTGTACGGATAGGTGATAATATTGTGTTGAAATGGCATTATTAATGTGGTATTATCATTAATTGAATGAACTTTCATTATATATATATATATATATATATATATAGATGTTATAGTATGATGTAGACTTAGACTTTGATTAGTTAGAGTTCGAAATAAATGGATAAGGCACTAGTAATGTACCCGAGAATGTTGAATGAAAGTCAATGATTATTATATGTTTTTTGTGTTTTTATCACCTAAATTGATTACGGATTGCCCTAGTCGTGGTTGAAATAGTGATGGAATGATATGTCATTAGAGGTAACTAAGAATTCTCAACCTATTAGAAACACAGGTCCTTTGGTCTAGCTAACCACTATTGAACTAAGTGATGACTCCTATTGGTTGTGACAGTATCACTGCCTACAGGCATATTATATTGGTGGTCTTCGGACCTATATGATGGAAATCTAAGGTAGTTGTCTGTCTCGAGGAGTAACAAATAATGCTATGAATTTCGGTCTTTGGACCCTATTGTGTGGCTTCGACCTAATTGATCATGTTTCATTATCGATACTAGATTAGGGCCAGTCTATGACAAAATGGAACTATTGTTGTGGTAAGAATTGAATAATGATTGTGGTGAATGAAATTGTATGCAATGAGGGGTTTTTAATGGTTGATAATAGATCCACATAGCCATTGGATAATGTCATACAAGTACAAATGAGCATAAATGGGAACTTAGGATGAATAAATGAGCTGTATATACTCTTGTTATAAATGTTACAGATTGGGTGAGTTTAATTCTTAATGGATGATTGTTAGTTCCTACGTACATTTGTGTGCCGATTTCAAAATTTAATGTTAATTAGACGCATTTATATGTCTCTAGTGGAGTGTGAGCTTGCTAACCAGACATTGATAGTCTGACGTTATTTCTTTTCCCCTTTTTCTTGTATCTTCTATTTAAATGTGAAATAGGTGATCGAGCAGATTAAAGTATTCCAGCATATCGTTGAAGCATGTCAAGTTTCATTATCTTTTAGACTAGTGTTTGAAGGATTTGTAAACCATTTTAGTATTTTAAGTTTATGATGTTTTAAAATGGCATATTTTGGGATTGTAAACTAATTGATGATATTTGTTCTTGATTGCGAGATAATGTATTTGTTCTTATTTGTTTCATTAAAATATTTAATGAATATTTACTATCAAATTCAAGATAATTTATTTGTTCTCTACTTACAATTTAATTGTTTCATCGAGTATTTCCGCACTTTAATGACAATGAGTGAATGCAATGAATGATTGTAATATGGTGTTCCGGTCTCTGGTTGCGGTTCTTGTGTGGCCGGGGGTTGGGCGTTACATTATTTGTGTTCTAATTGCGAGAGTAAATAAGCATCCACCATTGTTTAATGTGCCATACACTTTAAGTAACTAAAATTTTGGCAGTTATGGATCCCTAAAGAATCCATAAGTTATGTATTAGCTAAGTTATATCACGATCATATAATAATATAAAGACTCATACTTTTCTTTTATGTTTCAAGTAAAGCTATACCTGAGTATTGGCAAAAGTGGATAGTCGAGCAAAGTGACTTTAGTGGTTAAATAGGATGTTGCCTATTCTTTATTTACACTTTATTCATTAATGAACAAAATAATGAATATAATATAGGTATTGAGTTTTATATATTTTGAGATGTTATCCTATATATGTTTGAGTTACTTGAGATTCGATATTATATTAAGTTTCCGCATTTTAATCTGAATATCATATGTTAAGTTTAAACTTGATATGCACCATGTATGATTAGTAGATAATTAATAATTAATAGTATTTTTTGTAGCCCATGACATTTATAGGTAGAATTCAACTTAATTTCTAGAATTAGATATTCAATTTAAGGCGATTAAGATCGTCACTATTGTAAACTGTGTTTTCGAGTTTCATGGTGTAAGAGCTTAATTTAAACTGAGTGTCCTTTTATTTCAATCTTAGTTTTTCTTCTCTTTGCTCTCATTTTAAGGTGATTGATACCATCACTATTATTGGGTGGGAGATTGATAGACTGAGTACTTTAGTCTAACTTTCAATAAGTTCTTCACCATCAATCACGTTCTTCTCTAATATTGCTTCCAATTTAAATAATTGATATCTTTATTATTGCTTAGTATGATACAGAGGAGTGTGTATCTTTGAGTATTAAGCCTAGGTTATAGTATTTATGTCTTTGTTATCTCCCTTAGCATTTGAATTTAAGTTTGTTGAGATCGCTATTATTATTGAATCCTAGAGAGTGGAAGTAGTTCTTTTAATGTGCAATCTTTTATTATCACTTTGGCTATATAATTCTTCAATGTCTTACTTCTCTCTCCTTCTTAGTATCCTCAATTTAAGGTGATTGATACTATCACTAATGTTGAATATAAGAAGGCGGATTGAGTACTTTAGATTGCATCTAAATTTCTGCTCCGTCATTATCTCAGTCTCCTTGCATGTATGTTATAAATTTAAGGTGGTCGAGATCACCACTATTGTAGAATATGAGTTACGAAATGCTTAGATGTGTTAGAGTAGAGTAAAATTTCGAAGTTCGATTACCTCAATTTAAGGTAGTGATAATCCTATAGTTGTTGGTTATAATTCTTAGAGAGATGCAAAAAAATTATTATTGCCATAAAATAAGTAGATTTCTTAAGAGTCCATCAGATCTGTGAATTTTAGAGTTGCCATCTACCCCATCCTCTATTCAGTCCGCCAACCATAAGCACTTCTTCCCTCCTATAAAAAAAATATTTTTACATCAATCTACTCAATATGCAAATTTTCTGCTACAACAATATTCAACAAAAATCTATTTATAGTTAAATTCATAATAGGAGATAATATTTTACTGTAAACAATACCTTTCCTTTATTCCCTAACCACTAATCGAGCCTTAAACCTATCTTTACCATCTGGGGGCAACTTAAATAACTTCCAAGTATAATTCTTCTTTAGTGGTTATATCTCATCGTCCATGGTTTCTCTCACTTGATCAAATCATTCACCTACAAAGCCTTATCAAAGAATTATAGTTCCCCTCAATCAGTCAATAATAAATAATGTAAATATGGAGAATTCAATTATGATGCCCTAATAACTTGGAAAATCTCCTAAACATTGTCTCAAGTGTGACTGGATTTGGTTCTTATTTTGAAGTAGTATTTTCTAAATTTTCTTGTGGTTTTGTTGCAACATCATGTAATGAAGAAGGGAATATTTAGTGTAATTAATATATTTTTCTTCGTGAACATCCCTTAATCACTAATCGAGACTTTAACCAAACATATCCTCAGGTTTTGTCTTGATCTTGGATACACACATATTTAATAAGGTTTTCTTCTTTGCAGCCTACAAGCAACTTAATTAATTCTTAAGTATAATTCTTCTCAAATGGCCATATATTCATAATCCATGGTTGCTCTCACTTTATTGAATCATTGACCTACAAAAACCTATCAAAGAATTTCAGTTCTCCTCAATCAGTCAATAACAAATAATGTAAAGATAGAGAATACCATTCTGATGCTCTGATAACTTTGGTAGATCTCCTTAATATTGTCTTAGGTGTAATTGGCTCAAGATATTGTTTTGTAGCATTTTGTTTTGATTTTTTTAATGATTTTGCAGCAACATCTTTAGATCGTACTCTAGTCTTGTCATAATGCAAGGCATTCTTATCAAATGTCAAATCATAATGTCTCTATATCTTTTTATTTATATCATCCCAAAATGTATACCTAAATTTATCATAATAGTACCTAATAAAATATACTTTATAGCCTTTACAGTAAGCTTATCTCTATTTTTCAAGATTAATAAGAATATAGGCAGTGTACCCAAATTTAGTAGGTGAGAAAATTAAGCTTCCTTACATGACGATATCTTTTCTCAAATTTTGAAAAGGTTCTCTATTTATCAAGTATGTTATTGTCCTCACCAAATCTGTCTAAAATAATTGTAGCTGCCTAGCATGTTGTCTCATGCTTCTTACACACTCATTCAACATTCTATTTATCCTCTCATAACTCTCATTCCTGCTTACATTGTCAGGAACTGTCATAATACACCTAATACCCTTATGAACCTGAAACTTCTTAAATCTTATCAAATCATACTCTCCACCATTATCAAACATTAAGCTATTAATCTTTAACTCGATCTGATTCTTAACATCAACTTTCCACCTCATAAAGGTAGCATATATATTTGATTTATGTCCTAGAATGTAACCCTATACTTTTCTGCTAAAGTAATCCCTGAAAGAAATAAAGTATCTCGAACTATAAAAAAAAAAAAAAGAAATAAGATATGGTTTCCATAATATTTGTGTACTAGTTCTAACCATTATGCCTTTGGTTCTCTGCTAACCTTCGTGAAGCTGACTCATTTCTGCATTTATATAATAGAGCTTTCACATAGTCCTAAAGCAATAGATTTTAAACTACTCTCTTTTTATCCATGTGTCCAAGTTTATTATGTCAGAAATTAGAATTTAATGTTCCATAAGCTAAAGTAGCCATGCTTTTACATCCTGCAGTAGTGTATAAAGTTCTAATATTTCTGCCTCATGTTATCACCATAGCCTTTTTCATAATTTTCTAGGAACTTTTCCCAAAATTTTTGTAACCCGTTTAATCTAGCTTGCTAATAAAGACCAAATTTTTCTTTAAAGTAGGAATAGATCTAACATGTGTACCTTCCATTTATAACCATTTAGAGTATTGATACACACCCATCTCCCAACAATCTCTTAGAACTTATTATCTGCAAGATACACCTTCTTGAATTTTCTAGAAGTTTTGAAATAACTTTGGGCTCCAAGAATAGTATAATACTAGAATTAAATCCAGTATCAGAGATTCAATTTAACTATCCAAGCTGAGAATTAAGGCATCCCTAATGTCTCTTGCACATTTTATAGAATTATTACCTTCATGAGCTTAATGATTTCTGTTATTTATAGGTTTAAGACAACCGTTCTTGAAGTATCTCTTATCACTATAATTGTAACCAAGACTTCATTTATGACTTGATATTTTCCCTACCCCTTTGACTTCAATTGACCATACCTATTGTGGCCTCACCTCGACTTACTCATTCCTTTACCCTCATCATTGAGTGTATTACCAAATGAATCATTAATTTTTCTTTGGTAAATACTCTTGCTAAAGTTAGCATCTCTGACAATACTAAATTTTAACTTTTTCAAGACTACGAGAACTGCTAGATGCATAAACAATAATATCCTATGACTAAGTTAAAGAGAACATCAAAATTAGGGCTATAATCTCATAGTCAAAATCAATGTTAATAAAGCTCAATTGACTGATAATCGTATTAAATTCATTAATATTATCTGCGATAAATCCATTCTTAGACATCTCCAAATTAAAAAAGTAACACATCAGAAATACCTTATTCATGGTTGACAATTTCTCATAGATATTGCTAGAGCCTTCAATAATCTTGTTGTTTTTTTATCCTTTACCAAGTTGAATACAACGCTTCTCACTAATGTCAAAAAGATCAAATCGCCTACCAATCTTTCAGATCTCACTCTATTTTAGCTATGGTCGTTTGTTTCTTCTCTGACAAAGTTACATACAGACATTTTTTATACAAATAATCTTTAATCTACATCTTCCGAAAATCAAAATCCCTTCTTTCAAACATTTGCACTCTCTATCTCAACAGATTTTTTTAGATAAAAACTTTAGTACTTTACTTGTAACACCCCATATTGATACAAGGTTAAAAGGAATTAAATTGCTACCCATATCATCAATGTGCACATTTTTTTTCAAGAGTCTAGAACTTAGAAACTCCAAAGTTAAGCGTGCTTGACTTGGAGCAATCATGGGATGGGTGACCTTCCGAGAAGTTTTTTCGGAAAGCATATGAGTGAGGACAAAGCATGCTGGAAAGCGTAATGATGGTCTGTGGGTCTAGTGGTCAGCCTTAAGATCGATATTGTAATGACATGACCCTCTGTCACCACGCCTCGAGTCATGCGGGGACGGGGGCCGGACGTTACAAATGGTATTAGAGAAAACATGCGACCGCGAGTACGCCTGTGGACGGAAGAGTCTAGGTTATTCGTCTAGCGGGGGTTAAGATTTTGGGAATGATGTGGGCAACCATATCGAGTTGGAGCAATCTTGGGATGGGTGACTTTCCGGGAAGTTTGTGTCGAAAGTATGCAGTGAGGACAAAGCATGTTTGTAAGTGTAATGGTGGTCTGTGAGGCTAGTGATCATCCTTAAGATCGATCAAGTAATGACGTGGTGCTCGGCCACCGCGCCTTAGGTCATTCGATGTTACATTACACTGTTATCAGTTGTTAGAATTAAACACCACTAATAATCAAAGATAAATTATAAAGAATGAGTAATGTAAAAAGACAAACTAATTTCGGTGGTGTGTCAATTTGGTTAATCTACAGCTAAATGATTTTATTTTATTGTAATATAATCTATTGTCATATATTTACACGCCCTGCAGAATAACATATAAAAGAACTGTGAAGTAAAAATACTCATTAAAGATATAAAAATTGTTCTCTTTCAATCTATACAGTGAATCAATTGATCTTCAATCACCGATCCTAAGGGCATCACAATAGAGGAACAACTAAAGTCCCAATTTGAAAATTTTCGACAAAGAAATATTAATTTAAATCAAATCATGTAATAATTACCTATTTTCTCTCTCCTAAGTTCCTCTAAGTTGGTATAAGGGACGACTTGTTGGGAAAACACGGCTAGCTCTAATACCACTTGTTGAACAAATCGGTGATCTACTGTAGCGGAGACAAGTATTAGTAACCACAAATTAAAACAACATACACAAGACAGGAATAGAGATAGAAAATAAGACATAAGATTTTATGTAGAAACACAAAGTGGAAAAAAAAAACCATGGTCGTCCAGACGACAAGAGACTAATTCACTATGTAACAATAAAGCAACAGTTACAACTAGAATACAACTCTTTCACTCCCCAACCCAATTACATTGGTCACAGTCTCACATACAAGCTCTCCTCATATGGCTCTCACAGGATAATAGGACTCGATTCCTGAACTCAAGGTCTCCATGGTTCCAAGGTCCCCATCGGATACCTTCCAAACTTAACCAACTAGGTCTACATTGTTCTCTTAGGATATCTAATAATAGATGCAAGCAACATATTTGTAGCATTAGATTACTTAGCCACAAAGTAATACTAAACCATTAAGAAAACCTTTTCATATTTAAGATTCTCAAGAATCACTTTTTCCTAATTAGAATCCACTTTAGGAAATACCACTCCTAATCAGATATAATACTTCCAAAATAATTTTCGAGTCTTTTCCTAATTACAGACAAATTCTGGATACCAGAATATACCCGAGTTCTCTTTACAATCCTAATACAACTCTCACCAGTAAATTTCACTTTTATTTTTTTTCTCTTTCCCTGTAGTTTTATTAATATTTTAATTATTTAATACTTAAGATTTATTTTATTATATAAAGTAAAACCCATCTTAATAAAAAAGGAACTCAAGTTGTCCCTCTTATCGTCATGCTCTAACACCAAATTGGAATTTCACATCACATCACAATGCCAATTGTCGAATTGTAGTAATCAAACACAAAGTCTGAACATATATTCAATTATGACAAAAAAAAAAAATAATAATAAATAAAAAATCTTAAATATATTTAAAAAATAAATAAATAAACCAACCTTAAATGAATTTATTTGTCTCATATAACTAAGAGCATTTATAAATGTAAAAATAAATTCTATGATCATACCATCGTATGTGATAATTTAATATTATAATTATTTTTAAAAATTTAAATATATATAAATATAAAATAAAAATAAATTATTTTTTTATATAATCTAAAATAGAGTATATGAAATCTTATATTCATATTTAAATTCATATCTTATTGAATAATAAAGAAATAGTCCACCGTATTCTATTAGCATAACCCTGGCGGTATTAAAAAACATAAAATTAAACTTTAAAAAATTTAACAAATGTATAAAAATTTTAAAAATAAAACCTATTATTGCGCCCCTACATGAAAAGTGTGAACAAATTAGTGATGGAATCAAAATTTTGAAGGCCATAGGTGATATTTTGCCTCACCAAAACCAGCATAAGTTGGCCAACCAAAGACACTAGACATGACTTAAAGCTCTGGCCCCAACCATCCATCAACACATTAAAAAGATGCCTCAGTTTTCAGGACTAATAATGTGATCCCAATATAATAATAATAATAATAATAATAATAATAATAATAATAATAATAATAATAATAATAATAATAATAATAATAATAATAATAATAATAATAATAATAATAATAATAATAATAATAATAATAATAATAATAATAATAATAATAATAATAATAACTACTTATAGGATCACTCACATTCCTTCATTTTAAAGCATGCAAAGTGTTATGATTCAATGACAGATCAGACAACACTGCTTTTGATTTCACTGTCAAACAAAACTCCTTTCTTCTTCTTCTTTTTTTTACTTTGTGGGTTTAATTTCATTATAATTGGTTAAAGCATGCATAACAGTGAAATATTCCAAGTTAGCAAGAGTACAACAAAGTACTGGCATTGTTTTTTTTAGCTTTGTGTAATATTTCTGACAAGTGACATTTTTTTTTTCACAAATGAAAAAATAAAATAAAATCTAATGTTTGCTCCTTTTGAAGCAAGAAGAGTATCAATTCAAAGTCCCCACAATTTAAGGAAAAATAGTTGCTTTAGGTGACTGATAGGTTTATGTGCAAGCTAGAAAGCAAAAGAAAGACATGATGTAGCTCATCAGCCACTTAATCTGAACTGAACTACTGCCTTACAAAAGGAGACAACTTCCCAAACTACTTTAAACTGGGTCACACCACATACATATATGAAGACACTGCATTTGATATTTCTTGTCTTTTAACTCTAAAGTGAACCCAGTATTGTTTTCTTTGACTGTATATTATAGCAATTGAAATAGAGCTTGGAAATACTGATTTATTTTTACTTTTTTTCATGACTTGGGATCAATTTTGGTTACATTCATAATTCCAAGTACATTACCAGCTTTAATTACTAAAATAATAATAATAATAATAATAAATAATTAATTAATTAATTAAGAAGTTGGCAACTGTAGTTTAACTTGCATATTTTTATAGAGTAAATTTATAAAGGAGTTGTGTCTACTGAAGAGTAGCAGCAAGTTTGATTTTGATAATCACACCATTAATTCCAGATATTTAATCAGATGTTCAAAATCGCTAAAACTAAGAAAGGGGTTTATGGTAGATAGTTCAAAAATGTTTCCCCTCTCAATTTGTAAGCACATCCCTAATATTTATTCTAAAATTATCCTGAATATTAGATTGGAATACTAACAAATAATTATTACAAATAACTTTTTTTTTTTTTTTATAATCCCAAAAACTCCATGAAAGTTTGGGGTTTCTCCATTTTATTATTTCAGTATCATTTTTTTCCATTTTACCATGGTCAAGAATAAAAATTATAAATTTTTAAAATGGACTTTTGGTATTTAGTAGAGTTTCAAGTGACGAGTCCAACAATGATATTCTCTCGATGATTGACAGTAGAATGAAGGAATAAAAAATGGTTGAAAATGAATTTTTCTATTATTTCTTCCCCGTCCAGCCACCAACACCGTTAAACTCGTCTCTTGGAGTTCCACCAAAATCTCAAATTCATTTTTAAAAATTTTAACATTTTTCTTATTGACAGTGGTGAAATTGAGAAAAATGAAATTGAAGTAGTAAAATAGAGAAAATTGTAAATCTTTATGGGATTTTTGGGATTATCCATTTTTTTTAATGTAAATATTGTCACTATAATAACACAAAATAGGAAAACAAAATCCAATTCAATCAAATTATATGGGTTTGTTATTGATTATTAAAAATATATATTTAAAAAAATTTAATCATATAAAATTATTTTATTTAACATCGAGTAATTTAGAATTTTAATTTGGATCGTTTGTACTTTTGAGTTTTTTTATTAAAAAAATTATATTTTTAGACCAACATTAAAATTTTTACAAAACTAAGCTTTTGAAAATTTTTTTTTGCAAAAAATAGACCAAAATGACCATATCATCCTTCCATATTTAAAAAAAAAAATTCCAATAGTTTCTTGGAATTACAAAATAGGCAAAATTAAAGTTTAGTTTCATCGTGTTGGGTTGGGTTCCCTCTTATGTGCGAGGCCCAACAAGTTTAAGAGGCCCTAGTATAAAATCTAAGGAGTTTAGGGTTTATTGCTGTCAAAGAATAGAGTGATAGCAGTCATCAAAAGAAGAGAAAAAGAGTTGAGAGGAAAAGAAGAAAACTGGTTGTTCTTCTTCTAGCGCAGTCTGAGGGTTTTGACAACTGCTCTTAAACCAACCGTTGGATCGTGCTCAAAGTTCGAGAGTACATAGAACCCACATAGTTCCAAAGATTGACCGTTCGGATCGGCGATTGGAGTTCTCAAGAAGAAGTTATACAGCCGGAAGTAGAGTGAGCAGTCAAATTCAAAGGGGCTTATCTCTTTGGTTAGCCGTGGATCGAGCTGAATTTTGAATATGTTATTGAGAACATATTGAAATATATTCTGGATGGTGGAGATCAGAATTGGAGACTTCTGTAGAGAGCGACATTCATCAGGACAGAGGTGTTAGTTTGGTTTGTGTTCTTTCTCTTGTTGTTAGATCCTAATCTTGATGTTATTAGGATAGCTGCTATTGTTGGTTCGTTATTTGGTGTTGAAACATTGTGTAATCTCTATCTTTGATCATAGTGGAGTTTTGGAATGGACTACGGTCCCGTGGTTTTTACTTCTCACATTGAAGAGGTTGTCAACTTAAAAATCGGCTTGTGTTATCTGTGTTATTTATATTGCTTTATGTGAGCATGGTTGATGGTGTACTTTACTTAAATTGATTAGATCATATTCATCTTAGGGAGAAAGGATTTCCGCTCCTTGTTTGATGTTTCTCCCAACACATCGTGTGTAATACCGGGAAGCAAAAACTAAGCATCAATTTTGAAAATGAAATTTTTGCTTCCTAAGCAAAATTAATGCTTAGTTTCCAGGTGTGTTGTACTGGGAAGTAAATTTTTGCTTATCGGTATTACACATGTCGAATTTTACCAGGAAGATTATTTTTTTTACCACTTTTTTTAAAGTTTATGTATTTTCACTTTTATTTTTAGTTTAAAAATATAAATTTTTAATAAAAAGTCTAAAAGTTAAAGTGACCTAGTATTATTTCTATTCAAAGAGAAGGACGTGTAAATAAAGAAAAATTAAATAAATCATATAAAAATATTTTAGTTCAATGATACTGGAGCTGTGAAATTTTTGGGTGCCCTCACTAACTGCGAATGAAGGACTTAAAAAAGCCCATTATCAACCAAATTGAGTGGTGTTTTCATGTACTTTTAGGGTTCATAAGGCTTGGCCCATCTTTAAAAGTGGACTTCGAAATAAGCTGATCCATAAAATGCAAGATATGTACTTTAATTTCATTTTTAATTATTTCAACTTTAAATTAAGTTGAAAAATTATTTAAATTTTATTTTAAATTTTTAAATTTTTAAAAATTTAAAATTTTTAAAAATAAATTAAATAGACCATATATTTTTATAGACGCGTTTTATAATATCGTTTCACCGGCTAATTTAAATTTTGTGAAAGTGAAGTCATAAACCGCATTTTTAAGGATAAATTAGTCAATTTAATACATTTTCGAAATTCAAACTTTTAAAAATTTATAAATTTAAAATTAATCTCGTAGTTTGTAAGTTTTCCAATTTAAAATTATATTATCATATAAAAGTTTTCATGACCATTCTAATATTCGGCATAAATTAGGATTTCAGTAATCTGGTTGCCCAATGTCTGGAGTCTGACTATAAAATCTTTACTTATCTAATATTTGTTGCCATCCATTCGTCAGTAGAGATGGATTTCCACCGCCGTTCCACACACAACCATGTACATACATGTCCTTTACGCGTGTCGAATTTTTCTCATATATATTCATTCAAACTTATACATTTAACCTATAAAACGCAATCTCGGAATTGAGTCTTTGTCGGGTTCTTTATTGAATAAGAGCACTGTTTATCCTGTTTGTTTGTTTATTTATTTATTTATAATCTGTTATCCTTACGAGTTTATTTTATGGTTATTGTCCCATTGAAGAAGGTGATGGTAATAGATTAAATGCTTGTTTGGTACATAAATCTTTTAACAGTGAATCTTTTAGAAGTAGAGTTTTGAAGAATAAAAATTTAGGTGTTTAGTTATTACCTAAAAAAGTATTTATCAATTTCAATGTGTTTGGAAATATCACTTTTTAAAGTATTTTAAAACGTTATAATTACTTAAAGGGTATTAATTATAAATATTCACTTATTTGTTAATATTAGAATATATTTATTCATTGATTGTTATCATATAGAAATTCACAAAATTTGCTTTAAATTTAAAATTTGGTTTAAATTTAAAATGCAAATTGAGAGTTGAGTATTGAAATATAAAATAATATCTACATGTAAAAATATATGTAGTTACTATATATTTTTTTGTTCGATTCTTTTTACATGAAACCAATTCAAATATGAATATTATATATATTTTAAAATCCAATTAAAAAAAAATTCAAGTAACAAAAAAAAAATAAAATAATAATAATAATAATAATAATAATAGAAGATAAAGTTTTATAAAATCTTACAAATTTATTTTATATAAAGATTTCACAAACTTATACAAAAATTTCGATTGTCGATTTAAAATTTTAAATTATCGTAATTTTATATATCTCAAAATAATAGTATTTTATGTAAAGTAAGTAAAATAAAGTATAAATTTATGAGTTATATATCATATGTTATAAGGGTATAAAAGATATTTTATATCTTTTTTAAAAAGTTCAAAAGGATCTACTCGAAAAAATATCAAATTTGTGCTTCTCTTAGTAGATGATTTTCTGCTTTTTTAAACCCTCAAAAGATCTACTGCAATTTCTGCCAAACAACTAAAAATAAAAAAAGGAAGTGCTTTTAGATTTAAAAAAGCACTTTCAGTCAGTAGACAAGCCCAACCAAATAGCCACTAATCCAAAACTATTTAAAAACTTTTATCTTAACTTCTAAATATGTTGATATTATGATTTAAAAATTATGGATCAAATGAGTTTATGTTTGGGAATAATTGAGATAATGTCTAAAAAAAAAATTCAAGATGTCTATTTTTATCCATCCCAAGTTTATACATTTTTAGTTAATGTCCACATATGAAAAGAAGAAGTGAAATGAGTTGCCTAAAATATCGGAAAATGATATATTATTGAAGTTAGGCTCTAGCAACTCAAGATATTCGAAAAGAATATTCACTCCAATTGATTATGTTTATGCTTATGGCTACATTATTGTTAGTTGTGTTCATTGCTTATATATTATTGATAGTATTATTTGTTGATAATCATTTTGAAACATTATTTGTCATCGACATGTTATTATTATAATAAAAAAGAAATACCAGAAAAATGGTCAGAAAATAGAACTTCTTACCGTGGGTTTGTATAGAAAAAATTATTTATGAGAAAATATATCTTCAAGTTAGAAATTTGAAAGATTTCATAAAAAAAGAGAATGATGCTTCTCTAAAAAAAAAATCCGAAACCATAGAAATTATTCAGTATCACATTCATGTAATGGATATTTTCCTGACATGTAAGTGCACACGGTCTGTAAGTAATAGAGAGTAACAAAATCGAATATCGTCTTCGAGGAATTGCATTTTTAACATATTTTTTTTTTTTCATAATTGAACAAAGATGAAAATATAACAATTACATTCAAGTAGAAAAAGTTTAATAAAATGAATAATGGAAGTTGGATGTAAAATAAAGTGGCAAGACTACTGAGTGTTTTACTCATCCCTAATTTATGTCGCTCATTCTGTTAATTATTGTGAACGAGCTGAATTCATTATGTTCATGGTATTAAATTACTATGGTAGCTCTTGTTTGTTCATAGAATACTCATTAACAGACACAAATGGACGCAGCAATGGATGGGTATCCGACCCAAATCCACCAACCCGAATTCAAATCTCACTAATACAACCGAATTCATATTCGATTAGATACCCGAAACTAGCATTTAAAAGACAACGAAATTAATTGAGTAGATGATGAGAAAGTTGAATTATAGTCGGTGAGTGAAGTCAAACTTAAACTTCTTCCATGTATAATAATTCTTAAATCGTCTTTATTATTACTACTATTATTTATTATTATTTTTTTTTCCAATTACTTCAAGCTGAGGAAATATCATAACATTAACATTGATATTCATTGTTTACTTATTTAGTAGATGCCACATTTTTAACCAACTAATTAATAATTATTGATATAAAATATAATTTAACTTAGCATAAAATTATAAAGTTATGATTTAAGTTTTTTTTAAAAGATATTAAAAAATAAAAATAGAATATTTTATGTTTAAAATTATTTTTTAACATGAAAATCTGAATTATTTGAAGTGGAAAAATATTGAAATGGAAATTAACATATATTTTATTTAAAATATTAAATTTGAAAATGAATAATTATAATGTGATTAGTTACATCAATCATAAAAATAATATTAATATATAATGATAATTAATTTGAAGTTGTATTTAAAAAATTATAATAAGATGATTTATTTTGTTATTGCATAATTTAAAAAAAATAATAGTAAAAAAATTTGGTGGATTTATGGTTCGGGTTAGGGTACCCAAATCAAAATCGATTATAAGAAGAGGATTGAAAATAATATCCAAATCCCCGAATCCACTAACCCGCGAACCCGAATCCATTATGGATTTTGAGAATGGGTATTCACGGGTTCGTGGATTTTTTTTGCCATCCCTACTCATATCCTCATAACAAGATATTTAGCCCACCAATCATGATATATTAAAATATTACATATTATCCCTAACAATACAAAATTTCAACATTATATTAACAATGGACAAATTACATTGGGTAATAGTAAGTTTTAGTAAAATTACACATGTGAACCAGTTTTCACCAATTTTACATAATATATTAACAAGTTTTAAAACTTGTTAATGTATTATGTGAAATTGATGAAAACTGATTTATTGTGTAATTTTACTGAAACTTATTACTGCTATAAGTAATTTTTCCTATTAACGTTCTTATATAATTAACTCTCCTGAGATGCAATTACATCAACAAATCATGGCAATAGTGGCCAAATATTAACCGGCATAAAGCCTAGATATATAAGAATAAAATATCAAACTCAAATCATTCAATCAATTAACTGAGAATAAGGCTATATATTTCAGTTTGAACAAAAACCTCAATAAAGAGATTAGTTACTCATATTAGCAATACAAAGAAGATCCAACGTGGATAAAATAAAAGAAATCAAGAAAAAAAAACAAATTTGTGGTTCTCGCTCTTCCCATACGCGTGTTCCTTCCTCAAAATATTTAGCCACTCTTGATGTGGAAACACCAGGTTTATAGAGAAACCGAAACCCCAACAAACAGTTGATCCCAAATATAGACACAAGATTAAAACCCTCCCTATTGCACCCTTAAGAAACCTGTCCTTAGAAACATAAGTAATTGGGATAAGAAAGTACAAGAACTTGGAATCAAGACATACAAGATAGAATTACCTTGATAATTAGATCCAACTTCTTGGTTCAACAAGAGAAGCAGTCACAAGCTCACTTGCACACAATACACGGCTCTTGAAAAGAACTCTTTTCAATTTTCCCAAAACCACTAATTACAAAAGTTGTCTTGTTCCTTTATATAGGGAACAAATAATATAAACCCTAATTAATTCCTAAAAATAAGGAAATAAATCAATGACATTAAAATTAGTCAAATTCTGACTTGCAAGATAAACAGAAAATGAAACAAATCTCGTGACAGCTAAAGATGACTAGTCAATCCCGCCTAAATTTTTTCTACCAGCTTCCAGATACAATAACTTGAGCTATACCAATCTAACTAAGTTGATTCTTGATGTGTTGAAAAACTTAAGATGTCATGTTTAATTTTTCTATCATTTGATGATAGAATTAGTGTTGTATTTGCCCATCAATGTAGAAAGATCCTTCTTCCATATTTTGAGAAGGTGAACTTCTTATCATTCCCTCAGATGTTGTAGGCCAAACACAAGTGTACAAGCTACATATTGATGATTCTTGCCTCCATTGACTTTCTACCTTATTCCTTGATCATTTCTTCATTCATTTGTTCAAGATAAGCATTAGCTAAGTTCCCAAATTCAGCTTGCAGCTTCCTTGCTTTTAAACGCGTGATTGGACCTTCCGCTATGCTTGTATCATTCCCCCTTCCTAAAAAAGATTCGACCTCGAATCTGCATGCATATCAAATGGGGAAAGATCCGAAACATTAAAAGTTGGAGACGCATTGTACTCACTTGGCAGGTCTATCTTTTATGCATTATCATTAATCCTTTCCAATACTAGGAATAAACCGTCTCCTCTTTCATCTAGCTCGGACTTCCTTTGGTTGGGAAATTTCTCCTTCCTGAAATGTACCCAAACCCAATCACCAGGCTGGAATACCATTGTCTTTCGTCCTTTGTTAACTCGTAGGGCTGTAGCTCTATTACGCTTCTCAATCATCTCTCGTGTCTGCATATGTGTAGTTTTAACCTTCGCAGCTTTGCTTTCACCATCTTGACTAATAATATCACTCAAAGGCAATGGAATCAAATCCAAAACAGTTAAAGAATTAAAATCATACACAACTTTAAATGGAGAGAAACATGTGGAAGAGTGTATAGTCCTATTATAAATAAATTCAATGAAAGGCAAACATTCTTCCGAAGTTTTTAGATTATTACCAACAACAGCACGCAACAAAGTCTCTAAAGTACTATTCACTACCTCTGTTTGTCCATCCGCTTGTGGATGACAAGTAGTAGAATACAAGAGTTTAGTTCCAACTTACTCCATAATATCTTCCAAAAATAACTTAAAAACTTCGTATCCCTTTCTGAAACAATAGATCTAGGAACCACATGAATCCTTATCAAATCTTTAAAGAATAAATCAGCAATATTAGTGGCATCATCAGTTTTGTGGCATGCAATGAAATGTGCCATTTTGCTAAAACGATCTACAACCACAAAGACACTGTCTCTACCTCTTCTTGTCCTAGGTAAGCCAATTACATAATACATAGAAATATCAGTCCAAGGTGTAGTAGAAACTAGTAAAGGTGTATACAAACCATATGGTAAAGACTTGGATTTAGCTTGTCTACATGCAATACATTTAGTGCACACTCTCTCAACATCCTTGCATTTCAGGCCAATAAAAATGCTTACTCACACCTCCAAAGTTTTATGCACACCAAAATTACCCATTAAACCACCACTATGTGATTCCCTCACAAGTAAATCACGCATAGAACAAACAGGTACACAAATCCTATTTCCTTAACTAGAAACCCATCAAGTCTATAGAACTTATTATATGCACCATGTTCACATGCAACAAACAAATAAACAAAATTAACATCATTAGCATACATTTCCTTAAAGATCTCAAATCCTAACAACTTTGATGAAAGTGCAGTGATCAAAGAGAATCTCTTAGACAATGCATCGACAACAATGTTTTTCTTTTCCTGCTTATAATGAATCACATATGGAAAAGTCTCGATGAATTCTACTCACCTAGCATGCCTCTTATTCAATTTCCCTTGTCCCTTCAAATGCTTTAATGACTCATTATCTGTATGTATGACAAATTCTTTAGGAAGTAAATAATGTTGCCAAACATATAAAGCTCGAATAAAAGCATACAATTCTTTATAATAGGTGGAATATCTAAGCTAGGCACCATTCAATTTTTCACTAAAAAATGCAATTGGATATTTTTCTTGCATTAGAGCAACATCAATTCCAATTCCAGAGGCATCACATTCAATTTCAAAAGTTTTGTTAAAATTAGGCAAAACAATAATTGGAGTAGAACATAATTTATCTTTCAAAGTACTAAATGCTTGTTCTTGTTCTTTTTCCCATTTGAACCCAACATCCTTCTTGATAATTTTAGTCAAAGGAGTAGCAATACTTGAGAAATCTCTCACAAACCTCCTATAAAAACAAGCTAGACCATGAAAACTCCTCACTTCAGTAAATGACAGGTGTTGGCCATTCTTTAATAGCTTTCACCTATTCATCATCAACTTCAATGACATGTGCACTCACAACAAATCTAAGAAACACAAGTTTAATGCAAAAAGTACATTTCTTAAGGTTTGCAAACAAGCTTTCTTTCCTTAACTCATTCAAAATAGCCCTAACATGCAAAACATGATAATTCAAGCATTTACAGTAAATCAATATATCATCAAAATAAACAACAAACTTGCCAAGGAAATCACGCAAAACATGGTTCATCAATCTCATAAAAGTACTAGGTGCATTAGTCAAACCAAATGGCATAACTTATCACTCATATAACCCATATTTTTTCTTAAATGATGTCTTCCATTCATCACCAGGTTTCATCCTAATCAAATGGTACCCACTTTTCAAAACAATCTTTGTAAAAATACATGCACCATGCAATTCCTCAAGCATATCATCTAACCTAGGGATAGGATGATGATACTTAACTGTAATCTTGTTGACGACACGACAATCCACACACATCCTCCATGTTCCATCATTCTTTGGAACAAATAGAACAGGTACAGTGCATGGGCTCATGCTCTCTCTAATATACCCTCTAGCCAATTATTCATCCACTTGCCTTTGTACTTTCTTTGTTTCCTTGAGATTGCTTCTATATGCTTGTCTGTTTGGTATGCTAGCTCCAGGCACAAGTTCAATGTGATGTTCAATACCTCTCAATGGTGGTTATCCATCAAGCACCTCATTAGGAATTACATCTTGAAATTCCTGCAACATAGATAGAAAAACACTAGGCAAATTCGGTTCAAGGTCAGTATTAGAAAATAAAACCTCTCTAAATCCAATCACCACCATGGCCCTCCGCCTAAGTAAGCACTTTTCAAGTCTCTCTTTTTTGCATAGAAACTAGGTTGTCGGCTCACCGTTTCACTCTTTTCTTTATTTTTCTTCCCCTCTTCAATTTTTCCTTTTTTCTCACCACTACAAACACTCACCGCTGGGCCATTTTTATTATTCTTTTCTTTCATGGCCTCTTTCCTCTCATCATTTTTTTATCCTCACAGGCCGAATTCCTATTGGATAATTGACTCAATTTCAATTGATCTTGATATGCTTCTTTGGGTGACAAGGGTGCAAGGGTGATTTTTCTACCATCATGATCAAAAGAATATCATTTCTTGTACCCATCATGCATTACATGCCTATCAAAATGCCATGGCCTACCCAATAAAATATGACCCGCCTGTATAGGTACCACGTCGCAAACAACATCATCAGAATATTTCCCAATCGAGAAAGCTACAACTACTTGCTTAGTAACTTTTACCTCCCCACTATCATTCAACCACTGCAACTTATATGGATTTGGGTGTTTACCACATTTCAATCCTAACTTCTCAACTAAAGTAGTACTAGTTACATTAGTACAACTACCCCTATCAATGATTAAGCTACACACTTTGCCGCCCATTAAACATCTCGTTTGAAAAATATTCTCCCTTTGCTCTAGACTATCGTCATTCATTTGCAAGTTTAGTGCATGTCTTGCAACAAGAAATTCACCATGGATAGCATACTAAATATCCTCATTAGGACCATCTTCTAAAAATGGCATGTCATCATCAGATTCATCTTCCTTCTCAGATCCAGACACAATTTCACCACCTCTAATTACCATCACTCTTTTGTTTGGGCACTCATATGCATAATGACCAGAACCTCGACATTTGAAACACTTAATGTCTCTATGCCTTGAAGTGGTAGCAGAATTAGTGGAATTAGAAGAACCTTTTTTATTGGTAAACTTCTTATCCAAATTCCTTGATGTTTACAGCCCTTTGTCTTTGGAATCAGCCTCTTCATTCTTCCTTTGGTCATCAAATTTTGACCAATTCGAATTCCATTGTGATTTAGAATTTGAAAATTTCTTGGATCTGCCTTTTTGTTTTTGTTGTCTCTCCACCTTCATAGCAATATTCACCAGTTCCTCCATCTCGACATAAGGGTGTAACTCCACTACATCATCAATCTGATCATTTAGACCTCCAAACAATCTTGCTATTGTGACTTCGACATCCTCATCCATGTTTGCTTTAATTATATGCATCTTCATCTCCTTGTAGTAATCCTCTACAGGTTTTGAACCTTAACAAAGCTTATGCTACTTTTGGTGTACTTCCTTATAGAAATAAGAGGGAACGAACCTTTCCCTCATTATTTGATGAGGATTTTTTCTTACATATAAAATCACAACAACTAAACAAAAAATCCTATCAATGTCTAATGTAGTATTTAAGATATCGTCTCCACAATGATTGTCAGCTAAGAAGCAAGATTGAGATCAAGATCTAAACTAAATTGCTAAAAGAATTTATTTACAAATCGAATCATAGAAATCATAGAATTGATATGAATTATAGACACTAATGACATTCTTTCGATTAAAACATAAATCGGTACTCTATTCTGCAAAAGATCTCAACAATGAATAATCTGATCCACTAATCTCTACTACCAATTAACTTCTTATGCACGCTTCAACTCTAAATCACAGTTTTACTTTCTAGATCATCATCAGTGATCTATTAAATGATCTCTCAATTCAATTTAACAGATCTCAACTATTAGTTGCATATATCTCTATACTACAACATATATAACTACTAAGCATAATCTGTAGAAAACTATATCTATAGTCTATCTCAAGATCTATGATCCTCTGTTCTTAGATCTGGAACCTGATCGCCATTTTCGGTCTAAGTCAAGCTTTAAATCAACAAGATTACGTAACTCTCGTTCTTGTAATTCAATAAGCTCATGAAATTCAAGCAAAACTGACTAATACTGATCAAGAATTGTACAATCAAAATGATCATCAACAACAGAACTTAGCAAATCAGAAGAGCTTTTAGCTTAGCATATCTACTTTAACATATTCAATCAAAGCATAAAAAATCATCGATATGCTCTAAGATCTAAATCTTACCAAAGAAGATAGAAGCAAGACTCTGTCACAGTTGTTGCTTCACTACCTTCAAGCTAAATCTCAATGATCACAAGAAATAGAGTACAAAACTTCTTCAAGAAACTTCTCTGAGAATATTGAATAAAGCGTATAGAAGAATCTAGAATTTTTTCTCTAAGAATAATAGAATGTCAAAAGGTTCAAAAAATGGTGATCCAAAAGATCAAAAGATATCTATCGCTTCATCTGAGCTACTATATATAGAGTTTTGCTCAGTGACAATTTTGAAATAAAAACATCAAAGAAACACAAATTGGCGAAGTAGCAGTTTTCTTCACTTATGTCGCCTGTTCCTTCGCCTGAACTCAATGACTTTCATAAACCTTGCTTGTCTAGATCGCCAAGCCATAACTCATTAGAGGCGAAATGTTCTTCATATAGCCATTATATGTCGCCTAAAGCTTAGGCGAGAAAATCTTTCTTCGCCATATCAATCTTCTATTCGAGAACATTCTAGGCGATATAACGTAGATGCCGCCTCCCTTCATTTTCACTTTGGTGATATATTCATGTGTTGCCTCAGACATCGCCTCAAATATGGCGAGATCCTACCTTCAGCGCCTAATGAAATCTCCAAGAGTGGCGACGTATGAAGGTAACTCGCCTCAGTTCTAATCTTCAGGGCGAAATTATTCAAACTTCGCCTCCCTCATCGTCTTCTCTTTTCAGCTAACGGTGATGTACGCAGGCGATGTTTATTTTTCAACATCAATCTTTTCGCCTCAATTGTCGACTTTGGATGAAGTTCCAGACGTTCCTTTTTTCTTCCGAATTTTACAATTTTAAGCTTTTTTTCCACTTCTTTTCATCCAAGTCCCTATCTCAGAATTAATAGTCCAGAATTACTAGAAATGTACTCAACTTTTCATCGTTTAAACTCATTTCCTTTACATTTAAGCTCATAAAACATACTAAAATATAGGTAAATTCTAGACTTATCATTACTCATTTCATCTCAATCCAAGAGTCAATTGGGTATTCATCATTCATTCTCCTAGACTTCAATAATTCATCCGACCAAACTAAAGCATAATCTGAAAATTTTACCTTCTGATGTGATCGCCTTTGAATGCCTTTTACCTATCTAGATTGCTTCCTTTCATTGAACTTCAGAAATCAAGTCAATTAATCAAAGAAATTCCACAGTAGTGTAACTAAGAGAGAGAAAGACAACAGAAAGACTAATCACGATAGGAACATAAAGTAAATCACCAATTGGAGAATCTGATTTTTACGTTTTTTTTACAGAAAATAATATGGATCTGAAGTATGAGTACAAACTAAACAAAGAAGTCAAATTGAAATTGTTTTCTTTCTTCTTCTTTTTTTCTTTTCTTTTTTTTTTCCATTTTTTTTCACTTTGCTTTTTTTTTTCTTTTACTTTTTTTAGAAAGAAATTGAAATACAATAGATTAATGCAAGAGACAAACTTGAGTACTCAGATCTGTTATTGGACTGAAGAAGAAAACGAAAAAAAAAGAAACCCTATAATTCTTTTTTTTTTTTTTTTATCTTCTAAAATGCGAAATATGAAGAAAAGAAGAAAAAAAATCAGACTAAAAGACTGAATGGAACAGACACAGAAATAAACAAGATTAATATGAATTTATCTTGAGAAGGCTCTGATACCAAATGATGCGGAAACCTTAGGTTTATAGAGAAACTGAAACCCCAACACCGAGTTGATTCCAAAGATAGACACAAGATTAAAACCCTCCCTATTGCACCCCTAAGAAACCTGTCCTTAGAAACATAAGTAATTGGGATAAGAAAGTACAAGAACTTGGAATCAAGACACACAAGATAGAATTACCTTGATAATTAGATTCAACTTCTTGGTTCAACAAGAGAAGCAGTCACAAGCTCACTTGCACACAATATACGGCTCTTGAAAAGAACTCTTTTTAATTTTCCTAAAAAAACTGATTACAAAAGTTGTCTTGTTCTTTTATATAGGGAACAAATAATATAAACCCTAATTAATTCCTAAAAATAAGAAAATAAATCAATGACATTAAAATTAGTCAAATTCTAACTTGCAAGATAAAAAGAAAAGAAAACAAATCTCATGACAGCCAAAGATGACTAGTCAATCCCGTCTAAATCTTTTCTGCCAGCTTCCGGATGCAATAACTTGAGCTATACCAATCCAACTAAGTTGATTCTTGATGTGTTGAAAAGGTTAAGATGTCCTCTTTAACTTTGCTATCATTTGATTATAGAATCATTGTTGTATTTGCCCATTAATGTAGAAAGATCCTTCTGTCCTATTTTGAGAAGCTACAGGCCAAACACAAGTGTAAAGGCTGCAAATTAGTGATTCTTGCCTCCATTGACTTTCTACCTTCTTCCTTTATCATTTCTTCATTCATTCATTCAACATAAGCATTATCTAAGTTCCCAAATTCAACTGCAGCTTCCTTGCTTTTGAACATGTGATTGGACCTTCTGCTATGCTTGTATTAACTCTCCCAATTTTTTTATTACAACTTAGTATTCTAGCCTTCAAAATGATACTTTTTTGACCCAATCAGGATACAATTGCCCTTAAAATAAGGACAAGAGAAATAATGGTGGGGGCTAAAGTGACATTCAGAAAATGCAGTGGGTAAAAATGGTAGATGGTTTCAATCTTAGGTACCATGCATGCATATAGTAAGGGAGAGGCTTGTGTGTAAGTAAATTATGTGGTAGCGAATTCGAGTGAAGTGCGTATGTTAGGAGGTGTCCATATCGAGGCATTGTTAGGCTGCAAGTACATAAAATATTATTGCAGTGTTGAGATATGCAATGAGTTTGACGTTAAGTTTTAGACATCGTGACAACAGAAAGAACCAGGGCGCCAAGTTGGATGCCATGTTGAGCGCATGAATCATAGTAGATACCCATAGTGCCATGCTATGAAATGAGTTTAAGAGTTAAGTTAGGCGCAATTGAGCTAAGTAAAAGTAATCATGCCTCTGAGTTAGAGGGTTGTTTAGACACATAAGTTACGGAAAAAGTGGCTAGGGCCGAAGCGGTAGAAGAATCCATTGAGTTTGAAGGCATTTTTAGAGGCCTTTTCGCTAGTAAGAAAGACTTTGCTTCGTATTTTCATTTTCACTTAGAAAGCTCATGTATTCATGAAGAATAAAAGTTGATGTTGCAAAGTATTAGGCAAACGGCTCATTCCAAGGGCTAACACGACTGAATCAAAATTTACATGTCACCATTTTTCAAGTGGATTTTCTTTAGAGACACTAAAATCCAGAAAACCTTTTGATTCCAAGTCATAAAATGCTAGTCTTTATGGAGTGGTAAATCCAATAGTGTAACCATAATATTTTCTTTGGTCGAAGTACTTCTATCCATAGACATATATTTCATTCTACCATCTATAGTTAGCTTATAGAGAACTTTAATGGTTACCAAATATCATTATGATTCATCATTTGCTTATCATTTTACTAAGAAATTTGAAAACTCATAATGGATAGCAATATCAATTGGCGCTTTTAATCATTTAGGCCATTAAATGATATTAAGTCTTATTATTTCCAAGTTATTTCATCAATCACTAACAAGTCCAATTTACCATAAATAAACAAGTATCAATCCACTTACTAACAATAATCATCAATTACATTCAATCAACCAATTATCATAACACTTAGCACATTCAAGTAATTTTCATCAATCTAGCTATTTAAGCTATATTTGGCTAATAGGGAAGCTATATAAGGTTTGTAATGCAATGTTCCTTATTCTATAACACACATCAAACATCAAACAATTATAGAGGGGTTAAAACGAAATTACGAATCTTGAATGAAGTTTTGACAAAGCTAGGATTCACCTCTTTTAATGGTCTCCTCTCATTTGTTTCTTAGTAATAAATTAGTAGTAACAATTAATATCAAATCATGTCAAAAATTATTTCAAGAGCACTACAAAACCAATACAAGACGATTTATCAATAATCAAGGGCATAACAATGATAGATTCATGTCAACTATACCTAGACTCCATTGGAAGCTTAAAACACTTGAAAATAATTAAAAATCAACTCAAAACAACTTAATAGCATATCAAAACCAAGACCATCATTCATTGTCAAAATTTGCTAGAAGGGTAGAGAGTGAGATTTTTACCTTGTTGAACCAATATTATAAAATTCTAAAAGACCCCTTAATGACCCTAGTGAAGGTTGTTTGAAGCAATCAATATGGTGGTTAATGGTGATTAAATAAAGAGAAAATGAAAGTTAGAGTTTGAGTAGAGAAGAGTAAAACGTAAAATGGGGTCAAAGGAGAGAGATGAGAGTGAAGAGGGAAAAGTTTGGTGGTGGTGTTTGATTGTGGTGTCATGACACCTAAATGAGCTTAGCTTTGGATTGGGTCAAAATTGGGTCTAATTCAATTCCGAGTCTATTTTCCACCAAAAACTCATTTTTGTCACTTTCGAAATTCTCTAAAATTTATTTTCATATTTAAAATCAAACAAAACCATCATTTTCAAAAATCCAAATTTTTCGCTTAAAAGGGCAAAATGACCATTTTGACCAAAAATGACCATTTTGACCAAAAATGACATTTTGACTCAAAATGTTATTTTTTTTATATAAAAATAGTTTTGATTTTAATTTCCAATTTAGTCTAGTCAACACTAATTACTTATATCCAAATTTTAACTATTCATATTTATTTTGATATGAAATTTCTATAAGAGCGTAAAGTTAAAATAAATTTAGTAAATTCTTTAAAAACATTTAAAATGATAAAAAAAAATCGAATGTTACAAGATACGATACAAATATTTATCGTAATCGTCATAAAACAATTTCATAGAAAAAACAATTTCATAGAAAAAATGTTCTAGTAACTTGTCATTTTGATTTAAATTTATTAATACATTGAGTGAGTGATTTAAATTTATTAATTTATTGAACGAGTGACAAGACTTTGTACATAATTGAAAAGTATTGAATGATGCACTATCCAATAAGTTATATTTTTCCAATATTTTATTTTGAATGAAATTATTATATTTGACTTGCAAATGTCCTCACTAAAAGGTACAGTAGTAAAATTTCATTCATTCATTTTTAAAAGCACTTAAAAATCTCTCCAAGAAAACCTCTAAAAAAATTTAAATAAAAAATAGAAAATAAAAAACAAACAAACATAAGATTTCGGAAGCCCTCGAACTTGACTATATTTTTCAAGCTAGCCCTTCAACTTTACGAAGGGTTAACATAGACCCTAAACTTATAAATATTGGATCAATTAAGCCATTTTCACTAACATGGAGGTTGAACCGACGGTAAAAAATGGTTAACTTGAAAATGTCAATTAAACCCTCCAGATCACAAAAAAATGCTTAATTGATACAATATTTGAAATTTGAGAGGTTAAATTGATCCTTAATGAAATTTGATAGCAAACATGATAAATATAATCAAGTTGACGAGCTCTTGAGACCCTTATACAGCAGCAGCAGCAGCACCAGCACCAGCACCAGCACCAGCAACAGCAGCAGCAACAACAAAAAAATGAAAAGTTTGGCTATGCTCTTTAATTTCCAAATTTGGCTATGTTCTTTAATTTCCAAGTTTAACTTGGGTTAAAAGTTAATTTTAATTTCCAAGTTTGGCTATGTTCTTTAATTTCCAAGTTTAACTTGGGTTAAAAGTTAATTCTAAATTAATTTAGGGCAAGTCAAAGTTGGTCCAAGGGTATAGATGCATTAAAATGAAAAGTTTTCACCTAAGTGCAAATAGATTGAAGTTGTGGTGGTTATTAGTAATTGTCCTCCTAGTGAAATGAAATTATTAGAAAGGTGAGGGACTAAATTGAACTTGTCCATGAGGAGGTTAGTATAAGAGGGGGGGGGAAGTTATCTAGAGAATTCTACACCATTCTAAAATTCTCTCAAACTCTCTCAATTTTTCCCTTTGGCCGACCACCCCTTAAGATCCTCCATCTCCATTTTTCTTCTTCTTCTTCCCCCATCTAACTCTCAAAACCTCTTCCATACCCTTGCTACATCATAGAAACACCATCAAACCAAGAAGAACAAGCTTATAACATCAATTACATCAAGAATCATCAAGAAACAAGGTAAGGGTTTCAAACCCTAACTTGCATATATGAGTGATTTGATCCTAGTTTAGTATAGAAATGGTTTCTAGATGTTAAGAATGTTATTAGAATGGTTATAATGCCCTTGGTTATGTTACTTGATAGATAGTCATGGCGTTAATTAGTAAAGTACCCAAGTTCACTTTAAATAATGTTATAAGTGTTGTAATAGATAGATCTTGCTATAGAAAGTACTAAAACATTGTTTTCATGGTTAAAAGAAGCAAATGAAGGACACAAGGATCAAGAGAAAGGTTAAAGGAAAGCTCTCATATGAGGTTTGTACCCTAAGCCCTACATGTTTGGTTGTTGATTACATTTTTGATGTTCTATGAATGTTATGATGATTTTATGGAAGTATATGTGCTTGTATGATGATCTAAAAATTATAGAAAATATTTTGAATAAAGGACATGGGCTGTAGAGATGCTAGAGACTTACTTTTATGTATATGGAATTAGGAAACAATGGAATATGAATGATTGATGCATGTTTGAATGCAATTGGAATGACTTGTAAATAAGTGGACAGTGCTGGAAATTCTGGGCAGGTTTGGAACTTTGATCAAATTATTAAAAATAGTTCAGGATTTATTTGTAAAGTGTTTTATAGGAGAAAAACGTTTGTTTACGTGTCTACTAACATATTGTAAAGTTGAAGGGGAAATAAAATCATTTGATGAGTCTTTTAGGGTTAAGAAGATAGCATGCTCAAACTGTCCCTGACAACGCAGATTCCGGACATGAATTTGTTGAACCCTAAAACATGATGTAACCTACTCAAAATTTTCTGAAACTTGAACAACAGTAAGTTAAGATACTATATAAGACACATATAAAAAATCATGGTATTTGAAGATGATTTGATAAGGATTCAAGTAATTAGAAATCTGTTCTTCTACACTGCCCTGAAATGTGAAAGTAAATTGGTTAAAAATATCTTAACTTTAAAATAATGACAAGTAAGGATATAATAGCATACTAGAATGAGTAATAGATGTTTTAGAAGTGGTTTGGAGTCAATTGAAGATCATTAGAGTAACTTATGCTAATATATGTACAAGCTGCCCTGTTTTTCATAAATCTGAAATTATCAATAAGGTGTAACAAAAACATTATACCAAGACTCTTACTTGATAAACAATACATACATGATACGAAAAGGTTAATAACCAAGTATAAGAGATGAAAATAAATGAAGATCACATAAGAAGTGTAATTAAAGGAAATACTTGATACATGAATGGCATTGGATGCTTAGACATCCTATTTGAAATGAAAAATACTTCTACAAGCATATAAATTAAAATGGCATGCCATTAATAGTACTTGAATAAATAATAGCTATATGAAATAAAATATGAAATGTAAGTTAAAAGATAGCCTTTAGAGAATACCTTTAGAGGATGAAAAGACATGCCTTAGGAACTAGAAGTGCACTTTTCCTTGAATGAAATGAAATGATGATGATTTGGCCTTCGGGTCTACCGTGATGAGATATCGGCCTTCGGGTCTATTGGCGGCCCTCGGGTCTACTAGCGACCTTCGGGTCTGTTGGCGGCCTTCGGGTCTATTGGCGGCCTTAAGGTCTACTAGTACTGTACTGAGTTCCGTTTCCTCCATAGGATATTCTTACAAGGCTATCCTTGAAGATAAAATGAATGATTACTTAAATTAATTTAATGTCTAAAGAGAAATTGAGATAGGAGTTTAATTGAATATATATATATATATATTAATTAAATAATGGTATATAATGATAATTGGCTATAACCTAACCTTAATAATCATATGTGAATATATGTGAATTAATTGAATTCAATCTTGGATTATTTAAATTCTTGAAAATATTTGATGAACATTTCTAAACAATAACAATTAAAATTGTTTAATTGATTCATTGATCTTTGATTGAGTATGTTTGGAATTATTGGTTGGATTGAAAATCAAGGTAAGTACTTGTATGATTTGCATGCCTCGGGCACGGGGTACAAACCAGGCATTGTTGCCTGATGTTTTCTTTTCCATGTTTTTTTTTCTTTTCTCTTTTATTTAAAACAATTCTGGAAGGCAGTCGGGGGAAGTACATCAAGAACATCCCTAGGTATGAAAATTTGGTTTCGTGAACGGACTAAAGTTAAACATCATGCACAGCAAATAAAACTGGCAGAACAAGGGATGAAATTTTGTAGGATGCATGGAGACCTTTATACTTATTTACATTATCAAAATATGTATTTTTATTGTAAAGAAAGGTTTGATGATCTTATGAGGGAATGGCCAGCATGTTAGTATAGGACTTGTTATTATGAATATGTTGTTATGTAATATGAATAGCTACATTATAGAACTAAGTACTTGAAATAGAGTAAGAGAGGACTTATTAGAGTATATAACAGTAGTTGTAGATTAATCCATTTTGTCTGTAAAATTAATGTTAATAGTATATATATATATAAATATATGGGGATAATGAATGTTTTACTATGTTACTCGGATAAAGGAAATTAATATGGGCAAAGGAATAATTATCGGTAAATGTAAGTGGCCGATGTGACGTTAGATCTTTTATACAGTTATTAAGCGGGTAAGGATTTGACGTCACAATGAGAGTTGGGGAAATTTGTTAATCCAAATCACATCTCATTTCCCATGTGCCAAACATGCTTTTAGTCTCCATCCTACAACTTAAACCAGTATTGTATGGATGATATACATTTGTTGTCTGCATAACCAGAGCCACTATAATAAACACGGCTATGTCAAGTTAATTCAGAGAATATCATACTCTCTCATTATCATTTACTTGCAACATTTGAATAGTGTATACTATTCATTGATGAATTTTATTTTATGTGTTATTCTTCATGTATAAGGAAAAATATAGTCAAGTTGAATATTGTTTTATTCATTTTGGTGTCTATTTTTCAAATATTAAATTTATATAATTTTTAATTATATATTATTAAATATATTTGCGGTTAAAGCTAAGTATTGGACAGCATGCCCACATGGAATGTTGCAAGTAATTAGAAAATGAGGAAATATAAGTTAAGAGTAAGAACTACGCACGGAAATAAGGCGGTCACGAGTTTACTATAGCACTTTCTATCTACTTTTGCACCAGTTGCAACTGCCTTTTCCTCTTTCCCAAGACAAGGTGTTGCTGTTGAATAAACTTAAATGCGAAGATTAATGGTGTGGTTTAAAGTTCAAGGACGATTGGAGTTTTTTCTAGAAAGAGCTATGGTGGTTTCAACAATCAAGAGTAACCATTATGTTTTTGAGTTGTTTTGTTTTATTGTCTTAAACGTTTTACAAATTTCAAGAGTCAAATATAGCTTATAAATAGGTTTGTATTTTTGTTGAGAAAAGACAAGAGAAATAAAATGAGAAAAAATAAAGTAAGGTTCACGAGAGAAGTTTTAATTTCTTATTGTCAAATTGGCATCAGAGCCAAATGGAGAATGTGATGGGTCAATTGTCGCTACCCCGATTGATAAAGGCAAACTATGAGAATTGAAGAATTCAAATGAAAGCTCTTCTCAGATCTCAAGATGCTTGGGAAGTAGTCAAGACTTGTTTTGAAGAACCAGGAACTACCAATGGATATTCAGCGGCTCAACACAAGGCATTGAAAGAGACGCGAATGAAGGATAGAATGGAATTGTATATGTTGTTCGGAGTTGTTGACAAGTCGGGCTTTGAGAAGATTGCAAATGCAAAAACTTCAAAAGAAGTGTAGGATATTTTGGTGACCGTATACAAAGGAGCCAATTGAGTAAAGCAAGTTCGTCTCCAAATTCTTCGTGCCAAATTAGAGGGTATAAAGATGAAAGAGTTTGAAGGTGTATCCGACTACATCACACATGTCCAGGTCATTGTGAACCAACTCAATCGAAATGGCGAAACATTGACAAATGTGTGAGTTGTGGAGAAGATCTTGAGGTCGTTAACCGACAATTTCAAAAATATTGTATGTGTCATAAAAGAGTCAAAGGACCTAGCAACGCTCACAGTTGACAAGCTCGCGGGTTTTCTCGAGGCATATGAATAACGTAAGAAGAATAAGAAGGAAGAGACACTCGAAACCAATGAGTCAATCAAAGTTGAAAAGGTACTCTATTCTCAAAATTTTTTAGGTAGAGGGCATGGCGGTAGACATCGAGGAAATGATCATGGTGGTTGAGGTTGTAGTCAAGAAGGGTATAATGAGTAGAATGAGCAATCAAGCCTAAAAATTGGAGTGGAAGAGTATGCAGTCGTGGGAGATATGGCCGATCGGATCATTCCAACATCGAGTGCTACAAGTGTCACAAATATTGACACTATTCAAAGGATTGCTACTTCGATAAATGTTACAATTGTGGTAAGGTGGGGCATTACGCCAAAGAATGCCGAGTCGAGAAAAATGTGGAAGAGACGACCGATCTAGCAACGGAAGCTAGGGAAGGTTTTCTCTCGATGGCTCATGATAAAGTTAAGACCGATAATGACACGGTATGGTACCTTGACTCGGGTGCAAGAAACCACATGTGCCAGTATAAACACTTATTCAAGGAGATGCAAAAAGTTGAAGATGGATACGGATATTTTGGAGATGCGTTGAAAGTCAAGGCCAAAGGTCAAGGTATGATTTGCAACCTAAAAAATAAGGGATTAGTAGGGATAATCCAAGATGTGTAATACATACCAGACCTCAAGACCAATATTTTTAGTATAGGACAGCTCATGGAGAAAGGTTATTCGCTACTGATGAGAGATTGGGTACTACACTTGAAGGATAAAAAATGGCGTTTAGTAACTCAAGTCGAGATAGGGAGGTATCGCATGTACAAATTGAGTTTTTGAGAAGTATACAAGAAAAATGTTTCCGAGTTGACGTAGAAGACAAAGCATCACTATGGTATCTCTACTTTGGTTACCTTCATCATGGTGGTCTAAAAAAGTTACCAAAGAAGAATATGGTGCAGGGGCTACCCGATATGGATTATGAAGGAAAATTCTGTGAAGAATGTGTACTCGAAAAGCATACGAGAACCTCATTTCTAAAGAAGGTTGAATATCAAGCCAAGCAACCTCTTGAGTAGATTCATACAGATATCTGTGGGCCAATAACCCCCGAATCCTTCAGCGGTAAAAGATATTTTATTTCCTTTATCGATGATTTCTCATGAAAGACTTGGGTTTACTATTTGAAAGAAAAATCTGAGGCATTTGAAGTGTTCAAAAAATTCAAAGTGATGGTGGAGAAAGAAACCAGTAGACACATCAAAGCCGTACAATAGGATACAGGTGGTGAGTATACTTTGAAGGCCTATATGAAGTATTGCGAGGAGCAAGGTATAAGATGATTTCTATCTGCACCGTACACTCCTTAACAAAACAGTGTTGCTGAAAGAAAGAACCGAGTCATTCTCGACATGGTCCGATCAATTTTGGTGAGCGAAAATTTGCCAAAGGAACTTTGGACAGAAGCTGTGTAATATGCCACCTATGTGAAAAATCGATGTCCACATGCGAAGCCGGATGATCAAACACCACAAGAGGCATGGAGTGCACAAAAGGCAACAGTCTGTCACTTCAAAATATTCGGTAGTGTAGCTTATGCACATGTACTAGATCAGTAAAGAACGAAGCTTTAAGACAAAAGCAAAAAACACGTATTTATTGGGTATGATGTGAAAACAAAAGTATACAAGCTACTCGACCCGATAAGTAAAAAGGTTGTGGTGAGTCATGATGTACTAGTTAATGAAGCAAGCAAGTGAGATTTGAATAACTCAAGGAGATTATCATCAAATTTGGAGAATATTCAACTGCTACACCAACAACTACACCAACAGACCCTGAAGCTACTGATGATGAAGATGAACTGCAACAAGCCAAAATGTGAAGTTTACAAGATTTGTATGATTTGATAAGTGAGGTACACCTTGTATATCTTTTTTCAGATGTTGAGAATGTATGTTTTGAAGAGACGGTGCGAGACAAAAAGTCGAAAATACCATGGATGATGAGATTAAAGCGATTGAATACAATAACATGTGGGAGTTAGTGGAATTGCTGAAAATATGTCTGCCCATTAGTGTGAAGTGGGTGTTCAAGAGAAATATGAACGCTCAAGGAAAAATAGAGCAATAAAAGGTGCGACTTGTCGCGAAGGGATACAAGCAAAAAGCGAGAATCGACTACGATGAGGTGTTTGCTCCTGTTGCAAGAATGGAGACAATCCGATTGCTCATTTCCCAAGCGGCTCAATTCAAATGGCTGATATTCCAAATGGACGTAAAGTTAGCTTTTTTGAATGGTTTGCTTGAAGAAGAAATCTATATCGAACAACCACCCAGGTACATGAAAACTAGAGAAGAAAAGAATATGCTGAAACTAAAGAAGGCGTTTTACGGTGTAAAGCAAGCACCACGGGGATGGAATGCTCGTACCGATGCTTATTTCAAAGAGAATGGGTTCAAACAGTGTCCCTACGAACATGCTCTTTACACAAAGAAAAGTAGAGGTAACGTGTTATTTGTTGCTCTTTATGTTGATAACCTCATTTATGGGGAATAATGATGCGTTGATTGAAGAGTTCAAAGACAAAATGACACAAGAATTTGAGATGACAGATTTGGACTTGATGAAGTTTTTTCTTGGTTTGGAGGTTAAACAAGGAGAGATCAGTATTTTTCTATCATAAGAGGCATATGCAAAGTAGATTTTGAAGAAATACAATATGGCGGATTGCAATCCGGTTTCGACACCAATGGAACCACGTGCAAAACTTTCAAAGTTTGATAGAGGAGAACGAGTCAACGCAAGTAGATATCGAAGTTTGGTGGGAAGTCTTCACTATCTTACATGCACAAGGCCAGACCTTTCATTAAATGTCGGCATTGTAAGTCGGTTTATGGAGAAGCTAATTTATGCTTATTGGAAGACAATGAAGCGAATTTTGAGATATGTTCAAGGGACGGAGTCACTCGGGTTATTTTACTCGAAAATAGAAGAGTTAAAGCTAATAGGCTAATTGATGGCGATATTGATGATTGGAAAAGTACATCAAGATATTTCTTCTTTGTGGGAGCCATAACTTTTACTTGGCTTTAAAAGAAGCAACCGATTGTGACACTCTCGACATGTGAAGCTGAATATATGTCATCGTCTTGGGCATTTGTCATGCGATATGGCTTAGAAATTTGTTGGAAAGTTTGAGCAACAACAACTCAGTGCAACTGAGATACAAATTAACAACAAATCGATAATCGGATTGGCAAAGAATCCGGTGAATCATGAGAGAAGCAAACACATCGATGTTTGCTTTCACTTTATTCGAGATTAAGTGAAGAATGGATGTGTGGAATTAGTGCATATGGTAAGTTGCGACCAAGTTGCTGATATCTTCACAAAATCGATGCTGATGGTTCTTTTTGAAAATTGTAAAAAAGTTGCTCGACATGAAGGATGGTAAAAATATTTAATTTTACAAGGGAGTTTTGTTGAATAAACTTAAATGCAAAGATTAATTTATGGTTTAAAGTTCGAGGTCGTTTGGAGTTTTTTCTAGAAAGGGTTATGGTGGTTTTAACAATCAAGATTCATAATTTATGGTGATATTTAGTTTTATGTTTTTGAGTTAGTTTGTTTTATTGTCTTAAACATTTTACGAATTTCAAGAGTCAAATATAGCTTATAAATAGATTTGTATTTTTGTTGAGAAAAGACAAGAGAAATAAAAAGAGAAAAAACAAAGTAAGGTTCACGAGAGAAGTTTTAATTTCTGATTGTTAGCTGCTTCTTATTCTTGTTGGTCTGAGACACAAGGTCTCCAAATTGTTTTCTTTCCCACATCCATAAGAGCAATGCCTTTAGCAGATAAATCCGCCCTCACCTAATCGCTTCTCGCATATTCTTTGTTTTTCCCTACAGTTATTCTTTCCTCAATTAAAATAATAATACGTTGACCATTGAAATAGGACCTAGTTGTAAGAAAATGAAACTTTTATGGTTAAAGTGTAATTTTGAAAAAGTTCAAGGGTTGTTGGTAATTTATCTTATTATAAAAGATTATTTTTCCTTTCTTCTTTGCTCTCGTCTTCACCAGAATATTTTCTGTTTCTCTCTGTGTTTGATAATCTCCTCCAAATTCACTTTGTCATAACTTTCAATCCGCTCAATTGATCCCAGTGATTTTCGTGTAATTGGATTCCTCGCGGAGAGTACTTCGTAAGGCCTTTAAGAAATGCCACTATTGGCGTAGTGTGTAACACGTCCCCACGACTTCCGGAGCGGTTTCTGGTCGATCTTGATTTTGGTTTGAGGAACGGACACGACCGTTGGAATCATGAGGTCGAGAACTCTTCAAAACCTCCTATCTGGTTATTTCGCCATCGTTCGCTATTTTCGATTACCGTTTCTTGCTGTATTTTGATTTTCAGAATTTTGAAACTCTTCTTAATTGATCTTTATCTTTTTCTAGGTGTATTGGTGCTTAGGAATTCTTCAAAGGTAAGGTAGATTCTCCTATTCATACTTAATTAGATTGGTTTTCGAAACTGTGATTTAAATAATGTTATTAAGGAATAATTATGAATAATACTATTATTGTCGCTGATATAAAATGTTTATTCATTAAATAATTTTGTCATTGAAAAGCTGATTTTGGTTATTGATTAAGAATCTTCATAATTTGTATTTATGAAATGTGAAACAATGTTTTTTATGGTAATTGCTATCAACCTGAGATTTATATTATTGTGGAAAGTGGTTATTGTGAGATATCCTTATGTGGATATGTAGGTGGGGTGAGCGCGTGACACGAGAATGGGAGGGTGGACACTGCCTCCTTGGTTGTGAGTCCCTAAACCTGCGTAGGGTTGTGTCATGTATGGTTCACGGACACTGGTAATATTATATTTTATTGTATCAGAGTTGATAGCATGGAAACTTATGATTTTGATATGGTAACTTGATTTGCTGTTATATTTTATTGATTTGATAAATTTAGATTTGAAACAGGTTATTCGAATAGTAGATTAATGTGGAAATGTTTTGGACAGGATTCTTGATTATTACTCTGTTTATGAAACTATTTGAATAAACTGAATTCTGCCCATTTGTTTTCTGAATATTTGGTTAAGTTATGAATAAGAGGTTGGAACCTACGCGCGAGTAGCTCACACTTACTCAATTAACATATTTTTCAGGTGATACTTAGGAAGTTTCTGGACGTCAAGCTTGATAGGTGTTACTTCCTGAAGAATCTTTGAAATTTTTAGTTGTATAGGTTTGTTTTGTTGAATTATGTTCTATATATGTAGCGCTGGAAGTTGAATTGGTGGTGATGTAATATATTATGGTTTGTCTGGATTTAACTGCCAGGTTGGATTTTATTTGACTTTTGACTTAAATCGTGTAGTCCTGGGGAATTTGAACGTGTTTTATTGGTCCTTAATTATAATTTATTATTTGTTTTTCTTGCTCTATTCAGTGCCTCAGCTTTCAGTTGCTCCAAAACCTGTAAACAGAAAGGCTCTAGACATTAACAACTACGAAAATATCCACTGTCAAAATTAATAATAAAAGAGTCTTATTAACCTCTGAGTAGGTGCTGGGAGGCAGCAATCCAAGAATATTTAGGGTCGAGTTAACCTTATTCTCCACTTCAACAAGGTCCTGAAACAATGATAATTGTTGCATCCTCAATTGTTTTTTTTTTTTTTTCTGGAATTCATCAACAAAGCAAACAAAAAAAAATAAATAAAATATTACTTGATAAAACAAATGCAACAAAACAGTACAATGAATATAAGAGCAGATAGCAAATAAGTACCTTAAGCTTATTCAAAGAGTTGTTTATGAATTTCAGCATTCACATAATCTGACATTCTGCTATGGAATTCACTATGTAGTTTTATTAATGCACTCTTGAGCATCAGGAGTAATGCGGGGTAATTTTCCATCTTTTAGACCTATGCCCTCCTTAAGGTTTCCTTCCCCCAATGACAAAGAAACTTCTCAATCTTCCAATGTCTAACAAATACAATTATATAGATATATTAAATATTCATGTGCTCTAGGACTTAGATCGTAGATATATAGGCTAACATATTCACCCTATGGACCAACCACCCTACTTCCTAAGGAATTTTATAAGAATCTGCTGTGAAATTATTATGGTGATAAATTCAAATGTATACAATCTTAAAAATTATGATAAGGATTGCGAAAAACCATCCTAAAAATAATTTAACTTGAAGCAAAATGAGCAAGCATCGAATTGTTTTTCCTAAAACCTAGTTGCAGTTGTAGAAGAAATTAAAAGGCAAACATCTAATTTAATCCTGAAATAAGTAGTTTAATCCATATGTCCAACTTCTACATCTAGCATTCCAAAGATAAATTTGTAGCAATTTGGAATAGTAAAAACCAGGAAGTGATGGTTCATTATACTGCACCCAAAAAAAATGTGGTTGTGGAAACTAGAAATGAAGCGGAAACATTATACTTCAAAATTACAAGATAACAAATCCAACAATTTGGTTTAAGTATCGACCCAGAACACCTCTATTACTACCAGAGCTACAGTATAGTACTTTTCCCTCCGAATACATAGTACCTACAGTAAACCAATCCTAATTAGATTAGCATGCAATATTATCATCACAACACTGGAAAGAAATAAAAATAATGTGGTGAAATCCCATTATTGAGTAAGCTTGAAACATGATATATGTAAGCATCTGATGCACTTTCCAATTGCAATACTGTGTAATTGAGAGGAGAGCAATAGTAAGCAGTAGTTAGAAAGTGTCTCAAGGCTAATGGATGGTTCTATAATGTACAAAAAAAATGATTAGACATTCATATTTTCGGACACATATACTAGAATATTAATAGTTATGACATTTTGGATATTTAGAATCTCAGTTAGCGGATTGTGAAAAAGTTGTCCAATGATTTTGACATTTTCTCATTGTTGTTAGTGACATGCCCATTATGCATCCGGTAGCTGACACTACTCTCGTGGCATGCAGCATAATTCTGGGCAATTTCATTTTCATGATGTGGAAAAATTAAATCGATTCCACCACTATGAATATCAAATCTGAATGTCAAATATTGAGCAGTCGTTGCACTGCATTCAATGTCCCGCCCTGGCCTTCCAAGACCCCAAAGGCTGTCCCAACTTAGCTCACCATGCTTTGCAGCCTGCAAAGTTAGATGACATCAAATGGTAAATGGAACCCAAAGATGACCAGATACATCATAATTTAGTACTTTCCATAGTGCAAAATCTGTAAGATTACGTTTTCTACAGTCAACATCCACACGTTCACCAGCTCTATTGATTTCCAGTCTGTTACCTGATAATTGACTATAATGTGGTGACTTCTCAACAGCAAAGAACACATTTCCATCTGCAACATATGCGCAGTCATTATTAATAATCTGTAAAATACAAGTGATTTATATGCCCATTTTTTAATGCTAATATCATCATGGTCCCCGACATTACACTTTATATAATATTCATGTCTTGAGCATCAGTGTTAAAAACAAGAAAATTAAGACAAGAAATAGCTACATGTGCTTGCATAAACGTTTTAGTGAGCTCAAGAACTTTCTACAGACAATTTAAGTGCCCCAAACTAAAAGAAAATTTTGGAAAGAGCATTAACATGCAAGCATAGATATGAAATGGAAAAAAATGAGTCAATCCAATGACTGAGGTAACATGTCAATTATCACAATTTTGATAGGTGAGATAAGAATCCAAGAAGTCTCTGAAGTTTGGTATTTTCTATTTAAATAACCCTCTACTTAAATAAAACGTAAAGATATTAGAAAAATATATAATTTAATCCAGATATACCAGCAACTGAAAACCTTCTATCAGAGTTTCAAGCAACTGAAAACAGATTGACTTTAGTCAACTAGATCACTTAAATGATTAATTCCCACTCAGTAGTTAGTCACTATATTCTTCTAAACAAAGAATGTTTTAAATAGGAAATCGGCCTTCTCCGACTAGGCCAATAGCTTGGCTTTATCATGAAAGCTGTGGGTTTATCCAAAACCTGGAATCAAAATGCTCAACTTGCATCGGATATACTACTCAATCTTTAACTGTGAATCTCTCACAAATCGATCGCAAACTTAACCAATCAATTCCAAGCAATTTTCTATAAAGAGCAAAAGACAAAAACATACAAAAAAAAATAAAAATAAAAAATAAAAAATAAAGCAAAGCAAAGAAAAATAGTACATATCATCAAGTTATTTATCTGTTAATTATGAAGACTCTAAAATCACGTATTAAATGCCCAAAAACATTATTAGCATAAAAGAAGCAACACTGGATTCATGAACTTAAAATGTTTATAAAACAATATCAGTATGAACCAGCTTCTGATGCATACTTTTGTAAACAACATGAGTATATGAAATATTTTGCATGAACAGAATATGAATAACCTTAGAACAAGTCTGGGTTATCATATCCTTAATCTGCTCCATGTGATTAGAGACACATGGTTGATGGGTAGGGGCAAGTCACTACAAATTGGCCATTTCAACCGCATATTCTTGGCAATACCGATTACTTAGGGATAAAGGATTTTCACCAAGTTCATTAACTCGACGAATTATCTGCATAGGTTCATAGAATGTATAAATCCTTACTGCAGTAGCATATATTGTTATTGCAAAATGGGTCCCAAGACTAATTATTAAAATGAAAATGTGCAAATTTATTTTAAATGCGCTTCAAATGATATCTTGATAATTAATATAAGTTATTGTTTGTTTCATGTGTTCAGGTTGTATTGTTTTGTTTCATCGAAACCGAAACAACATTTGTTTCGTGTGTTAGAATTGTTTTGTTTCGTTCATTAATGTTTCACGTCGTTTCAAAATCTACATTTTCTCTCCTTTTCTCAACACACCAAATCGGTGTGTTCACGTTGTTTTATTTTTTTGTTTTCCATTTTATCCTTCGTAATTACTAGTATTCCAATTTTCCCCTTTATTAAAATCAATTTTTTATATTTTTTACATCATTCCGATTTCACTTTTTACAAATCGAGGAGTAACAACAGCGTCAAACGCATCAACACCAGCCAATTGTAGGTGTGTTTTCAAATCTTTGTTGAATGAATTTATTATGCACTCTATCTGTTCGATGAATTGGCTTAGTTACAGTTTTTCTAGAATATAGGAGATTTTTTATATGTGTGCAAAAGAATTTGGTTTTTTATTTTTGTATTATATAATAATGATCTTTATTTCTCAAAACAATACACAAAAAAAATCAAATTAGATAAAGACAGAAATTAAACCATGCAAATGACTTTGAATTTAAATTTAGATTATGTTTTGTGTCTTGAAATTGGGGTCCTAGTATTGAGAATTGTGATAGAAATTTATTATTCCTAGTTTTAATTTATTATTTCTAGAATAATAAGATTTTGGTTTTTCATTTTTGTTGTATGTAATAATGATCTTTGTCTTTGAAAACAATACCTATAAAAATTCGAATTAGATAGAGACAAAAATTAAACAAGACACGTGATTTTGAATTTAGATTATGTTTTTTGTATTGAAATTGGGTTCCTAGTGTTGGGAATTGTGATAGAAATTTATTATTCTTACTTTTAATTTATTATTTGTAGAATATTAAGAATGTTGTGATAAAATTTTATTCATAGTTTTAATTTATTATTCCTAGAATAAGAATCTAGTGATAGAAATTTGTTGTTAGCAGTTTAATTTATTATTACAATGTAGATGGATGAAGAAGATATTTTACAAAGACAACATATTCTTTCCATAGTTGCACAATTTGTATGGTTTGCGGTTAGTTGGTTTGGTTATTTTGATTACGAAATAGGAATAGAACTTTAGTTCAACGTAATTTACGACTTGAACGTGAAAGAGTTAGGGATAAACTTATGAAACACTTGCTTAATAGTGAATTTTGTCAACATGTTATTCGAATGAAGGCACCAGCTTTTATAAGATTATATGACATATAAGTTAAGGAAGGTGATTTTAGACCAACTGTGAGAGTAAGTGTCGAAGAACAAGTTGCGAAAGCACTTTATATATTAGGTCATAATGAAACAAATAGGGTTGTATCATGTTGGTTTCGACGTTCAGGGGAGTCTACAAGTCGTCACTTCCACAATATTTTGAGAGCACTAACAAAATAGGAGGATAAATTTCTCTATATAACCTGATGGTTCTCATGTTCCAAAAGAGATAGCCACTAAGTCTATATTTTTCCCCAATTTTAAGGTGAATGCAATAACTAATAATTAAAATTCTTAGATAATTTATCTACATTATTGGTTTAAATTTTATAGTTTAATTTCAGAATTGTATTGGTGCAATCAATGGCACGCATATACGTGTTAAAGTACCTAAAAGTGAAGCTGCTTGGTTTCGAGGAAGGAAAGATTACCCAACACAAAATGTGCTAGCATCTTGCACTTTTGATTTGAAATTTACGTATGTCTTAGTCGGGTGGGAGGGGACCGCATCTGATTCAAGAATAATTAAAGATGCATTAACAAGAACTAATGGTTTGAAAATACCCAAAGGTAATTATGTTATAAAAAAATTAATGTAATATTAAGCATGCATAATTTATAATAACTTCACTTGTATATTGTTTCTAGGAAAATACTATCTAGTTGATGCCGGATTCATGTTAAGGAGCCGACTTATCACACCTTATAAAGGACATTTAAGTCATGCAGGATTCATGTCATGCATCCTTATGTAATGCAATAGAGCGAGCATTTGATGTATTGAGGATTAGATTTCCTATGATTGGCAGTGGAACCCAACCAACTTATAATGTGCGAACACAAAATTTAATAATTCTTGCTTGCTGTATTGTACACAACTACTTGAGGAGTATAGATCCAAATGATGAAATACAAAGGGAGTTCGATAGAAGGTTCAATGTGAATAATGTTGATCAACAAGTAAATTCAATTGTTAGGGATAGTGCAGAGGAAACGAGGCTAGGTAAAATTTTTAGGGATTCTATTGCAGCTCATATGTCGTTAGATTATACAACCGCTTGAGAGATTGTATTCTACTATTTTGTGTTTTCTGTTATTGACTTTGAATTATTCTTAGGATTGTACTTTTAGTTGCTTTGTTTTGTAATTCACAGTGTTGAATTCACATTATTTTAAGAGAAAATTTTTTTTAGGCCATAAAAAGTTTACTATACAATTATAGGCCACTTTTGAAAAGTTTGCAAAACTAAAGTTTGATTTTCACTCCATAGGTCATTCACAGCTGTGAGCGTAATTCACAGACTGTGAGCGTAAATCACAGCATCTGTGAATTGTAATGTTTTAGGGGTATTTTGGGAAACATGGCCTATGGAGTGAAAACTAAACTTTTAAAAGTCTGTTTTTGTATGTTTTTCAAAACAGGTCTATAATTGTATTTTGAACTTTAAAAAGTCCATTTGAAAGAATTTTCACTTATTTTAATTGTTTTGTTCACTTTATAATTGTGCAAAATTGTTATGTGCTGGGTTTGTTTTGTTTTGCTTAATGTGAAGAGCACATTTTCTATATGCAATTTATTAAAATAATGTACTTTGTGGAACCAAAATGCCTAGGAAGAATCAAACATCAAGCAGCACTGATGTTTGTGTCTGGACCACTCATATGGACGATGTACTTGTGGATTCCTTGAAGAATCAAAACAACTTAGGAAATAGAGTAGGAGGCACCTTCACTTCTCATGCTATGGATGAAATTGTAAAAGAATTGAAAGAGAAATTTCCTGATAAACAATGGCATAAAGAGCGAGTACATAATCGGATAAGAAATATTAAAAAATAGTGGAATAAGTGGTACGATTGTATAATGGCTTAAGTGGATTTGCTTGGAATCCACTTACGGAGATGATGGAAGCTGAGGAAGAGGTGTGGCAACAACATATCGAGGTTAAATATTAACTTCAACAACTCATTTTGTATTGTTTCTTTTACTCAATTTCTATGTCTTATCTTATTAATATTTTATCAAGATTAATTAATGCACTTTCATGATTTTTGTTGTTCAATAGGCTAATCCTGGAGCTGCTGAACTTAGACACATACGCGTACGGAATTATGACTCACTAGTTGAGCTATATGGGAAAGATAGGGCTACCGGAGAATATAGTGATGGGCCTTCGGAAGTTCAAAGAAGAGTAGCAGATAATTTACTGAATAGAAGATCTCCACTTGTTGAAGAGTCTATCAATGAAGGGAATGAAGATAGAGTCGATTCTGTGAATCTAAATTCATTTGACTTTGAAGATGATTCACAAGGACCGCAAACACCAACATCAAGGTATTTGTCGCAACCTACAGCTTTAGGACAAAGAAATAAGAGAGCCAAAACAATAACTTTTGATTCTGATCCTAGCTTGGAGGTATTGAAAAGATTGAGACAAAATTTGGCTACTACAATAATATCATGGAATAAACCACCTGTAGCTGGAACTGAACTATTGGAACTATTGATTCCACTAGGACTTCCGCCACATATGGAGTAAAAGGCATTTATGACTCTTTCAGAGAAACGAGGATTACTTAATATGTTTTTATCATACCCAGCGGAGCATCGCAAGGCACTAGTCCTCAGGCATGTGTTTGGTGAAGATTAAGTTCAACGAAATTCAATTTAGGTTTCACGTGTTAAGTGACTAGATTATGAATTATATTTATGTAGTATTCCAAATCTAGAATGATGGATTATATCACTGATGTTTATGATAATTTTTTTAGGCTGATAATACTTTATTTTATGGATGATGTGGTTGTGTGAATTTTGCATTTTTTGATGGATTATTTTTATGGATTATATTTATGAAGTATTTGATGGATTATTGTTTTAGGGTTTTTTTGTACTAAGTGATTTTTGAGACACTTTTGGTCAAAACTAGAATGATGGATGATGTGGTGAAGTGAATTTTGCTTGCATTGTAAGCTGAGATGTTGATTGGTAAAACACTTGATTGAAATAGGATTAACTAGCACAAATAGATAATTCTCAAACATTGAACTAGAAAATATAGTCAAGGACATTATGGCCATTTAACAGTTTTGAAACAATACCATACAATCAATCCAATCACAAAAATATACAATACAACACATTAATGTACAACTTATCCAAACATTATTCCAGTACAGTAAAATACATTACAAAACAGAACAATACATTAATAAAATAGTGTTGCTATTCATCCAAACAAGGTTTAAGTTACAACCGTACAAGAGATGTTGATTACAGTAATTTATTTTTCAAATGTTAAGATTTGCATGTGATTTCTTTTTCCAATAACAAAAGCCCATAGATGCACACACAAAATCCTCATATACCAATTACTTAATTATGTTACTTAAACATGAACAAAATTCATCTCATTGTAACAATTCTACAAAATGTATCATAAAAGCAACAACTATTTTGATTAATTTCAAATTTAGTGTAAATGTCAATGTGTCTCAACATCATACTAAATGAGAATTCTCATCTTGTCATCTACATCAGTAAAATATTTCAAACATAAATAACTTCATAACCCAAGTATTGTAGGTATCTGCAGTGTCCATTTCATATTAGGGAAATGAATTTCAAATATCAATTGTAATATTCCATGGACGTACCAAAATAAATAAATAAATCAATCAAGTAATGGAAACACATAGCAAATTAAGATACAAATCTCTTCTATTAATGACAAATCATGACAGGAAAATTCAAATAAAAAAATAACCCAAAAGGTTAATGAAATAACTTTATATAAAGTTGAATCCTTCAATTGCAATCTGGAAACAGCCAGCACTAAACATGATTTTGATCACTCTGCTTGCTAGGCTTAGCTAACTAAATAATCCATAATGAGTCGATTTTTACCTCCAACCTAGACACATGGTATTACTAATAGAGTTCACTCTTATATTTGCTTTTTTTTATCGTGCCACTTAAATAGGACGAGGGACTGTAGAACACCTTCATTCAAACAAATTCAACAACCAAATACTTATGAAATAATAATGAATTGAATTATAAAGAGAAATTTCAATTTTAACTCCAAAAACAGTCCAAATAAAAGGATGGAGAGAGAAAGAATACCTGTAGAGAACATCAAAGGCGACAGCGGCTCGAGCATGACCAAGGTGGCTGAAATCATAGGCAGTGACACCACAAAATACATGGCAACTTTCCCAGGGACTTTTGGTATGAAACTCTCCTACGGTTGTGTCATTGAATTGTATAGTTTTAACTCCATCTTCATATTTCTCATAATGAATGGATAAATTGGCTGCAGTTTGAACTAAATCCTCTGGAACCATAACCTATAAGGTCAAGTGGAAAGATTGATCGGTTTAGATGAATTAATCAATGTCATTCCAGAACTACCTAAGATTTATTTGGATTAATACATCTTACACTTTGTTTTTACCCAAAACAATAACTATAAAAAATCAACGAAAGATTTATTTGTATAATGCACCTAACACCCTGATTCATACCAAAATAATAGTAATCGAAACAATGAATCTTAAACCAATTTGCAAAATAATCGCTAGGTTATTTTCCACCTAAATTTTAAGAGATTAACTAACTTTTCCATCATGCAGTTGGTTTTCATGAGAAGTAAGAAAGCTTAGATGTTTAAGATTTATTTTCAATAACCAGTTGCCACCAATTACAATTAATCAAGTTCTTCTTAAAAATCTTGGATGATTAAGCCCATTTCATAATACATGAACTTACATCAACTAGCCAAAAGACCAATTCAATCCCACCTAATTTGACTACACAAAAGGGATATATGAAAACAAACTAAAAGTTTAAATTATTCAAACAACGAAAGAAATCTAACCACATATCAGCATCTCCATTCTTCAGTAAGATTTTCTCACAAATTAAAAGAGACTTATCTCCCATGTTCTCTCATTCTCCCATTAAAGGAGCAAAGGAACAGTTTTCTGAGCCCTAGTCACCATGTCAGCATTATTGACTCCTTAGTCGGATTTGCTCATAGAGCAAGCAAAATGTCACTCTTTTAAACCGATTCCCACATTTATATCAGTAATCAAAAGAAATAGTATGTTTTAAGTCATCCAAAAACTACATATCAAGACAAGAAAAGTTCAATTAATAAATGAGCTACCTGGATGAGCTCTATAATCAGAATTTGTAGGACTTAAGCCCGGAAGTGAGATATGAAATCTAGAGCCAATTCCACGCTAAAATTTTATATTAGAGCTTGCCCATCTAATTAGCCGGGATTTTTGTATGAAACTACCTCGTAATGTTTTAACTATACATTGTTCGCTATGAATATATATATATATATATATATATATATATATATATATGATTTTATATTTTTAAATTTACAAAATTTTATTTAAAATGAGTTCTTAAAAGTTTTAAAAATAAACTAGTTTAAAAATAAATTTTATAAATTTTATTTTTCAATAATTGATGAATTCACAAATTTGTAATCTGCAATTACACTTGTGAGATTTCCCATTACATGATTCGGGATCATGTATTTACGATCCACAATCTTGATAAATTTAATTTTTTTTTTAAAAAAAAAATCAAATTTTATAAAAATTATTTTCATAATTTTTTAAAACAACCCTATAAATTTAGAACCAAATTTTATAAAAATTATTATGATTTATTATTATTATTATTATTATTATATTTTAGTAACACTTGATTCATTATTATGTTATTAAATCTTTGAATATATATATATAGGGGTGGAAATGAGTTGAGCCAACTCGCGAATGGTTTGGACTCGGCTCGTCTAAAGCTCGGCTCGAACCTGAGTCCGAGCTTAAACGAGTCGAGTCACAAACCTGAAAACTTAAAGTTTGTGAGCTTGACGAGCCTAAACGAGCCTATACGAATCTACTATATTATATTATATATATTTTTAATAAAATTATATTAAAATAATATATTAAATTAATAATTTATTTTATATATTTTAACGAGTCGAGCTCAAATTGAGCTTTCAAGCCGAGTCCAAGTTTGTATATAAGCTCACGAGCTTGAGCCCGAGTTCAAGTGCTACAAACTTAGCAAGTCTCGAGCCGAGCCCGAGCCTAAACTATTTCTCTATAGGCTCGGGCTTAGCTTGGCTTAAATAAACCCATATATATATATATTACCTATAATTAAGAGCATCCACATTAGCCACGGACATTTTGTGACCCAATTCTGCTGTGTGGGTCCTACTTAATATAATAAAATATGTTTAGTTATTAAATAATCAAAATATTAATAAAGTTATATGGAGAGAGAAAGAAATAAAAGTGAAATATAAATAGATGATTGGAGGGTGGGAGTTGTCCCTCGTCCCAACTTAGAGGGACCTTGGAGAGAGAAAACATGTGATTATTACTTATTTGATTTAAATTAATATTATTTTGTGTCGATCCTATATGCATACTACGCAATCAACATACAAACAATAAGCGGAAAAGGAAAGAGAGATTACTGTCAACTGGTCGACGATAAATCTCCTGGAAATATCGTTCAGTTCACCGGCTAAGAACCCCAATTGCACTTCTAGAACACGAACGTGGAATCTCTTCAAAACTTAAACTCTTGGAAACCTTGGAGTAGGTTTCGCTTTGCAAACACTGTTTGCAATTCACGTTTCAGAGAACGCTCTGAGATGTGAAGATTTTGGGATGATTGAATGAATGAGAGGAGGACTCTATTTATAGTAGTCCTTGGCTAGTTCACTTGAACTAGAACTCATTCGAATTCAAACACTTGAATTCTAATCTGATTGTTATCTTACTATCCATTGCTTAATGGACAAGTAAGTGACTTGGGCTGGGCCTTTGTTGGGTGGACCAATCACCCAGGCCCAATGACCCCAAGCCCAAATCAATTTGAGGCTTGGGCCAATCAATATAAGCCCCAAGTCCAACATTCTCCCACTCACACAATAGAGGCACAGCCCACTAAGGACCGTCAAGACTTGAACAGAGAAAGCACGCGTCGTTCAATCAATTGGTTTTATACGGCAAATAACCGGTGTGACCAAATGAACCAGCTTCTTCAATAAAGAAGAACAATCTCGAAATTCACTTCATATCCCAGACTACCATGATTTGAATTTCACTTCAGACATGTTCGGTCCCAAACGAACCAATGTTCTGAAAACTTCGAAGTACTTCTAATCACAACTGTGTTCCCAAGAACCACAGTCCGCTAGCGTGTGATTTAAATAGTGTGAATACAATCAGAGTCTTCCAATTCGCTCTTGTCCCAAAAGTCGATGAAAGTAACCGACATCACGGTCATGTCACATAGGCCGAATTTACCGTAGCCATAAAAAGACATGCCAATGACACAGTCATTACCCCAACACTCCGGATACAAAAGAGATTGTACTAAGGATAAATAAATATGGGACTTTGCACGATAAGGAGTAGGGACTGTTCTCAAACTTATCTCCCATAGGGTCAACTTATAGCTCGCACGGTATAAAAGCATGCGCGACAATGAACCTTGCCTCTACATTAGGCGCGTATGTCTATTATGATAGTTCATTGTCCGGACGATAGCACAAAGCTATTCCTCAGACTTGATCACTCCCACTTTCCTAAGTGTGATGACTCAAAAGTCTAGTCCGGCTAGTCAGGTCTCATGATTGTGGTTCTCATGAGCAATTCTCAATCCATATTGGAGAATCTCATCTTGACGACCACGTCAAGGCGATCATTGTATACCTCTTAGTTCACGAAAACTCCCATTCAGAACATAAGTGTATAGATCTCATCTTGCATTATCACCGGATAATCAAGGCAACTGCGCGTGCAAGTGCGCAAGTCTCTCAAACCTGACGACATACTCTCGGATGAATCAACTCTCTATATGCTAGAAAACACATGAAGATAAACAATTATCATTAAAACATAGGCATAACAATCCAAGACATTACAATCTACGTAGACCCAAAGACCTAGAATGCTTGACAAAAACATCTCTAGTTACAGCCTTAGTAAATGGGTCTGCTACCATATCATGTGTAGATATATATCTGACTGTTACATGCTTCTTTGTCACTATATCCCTGACAAAGTGGTACTTAGTCTCTATGTGCTTAGACTTACTGTGATACTTAGCGTCCTTAGTGTAGGCAATAGCTGCCTGACTATCACAATATACAGTGACTGGCTTTGGCTCACTCTCAGTTAGGTTAAGGTCATCTAAGAACCTTTTGAGCCAGACAGCTTCCTGTACAGCCACCGAGCAGGCTACAAATTCTGCTTCCATGGTGGACAATGCTATGCAAGTCTGTTTCTTGCTACTCCATGAGATAGCTCCATGACTCAGAATGAAGGCATAACCGGAAGTTGACTTCCTCTCATCTAAGTCGCCACCCCAATCAGCATCAGTGTAACCCACTAGATGGCTTTCACCACCTTGGTAACATAGAGCATAATCTGAGGTTCCTTTTAGATATGCTAGAATCCGTTTCACAGCAATCCAATGCTTTTGTCCTGGATTAAACTGATACCTGCTTACCAGTCCTACTGCATAGCAGATATCAGGCCTTGTACACAACATAGCATACATCAGGCTGCCGATGGCATTTGCATATGGAACTTTCTGCATCTTCTCACGCTCTTGCGGAGTTTTAGGGCACATCTCAAGACTCAAAGTCTGCCCTTTTGCAATGGGTGTATCCATAGGTTTGCAATTAGCCATATGGAAACGTTCAAGGATCTTTGAATGTAGAGCTCTTGCGATAAAGCCAATAGCCTCTTACTTCGATCCCTTGAAATCTTGACTCCTAATATATAGGCAGCCTCACCCATGTCCTTCATCTCAAAAGTTGTCGACAACCAGTTCTTCGTTGACATTAGAATGTCCTTGTTGTTGCAAGCCAAGAATGTCGTCCACATATAATGACAGTAACACAAAACCGTCACTGGACTTCTTCACATAAACGCAATGGTCTTCTTGTGTCATTTGGAAACCATATGACAACACCGAGTCATGAAATCTCAGGTACCATTGCCTGGAGGATTGTTTGAGTCCGTAAATGGACCTCAAGAGTTTACACACTTTCTTTTTTTTGCCTTTAGTTATAAAACCCTCAGGCTGTTCTATGTAAATCTCTTCCTCCAGTCCTCCATTGAGGAAAGCGGTCTTGACATCCATTTGATGCAATTCCAAGTCCATATGTGCGACTAAGGCCAAGATTAGGCGAATAGAAGCGAATCTCACCACAGGTGAGAACGTCTCCTCATAATCTATGCCCACAAGTTGGGTATAGCCTTTCGCCACCAATCTTGCCTTGTATCTCTCGATCGAACCATCAGCCTTCCGTTTAACGCGAAGGACCCATTATTTCCGATGGCTCTACGTTCTGGCGGTAAGTCAACCAAGTCCCAGACATGGTTACTTTTCATCGATTTCATTTCCTCATCCATGGCTTTCATCCATAGATCCTTAGCGGGTGAATTGAGAGCTTCCTTTACGTTCTTTGGTTCATCACCATCGTGTGAAGCCATCATGAACGTTTCCCCTTCAATCTCGTAACGTCGTCGGGGAATGGGGATTCTTCTACTTCTTCGATTCGATGACTCAGGCATCGAAGAATCAGGAATCTGTGTACCCCCACTGTCATGTACCAGCGGAGCTGATTCTTCAGGCACTTGTTCACTCCCACTAGGATCAATATCCATCTGTGGAGGAACTAAGTCCTCTGATTCGTTTTGTTCAAAGAAGGAAGTCTCTCTTTCTACTTCACCCCTCTTGGGGAATTCATTCTCAAGGAACACAACATCACGTGACTCTAATTCTGAAATGGTACCTTCTGAATTTTCTCCTATTAGTACATATCCTTTGGATTGCTCGGGATATCTTATGAAGATACATCTTTTACCCCTCGCACCTAGCTTCCCATATGGGCTAGAAAGATCATGTACATAACACGCGCACCCCCAGGGTCGCAAATAGGAGAGGTCAGGTTTTCTACCTGTCCATAACTCATAGGGTGTAGTAGTCACTGATTTCGTTGGAACCTTGTTCAAAATGTGGGTCGCTGTTAGAAGTGCATCTCCCCAATAAGATATTGGAAGATTTGCTTGTGCCATCATCGATCGTACCATTTCTAACAGTGTTCTATTCCTCCTCTCGGCAACTCCGTTTGGAGGTCCTGGAATAGTCAACTGTCTCACTATACCTTTCTCCTGACACAACGTCTTAAATTGGTCAGATAGATACTCTCGGCCTCGGTCAGTGCGTAGCACTTTAACAGTCCTATCTAATTGATTCTCCACCATAGCCAAAAATTTTCCAAAGCAATCTAAAGCTTCAGACTTATGGGAGATTAGATAGACTATACCGAAACGAATGAAGTCATCTATGAAGGTAATGAAATATGATGCACCACTTCTAGCCCTAACATTCATAGGTCCACATATGTCTGAATGAACTATCTCCAAGGGAAAAGTGGCCCTATTTGCCTTTCCAAAAGGTTTTCTAGTGGCCTTCCCAGCTAGGCAATGATTACAGACTGGCAACTCGATCTTATTATAAGATCCTAAAATCCCCTCTTTTGCCAATCTGTTCATTCTATCTTGTCCTATATGACCAAGTCTAGCATGCCAAGTGGAAATATCAATATCACCAGATGCAACAAGAGTAAAACTAGTATCACTATCGACATAAGAAGGGTTCACATAATCATCAATGCAAAGATAAATAAATCCATCAGCCATTCGTCCAGAACCAATAAAAACAGAGTCATAATACAAACTCAAGACTTTCGACTCAAACACAAGTTTATATCCAAAAGTCATCAAAACAGAGACCGAAACGAGACTACGTCTAATCTCAGGAGCGTAGAGGACATCATGTAGTAGTAAAACGTGGCCACTTTGCATCCTTAATTTGCAAGTGCCGATCCCTTTTACTTCAACTCGAGAGTTGTTCCCCACATATATCCATCTAGTACCACGCGGTATGCGTCGGTACTCTACGAACGCTCCTCTGTCTCTAGCTATATGGTCGGTTGCCCCTGAGTCTACAATCCACATAGAATAAGACTCGGCAAGCAAAACGGTGCTAGAAACAAAAACATTAGACATATTGAGATCAGAATAGGATACCTCCTTTTTCGGCTCGGAACAATCACGAGTGAAGTGTCCCATCTTGTTACAATTGTAACATTTGATCTTTCCCAAGTCTCTTTTCTGCCCCTTTCCACGTCTGGCCTTCTTTCGAGGGTTTTTGGTCCCGGGCTTAGCAGGATTCCTCGAATCCTTATCTTTGTTGCTGCCCTTATTACCCCTCTTGCGCTTAGCATTACTGCCCCTACGCACATTTGAATCAGCCATGTAAAGCTGACCAGAGGATTTAGCCGCCTCTAAGCGCTCGTCCTCAAGTTCCACATGACGGGAGATATAATCAAACGTTTTGATGTTATCATTATGTGTCATGTTTATCTTCATGTTTTCCCAACTGTTTGGGAGGGACCTTATCACTGCCTGCACTTGTTGCTCGTCCGTTAGGACATGACCAGCTGATTCAACTCGCGGATCATGTTAGCCATCTCACGAAGATGTTGGCGTATAGTATGATCACCGCGCTTGCGATAAGTATCAAACTTAATCGTCAGCCGTCGGAGCTTGGTGGTTGAAGTCCCACCATATTTGTCCTTCAGTGCTACCCACATAGCCTGTGCAGTGTGGTAATCTTCAAAAGCACACATCAAATCATCAGCCATGCTCGACAATATGGTGATGCGCGCAATGCTATTCTTGCGCTTCCAGGACAAATAGGCGTCCATATCACGCCTTGCTTGTGCAGTGGAACCATGTGCTGGTTCGACCATCGTGTTCGAAAGGGTCTCGAGAGCTTCTTGCTCCTTGAGGATATACTGGATCTTGCGATGCCAGATATCGTAGTTGTCTCCATTGAGTTTGTCACCCTTGTTTAGCTCAGCGACTATAGACTTAGTAGCAGAGGCCATCACTGACAAGCACCAAAGAGATACATAAGACCATCTATGTTTAATCTAGCATAATCATCCGATAGTAATAAAAATGCACTAGCTAAAACAATCAAAAACTCATCGAATCAATCTGAGGGGAATCGGAGAAGATAGGCAATCTACCCAATCACCATCCTTATCCTCAAACTTCATCAACTTGTTAATCATGCAGTGTGCAAACAAGTCTAAGCATGCAAGCCTAGAACATCCACTAAATTATTCAGCAACCAAGGAATAATCATAAGGATTCATGTTATAAAAAATATATCTAATATATAAAAAACTGCATACTAATCAGTTCTAAACAAAACATAAATAATCCTTTAAAAAGATATATGGTCTATGGATAGTCCTCTGGGTCCCAATCGGATGGTGTGAGAGGGGTGTACTCGGGCTCAGTAATCACACTATCGCCATCCTGAGCCTCGTCAGGTATCTCAGGTTCGTCGCCGTCCAAATCGACGACTTCCATCTCTTCGTCGCCATTCCACTCGGCGACCTCCTCCTCCTCTTCAGCCCCTTGGGCTTCGTCCTCTTCTTCATCAACCCACTCGGGGTTCTCTCCTTCACCAGCCCATTGGGCGAGCTCATCTTCCAGAGGTTCGTGCTCATCTTCGAACTCATCATCTGCCTCATTGTGCTGCTGCAGCTCAGCTTCGGCAGCCGCTTGCTGCTCTGCAAGTGTCATCCATGAAGTTGATGTTCTCTCCAGGCACATAAGCTCCATGCACATGTGGAAACGGTGGAGGTGCATGAGCTTGAGCAACCGGGTGTTGCTCAGGAGAAGGAGGAACAAAAGCTTGAGCAACCGGATGATGCTCAGGATACATTGGGGCCGGTGGTGGAACCATCGGTGGATGCTGAGGAGGCGGTGGACCGAAATAATGTCCCACCGGGGGGTTTGGATGGGGAAAAGGATGTGCCCATCTAAAACCCATCGGCTGATGTGGAAGTGGAGGTGGTGGAGCAGCCGGATGCTGCTGCTGGACTGGGTAAGCAAGTCCAAAGGGAGGTGGCACCATCATTTGAGGAAGATTCGGAGGAAATATATAGACGAGAGCCGGTGCAAGGTGCCTATTTGGATACTGAGCAGCCCTCTCAGCGGGGACCCAGAAGTCGTTGTCCACAACATAACCATATCTATGAACCATAACCTGTGCAAACAAAAATTGCACATGCCATAAGCATGCAAACGGCATTAGTAATTTAAAAAATAATAATAATAATTAATGCCATAATAAATAGAAAATAATTTTTCCAAAGATTTTCCACGAAATTGCATGCTCAAAATACTCAAAAATGGCATAAAAAGGTTAGGTTTTAAATAAAATTAAAAACCAAAAAAAAATATTTGGAAATTTTTTTTTTTTTTTTTTTCGTCGCCGGCGGCGGCGCGTGGCGGTCACGCGCCGCCGGAGGTCGGCGGTGGACCGGCGACGCGCCGGGTGGGTGCTGCACGCGCCGGTGACACGTGGCACGCCGAGGCGTCGCCGCGTGTCACAGGTGCGTCAGCCGCACAGTCAGCATTTGGGCTGACGTGGCTGCCACGCAGGCGGCCACGTCAGTACTGACCTGTGCGCCACGCGGCACGAGTTGTCAGCTTGCCCAGTCAGCAAAAAGTGCTGACTGGGACGCTGACTGGGAGCAGGCCGCCCCCTGTGCGCCTCACGCGCCCGCCTGGCGCGTGAGGTGCACGCGCCGCCTTGCCGTGGTGCGACGGCGGTCGGGCCGGCGGCCGTTTGCTCCTCTCGCCGTCCTCTTTCCAGCCGTGCCGTCGGTTGTCGTCTTCGGGATTCCGGTCGTCGACGGTGAATAGCACTCTCCGAAGCTGTGACTGGTCAAAGTAGCTCAACATGAAAAACATTAGTGCTGTTTGGGTCTGATTCGTTCGAATCTGTCCCCAAACTTCGGAAGGCCATAACTCCTTCGTTTCTCGTCGAAAAAATTCATATTATATATCGACGGATTCGTTATTCGAAGACGAATCCAACGATATATAATTTGCATGTTGGAAAAATTCGTGTAATGAATTAAAACTCAAACAAGGTCACGAAAATCACATGCAAAACACTATTTTCAGCACGTAGTTTATGTTTCATTCAAGCAAAAATTAACGACAGCGTAATTATTACGACCAACAACAGTAATATAGACAGGCTCTGATACCAATGTCGATCCTATATGCATACTACGCAATCAACATACGAACAATAAGCGGAAAAGGAAAGAGAGATTACTGTCAACTGGTCGACGATAAATCTCCTGGAAATATCGTTCAGTTCACCGGCTAAGAACCCCAATTGCACTTCTAGAACACGAACGCGGAATCTCTTCAAAACTTAAACTCTTGGAAACCTTGGAGTAGGTTTCGCTTTGCAAACACTGTTTGCAATTCACGTTTCAGAGAACGCTCTGAGATGTGAAGATTTTGGGATGATTGAATGAATGAGAGGAGGACTCTATTTATAGTAGTCCTTGGCTAGTTCACTTGAACTAGAACTCATTCGAATTCAAACACTTGAATTCTAATTTGGTTGTTATCTTACTATCCATTGCTTAATGGACAAGTAAGTGACTTGGGCTGGGCCTTTGTTGGGTGGACCAATCACCCAGGCCCAATGGCCCCAAGCCCAAATCAATTTGAGGCTTGGGCCAATCAATATAAGCCCCAAGTTCAACATTTTGTCAGAAAATTTTGAATTGGGACTTCAAGTGTCCCTTTGTTGTGGATGCCCTAAAAGAGAATGGGGTGAGTTGCATTGCAACAGTAATATACCAATCACTACATGCGTCAGCACTGATGTAAACACCACTTCTATCCATCTCATTCATATTCATTAGCCTAATTAGACTAATTATCTTACCAATTCATGTATGGATGGTTGTATGTCGCAACACCTCAACAACGTTAGTACTCTCTTCCCGCAGCTGCAGCTGGTGGGTGCTATGACCATGTGTAAGGTTACATTTGAATCAGACAATGATAGCAGCTTTGTGGAAGACAAGCAAATTAGTTTTCCCATTTACACCCCTGTAATAAAATAAGTCAAAAATCGTCCTTTATAATTCCATATATCCTCTCAATCCAACCATTAAGAACTTGAATCCCTCTGTATCAATACCCAAACCTAACTTCACTTTCTCCTAAAATCAAACCATGGGTATGTTAACTCACCCATAAATGAATGGGTTATTGTTAGATATTTTGGCATGTGATGTATTTAATATGTCACATCAATCTGAATATATGCATGATAATAGAAAAAGGTAGAATATGGTGACTCATCCAAAAACTACAATCGTGATAAGAGCTTCCACAATTTGTGTCCTAATTCTACTGATCCTATGAAGTATAATAAAATATGTTCAATTATTAAATAATCAAAATATTGATAAAGCTACATGGAAAGAGAAAGAAATAAAAGCAATTGATTGGTAGGTGGGAGTTGTCTCTCGTCCCAACTTAGTTAGAGGGACCCAGAAGAGAGGACCAAGAAGATAGAAAATATATAATTATTACTTGATTCGATATAAATTAACATTTTCTTGTCAAAATTTTCTGAATTGGAACTTTAGATATCCCTCTATTGTGAATGCCCTAAATTATAACCCTTAATAAGCATTTCATCTATAATAATCATATAAAAGTAGATAGATGGTATGTATTAAATTTATAATTATAATAATAAAATAATTTTCTATCTAAAAAAATATCCATATATATTTGCTTTTCGTAATTTTTTTTCACGCCTCTCCTTCCTCTTTTGTTTGCTTTTTTTTTTTTTATTTTTATTTTTTAATAACTGAAAATTTTTCTTCCGCCATTTGATATTTTGATATGTGATGTATATGTGGTTTAAATTAGAGGATTGTTGATGATTTTTCTTTTTTATTCTCTGGTATTGTTATTAGAATTTTTTTTCCACTTTTGTAATAGTTTTGATTAGAAATTTGTGATATCTTGAAATTTGGAACTCTTATTTTGCTTGAGTTTTTTTTTTTTTTTTTTTTTTTTCAAAGAAGAAAAAAAGATTATCATATCGAAAAGGCTAGGTGAGTTTCACCCTAATAATTTAGCCTATTGAGTTAACAATAGAGAATAAATAGATTTCTTTGTATTCATCTTGTTTGCCTGCTTTGTATACTTTAGATTTCTAAATAAATGGAAAAACTTCTAAATAAAAGGAATGTAAAATCTTCTTATTGAGGAAAATATTAAAGCAATTACACAATAGCTTTCTAATAATTATTGATAAAATTTTTTGTTGTTTATAATTTATTTGTTGTCAGGATGATGGTGAGTAATTTGGTAAAGTTTTGGCAGTTTAATTTTCTAAGAGTTTATTATGAATTTATTATAGTTCGTAAATTTCAATATCTACAATAATAATATAATTGTTCTATGGGTTTAAATGAAATTGTCTTGCTCTTTATTAATAATATTAAGATGTATATATATTTTTGCAGTTGGGAGCTCCTGTTGTTTTCACTAAATCATCTAGTCTCTCCTTATCCTTTTTTATAATGTTTACAATTGAATTTAGTGTTAATTTTGTGAGTGCAGAATCTTGAAAACTCTGCTGATCAAATGATTAAAATAACATCATTTGTATATGCATTATTTTATTTTTATATATTTATTAATTTTTAATTTTTATTTTTGCAGTTCGGAGTTGTAGTCATTTTCACTAAACCATCTGGTGTGTCCTTATTATCTTGATATGTTGTTCCTTTTACATAATGTTTACAATTGAATTTAGTGTTAATTTTGTGAATATAGAATATTAAAAACTATGGTATTGTTATTATCTTGATATGGTGTTTCTTTTACATAATAGTTTTTATTAGAAATGTGTGAGATCTTGAAATTTGGAACTTTTATTTTGCTTAAGTTTTTTTATTAAAAAAAAAATGAAAAAAAATGAAAAGATTATCATGAGTATTTTTATACAGAAACAAATGAAGAGATTGCTTTAACGTATTTCCACGTAGCTTCTAAAAATCCACATCCACATATTACTTAAATAAATTTAACTATAATTGATTTCTTTAATTTTTTTAAATAGTATTAAAAAGGCTAGGTCAGTGTCACACTAATAATTTAGTCTAGGGAAAATTATATAAAATAAACCAAATAAAGTTTAAAAATTCAAAACTAAACCAATAAAAGTTTATTTATATTTTTGAGCCACCCAAACTTTGATTTTCAAAAATAAACCATCATATATGTGAAGGTCCTCTTCACAGACCACCTTCACACCTTCATAGATCAATGTAAAAGATCTTCACAGAATGATAAAATGGTCAATTTGGTTCATTTTTGAAAAGTAAAAGTTTGAAAGATTATTTTTGTAAAATTTTTAAAGTTGGACTATATGATGTAAATAAAAGTTATAAAATAACAAAAATAAAAATAACCCTTTAGTCTATTATGTAAATAATAGAGAAGAAATATATCTCTTTGTATTCATCTTCTTTGCTTTATATCCTTTAATTTAAAAAAAAAATGGAAAAACTCCTAAATAAAAGGAATATAAAATCTTCTAATAGAGAAAAATGTTAAAGCAATTATATACCTTTAAATGGCATTATTTAATAAGAATTGATTCTTTAATGTGAGAAAGAAGAATAATTTTATTTGTAATTAATTTCACAATAACTTTCTAATAGTTATTGACAAAGTTTGTTGTTATTTATGGTTTATTTGTTGTAAGAATGAGGGTGAGTGAATTTGTAAAGTTTTAGCAGTTTTATTTTCTAACGATTATGAGTTTATTGTAGTTTGTAAATTTCAATATCTACAGTAATAATATAATTGTTCTACGTGTTTAATATGAAGTTATCCTGCTCTTTATTAATAATATTGATTCTTACACATGTGTATATATTTTTGCAGTTTGGAGCTATTGTTGTTTTCACACAATCATCTGGTCTGTCATTATTATCTTTGTATGTTATTTTTTTAAATTTTTTTTTTATAATCTTTACAATTGAATTTTGTGTTAATTTTGTGAGTGTAGAGTATTGAAAACTTTCTTGATCAAATGATTAAAATAACATAATCTTATTTGCATTATTTGATATTTTTAATTTATTAATCATGAATAGTTGATTAAATAAATTTAATTATATTGATTTGCAAACATTACGTATGTTTAATAAATAATGTACAAAATTTAAAAAAAAAAAAATAAGTTTATTGTTTCTTATGGAGTTGTTTTAATATGACCGTTAAAAAGAAAAATAATTTGGTGGGAGAGAAAATTTTTTATTGTGCTTATTTTAATGTTTTTAGACTCTAAAATTCATACTCTTATAAATTTGGTTATCAAATATTTAAAAATATTTAATCAATTCTAATTTTATAATTTATTAAATTATTTTGCTATGTTAATGATATTTATTTTTATATATTTATTAATCTTTTATATTTTTTTTTATTTTTGCAGTTTAGAGCGCTTGTTTGTGTCACTAAATCATCTAGTGTGTCTGTGGTGGGAAGACAACCATAAGACATCAGAGGTGACGGTCGAAATAGTTTAAGGGGCTAAAGTCCATAACCCAGCTCGACCGAGGACAGATCGACCGAATATGGCCATAAGGTACTCGGAGACTAAGCTTGACCGAAACAACCAAAGGCCCAAAACTGAACCAACTCGGCCGAGCTCAGTGAGGCCCAAAGAAAGCCTAGTCCAACCTTATACCAAATTCAATGAGCCTTCGACAAACCAGAGCACACCAGCCCACCGAGCCATGACCTAACTGAACAAGGATTCCTGAAGTTCAATTAATAAAAGATGACTAATCCCATTGAATCAAGGATTCCAGAAGCCCAATCAACAAAGGAAGACCTTTCTCCTTGAAAGAGAGATACTGAGCCCTAAAGGAAAGAGAAATCCTAATCCTTCTAGAAAAGAGACTAACAACCCCTATAAATAGGGGGTAGAGATAATTGTAAATGATCCGATTTTTACTCATTAGAGCTAAACTCTGCGAAATCGTATTTGTAAGTTTTTAGCTGTCATTCTCAAGCAATCTTAGTCTTATATTTGGCTGTGGTTTATTTGGCACCACAGTTTGGCGCCCACCGTAGGGCTACAGACCTCACACACAAGGTTAAGATTTCTTGAAATATCGAATTCCATCTTCGATTGTTCTCACAAATTCTCCGTCTGATTCACATCGATTATGGCTCCGACGAATCCCAATACCGTCAACATAGAAGATCAAGTCCCAAATATGCTAGAAGAGCAGCTAGCAATCTTGATAGAGATGCTGAAAAGAGCCGAAGTAGAGAAAGAGCAGTGGAGAAAAGAAGCAGAATCCAGAAAGAAGTCGACATTCCTCTCCAAGGAAAAACCTTGACAATCAAGCTGGAAGTACTCCCCTATTCGGAAGCGCAAACTTAATTTCGGGGAAGACTCCAACAAAGAAACATCAGAAGAAAGTGACGAGTCAACAGAAAGTCGCAAAACGGCTGACCGGAATAATTCAAGTAGTTCCAATGACGGAACGATAGGTCCCAAATCAACCCGTAGGGACCGCGAAAGACACCGTGACCGGGAGATCAAAGAACTTAGAGACCTGGTACAAAGAACTTCGGCAAAAAAGGTCACAATGAGGTCGTCGACGATGCGATATTCCGACATGCCCTTTGCATCATGGATCCTAGAAACAAAAATGCCCAAGAGGTTTTCGATTCCTAGCATGAAACCTTACGACGAGACAACAGACCCTGAAGATCATATCGCCGGATACAAAAATCGAATGGGAACCTGCAATATCCTAGAAGAAGATATGGAGGCTATTATGTGTAATAGTTTCGACTCCACCTTAACAGGGACCGCCCAAAGATGGTATTCAGCTCTCCTAGAGAAAAGCATCAGGTCATACTCTTCCTTGGTCACAAAATTCTTGAATCACTTCTCGAACAGCAGAAAGAAGGAAAAAGATGTGGATGATTTGTACGACCGTAAATAAGTAAATAATGAAAGTCTCACGCAATACGTCAGGAGGTTTAAGGAAACCAAGATGGCTATTCCAGATAGTCGGGACAAGAGCGCCACCAAAGCCTTCATCAAAGGGCTACTGAAGACCTCCAAGTTCTACGAAAGTTTGAAGTTAATCAAACCACGAACTTTCGAAGATGTCCTGGAAAGGGCCGAGGACGCAATGGAATACGAAGAGGAGCTCCAACCAAGAAATTATAAAACCTCTCGGAGTGCATCGAACTCATGAAACCGAAACAATGCCAGCAATATTGGTCGATTTGAAGGACCGAGGAATAGCCCGAAGGAGTCCGGCCATAATAGCTCATCAAGGCCAGATTACACCGGCCATAATAACTCATCAAGGCCAGATTACACCGACCATGGTCGAAGACGAAATTAGCTGCTACCTTACCCGCTCACCATTCCCACAAGAGAAACCCTCGCGATCCTCAAAGGAATGGGGGATAGAGTCAGATGGCCCGACAAGCCAATGAACCCCGTAGGAACCTGGAAGGACAAATCCCGATTCTGCTAGTTTCATGGAGACCACACCACAATACCGACGATTGTTGGACTCTTAAGAGAGAAGTTGCCAAATTAATAAAGGCAGGACACTTACGGGAATACTTATCCGAAAAAGGGCGAGAAATAGAAGCCGAAGCCGATAAGAATCGGCGATCACCAAAAGCGGCCCCAATTGCAAACGTAGAGGAGGAACGAGTGATCAACAAGATCGCAGAGGGATCCGAGGTATGCGGTCTGACCAGCTCGGTGGCAAAAAGGAAGTTGAGGGACTCCCTTAGTATTTACAGCATCAGGAGCGGACCCACTCCCGACAACTATTCCATCACCTTCATCGAAGAAGAGGCCAGAGAAGTCAATGCACCACACCATGATGCATTGGTGATCAAAATATCAATAGCAAATCTAATAGTAAAGAGAGTACTGGTAGATAACGGCAGTTCGGCCAACATACTATTCCTCGAGACGTTAAAAAATATGCAACTGGATGAGAGGATGATGCGCAGAAAGACCATATCCCTTAACGGCTTCGATGAAAAAGCCACTTCCACTATCGGAGAGATCGAACTGCAAGTATTCACGGAAGGAATCAATCTGAATACTACCTTCCTAGTGATAAGTTCAAGATCCGCATGCAATGTGATACTCGGAAGGCCCAGGATCCATGGGATAAAGGCAATCCCATCCACATATCACCAGCTCATCAAGTTCCCTACTCCGTGAGGGATCAAACAAATAAAGGGCAAGAAAAATTCCTCCAAGGAATGCTACAATAACTGCCTAAAGTAAAAAGGGACCGAAGAATAGCAATCACTGCCTCGGCCGAAAACACCCCAGAATCCGACTAAAGACAAGGTAGACGATGTACCCCTGGATCAAGAGGGAGAAAAAATTGTACAAATTGGAGCCACCATAAAGGGCTTGGAATGAGAAAAACTGGTAAACTTCCATAAAGCCAACCAAGACTGCTTTGCCTGTTCGCACAAAGATATGACTGGAATCGATCCAACAATCATAACTCACAAGCTGAATGTGAAGGAAGGCGCGAAACCAGTCATACAGAAATGCAGAAGGTTTGCCCCTAAAAGAAACAAAGTCATTAACGAGGAGGTCGAGAAACTCCTCTCGAACGGGTCTATCAGAGAAGTCCAGTATCCAGATTGGCTTGCTAATGTAGTGGTCGTCAAGAAGAAAAACGGGAAATGGAGGGTGTGTATTGACTTCACGGATCTAAACAAATCTTGTCCGAAAGATCCCTTCCCATTACCCCACAGTGATCTCACCATCGACGCAACTGCTGGCTACTGATAAGTCTAGAATTTACCTATATTTTAGCATCTTTTATGAGTAAAAATATAATGAAATTGAGCCTAAAAGATGAGATATTGAATACATTTCCAGTAATTCTAGACTATTATTACTGAGACAGGGACTTGGATGAAAAATTGTGAAAAAGAGCCTAAAACATGCAAATTCAGAAGAAAGAAGGAATAAATCAGAATTTCATCCAAAGTCAGCAAACGGGCGAAATGATGTTGCTAAGAAAAGAATTCGCCTGAGGACCTCGCCATGATTTGAAGTGAAGGGTGATGCAGCAGGCGATATAAAGCAGATTTCGCCTCGAAGAGCAAAGCATGAAAGGCGAATTAGAAAATCTTCGCCTTTATACATTGCCATCATGGCAGAAACTTAGGCGATGAAGATTGAATTTTGCCTACCTTGAGGCGATGTTTGAGGCGATAAAGGAGAAATCTGATGTTAGAGGCGATAAAGGAGAAATGTCGCCAGATCTAAGGATTATAACAGGCGACATTTGATGAGACATCACCTAGAAGATCTTAGCTGGAAGAAAGTTTTGGCGAGAAGATATCAACTCGCCTAAGCATCAGGCGACGAACTGTGGGAACATTGAGGATATTTCGCCTAGAAAGATTTATAGCTTGGCGATCAAGACAAGCGAAATTCGAAGAAGTCGTTTGGTTAAGGCGAAGGAACATGTGACATAAATGGAGAAAAAATGATACTTCGCCAATTTGTGTTTCTTTATTGATTTTATTTTGAAATTGCCACTGAGACAAACTCTGTAAATAGGAGCTCAGATGGAGTAATTAGTGTGAAAATTTTTAGAGAAAAACAGTTTTAGACGTTTGATTTCACTTTTGACATTCTGTTACACTTTAAGAGAAATTCTAGATTCTTCTATACGCTTTATTCAACATCTTCAGAGAAGTTTCTTGAAGACGTTTTGTGCTCTATTTCTGTTGATCATTGAGATTTAACTTGAATATTGTGAAGCAAAAACTGTGACAGAGTCTAGCTTCAATCTTCCTCGGTAAGATTTAGATCTTGAGCATGTCGATGATGATTTCTTGTACTTGATTGAATATGCTGAAGTAGATGTCCTAGCTAAAAGCTCTGTTGATTTGTTGAATCTTGATGTTGATTATCATTTCAATTATAAAGTTTCTTGTTCAATTATAGCCAGATCTACTGGATTTCATGAGCTAATTGAATTACAAGGATGAGAGTTACGTAATATTGTTAATCTGAGATTTGATTTAGACCAGAGATGGCGATTAGGTTTCAGATCTGAGAACAGAGGATTGTAGTACTAGAGATAGACTACAGATCTGTTTTTCTACAAATTGTGCTTATCAATTGTATAGGTTGTAGTATAGAGATATATGCAAATATATAATTGAGATCTGTTAAATTGAATTGAGAGATCTTTTAACAGGTCACTGATGATGATCTAGAAGGTAAATCTGTGATTTAAGATGAAACTTGCATTAGAAGTTAATTGACAACATATCTAGTAAATCAGCCTATTCATTGTTAAGATCAATTGCAGAATAGAGTGCTGACTTGAGTTTTCATTGAATGAATGTCATGAGTTACTTTTACTTCACATCAACTCTATGATTCTATGATTGTATGATTCATTTTGTATATAGATTATTTTAGCTATTCAGTTTAAATCTTAGTCTCAATCATGCTTCTTAGCTTACAATCCCTGTGGAGACGATATCTAAAATACTACATTAGACGTTGATAGGAATTTCGATTGAGTGCTGTGAATTTTAATATCAGTCGAGTTTCGTCCCATCAATTTCTTGGCGCCGTTGCCGGGGATTGTTTCTTTGAAGATTAAGATTTATTTTGAACTAAGCTAACATGATTTATTAAATTCTTTTTCAGTTTTAAATTTGTTTGTTCAAGTGTGTAGTGTATGCAGACAAGATCTAAAGGTAATCAAGACTTGCAGTTTGATCCTGAACCTGAAAGAATTATTAGACAATCCAGATCACGAACAAGATCAGCAGCGAGAACTGAGTCAAGAAATACAATGTCTGTAGATCGTTACAATAGAAATAATAATGATAATGAAGGACGAGTGTATCCTGAGAGGATGACACTTCGTCAATATTCCATCACACCTGTTGATGGCATGCCGCAGGCCATCAATTTACCAGCAATAACAACTGAGAATTTTGAGTTGAGATCTGGACTCATCCAAATGGTTCAACAAAACAAGTTTTGAGCAAGAGCTACCGAGGATCCTAATCAGCATTTGAACACATTTCTACATCTGTGCAGTACATTTCGACACAATGGAGTCTCAGAAGATGCAGTAAAACTTCGCTTACTTCCCTTTTCACGGAGTAACAAGGCTCACTCCTGGTTATACTCATTGCCACCAGGATGTATCAATAGCTGGGAAGATCTAGTTAAGAAGTTTTTAGCTTGCTACTTTCCTCCAATGAAGATGGTGAAACTGAGAAATATGATTTCTTCTTTCCAGTATGTGGATGGAGAGTCATTATATGAAAGCTGAGAGAGGTTTAAGGAGCTAATCAGAAGATGTCCACACCATGGCATAGCATCTTGGAGCATTGTGATGATATTTTATAGTGTCATGCCTCCTCAGATCAAAATGCACGTTGATTCCTCAGCTGGAGGATCAATAATGGACAAAGAGCAAGATGACGCTCATGACTTCATCGAATTGCTGGCAAACAATGATTTTGGATGGAATGAAAGGGAAAAGGCTGCAAATAAGAAGCAGTCTGAAGTTTATGAGCTGGAGTCTTTCAATGATTATCTGCTCAGATAGCATTGTTGAATAAGAAGATGGACAATATGGCAGTTAATAAGGGCCATCCAAAGAAGACTTAAGTTAATTCTATTGAAAAACAGAAGACCACTCTGGCAGAATATGCTTAGGAAGCAACACTTGCTGATGATGAAGATGAGCCAGAGGAGTCAGAATAAGTAAATTATTTGAATAATAATTATGGGAACCAGCAGAGGCCATACTATCAACAGAGGAACCAACCTTATCAAAATCAAGGTTATTACCAAAGAAATCCTCAGCCTGGTTACCAACAGCAAGGACAGACTCGGTATCAAATGGGACAGAAGAAGCCTAGTATGGAGGATCTTCTGATTAAATACATGGAGAAGACTGATGCTGTTCTCACCAACCATACCACTTCAATTAAAAACTTGGAAACTCAGATGGGGCAGCTTATGTAAGTTCTGAACCAAAGACCCCAAGGAGCACTTCCAAGTGACACTGTGCCCAACCCAAAGATTAAAGATAAATCCAAGGATGAAGCATAAGTGCATGCTATTACATTGAGAAGTGGGAAACAGCTTGAGAACTCTAAGGAAAAGAAAAGCTATGAACCTTCTACACAGAATAAGGAAAATGAAGAAATTAGCAAACCTTTTGCTAAAGACTAGGAGGCTGTGAAGATTGCCTTACCTTTTCCTCAAAGAAATAATAGAAAGAAGCTGGATAAGCAGCTTGAGAAGTTTTTAGACATGATGAAGCAAATCCATGTCAACATCCCATTCATTGAAGCATTGAAACAGATGCCTGTTTATGCTAAATTCATGAAGGAGCTGTTATTAAATAGAAGGAATTTAGCTGATGTGGGATGCATTAATGAGAATGAGAGTGTGAGCCAACTTGTCAAGTACCAGATTCCTAGGAAAGAGAAGGATCCTGGCAAGTTCACCATACCTTTGACCATAGGCGAAAGATTCAAAGGTAGAGCTCTCTGTGACTTGGGAGCTAGCACAAACTTGATGCCTTTGGCCATCTATGAAAGGTTGGGAATAGGGCATTTCAGACCTAATAATGTCTTGTTGCTACTTGCTGATAGATCTTTCACTCATGCAAAGGGAGTTGTGGAAGATGTGATAGTCACAGTAAACAAATTCATGTTTACAGTGGATTTTATAGTGCTTGACATGGAGGTAGTTGAAGATGTACCTTTGCTACTAGTTCGATCATTTTTTAGAACTGGAAGAGCATTGATAGACGTGGCAAATGGTGAACTCACATTCAGAGTTAATGGAGAGGAAGCAAAATTTAGTCTTTTGGAGTCATTGAAATTTCCATACGATTTTGATGAAGTCAAGAGTATACAATTGGCAGCTGATATAGAGTTGATGGATAAGATTCTCGTATTGAGAAGTTCTGATCCACTGAACAATGTATTGATCAATGATGTGGATATGGACATTCCAGAAGATAGTGCTTACAGTGGTGAGCTGGAATGCATGACTTCTCATTTTGTCCTCAACATTAGTGATATACAACCATTTGCCGAGCCAATGCTTCCCTCAACTGAAAAACAACCACAGTTGGAACTGAAGGCACTCCCAAGTCATCTCAGGTATGCATTCCTTAACTCTAAGGATTCTAGCTTACCTATTGTGGTTTCCAATGACTTAATAGATGAACAAGCGGAAAGCCTCCTCCAAGTGGTGAGGAAACACAAGAAAGCCATTGCATGGACGATAGCATATATTAAAGGAATCAACCCCACTTTCTGTACACACAAGATCATCTTGGAGGAGAAACATACACCCAAGATCCAACCTCAGAGAAGATTGAATCCAACTATGAAGGAGGTTGTGAAGAAGGAAGTACTGAAACTCCTTGATACAGGTATTATTTTTCCAATTTCAGATAGTGAATGGGTTAGTCCAGTGCAGTGTGTACTAAAGAAGGGAGGGATTACTGTGATAAAAAATGAAAAGAATGAGTTGATCCCTACTAGAATGGTTACAGGCTGGCGTATGAGCATAGATTATAGAGTTTTAAACGATGCCACTAGAAAGGATCATTTCCCTCTTCCCTTCATAGATGAAATGTTAGATAGACTAGCAGGACACCCTTATTTTTGCTTTTTGGATGGTTATTCTGGATATAACCAAATCCCATAGCACCTGGTGATCAACATAAAACAACTTTTACCTTTCCTTTTGGAACCTTTGCTTATAATAGGATGCCTTTCGGACTGTTTAATGCACCAGGAACATTTCAGAGGTGTATGTTAGCTATTTTTACTGATTTCATAGGCAAGTTTTTAGAAGTTTTCATGGATGATTTTTCCATTATAGGAGACAGTTTCAATGATTGCTTGAATAATCTTGAGAAAGTGCTTAGAAGATGTGAGGAAACTAACCTAGTCCTCATTTGGGAAAAATGCCATTTTATGGTAAGAGAGGTTATTGTTATAAGCCATAAGGTGTCTGCTAAGGGATTAGAAGTAGACAGAGCAAAAATTGATGTGATAAGCAATTTACCTCCTCTTGCTAATGTAAAAGGCATCAAAAGCTTCTTAGGACATGCTGGGTTCTACAAGCGTTTTATCAAGGATTTTTCAAAGATAGCTAAACCCTTGTGTGTTTTGTTAGAAAAGGAAAAGAAGTTTGATTTTACTGATGAATGTTTGAAATCTTTTGTGCAGCTTAAAGAAAAACTTGTCTTAGCACTAGTCATAATTCCACCAGATTGGAATTCTGAATTTGAAATCATTTGTGATGCATCTGATTTTGCTGTAGGTGCAGTGCTGGGACAGAGAAGGGAGAGGCTATTCAGAGTCATTTATTATGCTAGTAAATCGTTGGTGGAAGCTCGGAGAAATTACACCACCACTGAGAAAGAATTACTAGCGGTAGTCTTTGAATTGGATAAGTTTAGATCATACATTTTAGGGTCTAAAATTATCATTCATACTGATCATGCAGCATTGAGATATCTATTTGCTAAGAAAGAATCTAAGCCTAGGTTGATAAGATGGGTGCTCTTGCTGCAGGAGTTTGCTATAGAAATCAAAGACAAAAAGGGCACTGAAAATGTAGTAGCTGATCACCTCTCAAAACTGCACATTAAGGATAAGGAGGCTCAAGTTGACATCAATGAACAATTTCCAGATGAGCAACTTTTCCTTTGTGAGGTAACATTTTATCCATGGTATGCTGACTATGCAAACTATTTGTCATGCAAAGTGTTACTTGAAGAATTGAACAGTCATCAGAAGAAAATGTTCCTTCATGAGGTTAAGAGGTACATATGGGATGAACCTTACCTGTTTAGGAGATGTGCTGATCAAGTGTTAAGACGTTGCATCCCATATGAAGAAACAATGGACATCATCAAGCACTATCATTCTTCAGAATATGCTTGGTCATTTTGCGGGAACAAGCTATATGATGCTCTGTGGGCTTATAGAACAGCTTTTAAAACTCCTATTGGAATGTCACCATTTAGAATGGTGTATGGCAAGTCATGTCATTTGCCAGTGGAGTTGGAACACAGGTCGTATTGGGCTGTAAAACTTTTGAATATGGACTATGAAAAAGCAGGAAAGCAGAGGCTTCTACAACTAGACAAGATGGATGAATGGTGCCTCGAAGCTTATGAAAATCATGAGATGTATAAGCAGAAGGTGAAAAATTACCATGACAAGAAGATTGTCAAGCGAGAGTTCAAACCTGAACAATATGTATTGCTCTACAATACCAAGCTTAACTTATTTCCAGGAAAACTAAAGTCTAGATGGTCTGGACCATTTAGAATAAAGAGTGTTTCCCCATATGGAGCTATTGAATTGTTTGATAACAAGTCTACCGACTATTTTGTTGTGAATGGACAAAGACTCAAGCATTATTTGGGGGGAGACATCTACAGGACAAGAGATATCCTTTACATCTCAGATCCAGTAGATATAATGGAAAATTAATAACAAACTTACCTTGGTCGATGCTAATGACCTTAAACAAAGCATACTCCTTACACAATTATTCTTTTTGAAAATTATGCTATGATCAATTAATTGTGTAAGTTTTTAACTAACCAAGTTCATGTTTGCAGAAGAGTTGTTGTTTTCAGATGAACTTGAAGTTTAAAGAAGAGGGCGAGATGTCATTCTTATTGCCAAAATACTTGCCCAAGTTGTTTACCTATTGGCGAGGAATAACTTCATTTTGCCTATATGGATATTTTGAAGATGGCGAAATATGGGATGTTGCCATGCATGGTCGTCTGGGTAAAGACGAGAAAGAATAGTTATGCCAAAAGCTTCGCCTACTTTACTTTTGCAAAGACGAGGAAGAACGAATCTCGTCTTGTTACATCGCCCAGTGACAAGAAGAGTGAGGCGAGAATTCAACACATTGTCATTTTATCTCGCCAAACAGGTATGTTTTCTGGCGCTAAATTTTAATTGTGCCAAAATTCTTCGTCTGGAAACAAGTTCGCTTTGGCGAAGTATGATGTATTCGCCTGGAAAATCTCCTGTTGTTAAAATATATTTTTGGCGAGGTAGCCTTTCTTGCGCCTCATTCATTCGCCTGAAACTCTTTTGGAAGGCGAAATAATCGATATGTCACCACTTTATATCGCCAGTGAGGTCACTTAAGGCGAGTTCATTCTTTCTCGTCCAGTTCTGAATTTTCTTACACCTATACTAGAGGCAACATAAAACATTTCGCCACTTACATAGGTGCACGCAATTATTACTATTGTATGACACGGGGCGAGATAATAACTTTACGCCTTCTGCCTAGTCCTTTCATCATTGCACCTATTTTTTGATATCTTAATAAACCTAATTCGATTTTACCGTTGTCATTACTTTGCTCTCTGAATTTTCAATTTTTCGAAAACCATAAATCGCGAATCTCTCAGTTCGTTTCTGCTTTTCGATCGACTTTCATCACAGTAAACAAACAAGGTATGTTTCTTTTCTTCTCTCTCAGTTTGTCGCAAGCTGTTAGCTATCTTAGGTTTATCTGTGTTGATATGTTAGTCGAGATTTTTAGGGTATTAATAGAGCAATTGTTTAACGGTAATAATGTCGAAACTCTGTGGGTTTTACAATGAACATGAATGATTTAAGCTGGGTGTTTCATCTGTGAATATAATTGATTGCATTGTTGACAGTAGTTGTTAGTTTTTAAGCTGTAAAACATAGTTTAAAGCTTTGATTGTTCAATGTGTTTTGTAAATGCTAAACCCGTGTTGCGACATACTGTCAGACTGTTTAATGTTGATAACGCTGTTGTTTTACTGAGTTTAAATTCTGTCAATCTGATATCTGGTTATAACTATTGAAAGGTTGTTTCAAATTGCAGATAATGGCTAAAAGAAAGAGTGACAATACTCCTAGCCCACCTAAGAAGGGCAAGAAAGCAAAGACTTCGGCCAAGCCGAAAATCTATGATGAGAAGAATTACCAAGTCAGGGTAATTCTTCCTTCTTCGCAAAAGTCTAAGGAAAAGACTCCGAAGACCCCCTTTACTTTAGCAGCTGAAAAGGGGAAGAAAACTGCAAAATCTGTTGCTGCAGGATCAGTCAAGAGTCCTAAACAAAAGGGAATACAGATTGGTTCTTCTGAATCAACCAAGAAGAGAAGTGTGGAAAGCACACCAAAAACCCCTTCTACACCAAATGTTGAAAATGGGGGTGTGTCTGCTGAAAAATCTGCATTGGCTAAAAAAAAGGCAGTAGATGTGTATGGGGCCGGCAAAGATAAAAATGTGAAAACAATTTCACCTAAGGTCATCAGGGAGAAGATTGAGGTCAGGAGCCCTGTCTAGAAAGAAGATTTAGTGTTTTAGTAGGAAAAAGCTATCTTGTTAAAGGAGCTTGAAGATAGAAGATTTGGGCATTATCTATGGTACTGGTCTATGAAGAAATTAGTGGAACAACCTAAGAGAATGAATGCACTCTAGTTGAGGAATTCTACAATGAAGCTCCAGAGGAGTTGGATACGCCATTTAGCATCAGAGGCTACCAAGTAGATATTTCATCAGAGTTCATCTGCAGCTACTATGGTTTAATGGAGCCTGATCACCAAGGAGACCGAGGGATGGATGCTTCAGCTCTTTCTGTTGAAGATCTTAGAAGTTTAAGAAGATTTCAGCATCCAACTCAAGATTCTAATCAAGATGTTTTGGCAAGTGAATTGGACATTCACACTTCCATCTGTTTAAATTGGTTAAGAGACAATGTCATGCCCAGGAACAAGAAGAGCCGTTTTATTGCTGATGAGAAGAGGTTCCTGAGGGATTTCAACCGAGCCAAATTCATACATTTAGGCCAGTTAATCTTCTCAGAACTGCAAAAGTGGATATGCAGTATGCGAAAGGAAAAGTCAAGACAAAGAACACTCTACTTCCCTTCCTTAATCACTGGTTTATTGGAAATATATAAGGTAAAGAGTAGGAAGAAGGATGTGTGGTTGGCTAATTCAAAACCACACACTGTAGAGTTAGAGCTGAGGATTTGGGAAAGCAGAGGTGGTAAGGAAACCACTTGCACCGAAGCTGTAGAGAAAGTGTTGGAGTTAAAGGCCCTAAGGGAGGCCAAGAAATCAGGGTCTAAGAAGAACAAGTTCTCTTCTCCTGCTGTAGCTTCTAAACTAGTGCAGGCTTCAGCTCCTACTCAGAGTCCAAGAAAGGAGAATGAAAGGGTAGCTTAGCCCTCATCAAGAGAACAATTCGATGATTCAGTTTCTGAAATGATTAACAAGAAAGTTGAAGAAAAACTTGTTGAATTCTTCAAATCCATTTCTACTCCACAATATTTTATCAGAATATGGGAGATGCACAAGTTTGAAGCTTAGATTGTTGGGGAAGCAATCAAGTGATGGACCGCGATATGATGCTCCAACATCAACTAATATAAGAGGACTTATTGTTGAAGATATAGGTGAGGCATATTTAGAACAAGATTTGATTATTGAAGACAAGGTACATTATTTACAAAGGGTTACAAAATTGCATCCAAAATACATGTCTTTACGGTATCTATTTCTTTTTCCTTATGCTGAGGATGGATACCGCTAAGTTATAAGCTTATTTTCTGTAGGTCATAGTCGACCATCTAAAATAAAACGAATGCCAATGCAAGCCTATTACGCTTACAAATTACAGGAACATCACAATGAAGACATTACACTACAATAAGGTGATCGCTTATATCAATAATTTTTGGTTGATGCTTCCGCAGATGTTGAACAAAATCGTTTTGACTTCTTATGACAAAAACAAAAGAATTTAAGGTCTGAAACATATCAAGATATTGAAGACGCAATCATGAAAGGTGAAACAGTTACATATTCTATTGGTGAAAAATTTTATATTCCTACATCCCATACTGGAGGGCATCGATACATGATCAATAATTATCAAGATATCATGGCAATATGTCGACATTTTGGTAATCTTAACCTTTTTATCACCTTTACATGTAATGCTAAGTGCTCTTAGATCATAGAAGAACTTGAAAGACGTGGGCCTTAAAACTGTGAGGATATTCCATGTGTAGCTTCACGTATTTTCAATCTTAAATTGTATGACATGATCTCTTATATCAAATCTGGGAACCTTTTGGAGTTGTAGATGTCTGTGAGTTAACTACCATTCATATCACTTTTTACTTAATAATTGCACACTCAATTCTTCATTCTTTTTCCTTACTAAACAGATGCTGTAGCTATTGAATTTCAAAAAGGAGGTTTGCTGCATGTCCATATGTTAGTATGACTAAATTCAAATTTCAAGTGTCGAGTACCAGAGCTGTTAAGTTATTATTTGTGCTGAAATTCCAAATAGAACATTTGATGTAGAGTGTTACGATGTTAACGCTCAATTTATGATACATGGACCATGTGGAATTGCAAATCCCAATTGTTCATGTATGAAAAATAACCAATGTTCAAAATCCTTTCCGAAAACTTTCAAGTCCGCCACTAACTTTAATTCCAATGGTTTCATTTCTTATAAATGATCCAATGATCCCAATTCATATGCCATGATAAGTGGAGTGCGTCTTGATAAAGGTTTTGTAGTTCCTTATAATCGTGAGTTACTTCTTTTATATAAAGCCCATATAAATGTAGAGATTTGTTGCCAATCAAGGTTAATGAAATATCTTTTTAAGTATTTCAATAAAGGGCCCGATAGAATAAGAGCTTCCATTGAGAAGAAGGATGGAGATGAGATAATGGCACACTTGAATTGTAGATTTATAGGTCCATATGAAGCTGCGTGGCGTTTATCTGAGTTTTCAATCTATTTTAGAGAGCCTACCATTCTGAGATTAGAAATGCATTTGACAAATCTTAATAATGTGGTTTTCAATACATTTTCCAAGCTAACATCAATTCTTAGTAAGCCAGATATCACAAAAATCATGTTCATAGAGTGGTTTGAGCTTAATAAGCATGATATTGATGCAAGAAGATTGACATATAGCCAAATTCCTTCCAAGTATGTTTGGAATTTTGATTGTAAAGTTTGGACAAAGCGTATAAGAGGCAAACGCATAGGTCGTGTTGGCTATGTTAATCCAGCGGCAGGAGATCTGTACTACATGCGTATTCCCTTAAATATTGTTAAAGAGCCTCAAAGTTTTGAGGAGTTAAGAACGGTGAAAGGAACTTTATTTCACAATTTTAAAGAAGCATGTTATGCTCTTGGCCTTTTAGGAGATCACAAGGAATGGAATGAAGCATTAGATGAGGCAGAAGCTTTTGCATCAGCTGTAGAAATACGTCAGCTATTTGTGACAACTGTCATGTATTATGGTGTGGCGAATCCCCTTACATTATTGGAATCACATTGGCATTCAATGGCTGACGACATTCTTCATAAATTAAGACAATAACTTTCGAAGCCAAATTTAATCATTCTTGATCTTTAGCTTAAAAATTCAGTTATTTATGAACTTGAACTTTTATTCATGGCCGCCTAAAGTTCACTTGCTTTATATCAATTGCCGCTTCTTAATGAAGAGAAAATGAATGATATTAGAAATAAATTAGTGACAAGAAATGGATTATGACATTGATGATCTAAAGCAACAACATGCAACAATGATTACAAAGCTTAACTCCCAACAAAAGATCATATATGATTCTGTCATTAATTCTATTCTAAACCATAAACCAAATATTTTTTTTTACACAGTCATGGAGGAACAGGAAAAACATTCCTTTGGCATGTTATTATATAAAGAATTTGATCTGAAGGCCTTATTGTGCTTGTAGTTGCTTCATCTGGAATAGCATTTTTATTGTTACCTGGTGGTAGAACAACACATTCAAGATTCAAGATACCTCTTTTTGTTCTGCAACATGTCGAATTAAGAAAGGTACTCATTTGGCTAGATTAGTTCAAAAAGATGATCTTATTGTGTTGGATAAGGCTCCTATGAATAATAAGAGATGTTTTAAAGCATTGAATAGGACATTGGTTGACATTTTACCTCAAACTAATACAACTCATGACATTCAACTCTTTGGAGGAAAAACATTATTACTTGGTGGAGATTTTCACCAAATCCTTCCTGTTATTCCTGGTGCTAGCAAAGCAGATATAGTTGATGCTTTGTAGCTCACCACTTTGGTTTTTTATGAAAATTTTTGTATTGCATGAGAATATGAGACTTTATACCGTTAGACTCACCGAAATGCCAAAAAATGAATTATCAGAGTTTGCTTCATAGATTCTTCAAGTTGGAGATGGAAAAATATGTGATATAGCAATTCCAAATGATGATGATGTTGCCTATGTCAAAATTCCATTAGATATAGTTATTAACAATACTTCTAATCTTATCAAGACTTTGGTAAATGAAGTATACAATGATCTTTTAGAAAATCAATATAATCTTTTGTACTATAAAGAAACGGTCATCATTACTCCAAAAAATAAAATAGTTTTTGACATCAACAATGTTGTTCTACATTCTTTTCCAGGCATTGAGCGTATTTATTTAAGTTCAGACAGTATATGTAGCTTATCTATTGATTCCAACAACCTTGATTTATTATACCAAATGAAATTCCTTAACCAACTTGAGTTCTCAGGTTTACCAACACAATGCATTGAAAGTAGGCACTCCAATCATGCTTCTTCAAAATATGAACCAAAGTATTGGACTGAAATATGGCACAAGTATGGTTATGACACATTTGGTAGATAAAGTGATTCAAGTAAGGATAATCACTGGCAACCAAATTGGGGAAACAATTTTCATTCTTAGAATAATTCTTTTTGCAACTGAAACTAAGTGGTCTTTTATACTTAAACGGAGACAATTTCCTATTAGGATATGTTATGCAATGACTATAAATAAAAGTCAAGGATAGTCTTTAAAAAAGGTCGGTCTCTATTTTCCTGAATCGATTTTTCACACGGTGAGTTTTATGTTGCTCTTTCAAGAGTAAAACCAAAAAAGGGTTTGAAGATATTTATTGACAATGATGGACACATGCCAAATATTATACCAAAACCATTGTGTATCAAGATATTTAAAGCAAGTTGCCTTCTGATTATATAATATCTTCGTAATTTCTCTTTCTATATATATAATTAATTTGTTAGCTCTTTCTTATATAATTTTTAATATCTTTATTATATTAAATTTTTTTATAACTTAATTTGATTTATTAATATAAAAATTGTTTGTTTATGTATTTATTTCAATAGTATCGTCCTTCATCTTCTCTATTCTATAAATAAAATGATATTATTTTTCATCGAATTTTAAATTTATATATTAACCATAATTTATATGTTTTACCTTTTTTTTTCATATAATAAACTTAAACGGACATATTTAGTTAGAATTTTATAGTGAAAACTCTAAGAAATGGACTTTGTAAAGTTTAAAATACAATAATGGGTCTGTTTTGAAAAACATACAAAAACAGACTTTTTAAAGTTTAGTTTTCACTCTATAAGCCAAGTTTCCCAAAATACCCCTGAAACTTTACAATTTACAGATGTTGTGAATTATGCTCACAGTCTGTGAATTATGCTCACAGCTGTGAATGGCCTATGGAGTGAAAATCAAAGTTTAGTTTTGTAAACTTTTAAAAAATGGTCTATAATTGTATAGTAAACTTTTTATGGCCTAGAAATCCAATGGACTCTATTTTATATTATTAATTTAGATACAACCGATATCATTTCATATATCTTTAATTATAAATTTAATTGTCAATGTTTGTGTGAGTTTCAATTTTGTAACATGCTAAAAGTACTTTTAATGTTCATATTCATCTTATCTTAATTTTATATTAAATTTTTTAACAATCAATAATTATTTTTTTAATATTTTTTTCTTTTTTGGTTGCTGAGTGATGGCTTTTGTGCCTTTAAGCAAGTTAAATTCCAACGTTCATGAAGAGTATGGAAACATAAAATACGTAATGAGGATACACAATATTCAAGTTTTGATTGAGTTCTTGTTGATTCCCTGGTATATCATGGTGCTCTTTTACATATTAGTTTTTTTTATTGATATTTAAACAAAATTTGGTTTTAAAGAAAATGATATCTATAGTAATAAATATATTTATGCAGGGGAATTCTATATCCATTTCACAACTGATGCTATGGAAATGCTTTCTTTGAGGCTTCACTCATTCCTGGAAAAATATATCAAATTTTTGGGTTTTATGCAAGAAGGAACAAACCTTCAAACATCATTGTTGATTCACCTTGCATGCTGTCAACAACAATCAACATTCAAGAAGATCTTTAACCTCGAGCAGCTCATATCAAGAAAAAGGCGGTAAATGGATTTCTTTTTCAAATTTTTGACATTGCATATTTACTTTTAAATTATCTTATATCTGTTTTAACTTCAGATTTCATAGATCATTTTAAGGCCTAGAATTTAAGACAGATATTTTCATTGAAAACACAGGTTAGAATTTTAAACTTTTTAAAATTTTTATTTATTTATTTTCGAAGTTTGATATAAATTTGTCTTCTTTTTCTTTTTTAATTATTCATTATATTTTTTTTCAGAATATAAAATTTGTTGTTGTGTATGATTTTTCAAAAAATAATTTCTTACACATGATAACCAGTGACGGAGCTAGGATTTATATTAACGGGGCCATAAACGGGGTGCGGGGCAGCGCCCCGCGGTACGGTAACTTAATTTTGAATATAAATTGTAATTTTATAATATGAATTAAATTATTTTAATTAATTATATTTAAATATTTTAGAAATTTTATAAAATAATTTTTATAATTTTATTATATCATTAAAATTAAATTAAATTTTATATTTAATTATAAAATAATGTAATAATAGTTTTATAATTTCTAATTAAATAATAATTATAAATTTATAGTGAATAATTTAAAAATATAAAAAAATAAAATTAAAAGTAAAATTTTAAAAATAGAATAAAATAAAAGATGAATAGAGAAATAAACAAATTCAAAGAATAATATAGAAAAGGAATAAAAAATAAATTCTACAAATTCAAAGAATAATATAGAAAAGGAAAAGGAATAAAAAATAAATTCAAAGAATGACATAAATGAGGAAAAAAGTAAATTAAAAAATGAAAAAGATGGTAGAGTTCTAGATTTGAACTCTAGACATGAACTTTGAATCTATTGGTATAACAAACCACCACACCATAACTCTTTTACAGTATAAATGCTAATGATATATGTTCATATCCTAAGGTCTGGGGGGGCCATGGCCACTGCCAGCCCCCCTTACCTCCGTCTCTGATGATAACTTCCATTATTCTTTATAATACATTTTTAAAAAGAATAAAATAAAATTGATGATTAATTAATTAAGACAACAAGGTATTCCTTATAATTTCTTAATAATTATCTAACATTTGTAAATTTTATTATTTAATTTTAAATAGAGTAGATAAAACTTTAAACAATTTTAAAGATGGATACAATTTTAAAATTAAAATATTATACTTAATTGAAATAGAAGAAAAATATAATATGGTGCATAATAATTTAAGAAAAAAGAAAGAAAAGACAAAAATATGATATTATGATAGAAGTGTATGCTTTAAGTTATCAACTGATTTGTTTTGCTTATTATATATATATATATATATATATATATATATATATATATATATATATATATATATATAAAAGATGGCTAGATTGTATTTTCATGTTCATATCAAACACACATCTTTATATATGTGGTAGCATATCTGTTGTGAATACTACAGCAATAATCACTCGTATGAACACAGAGTCATAAAGAAGCACAAAGAACACAGTCGATTTACGTGGTTCCACCCGGTAGCTCCAAAGAGCCTCCAAAAGGGTGTACTCCACGGGGGTTTCGGCTCAGAGGCCGGTTGCACTATGGTGGTGCTGATTACAAGTACAAGAGAGAGCACAAGAACCCTGCAGAGATCCAAAGAGGAAGAAGACGAAGCAAAAACCCTAAAATCGCTACAGCAAAAGACGACTTCAGAAACAAAACAGAGAACAACTACTGCTACAGTGCCAGAATAAGAGCTTATATATCATGGGTTGGGTCAGGTCATATGGTTGGGCTTTTAATAATTGCCCAGGCCCATAAGCTTTAACCAAACAATTAAAACAGCCCGGTAAAAAAAAAGTCACAGACAGTAACATTTTATGATTCAAAACATGACACAACTTCCCCTTTTGGATCGTAACAATACAGAGTTATAAAACTTAATACAACAATGTACAAAAACAACAACTAGCCACCAGTGCCTTCCATGCCTTAGCATCCTTGCCTGGCCCCCAACCATAAGCCTTCCTATAGCAGTCCGATATGAAGAAGGTCCCTGCAAAACAGAAACTTCTTCACAGAGAGTACTTTAGTACCCATATCAGCAGGATTAGCATCAGTGGAAATCTTCCCCACATCAATAGTACCATTTAAAACATGTAACCTGATGAAATTAAATTGAACATCTATATGCTTAGTTCGGTCATGATACATGGGATTTCTGCTCAGCTGGAAGGCGCCCTGGCTATCTGTAAAAACAGAAGCAGTGCCTTTCGGGAGCTTCAATTCCCTTAATAGACCTTGGATCCATATAGCCTCCCTAATTCCTTCTGTCAAAGCAATATATTCAGCCTCAGTAGTAGATAAAGCCACAACAAATTGAAGTCTTGCTTTCCAAGAAACACAGTTTCCACATATAGTAAAATAATAAGATGAAGTAGACCTTCGAAATTCAATTTCCTTTGCAAAATGAGAATCACAGTATCCAATTACAGAAACAGAATCAGTGTACTTACCATAGACCAAACCAATGCCCATAGTGCCTCTGATGTATCTTAACAGCCTTTTCATTGCTTTCCAATGAATTGCTCTAGGTTTCATCATGAAGCGACTTAGGACGCTCAAAGAGTATGCCAAGTCAGGTCTAGTATAGACCATTGCGTACATAACACAACCAACAGCTTCAGCATAAGGAACGTTATCAAGAATATCATCAGAATTAGAGATTTTTGTATCCAAACCATGACCAGCAACTAAAGGTAAGCTAGAAGGTTTAGAGTCCAGCATATTAAAATTCTCTAAAACCTTTTCAAAGTAATTTTTCTGATCAATACACAGCAAATGAGACTTCCTGTTCCTAACAATATTCATCCCTAATATCTTAGAAGCATGGCCAAGATCTTTCATTTCAAACTCATTATTTAGGTGCTGCTTAACAGATTTCAGCCTAGCAAATTCAGGCCTAATCAGCAAAATATCATCAACGTATAGAAGCAGAAATACAGAGGAATTATCATCAAGAATATAGTACAAACAAGCATCGAACAAGCTCCTTTTAAAGCCAATGGAAGTAATAAATTTGTGAAACCGATCATTCTATTGTCAAGGTGATTGTTTCAACCCATACAAAGAACGTTTTAGCAAACAAGCTTTATTTTCATCACCCTTTTTACAAAAACCTTATGGTTGTTCCATGAAAATTTCTTTATCTAGAAAACCATGTAAAAAGGCAGTTTTTACATCCATTTATTCCAATTCCCAATCAAAGAAAATAGTCAAAGCAAGCATAATTCTGATAGTAATATATCTAATAATAGGTGAAAAAATCTCATTAAAATCAATACCAGGTTTCTGAGTATAGCCTTTGGCTACCAGCCTGACTTTGTACCTGCTAAGATCAACAATAGGGAGATTTTCTTTAATCCTGAACACCCATCTACAAGCAATAAGTTTCTTACCAACAGGTTTATCAACCAGCTCCCATGTCTGGTTTTTCAGGAGAGAGTTATACTCTTCTTTCATGGCAAACACCATTTTTCAAAGTGCTTACAATTCACAGCATTAGAAAATGAAACAGGCACAAATTCACCAGAAACAGCAGCAGTTAGAGTATAGATTACCAAATTAGCATCCAAGTATCTAGCTGGAGTTCTAATGACCCTCATAGGTCTATCTCTAGCAATAGAGTGATCATTTAAATCCATATTACCAATATTAAAAATTGGATCATAATCACGATTATCAGAATCGAAAACATCATCAGATTCATCATTAATATCAGAAGCATTAGGTATAAATGAATCATTATTAGATGAACTAGGATCAGTGTCAGGAGGAAAAACAGAGGAACCAGAACCAGTGACAGTATTATCATCAACATTAATAGTGTTATTAGAGTCAACATCAGAATCACAATCAATGTTGTAATCAGACAGAGTGTAACCAGGCAGAACATTTTCAGAATCAGCAACATCAAAACTGAAACCAGGAAAATCAGATTCATTAAAAATGACATCCCTACTAATAAAGAATTTATAGGATGATCCCTCTCTATAGACCAATCTGATACCTTTTGGTACTAAAAGCAAAACCCATAAAAAGACATTTCAAGGACCTTGGTTCCAATTTACCAACAGACTGATGTGCATATGCCCTACAACCAAATGTTTTAATATGCTTTAAAACAGGCAATTTACCAAAGAACAGTTGAAAAGGAGTTTTCCAATCAATCACAGCAGAGGGAGATCTATTTCTGACATATATAGCAGTATTCAAAGCTTCCCCCCAAAATGTCTTAGGTAGCTTAGCCTTAAATAGCATGCTCCTCACTTTTTCAAGTAAGGTTCTATTCAAACATTCAGCCACACCATTCTGTTGAGGGGTAAACCTAACAGTTCTATGCCTTTTAATCCCATTTTCAGCACAAAAAGAGTCAAACAATTCATTACAGAATTCAAGACCATTATCAGTTCTTAGAGCCTTAACCTTGCAATTAGATTCAGTCTCAACATGCAATTTCCAGATTTTAAATTTATCGAGAGTTTCATCTTTACTTCTTAACAGATACATCCAAGCAAACTTAGAATAATCATCAGTTATAGACATAAAATAAACACTCTTGCTAAAGGTTTTGGTCCTAGAAGGACCCCACAAATCAGCATGCACATATTCAAGAATAGAACCAGCTCTAAAAACAGATTTTACAAAAGGCATTCTAGTTTGTTTTCCAAGAATACAATGCTCACAGAAATCAAGTTTGCAATTGTTATCAATCTCAATCAGCCCCTTTTTCATTAATTCCCTTAAACTATTTTCACCCAAGTGACCAAGCCTATTATGCCATATTTGCAGTTTAGAAACAACAGATTTATCAGCAGTTAAAGCCTCAACAGTCTCACCTTCCAATTTATACAGATTGTCACATTTATTCCCTTTCATTATTATCTCTTTAGTGTTAGAATCCATTATACAAACAGTGTGATTTTTAAACACACATTCAAAACCAAGACAGTCCAGAGCACTAACAGAGATAAGACTCCTCCTCAAATCAGGCACATATTTCACATCATTCAACAATCAAATAGAACCATCAAAATGCTTAATTTTAACAGAACTAATGCCCTTAATCATGTATTTATGATCAGATCCCATTAGAACCAGTCCCTCATTACCAAGTTTGAGCTCATTAAACTAGTTCTTATTAGGTGTCATATGATGCGTGCAACCTGAATCTATAACCCAATCCAAAACAGATTCTCTATTAACAACCAAGGCATCTGACAGTTTAGCAACAATAGTTAAACCTTCACAGATTTGAACATGATCATCAAAAATAGCAACAGAATTAGAAGGGACAGGCTTAGAGATACCCTTTGCCTCACCCTTCTTCTTTTGGAAGCAGTCTTTCACAAGATGATTTTACTTCTCACAGTTAAAACAACTTCTATCAGATTTACCTTCTCCTTTAGTCTTATCTTTAGAATTACCATTGTTATTACCATGACTGTTACCATTATTATTCTGTGAGTTAAACTTCTTTTTCTTGTTCCTAACAGGTTTATGGTTTTGAACCATCAACCCTTCAGGTTCAGATTTTACTTTTTCTTCATTAGCAGTTCTAAAACTCAAGGCATCAATGATCAATTTAGTGGTCAAAGCAGCATTATTAAACGAAATAAATTCCTTTACAACACTGTGAGATTCAGGCAAAGCATGCAAAAGAATCATAGCAAGATATTCTTCAGAAAGTCTATTTTCTTCCTTAGTTCTACTATTAAAATCCTGCACAAGCCTTTTAAAAACAACCAAGTTCTCAACAACCTTCTTTTTAGAATCAAATTTAAAACCAAACAATTTGTGCAAGCTTAACAGTCTATTTTGAACATCTTTTTCCAAATAATTTGTTTCTAATGCAGTCCACAATTCAGATGCAGTCTTACAACTAGCAAGATTTGTCATAACATCATCTGAAAAATGTACTAAAATCATATGATATGCCTTTTATTTAATCTTTTCTTTTTAGCCTCAGAAGTATTCTCAGGATACTCATTATCAACTGCACCCTCAACCCCATGATAAATAAGAATAGACATCTTTTTCTGCCAAAGAATAAAATCCTAATTACCATCAAACACTTCTATATTAATATGGCTTGAACCAGGAGTCTTAGCCATATTAATCCTATTAAGACAAGAATCAAACAAAACAGGGATACAGGGCACAAACAATCAAACAGACAAACTGACACTACAGAACAACAATCACAAACAAAAGCAATAGTACAGTTTAATCAATTAACAAGCAATAACAGATTAATACTTCAAACACAAAGAATTTCAATCAATACAATCAGAGATTGAATTTAAACAAATAAAAAATCAAATAATACAATCAAAACATCAAAAACCACAAAGAATTTCAATCATGCAATTTCCTTAAGGGCGTAAACCAAACCCCACTCAGGCAGCAATGTTGAAAAGCAGTAAACAGGAGACCTAATTCTAAGGTTATAGCAATGTTTCTGTACCTGTTTTCCCTTTTTCTTGATTTATTTGTATTATTTTCTCCTTTTTATCAGATTTCAGTACCTGTAATATTACAAAGTTAGTACCATCATAGTCAAATATCGACAAAAAATAAAAGAAAGAGTTTCGAATGATTCCAGCAGATCCTTCTCAGATCTGTTTTGACGAATCTCTGAGATAGACTTAGGGTTTTTGTCGCCGTTGACAGGGGTTACGCCGGCCACCTGCAAAAGTCAGCAAAGAACACAAATCAAAGAATATAAAGAAGAGATCGACAAAGAGAGAGAGTTACGGTTTAGAGAACGAGCGATTTTCGCTCTGATACCACTTGTTGTGAATACTACAACAATAATCACTCGTATGAACACAAAATCATAAATAAGCACAAAGAACACAGTCGATTTACGTGGTTCCACCCGGTGGCTCCAAAGAGCCTCCAAAAGGGTGTACTCCACGGGGGTTTTGGCTCAGAGGCCGGTTGCACTATGGTGGTGTTGATTACAAGTACAAGAGAGAGCACAAGAGCCCTGCAGAGATCCAAAGAGGAAGAAGACGAAGCAAAAACCCTAAAATTGCCAGAGCAAAAGACGACTTCAGAAACAAAACAGAGAACAACTACTACTACAGTGCCAGAACTAGAGCTTATATATCATGGGTTGGGTCAGGTCATATGGTTGGGCTTTTAATAATTGCCCAGGCCCATAAGCCTTAACCAAATAATAAAAATAGCCCGGTAAAAACAAAGTTACAGACAACAACATTTTATGATTCAAAACATGACAATATCACTAAGTAAACATAAACTCTAAGTTAACCTTCTAAGATTAAGAAATTATATATCTAGCTACTTATATCCAATCTGAATCATTATAAATCAAACATAAATAATACATGTTAAACTACTCGTAATGTATTAAAATTTCTCAAAATTTCTATATTTTACATGTCTCACCTTAAATTGCTAATATTTGGAAATGATAGAGGTATCATAATATCAATTTATGTGCTAGTATATTTATATACTTGTATATTATGTATTGTAGTTTTTTGATATTTTTTGTTTACGCTGTTTGCTCGACCACATTTATAGTAATATACATGGTCTCATCTTAACTTATTGTTATCAAACCAGAAAATAAAAATATATCATGAAGTGTTTAAAAGGTACATAAACCTATATAATGTCTACTGTATATAAATGAGTGAAATAAACATCGAATCACATAGATAATGAAACAAGAAAGGATGAAGTAAGAAAAACATTTATTGTTAAACTCCGTTTGATCAAGAAAAAATCACGTTCCAGTTCAGATGATTTCTACTAGTCATCAATTAAGTTGTAGCCACAAGAGTTATTGACTACCCAGAATCAAGTGTTTTGTTTTTCTGTGTATTCAGTATATTCTGAATACCCGATTCTTCACACACTAAAGACACACAACACAAAATCCTATTTGTTTTTCAATCCACACACAGCTGAATCTTTTTTTTTTTTCTAATCTTGCCCTTATTATTAATTTTTTAAAATAATATTAAATTTTTAAAATATATACTATTATTATTTTACAATTATTTTTTCCTTTTCATTTCACAGTTTACACTTAACTTTTTATATAACAAATTTATATTATGTTTATGTCTTTTATTGACATATATTTTTTCTAAAATAAAATAATTTGATTTTAAATTAAATTAACACAAACACAACTCTGGTATTTTTTATTATTTATTATTATTATATGATTGTTTACGGAATAGTTCTAATACGATACAATAAGTTCATATTTCAAATTTTATAATTCATGATTTTCGTGATACAATAAGTTCATATTTCAAACTTTATAATTCATAATTTTCGTTATATGAATTAGATAATATTAAAATTGCACTTAAAAATAAAAAATAAAATCGTAATAATTTATATTTTTGAAATAAAATAGATATTAATTAATATAAATTTTATTATCAAAATGAATGAATAAATTCATTTTGTTAAATTGATTAGTCAAGATATAAAAGTCAATTAAATAATTTATGATTTAATTATTAAAAACTAATTAATTAAATTAAAATGATATTTAAGTAATTTTTTTAAAAATATTAAGAATAATTTAGTAAAATTAATGATATACTTAGTAGTTTAGACGTGAGAAATAACAATCATGTTTTTATATCTTTTGTTTATATTGTTTACTGTGAGGTAAGGTATATGTTTGACACCTGCTCGGTTAAAAGTATTCATATAGTTATTTCACATATTTATGATTTCATTTTTTTTTAAAATAATTTTGTTAAAGGTAAAGAAATAAGGATGACTATAAGCATGCCAAGTTCAAGGTAGCCCAACAAATGATCGAATTCCACGGTAACTTTTTATAGTTACATATTTTATAAAATACTACTAAACATTATTTATTTTTATGTTTTTAACAAATTTTGTTTTCAGCATTACAGCTACAAAACTTAATTTAGTTGTCAAAGATGAGACATGTTCATTGTGGTGCCAAATAAACCACAACCAAAAATATGGCTAAGGTTACTTAAATGCAGTAGCTAAACAGCTTACAGATATGATCTCACATAGTTTAGTTCTAATGAGTAAAAAATCGGATCCTTTACAATTCTCTCTACCTCCTATTTATAGGGGTTATTATTCTCTTTTCTAGGAGGATTAGGATTTCTCATTCCTTTGGGTTCGGTTCTCTCTTTTAATGAAAGAGGTCTTCCCTTGTTGGTTGGGTTTTGGACTCCTTGGTTTGGTGAGATAAGTCTTCCTTTACCAATTGGGCTTCGTGAATCTTTGATTCGGTGAGATAAGTCTTCCTTTACAAATTGGGCTTCGGGAATCCTTGATTCGGTGAGATAGGTCTTCTTTTACCAGTTGGGCTTCGGGAATCCTTGTTTGGTTAGGTAATAACTCGGCGGGTTGGTGTGCCTCGGCTGGAACTTTGCTGGACTCGGCCGAGTGGGCTACCTTTGGGCCTTTGGCCATTTTCGGCCGAGCCTAGCCTTTGGGAGTTTTCTGGACCTTTGGGCATTTCGGCTGAGCGTGGCCCTTGAACTTCGTCTTTTGGGCCTTTGGCCGTCTCGGCTGAGTATTCCTTGGTCGAGCTTGGTTGTGGCCGTTGGGCCTCCTTTACCTATTTCGTCCTTCACCTTTGGTTCCTTATGGTTGTTTTTCCACCACAGTAATCCGTCATTGCCATGGCTTGAATCTTTCGAGCATGGCAATATATGTCGTTGTTTCGATCGAGTTTGGGTAGTGTGTGATTTTTCGGTTTCGGCCGAAAATCCTTTGGTTTCTTCAGTAGGCCACGTCAGCCCTGTTTGCCTTTTCTCAGGTAGATTTGGTGGCTCCTCGGCTGCCTTGCCCAAGATTTGCCATCATTGCGGCTGGCCTATAAATAGGTTGGTGATTTGCTTCTCTCTTTTCACTTCACCTTTTCTCTCTTTGCTTTCTCTTTCTAGAAAAGTTTGAAACTTTTCATCTTCATTCTCCGATTCCGCTGCCATTCTCGCCGGCGACGCCCTAAGGCTGCACTTTCCGGCTTCTTTCAGGTTAGTTCATATTTGATTCGCTCTTCTTGGTTTTAATTCGCTTTGGTTTGAGATTCTGGTGTGTTCGTGGTTTCTGGGCTTTAACTGTTGTTCGTGAGTTCCTTGAGTGTTTGTCTGCTTTGTAGATTTTCGATGATTCTTCTTTTTTTTTTTTAAAATCTTTTTTGCTTGCTTCTATTTTCCACCTTCTTATTTGTACTAACTTCGGTCGAGTGTCTCTAACCTGCTGTTTATTCTCGGTCGATTGTAGATGTTTACTGACTCTTTGGGCACGTCTTCTTTTGGTGGTTTAACTTCTGAATTTTTGACCGCGGAGGATGTAGGCGAAGAGTGTTCATCGGTTCGCAACTCCCCGGCTGAGTCTAGCCCCCAGGGCATTTTGCCTCCTTTCTTCAACGTTAGGAGCACTATGACCATGGATGAGTTGGAGTCGGCCTTCTTTACTTATAAATTTCCCGGTTGGATTCGGACTAGGTTGCCCGAGCCTGAAGATAAGGTGGATGATATGTTGGCAGATGGTTGGGAACCTTTTTATCTTCGTCATTTCAAGATTGGTCTCAGGTTCCCAATCATGGGCCTGGTCGAGGAGTTGTGCACTTGGTGCCAAATTCACCCGAGTCATTTGACTCCTATGGCCATCAGGCTTCTTCTCTGTGTCGATCGTCTGAAGGAGAAGCATAATCTAGAATTTTCTGCCGAGGATTTCTTTTACTCGTACTTCGTGAAGCGTGAGAACCCAGAGTTTGGCTGATATGTCCTGAATGCCCGGGAAAACGCCCAACTCTGAATCTTGGGCTTTTCTTCCAACGAGACTCGTTGGAAGGATAAGTATTTTTTTGTCAAAGGCGTTACCCATCTGGGGAAGGGGTTGGGTTATCCTCCCTATTGGCGTGATTCTTGTAGGTTTCCGTGTTTTGTTCTTTTCATTTCGGGCGAGCGTTTTAGCTGACCGATTTTTTTTTTCCTTTTCAGCTAATTTCGGGACGAAGAATTGCAAATCTTCTCCTCGGGCACGAATTAGGAGTGAGGCTATATTTGCTTGAGAAACGCAGAGCTCCGAGCTTTCTATCAGCCGTTTGTGGGCTTTTACTAGGACAAGTAAGTCGTGTTTGTCTCTTCGTACTATTTCTTTTACGACCGAGCTCATTGTGGGGGTTTTTATTTGCAGAGTTATCCGATTACGTGATGTCGAAACCTGAAGGCAAGAGGGCATTGGCTATGCGAGCCATCATGCGGCAGATTTAAGCTGAGCAGGAGAAGGCTCATGCCTCGGGGGCGGCTTAAGATGAAGGTTCGGCCGACGGTCGGACCGAAGCTGCGGCCGAGCCTGTCCGGCCTCCTAGCCCTATTCCGTCACTTGTGGGGACTGCTGAGGCCCCTCGGCCGGTTGCTCCTGAGCCAGCTGCTAAGCCTTCTCGCTCTTCGGCTGCCAAAGGGAAGCGGTCGGATGAGGGTGGTACAACGTCCCCTGTTAGGAAGCGTACTAAGCACCTCGGTCAGAAGCCTCGTGGTGAGGGGCACCATGTGATTGATTTCCCTGGGAATTCTTCCACCAGAGAGATTTTGGCCGAGATGATTTCGGCCGCGGAGGGTTTCTTTTTCCCTCAGGACGAGGAGTGGCTGCAATCCTTGTCTTTTACCAAATTTTACGAGATGACTATCTCGAGTTTGTACAAGGTGAGTCTCTCGTTGTTTCCCCTCTCCTTTTTTCTTTTTGGCGTCTTTTCACTTATCTTTTTCGATTATTAGGGGCTTCAAGGCTTGGTCGGCATGTGTAAACATTTCATGCCTGTTCTGCGGGAGAAGGAAGCCCTTGAGGCTAAGTTCAAGTCTGCCTCGACCGAGTTGAAGGCTGCTCAGGAAGGTTTAGGGAGGACTGTGGCCCAGTGTGCTGAGGTCGTCGGCCGAAGTTCAAGTTGCCTGAGGCTGGGGAAGGTAACTGTGGCCCAGTGTGGAGGTGTACGGCCGAATTGAAGCCAGCGGAGGCTTTAAAGCGCCAGCGGGAGCTAGAGGAGTTGAAGGCGGCGAAACAAGCCTCACTCGGTCGAATAGAAGAGCTCGAGGACCGAGTTGAGAGTCTCACTGTCGAGGCAGCCCAGACTGAGGTTGTGACCAGGTCTTTTTCTTTGGAGCAGGTTATCAAGGGGTCCTTGACTCCTGAGACTGCTCAGAAGGAGCTGGACGGATTAGCTGCTCTTCGCGATGAGAGTTAAGCAAGTACTATGTATTTTCTCTTTTGATCTTTTGTATACTCGTTGTAATCCCTCTTTTCAATCAATGAAGTTTTTACTTTTCGTTGTACTTGTGTTTTGAATTTATTTGAGAGGGGCGTAATCCCCCTGTTTTAATTTGCGACCGAGCATACTATTTCTGCATGTGCCATACTTGATTCTCTAGAGTTTTGAGACTGTAGCTTGGCTGATCTTGGCCGAGATGTGCTTTATTTGACATTTATTCAGGAAGATCTTTTCGACCGACGTTCTCCTGAGGTCTGCCTTTGGCGATTTTCGGGTTGCCCTTTGGGCAGTTTTTGCATTGCTCTTTGAGCAATTGGTCTTCGCCGGAGACTTTCTGATTTACCAGAGGCTTGCCTTTGGCAATTTTCGGGTTACCCTTTAGGCAGTTTTTGCATTGCTCATAGAGCAGTTGGTCTTCGCCCGAAACCTTCTGGATTTACCAGAGGCTTACCTTTGGCAATTTTTGGGTTGCCCTTTGGGCAGTTTTTGCATTGCTATTTGAGCAGTTGGTCTTCGCCCGAGACCTTCTGGATTTACCAGAGGCTTGCCTTTGGCAATTTTCGGGTTACCCTATGGGCAGTTTTTGCATTGCTCATTGAGCAGTTGGTCTTCGCTTGAGACCTTCTGTATTTACCAGAGGCTTGCCTTTGGCAATTTTTGGGTTGCCCTTTGGGCAGTTTTTGCATTGCTCTTTGAGCAGTTGGTCTTCGCCCGAGACCTTCTAGATTTACCAGAGGCTTGCCTTTGGCGATTTTTGGGTTGCCCATTGTGCAGTTTTTGCTTGAATTGCGAGTATTTGAGGAGAATGTGCTATTTTATTGATTTGAGGTGGGACCTCGTCAAAAACCCTGCTTAAGGAAAAGAGTGCCCGTTATTACAGATAAGATGTTATACTAGAATTGATACCTCTTTAGGTGGTGGATGTTCCAACTGTGTTCCACCTCCTTCCCGTCCTTGGTGAGCAATTTTTAAGATCCTTTCCCAGATGCGCGCTCTATTTGGTATGGACCTTCCCAGCTTTCGGCCAATTTGCCGTGGGTCTGGTTCTTCGTGTTCTGGAAGACTTTTCTGAGTACCCAGTCTCCGAGCTGGAAGGCTCGGGCTTTGACTTTTTTATTGTATCGCCATGCTATCCCCATTTGGTATTCCGCGATTCTTTGTCGCGCGCTTTCCCTCTTTTCGTCTAAAGTATCCCTTTCGAAGGCTAGTACTCGTTGGTTGGCTTGGTTTATCAGTCTTTCTTTTGGTTATTGGACCTCGGTTGGGAGTACTGCTTCTGTCCCGTAAACCATCGAAAATGGGGTTTGTAATGTTGATGTTCTAGGGGTTGTTCGGAACGCCCAGAGGACTTCAGGTAAGGCTTCGGGCCATAGTCCCTTAGCTCCCTCTAGCTTTTTCTTGAGTGAGTCAATCACCGCTTTGTTGGACGCTTATGCTTGTCCGTTGGCCCGAGGGTACCTTGGGGTCAAATATATGAGTTTGATATTCATTTGACGGCAGAAATCTTTCAGCGTTTGTGCTATGAATTATGGCCCGTTGTCCGTGATTATCTCCCGTGGTATGCAGAACCTGCAGATGATATGTTTCCAGATAAACTTCTATACTTCTTGCTCTCTGACTCTTTGTAGTGCTTCGGCTTCGACCCATTTCGTGAAATAGTCGGTCACCATCAGGATGTATCTTTTTCTGTCATGGGTAGACATTGGGAAGGGTTCTATGATGTCCATCCCCCATTTGTCAAACGGCCATGGGAAGTTATGCTGTGTAAGGTTCCTACAGGGAGGTTGGAGTAGTTGGCGTGTCTTTGGCATTTGTCGCACTTTTTAACCAGTTTCGTTGCGTCCGTTTTCATGGTTGGCCAGTAATATCCGGCTCTGTGCGTTCTGAACGCCAGGCTTCTTCCTCCGAAGTGGTTTCCGGCCGGTCCTTCATGGAGCTCCTTTAGTACTGCCTTTGCTTCTAGGGCGGAGATGCAATTTAGGAAGAGGCCGGCTATGGATCTTTTGAAGAGGATTCCCCCGATGATGCAGAATCTTGCAGCTTGGGCTCGCAGTTTTCTAGCTTCAGCTTTATCTTCAGGGACCAGTCCATGATTGATGTAGGCAAGGATGGGTGTTCTCCAATCGCTTTGCTCTAGGACCATGGTTTCTTCATACTCGATGGTCGTTTTCGGGAGGAAAGCGTATACGATTGGCCCGGTTGGTTCATCTTTGTGCATTGAAGCTCCGAGATTTGCCATCGCATCTGCTCTTTCATTTTCCTCCCTCGGGATTTGCTTTATTTCGACCCTTTGGAGGCGCTTCATGAGATCTTTGGCTATCTTGAGGTACTTAGCCATTTTTTCATTTCTGGCTTGATATGTGCCATTGATCTCGTTGACCACCAGTTGGGAATCGCACTTGATGGTGAGGTTGTGCGCTCCACTTTCTTTCGCTACCCTTAATCCCGCGATTAGGGCTTCATATTGGGCTTCGTTATTAGTGGCAGGGAATTCGCATCGGATGGCCTGAAGAATTTGAGGTAAGTTTGAAGGCCTGAGATATACGCCTAGGCCGCTGCCACTCTGTCTACTGGCCCTGTCTACTTCTAGCACCCATTCCTCGGTTGAGGATGTTATCAACTGGTTGATGTCGATTGAGGCCATCTCAACCGGCGGGATTTTTTCGAAGTCAACCATAAAATCTGCCAGAGCTTGAGATTTGATCGCCCTCTTTCCCTCAAAGGATATGTCGTGCTCGCTGAGTTCCAGAGCCCATTTCATTAGTCTCCCGGATTTGTCGGGGGGAGTGGATTGCGCTTCGAAGGGATAGTGCGGTTATGACCGCAATTGGGTGCCCTTAGAAGTATGCTCGAAGTTTCCTTGCACCAAATATAAGACTCAGGATTGCTTTTTCCAGTGTAGGATATTTGGTTTCAGCCGATGTCAGAGTTTTGCTTCCGAAGTATACTGGTTGCTGCTTTCCCCTGATTTCTTTGACCAAAACAGCGCTCACTGCAATCTCCGAATGCGCTAGGTACAGGTAGAGTTTTTTGCCATCTTCTGGCTTTGCCAAGAGTGAAGGGCTGGTAAAGAAATCCTTGATATTTGCCAAGGCTTTGTTGCATCTCTCGGTCCACTCAAATTCTTTGGATTTTTTGAGGGATTTGAAGAAAGACTGAAATTTTTCTAATGCCTTAGGAATGAATCAGGTTAGAGCGGCTAGTCATCTTGTTAGTTTTTGCACATCTTTCTTGCTTCGAGGTTTTGCTATGTTCACGATGGGTCTTATCTGATCTGGGTTAGCCTCGATTCCTCTCTTCGTAACCAGATAGCCCAAGAACTTTCCAGCTTTGACTCTAAATTGACATTTGGTGGGGTTGAGCTTCATGTTATACTTCCTGAGTGTTTCGAACGTCTGGCTTAAATGATGCACGTGGTGGCTCGCATATTCAGATTTAACCAGCATGTCGTCAATATAGACCTCCATGGTTTTCCCCAGCTTATCAGCAAAAATCTTTTTCATGAGCCTTTGGTATGTGGAGCCTGCATTTTTAGGCCGAAGGGCATCACCTTGTAGCAATAAATCCCCCTCTTTGTGATGAAGGCGGTTTTCTCTTGATCGTTGGGGTGCATCAGTATCTGGTTGTAGCTCGAGCAGGCGTCCAAAAAGCTTAACATCTCGTAGCCCACGGTTGCGTCGATGGTGAGGTCGATGTGGGGTAGCGGGAAGGGGTCTTTCAGACATGACTTGTTCAAATCTGTGAAGTCAATGCAGACCCTCCATTTCCCATTCTTCTTTTTGACGACTACTACGTTAGCGAGCCAGTCTGGGTAATGGACTTCTCTGATGGATCCGTTTGCGAGGAGTTTTTTGACCTCATCGTTGATGATTTTATTTCTCTCGGGGGCGAACCTTCTGCGCTTCTGTTTGACTGGTTTCGCACCTTCTTTTACATTCAGCTTGTGGGTTATGATTGCCGGGTCGATTCCAGTCATATCCTTATGTGACCAGGCAAAGCAGTCCTGGTTGGCTCCAAGGAAGCTTATCAGCTTTTCTCGTTCCAAACCCTCTATCGCGGCTCCAATCTGCACCGTTTTTGCCCCTTCTTGATCTAGAGGGACCTCATCTACTTCATCTTCGGCCGGACTTCGGGGTGTCTTCGGCCGAAGCAGTGATTGCTATTCTTTGGCCCCCTTCTGCTTTAGGAAGTTAACGTAGCATTCCTTGGAGGAGCTCTGCTCTCCTTTTATCTATTTGATCCCTCGCGGGGTTGAGAACTTGATGAGTTGGTGATACGTGGACGGGATTGCCTTCATGTCATGTATCTAGGGTATTCCGATTATCACATTGTATGCAGACCTCGAGCTTATCACAAGAAAGGTTGTGTGCAGATTTATCCCCTCTGTGAATACTAGCAGTTCGATCTCACCGATGGTCGAGGTGGTCTTTCCATCGAAGCCGATAAGGGAGACAACCTTCCTGCGCATTATTCTCTCATCCAGTTGCATATTCTTGAATGTTTCAAGGAATAGTATGTTGACCGAGCTTCCATTATCCACCAATACTCTCTTCACAGTTAGATTTGCTATCGATATTTTGATCACTAATGCGTCGTGGTGCGGCGAATTGATCCCCTTGGCCTCTTCTTCTATGAACGTGATAGAGCAGTTACCGATTGTGGGGCCTTTTCCGATGTTGTAGATGCTGAGGGAATCCCTCAGCTTTCTTTTTGCCGCTTAGCTCATCAGCCTACACATCTCGGATCCCCCTGCGATCATGTTGATCACTCTTTCTTCCTCCGCATTCGCAACCAGTACCGCTTTCGATGATCGTCAATTTTTGTCGGTCTCGGCCGCAATTTCTCGTCCTTTTTCTGACAAGTATTCTCGCAAGTGGACTGCTTTTATTAATTCGGCAACTTCTCTCTTAAGAGTCCAGCAGTCGTCGTTATTGTGGCCGTAGCCCGCGTGAAATTGGCAGTATCGGGATTTATCCTTCCAAGTTCCTGCGGGATTCGTCGATTTGTCGGGCCACATGACTCTATCCCCCATTCCTTTGAGGATCGCAAGGATTTTCTTCGTGGGAATGGTGAGTGGGTAAGGTATTAGCTCCTTCCGCCTCCGATCGTGGTCGGAGTATTCCGGCCTCGATGGATTGCTGTTGCCGGTGTATTCTAGCCTTAATGGGCCATTGTGGTTGGGCTCTCTCGGGTTACTCCTCGATCTTTCAAATCGGCCGACGTTGCTGGCTGCGGTTCGGCCTTTTGAACTTGAGGCATTCTGCGAGCTCCTATAACTTCTTGGTTGAAGCTCCTCTTCGTACTCCATCGCGTCGTCGGCCCTCTCCAGGACATCTTCGAAGGTTCGTGGTTTGATTAGTTTTAGACTTTCATAGAATTTAGAAGTCTTCTGTAGCCCCTTGATGAAGGCTTTGGTGGCGCTCTTGTCTCGGCAGCCTGTGATGGCCATCTTGGTTTCTTTGAATCTCCTGACATATTGTCTGAGGCTCTCGTTGCTGCCTTGTTTCAAATCGTACAGATCGTCTACATCCTTCTCCTTTTTCCTGTTGTCCAAGAAATGGTTTACGAATTTGGAGACTCAGGAAGCTATGATCGGATGCTTTTCTCTGGGAGGGCCGAATACCACCTTTGGGCGGTCCCTGTTAAGGTAGAGCTGAAACTCTTGCACATGACGGCCTCCATGTCTTCTTTTAGGATGTTGCAGGTTCCCATTCGGTTTTTGTACCCGGAGATATGATCTTCCGGATCTGTCGTTCCGTCGTAAGGCTTCATACTGGGAATCGAAAACCTTTTGGGCTTTTTTGTTTCCATGATCCAGGAGGCGAAAGGCATGTCGGAATACCGCATCGTCGATTGATTACATCTCTTTTTCCCGAAGTTCGTTGAACTAGTTCTTTAAGCTCCTTGATTTCCCGGTCACGACGTTTTTTGCGATCCCTACGGGTTGATTTGGGACCTGTCTCCTCGTCATCGGAACTGCTAGAATTGTGGCGGTCGGTGTTTCTGCAACTTTTCGTCGACTCGTTACTTTCTTCTGATGTTTCTCCACCGAAGTCCTCAAAGTTGAGCTTACACTTCCGGGTGGGAGAATATTCCGGTTTGATTGCCGGGCTTTCTCCTTGGTGAGGATCGTGGATCTCCTTCTTGATTCTGCCTCTTTCCTCCACTGCTCTTTCTCTTATTCTGCTTTCTTTAGTAGCTCTGTCAGGATCGCTAGTTGTTCCTCTGGCGTCTTTGGGGCTTGATCTTCTATGTTGACGGTATTGGGATTTATCGGGGCCATGATTGACGTGAATTCGAACACAGAATGTGTGAAGATGGTTGGAGTTAGGATTCGATATTTCAAGAAACCTTAACCTTGTGTGTGAGGTTCGTGGCCCCACAGTGGGCGCCAAACTGTGGTGCCAAATAAACCACAGCCAAAAATATGGCTAAGGTTGCTTGAATGCAGTAGCTAAACAGCTTACAGATATGATATCACAGAGTTTAGTTCTAATGAGTAACAAATCGGATCCTTTACAATTGTCTCTACCTCTTATTTATAGGGTTTATTATTCTCTTTTCTAGGAGGATTAGGATTTCTCCTTCCTTTGGGTTCGGTGTCTCTCTTTTAATGAAAGAGGTCTTCCCTTGTTGCTTGGGTTTTGGACTCCTTGGTTTGGTGAGATAAGTCTTCCTTTGCCAATTGGGCTTCGGGAATCCTTGATTCGGTGAGATAAGTCTTCCTTTACCAATTCAGCTTCGGAAATCCTTGATTCGGTGAGATAGGTCTTCTTTTATTAGTTGGGCTTCGGGAATCCTTGTTTGGTTAGGTAATAACTCGGCGGGTTGGTGTGCCTCGGCTGGAACTTTGCTGGACTCGGCCGAGTTGGGCTGCCTTTGGGCCTTTGGCCATTTTCAGCCGAGCCTAGTCTTGAGGAGTTTTCTGGACCTTTGGGCATTTTGGCCGAGCGTGGCCCTTGAACTTCGTCTTCTGGGCCTTTGGCCGTCTCGGCCGAGTATTCCTTGGTCGAGCTTGGTTGTGGTCGTTGGGCCTCCTTTACCTGTTTAGTTCTTCACCTTTGGTTCCTTATGGTTGTTTTCCCACCACATTTATATTGTTAGGAAGAGCAGCTCAAAACTTCATAGGTAATCATGCCACAAGTTGTAAAAAAATTGATGATGTTGAACATCCTCTAAAAATTGCAACTAAAATGATGGAAAAAACTTTAGTATTTCAGATTTATTTCAATTCTCCAAAGTACACGGGATCAAGATGTGATATACTTGTGTTTGCCATTGTTGATCTAAATGTTAGGATTTTGACGAAAATTCGAGTATATTCCAATATCCATAATTGGTCGGTAATTTGGAAAAGACTCGAAGACTTTTTTGGAAGTGTCATATTTGATTAGGAATGGTATTTCCTAAAGTGGGATTCTAATAAGGAAAGAGATCCTTGAGAATCCTAAATAGGAAAAGGTTTTCTTAATGGTTTAGGATTACATTGTGAATAAGTAATCTAATACTATAAATATGGTGCTTGTATTTATTATTAGATATCCTGAGAGAAAAATGTAGATCTAGTTGGTTAGGTTTGGGAGGTGCCCCAGCGAGGCCTGGGAACCATGGAGACCATGGAGATCTTGAGTTCTGGGATCGAGTCTTGTTATCCTGTGATAGCCATATGAGGAGAGCTTGTATGTGAGACTGTGACCAATGTAATTGGGTTGGGGAGTGAGAGAGTGATATTCTGGTTGTAACTGTTGCTTTATTGTTACATAGTGAATTAGTCTCTCGTCCTGACGGTTGTGGTTTTTTCCCATTTTGGGTTTCCACTTAAAAACCTTATGTCTTATTTCTACCTCTATTTCTTACCTTATGTATGTTGTTTTACTTTGTGGTTACGAATACTCGTCTCCGCTACAATGGATCACCGATTTGTTCAACAAGTGGTATCAAAACTAGCCGTGTTTTCCCAACAACTGGTATCAGAGCCCCTTGGTTTATGAGCTAGCGCTGGTATGGTCCGTGAGTTTTGGTTTGGTCAAAGTAAACATAGGTTAAGGTAAGATGAAAGCGAAAGGTTTTGAAGGATGGGTAAATTTCCCGGAGTCTCTAGAAGTTCTGAAAAATATAAATTTGGTTTCTCAAGTCGAGTTTGGAGCTGGGTGCGTGAGGAAAAAAAAAGTCAAAGTTGAAAAAAAAAATCACAAGTGTTGTCAAGATCTAGTCTGCGATAGTCGTATAGATGAAAAAGCTTTGGTGGTTTTTCTTGTGCGATGGCGGTGGTGATCTACGACATGTATGATTGTGGTGGTAAGGTAGCTTTGAGACTTTTGTGTTTTTCTGTTAACACAAGTAAAGATCAAAAGATGTAGTCAAAGATTCAAGTTTGGTCAAATAGTCAAAATAAATTTGAGAGTTTGACTGGAGGTATTTTGGAATCTTTGTAGGCTGAGAATTTTGATCAAGTGGCTGACGATCTCGAATAAGGAAGGACTGTGAGGAGCGGTTCGGCAAAGGCTCCGATTGTACGCTGGGATAGGTGTCCTTATGACATGTTTTGAACCACCAAGTTTGTCATGATAAAGGATAGAATAATTCTAGCATGTCCACGATTGCACGGACATCTGATCAGCATAGATGTGGGTGTGGTGGAAAGTATGTCGATGGCTGAGGAGTTTTCTGAAAGATGATGAAGGAAGTTGCACCATGGTTATTCAGCAAGTGTTTCGACATATGTCGAGAAAAGAAAATCTTAAGTTGATGGTTCCTGAGTGGTGTGTCTTGGGATGGATTGTACCTGAGTGGATATACCTTCATGGTGGGGTATGATAACTCTGGTTTGAGTTGTGGTCGTCAGAAAGGGACAAAGGGAATTTTCGTCAAGGGGTGGTTTGTTAGGATTTTGACGAAAATTTAGGTATATTCCAATATCCATAATTGGTCGGTAATTTGGAAAAGACTCGAAGACTTTTTTGGAAGTGTCCTATTTGATTAGGAATGGTATTTCCTAAAATGGGATTCTAATTAGGAAAGAGATCCTTGAGAATCCTAAATAGGAAAAGGTTTTCTTAATGGTTTAGGATTACTTTGTGAATAAGTAATCTAATGCTATAAATATGGTGCTTGTATCTATTATTAGATATCCTTAGAGAACAATGTAGATCTAGTTGGTTAGGTTTGGAAGGTGCCCCAGCGGGGCCTGGGAACCATGGAGACCATGAAGATCTTGAGTTCTGGGATCGAGTCTTGTTATCCTGTGATAGCCATATGAGGAGAGCTTGTATGTGAGACTGTGACCAATGTAATTGGGTTGGGGAGTGAGAGAGTGATATTCTGGTTGTAACTGTTGTTTTATTGTTACATAGTGAATTAGTCTCTCGTCCTGACGGTTGTGGTTTTTTCCCATTTTGGGTTTCCACGTAAAAATCTTGTGTCTTATTTCTACCTCTATTTCTTACTTTATGTATGTTATTTTACTTTGTGGTTACCAATACTCGTCTCCGCTACAATGGATCACTTATTTGTTCAACAAGTGATATCAAAACTAGCCATGTTTTCCTAACACTAAAGACTGTGAGCATAGAATCACCCTGGGTGGAAGTTCATCATCTACCTCAAAAAGAAAGTATTCTCCCATGATCTTTCAACGGAACCATTAAGCAGGTTAGTTATTATTATTATTATTATTATTTTTTTCACAATATAAATCATTTATGCTTATTAGGCATAATTTAAAAATATTTTAAAATATCATCAAAACTAAATCACGAAAAATTCACATTCTAATTACATATCACTTCTTCATATTTTATTAAATTAAAGAAAATTCTTTGATATACTTGTTGGATATTCTAATTAACAAATTTCTATTTATTTTAAATTAAATAATTTCTTTCACCTTCCTTCAATTTATTTGGTGGAAGTGATTAGTTTAGCTATTTATTTATTTTGTTTTGTGAGTTGCCTTATGCTTTTGGTAATTTGATTAAGGAACCATACTTATTTATCATGTTCTCAAGTCTTTTTTTAGTATCAGGAACTCCCAGAAAATAATTTACCTCAGTTTTCATTATTATCCATATATTCTTTAACAGGAAGTAGTCTATTGTTGATAAAGTTAAAAGTGAAAATGATCTTTAGTTAATATATACATTATTTCCTAATTTTTTCATTATTTATTAGCTTTGATCAACCACATTTTGTTTCACATACCAATGGCACTATTAAATCTTCTGAAGGTCATGTCACTAGAAAGAGAAAATCAAAGTGAATACATATATTTTTTAATATTTGGAATGTTATTATTCATATTTATTCTGATATTAACTTTTTTCAGCTCTAAAGATGTGGAAGCTTCTGCCAAACCATCACTTGATCAAGACAAGAATTAGAGTACATAGTTACTTTTTTATGTGAACGTTTGACTACTCTATTTTGATAAATGCTCCATTTTGATGAATCTTTTGTCTAATAAGTTTATACAACTTCATTGTATTAACATAACAGACAAAACACTTTTATGTGCCAAAAGAAGGTCAAACGGGGTTGTAAATAATTGAAAGACTTGATCAGCTAGATATAAGAGATGATAACAATAGAAAAGCACATTAGGAATGAATGGAACATTCGGTTGACAATGAAAATGATTATCGATGGGATGACAAGCAATATCAGCAATATCTCATGTATGGTACGAAGTCTCGCGGTTAATGGCGAGTTAGAGAGAGTAAATGGACCAATGAAGAAAATAAAATGATTATGATGATGATAAACGAGATCTCATAATTACCAAGATGAGTAATTGTAAAGTCCCATTTTCGGGCTTTAGGATTTTTCGTGGTTTTTTCTTTTTTTCAATTTTTAAATTTTGGTCTAAGTTGAATTTTTGAAATTCTATAAAGAAACAAATGGAAAATTGACTACTAGGGCAAAGACTAATTAGAGATTATAAAACGACAGTATTGGGTCAAATTGGTTTAATTAAAATAATTTAAAAACTATTTTCCTAAATTGAATTTTATTTAAAAATTTAGAAATTTTCGTAAAAATGAGTTTTTATAGCTAAAATGTATTTCGAACATGGGACAGGTTATTGGGTTGATTGCACTTTTATGATTTCAATTAATTTTTTTTTCTTTTTATATTTTTAGACCAAGATTAAAGTTTTTATAAAATTAAACATTTTTCAAAAGTTTTTGAACCTAATAGATCAAAATTATCTTGTTATCCTTCAATATTAAGATAAATAAATAAAAAGCATATCTAGTAGCTTCCAAATATTACATACGAGAAAATGGGCAAAATTAATGTTTGCTTTTAGCATGTAATAATGGGAAGTTAATTTTACTTTTCAATACTATGCACGAGGAAGCAAGCTTTACTTTTGAAGTCTTCTCGGTATGTAATACTAGGAAGTAAAATTTTTTACTTCTGGATATTACACACTACGAATCAAGTAAAATTAAAATTTGCTTCCCGATAGCTCATATCGGAAAGCAAACGAAAATTTTTAAATCACTATATCACTACAAAAATATTAAATAGATGGATTCACCCAAATTGCATCCAAAAATTACATACAATTTTTTCTTCTTTTTCTTTTTCAAGTTTTTTAATGTTAAGGGAAGTACAATCTATTTGGTCTAAAAGTACAAAAATATTTATTAAAAGTTAAATTTTTTAAAATTTTAATATTGGTTAAAACTATATTTTTCTTTTTAATTTAGTCTAATTGTATAAATTATAACAAAATTATTCTTAATCGAAACAATAATTTGAAAATAATGGGTGGTTAGAATTGGGGAAATGGAAAGGTCAGTGGGTCCAATAGACCTAACAACCCACTAAAAGCCTAACATCTTCACAACATCCCTAATTTTTTCCTCTCGACACCCGGATCCCCTAAAACTCTTTCTACGCCTCAACACTCCCTATAAACGTTCTACAACAAACATCAGCATTCACTCTCAAATACTTCACTATTCCATTCCCAACCATCCAAACCTACCCCTAATTTTTTTTTCTCTACATCCGGAATCTCCTAAAACTCTTTATACGCCTAAACACTCTATATAAACATTTTACAACACACCTATTCACTCTCAAATACTTTCACTATTCCATTCCCAACCATCCAAACTCACCCTTAATTACTTTTCTAATCACCATCAAGACTCCATTTGTTGGCATTTAAGTAGCATTTAAGTTGTCCTTTAATCACCTTAACTTGATAATGTCTCTAAACTCTCTCTAATGGTTATTTTAAGATTAATGGCATTAGACTTCATGAAATACTTGTTTTTAAGTTTAAAATTGTGCAATAATGCTTTTGATTTATAGTCTTGCTTAGTGATGATCTTTAATTATCATTTGTGTGTAAGCTCTAGAGGAGAGATAATGAATTGGATATTTTGGTAGAGTCTTGTTTTGATTAATTGCTTTGATATAGATTCTAGGTGATTTGAGTGTCGGTGAACATCAAACCGGAGAGGCCTAGCTTTAGTTTCTATGGAGGAAAGGTTAGAATTCTCATTTTAAACTTATAGAAATTGATTTACTAAATACATGCTTAATATGAATGATATGTAAATGAATTGGGAAGGATAAAACTTGTTTTTACCATAATATCTTGAAATGTGAATATTGGTGATTGTGGATATCGTTGGTTGAAGTAAGGTATATGTGTTATATTGATGGAAAAATGATGTTACATGATCATATAATGGCATAGGTTGTTAGAATCAATTTATTTCATACATAATGACTTTTGGATTTACAAATTTATGTTAGTGCCTTGTGGCTTAATGTTATGGAAATGATGATATTATGCCCAAATTCACCTCTAAGAACTAAATGTGTAGTATAAAGGATTTAAGATATACAAATGGCTTAGTTGTATGTGATCATGCTAAAGAATAAATTTCTCTTAGTGTAGCTTGTGTTAGAGAATATAGTGGCATACCATAAGTAAAACCGAGATATCTTAAACATATATTTTACATATAAATTATGGTTAAAAGGTTAAATCTAAAAAATTGAGTGATGACTTCTAAAGGGTGTGAGGACATTACCGTCTTTCGAGCTTAAAGTTAAAGAAATTCAGAATGTGGTTTTTCGGTTCGAATTGCGATACAACCAGTTCCATAGATTTAATCTTCCAACCATAATGCAAGCTTAACTCTTAAAATTGACTTTGATCCTAAAGTTCTATTTTCACTATACAAGCAAAAGTTAGGGGCCATTTTAAGAATTGGTAAATTGTGTTCTTTGTTTTTGTTGTAATTCATATTTACTTGGCTCAAAACTTGGTTGAATGTTAGAATTGTGATATTATGAACTTAAATGACTAAAGGTTGATTAATAAAACAAAAATTTTAAAAACTAAAAAAGAAAAATAAAAATAGTGTAGACATATTCTAGGATATCTACCAATCAACTTAAATGGTTTGAAACTAATTTATCAAACAGAGGTGTTCAATATGTATTGTCTCGCATTTACAGAACTTTGGTGTAGAATGGTCGAAACAAACCAAATTTCATTTTGGAATCTTTGTTCATAACTTTGGTTTGATAATAGAAAATATATTTTTTTTAATTACTCAATTTTTATAAAATGGTTTATTAATCCTTACCATTAAAATTTGATTAAATCTACATTATATTTTTAATATTTTTTATAATTGAGTACACTAATAAATTAAAATTAAAATTAAAATAAGTATTAAAAATTTATATTTATTAAAACTATATATATTTTTAAATTTAGCAAAATAAAAAATTTAGAAATTTAAAAGTAAAATATTTTAAAAATTATTACAAATAAAAAATTAAATTCTTAAAACATATTAATCCTTTTTTCCATTTAGAAAAATTAATACTCAAAAGAGTTAAAAATTTCACAAAGTTTCAAAAATAAACTTTCATACTTTCACTTTTTAAAAATAAATAAATAAACCATTTTATCCGATATCACTAATCTTAAAAGAGTGTAAATGGCTTGTGAAGACTATTAATGAAGATGTGAAGTTCTTAGTTTTCAAAATTAAATTTTGGATAAGTCAAAAATACAAATGAAAGTTTTACTATTATTATTATAACTTTTAAACTTTATTTGGTCCCTTATATCAATTTTTTCCTACAAAATATTAAATCAAAAATTGAATATTATTTAAAATAACTAAAATATTATAACCTTTTAAAATACCCGACAACATTAAAACGACTCTCGTATACTAAAATCACCAGTTATTTTGATTTCGGTGTGATTTTGTAAAAAAATTAAGATCAAACATTTGAAACAATGTAAAAGTTTTCACCATAAATAAAATAATAATCTATTATTGCATTGATATTCTTATTTTTATTATGAATTTACAATGAGTGAATTACCACAAACTATTTGGAAATTATAAAATTGCAACCAAAACTGTTAAATCCTCCGGAGTAACTCCCCAATTCCCACATTAATATCATATTATCTGTTTTAAGTCTGGATCGAGTCCGCACTGATTTGTTTTTGAGTATCACCGTCCAAAAAGTCTCATACTAATGGAGTTTTCTAAATGTTTTATATACAAGTCATTATTATCTTGTATTTCCGAGGTGGTATTGGATTTGACACTCTTATATTAAAAAAAAATATAAAAAAATAAAAAAAATAAAAATTCAACTTAATTGTATATGCATTATTTATGTGGAATCCATTTGATTTTGGATTTTCACATTCATGGTGGAATCAAATTTACACATAATTACATTAAATCAAACAAATTCATATGTATCGAAGGAATATAACTTCCACGAAATTGCACAATTAATAAATTATTGGGACATAATAGTTGACTTCTCCACCATCAATTTATGTTCGTAGTTAACATATTTAAATTTTTAGCCGACCTAAATGATAGGTAATATGAAGAAAGATCAATATCCTTCTATAAATATAAGAGAAATACAATTCAAAATGAAAATAATCGATGGGTTGTTGTGGTAGCAAAGCTAGACCTTCCAAGCCTATCTGCACTGGTGGTGGCGGCATTATCGGAAATGCAGGCAGCAGCTGTGGAGGTGGAGGAGGGGCCTGTGGAGGCGGTGGAGGAGGACGGTGTGGTGGAGGTGGAGGAGGATGTTGAGCAGACTATACATCAAGTTATATAATCACTTTTATATTTAGAGTCCTTTGTTTTCGTTGAAAATTTAACATTTTTTATTGATATTTAAATTATTCTTAGAAAAGATTGAAATAAATGATTATTATGTTTTATATTTTTCAGAATTTTGTTTTTATATTTTTTAGTTTTTGTTTGGTAAATAGGTATATAAATATGACTTTTTCCTTTCATAACTAATTTTTTTTTTTATAAATTTAAATTCTTTTATTTTATTTAAACGAATTAAAAACAAGTTTTAGAAAAAAAAAAACTCTATTTATAATTTTTTATTATTTCTTGTATATTTAAAACTATTAATTTAAAACTACATTCACATTTTATACTTTAAAAGAATGACTTCTGAAAATTGCAACAATAATTAATAAATTTTAGTGAACTAAAATAACGAGAGAAAGATTAAATTATAAATGAATATTATTATATATAACCATTCCTTATTCATAATAATTAAATTTTTAATTCAATTTTTGTTAGTACATGAAGATATAACTAATATTGAAACTAATAAAAAAATTATAAAAATATAAAAACATTATTACTATTTCACACTCCCAATTAGTATACTTAACATTTTGTTTTAAATTTATCCTTACTTAATATGATTACTATTTTGAAAATTTGCTCTTTAAACAATTTTTAAAATGTTAAAAATTATCCAAAAATTATCGAAGTAAATATATATATATATATATATATAAATAAAGAGTGATTTTTCAAAATTCAATTAATGGAATGAATTGAAAAAATTAGAGAAATTAGTTAAAGTTGGAATTAAAGAGCAGATTTTAGTCGAATAAATATGAGTTTAAATTTGAAATTGAGTTTTAAAATGATTTGGTATGTTTGGTGGAAATGTGAATTTATATTTTAAAAGTGGTTTTGAAAATGGGGAGACAATTTTATAAATTAAAATGATTTTGGAATTTGGAAAGGTGAGCGAAAACGGAACCTGAATGGGTTAATGGGCTTGGACTTGATTAATAATGGGTTTGGATTAACTCCAAGTAGGCCCAAATTAATTCCATGACAAGCGAGGCCTGCTATTCTATTATTACCCTCCATTTCCCCTTCTCATTCAAATCCAACTAGCTTAGTCGGTTTCTAACAAAACCAAACCTCATTTATTTCTTGAAAAACACCCACTCTTCACACACTTTCCCTCTCTCCCTAATAAACCGTATAACCCATTTTCTTCTCTCCTCTCCACCAGTTCAAACCCTAAAAATAAACACACCAAATCAATCTCTACTATTTGATTTTTCAAGAATGATAAGTTATTCCAAAGAATCAAAAGGGGTTTTTCAAAGCTTCTTCTCAACTCACCATACTTGGTAAGTTTCTAACAACCTCCATTAGTGTCATTAATGGTGTTTCAAGCTTTTGGTTGTAATAAATGAATGTTTTAGAGTTAAATGATGATGATTTATAGTTTTGGTTCATTAATTGCAGTCATTAGTGTCTCTAACTACAATTTGAATGAAACTCTAACTTTCTAGAAAGTGATTTTACATAAAAGTGGTTTGATATTAATTATTGGTTGCTTTAATGGTTTACAAAGGCAACCAAGGGCATGGAAAGCACCAAATCGAGGCGGTTTAGTAACCTTCATGGGAAGAAAGTTTAGTAATCTCGTTTTCATGCTCCATAGCTTGGTTGTTTTGTTACGATTGAGTGATTATTGTATTGATGTGGCTAATAATGCTATAAGAAGATAAATGAATGAAAAATGTGTACACGTGAAGTTGTAGTGAATGGAAAGATATGTATTGTGATCATGATGCTTTGATATGCTCATAAGTGGTTTTACGACCTTTACATGTTGCTTGGTATGGTTATGGTGATAAATCATATGAAAATGACTATATGAATTATCTAAATGTGATTTTTATGTAAATGATACAAATGTGATTGACATGAGTGTTGTAATTATACTTGTGTAATGGTTCATACTTAAAAGGATGAAATGAAGGAAAGTGGAAATGAAATGTTATGATAAACCAATGAGTAATAAAAGCCCTTCTTGTCTAACAATAGCGGTAGAAGTAAAGGCATGTTTTAGGGATAAACTCTAAATGTATAGTTCTCCATACGAAAGTGTGTTTGATGGCGACAACTAAACCAATAAATGATAACTAGGGCGACGATCCTCTAATAAATACGACAGTCTCAAAATGTAAAAGTTTGGCCTTATGGTCTAAAAGAAATGAATTTGTCCAAAAGGTGGCATTTCGGCCCATAAAGGGGTATAACCAGGCCCACGTATTTTGATCTTCAGATCTAAACAGAGCTTTGGCTCAAGGAGTCTCGTTTCTACCTTATATGTTAGAGGATTGGGCTACAAATGCAAATGAAATCCAAAAAGTTTCTAAAGATGGTTAAATGATGTTCATTATGTTGACAGATGATTGAATGTAGTTTAATTAAACTAAACTTAGTGAACACTAATGATATTGGGTAAATTTAGTTTCAAATGAGAAACTAGTAAGAATTGGTTAATGATGCCTTAAATGTTTTACCTTTGAATCTTGTAGTTAGTGTAACATGAGTTGATTGTATGATATTGTGTGTGATATATAATTTTTGGATGTGTTTGGGCAACCAACCCTTAGTCCGACCCTATTTTTCAAATAAATATGAATTTATAGTGTCCCTAATGTTGTTACGTCAAATTTTGGTTCCCAAATTGGATTTACAAACCATGATTAAGAGCTTTGAAAATTACTTGAGAAATTTTTGTGTATTCAAGTTCTATATGAGATATTTTGGAACTAAGGAAATCATGAAATAAAGGTGTTTTAATGCTTTGATCCTAGGGTGTTTCTAGGTGTTTAGATGTCTAATAAGTCTGTAAAATATTTTTGGAATGATTTTGTAAACTCAAGGAAAGGTTTTGGTTTGTAAAAGTTTGAAGAAACATTATTTTTGAACCTTTGGAACACTATGGGTCCTGGTCCCACGCCGTGATAAGTGATCAGCATGCAAACCAGGATACAAAAGTGGGACCACGACTATTTTGGCGCACTAGGCACCCTATTACGCGCCCTGGTCAAGCTTACTAGGACACTCAGGTCTGAACAATAAATTTCTCGTCCTCCATCCTCCCTCACCCGAATTCTAATTGGGGTATCGCTTATGGCTAGAGATTCGTCTTTGATTCTAATTTTAAATTATATCTTCATATTTAAAAAATAAGACATTTGTCTATTGCAATTTTAAAAATCTTTCAAGTCAACGTAGAAATTCAACTTTGTATATAATGTAATTTTCTTTCCCAGTTATTTAAACACGCTTTAACTTATTTTCTTTCGACCATAAATAAATAATTAAATGTACCAAAATGATCTGGTTGCCTCTTGTAGGGCTCAAATGGATTGAGAAATGACTTGTGAATATTATTAGTGATGTGAGTAAACTTCATAAGAACATGTCAAGTGCATAAATGACATGATAGCAAATTGTTTTGGATTGTAGGACTCGTAAATGATTAGTTATGATGATTTGCCATGATTTCTATCTTGTTGTGAATACATGCGCCTATATGAATGAACAAATAAACCATATTTGACAAATAAGAATAGTAACCTGTCTTAAAAACATAAATAGAATATCTAATAAATGTATTACAATCACAATTAAATAGTTGAAACCATCATAAGCTCAAAATGCCAAAATAAATGGTTTACAATCCTTTTTAAACATCAAATCCAAAAGATAACATATGAGTTTGTTTGAAATAGTTTCAAATGCTTGAAAATCAACATGTTTCGATGAGGATGCTTGAAACTCTAAACTGCTCAATCACCTGTTTCACATTCAGTAAGAGAGATAATAAAAAGGAATAAAATACAACGTCAGACTATCGATATCTGGTTAGCAAGTCATACTCCATAAAACACACACATATGCGTCTATTTAACGTTCAATAATTGTTTTGGCACACAAATGCATCTAGGCTTACAATCAATCATAAGGGAATAGAATCCCGCCCAATTTCATTATTAATTTCAAGTTCACTAAAGTGAGCTACTCATCTAGTTCCAATTAAATTCATTGAGTGCATGTGACATTATTAAGTATCCATTTAGTTTTTATATATATATATTCAATAAAATTTCCAAAACAATCATTTATACTCTAGGCATCCATCACAAAATAACATTCATATTAGAGTACCAATTTATTAAGACTGCCACTAATCTAATCTCGATAGTGAAACATGATCAATTAGGCCGAAGCCACCAATTAAGCCGAAGCCATACAATAGGGTCCGAAGACCGAAATCCGTAGAGCCATTTTTTCCCCCTCGGAAAGGACTATTACCTTAAGATTCCATCAATTAGACCCGAAGACCACAATAACAATAGGCCCACAAGCGGTGGTGCCGTCACACCTCATAGGAATTGTTAGTCAGTTTTTGATGGTGGTTAGCTAAACCAAAAAGACTTATGTTTCCAATAGGTTAAGAAATCTCGGGTACCCCTAATGACATGTCATTCCATCACTATTTTCAACCACGACTAGGGCAATCATTATTTAGGTGATCAAAGCACACATATCAATTTAACATTCAACAATTACATTATATCAGTCCATTGGCTTTCAATCAATATCTGTTAGGTACTTTATTAGTGTCATATCCATTTATTTCCATCTCTAACTAACCAAAGCCTATGTCTAACATGCAATAGACTTATCAGCACATCTATATCAGCAATAAACAATACATAGCAACAATCATTATTCCATTCTATCATTTACTATCTAGTATTACCAATTCACAATTCATGTGGTTATTTTGTTAACCTGATTAATGCACAATCATAAAAACATACAACAACTTATATAGAGTACAAAATGATGTTGTCGATACGATCCTTGGCACCGTCCGCTTCGCCTAACAATAACAATGAACGATATTTGATTTAGACAATCGATCGAAATGTGGCTTGGGAAAACCGAAACCTATTCTAATCGCAAGGAAACAATGATCAAACGAACGATAAGTGACGACGATAATGAAACTACATAAAGCCCCAATCCAATTCAACAATTCCAATCCAATAACCATCAAGGGTACCTACCCAACCAAAACCTATCCAATCAATAACCAAGAAATCCCCCAAATCATTAACAATAAGACCTAAACACTCAAGCAACCTTTCTAACATCAAGCAAGGGTCGAGAGATTGCTTACTGGAGTTGCATCGATGAGGGAAAAGTGAGGGATTCGAGAGAAAGGATGATCGCACGATGAGAGTATTTGAGAGAAGTGAAGAGAATGAAAGAGACTCAGCCAAATTAGGTTGAAAACCTCGATTCGGTGTTTGGCGATAGGGCTAGTAACATAGGGCCTATGTCTAGAGCGACCCGAGAAAAACACTCTTTGAGTTGAAGAAATCGCTCACTGGCAACATAAAACCTATATTTCCAGCGCTGGCGACATGCCTAACGACATAACGCTTATGCGCCACCACAACCAGTGTTGTGTACCTTCATTTTCTCCTCTATTCTACTTTGTTTTCGCTACCAGTTCAGACGTACAGCTAAAATAACTTTTATAAACAATCTTACGATCATTCCATCAGAAATATATCACAATTACTTTCAATTGTTCAAGAATGGCCGAAAAATATTCATAACATTAAAATTCAAAATCGGTTCGAAAATATAGAAATCGTTTAGCACCAAAATCGGGACGTTACAACTCTACCCCACTAAAAGGAATTTTCGTTCTCAAAATTTAACCTATAGCATAAAGATGAGGGTACTGCTTTTGCATCGCCTCTTCTATTTCCCATGTTGTTTCTTCTACTGCATGGTTTCGCCACAACACCTTAACCAGGGGTACAGACTTCCTTCGTAATACTTTCACTTCCTTATTCCAAATCTGAAAAAGGTTCCTCTCCGTACAACAAATCGGGTCGAATCTCAATCTCTTCACGGGCAATCACATGTGAAGGATCCAAGCGATATCGTCGTAGCATAAAGACATGGAAGACATCATGAATATTCTTCATTTACAGCGACAACGCTAGACGATAAGCAACCAGCCCAATACATTCAAGAACTCGTAAGGACCAACCAAACACGGCGTCAATTTCCCCTTCTTCTCAAATCGTAAAACCTTCTTCCACTGAGAGACTTTAAGGAACACCTTATCACCTACCGCAAATTCAATTTCTTTCCATTTCAAGTTGGCATAAGACTTTTGATGGTCCATTGCCTCATTAAGTTTTTCCTGCATAAACCGTACCTATTCCTCAGCTCTATGAATCAATTTCAGACCAATCAACTTCGCTTTATTTAATTCAGTCAAACACAATGGAGTATGATATTTTTGTCCATATAAAGCTTCATACGGGGCCATCTTGATACTAGCATGTGAGCTGTTATTATAAGCAAACTCTACCAACGGCAAGTACTTCAACCATGATCCTTTAAACTTTAATACACAACAGCGAAGCATGTCCTCAAGGACTTGTATGACCCTCTCAGACTGCCCGTCCGTTTGCGGATGGAATGCGGTACTGAAATTCAATTTTGTCCTCATTGCTTCCTGAAATTTCTTCTAGAATCGAGACGTGAATCTAGGATCCCGATAAGAAATGATCGACGATGGAATCCCATACAGTCTCACAATTTCCTTGATGTACAAGTCAGCTAACAGTTCCAACAAATAATCCACCCGGATCGGTATGAAATGGGCAGATTTCGTCAAACAATCAACCACCACCCATATAGCATCAAACTTCTCCTTGGTCAATGGCAAATCGACCACAAAATCCATCGTTACCTTGTCTCATTTCCACTCCGCAATCACAATGGTTTGAAGTAACCTAGACGGAACCTGATGTTATGCCTTTACCTGCTGACAAATCAAACACTTATCGACATACTAAACTATGCTTTTCTTCATCCCTGGCCACCAATACATTCTCAATTCTTGGAACATTTTTGTGGCACCCAGATGCATAACAAGTACATGGGTATGCGCTTCCTTCAAAACATCATCACGGACACCATCAACATTAGTCACATAAATTCTGTCAGATAATAAAATCCACCATCTGATTTCTTGATGAAATCTCTGGCTTTACCTTCATCAATCTTTCGGAACCAATCAACCACTTTATCATCTTTACGTTGTGTTTCGAGAATGCCCGGAACCAGAGTAGGTTTCACAATGAATTCGGCTACAATTGCATCATCAACAATCTCTAATCTGGCCATCATTGTTGCTAAAGAATGTATTGACTTCCGATTCAACGCATCGGCCACTACATTCGCCCTACTAGGATGATAATCAATCACTAGATCATAGTCTTTTAGAAACTCTACCCGTCGTCACTATCTCAAATTCAACTCCTTCTGGGTAAGCAGATATTGTAGACTCTTATTATCCATGTACACATAGGATTTAGCCCCATACAAATAGTGTCTCCAAATCTTTAAGGCAAACACTATAGCTGCTAATTCAAGATCATGAGTAGGGTAATTACACTCATGGGGCTTAAGATGTCGCGGGGAATATATAATCACCTGTCCTTCCTGCATCAAACCACATCCCAAACCTTGCAAAGATGCATCACTATACATCACATAATCCAACCCTTCACCCAGTTGAACCAAAACTAGTGCTTCCGTCAATAACTTCTTCAACTTGTCAAACCTCTCCTGACATTTGATCATCCATTCGAATTTGGTACCCTTATGAAGAAGCTTGGTCAATGGACCTGTAATGGAAGAGAATCCCTTGACAAACCGGCGATAGTAACCAGCTAGTCCTAGAAAACTCCTCACTTTAGTTGTAATTTTAGGCGGCTGTCATGCCAATACTACTTCTATCTCTTAGGGTCCACACTGATCCCATCCTTCAAAATTACATGCCCCAAAGATGCGACTTCGGTCATCCAGAATTCACATTTTGAGAGCTTGTCATACAACTGTTTCTCCCTCAATATCTGTAACACAATTCGTAGATGCCTATCATGCTCTTTTTCATTCTTCGAGTAAAAAAGAATATCATCGATAAAAACAATAACTAACTGGTCCAAATACTCCTTGAACACCCGATTCATCAAGTCCATAAACACTGCTGGAGTATTAGTCAACCCAAAATGCATGACTACAAATTCATAATGCTCATACCGTGTTCCAAACTAAATAGGTGATATGGAGCATCGGTATCCTTGATTCTCAATAGGTGATATCCAACCTTAAATAAATTTTTGAGAATACACCTGCTCCCCTCAACTAGTAGAAAAGATCATCAATTCTGGGAAGCGGGTATTTGTTCTTCACTGTCAACTTGTTCAATTGCCGATAATCGATACACAACCGGAATGACCCGTCCTTCTTCTTTACAAACAGAACAGGAGCACCCCCAGGAGAGACACTCTGTCTGATGTAACCCTTATTGAGTAATTCCTGCAAGTGCACCTTCAATTCCTTCAGTTCATCTAGAGCCATCCGATAAGGAACCATAGATACTGAAGCTGCTCTCGGAATAAGCTAAACTGAAAATTCCACTTCACGCTCCGATAAAAACCCGACAATTTTTCTGGAAATACGTTAAGGAAATCCATAACAGTCGGTATAAACTTCTCATCAGATCGCTTTTTACAATCATCAATTATGTGAGCTAAATAAGCCTCACAACCCTGCCTCATCATTCTGTCTACCAAAGCTGCAGAGATACCATTTAACCGTTCCACTACGATCCCCCAATAGCGTTATAGTTCTTTCTAGAGACTATAACGTAAACTGTTTAGCTCTAAATCTAATATTACCCCATGACATGATAACCAATCAATTCCCAATATCACATCAAATTTCGCACTCTTCTTCTCCAATAGATGACCTTTGAAAGTCTTACACTGAATCACTAAAGGCACATCCCTATACTCCCTGTTAACAACCATACTATTCCCTAAAGGATTTGTAACAACTATGTCAAAAGGTATCTTAGAAGTCTTCGAACCCTTATCAGCCAATACATTACTACACATGTAAGACAGCATTAAACTAGGATCAATCAAAGTGAAAATAGGAGTATCAAGGATAGAAAATGTACCAGTGATCACATCAGGAGTATCCCCATTATCACGTCCCCTCAATGCATATGTACGCGTAGTGCATTCCTTCAGCTCTACTTACATTCCCAGATGGTGCTCCACCACGATGACTACTCTGAGCAGCGGTAGGAGCTTCTGAACTGACACCGCGTCATATGGAGTCACTTTCGGTGGTGCTCTAGTATTTTGGGGACAATCCCTCACAAAGTGACCCTGTTCACCATACAAAAGGCAAGCACCAGAAGCTTTCCTGCACTCTTGACAATGCACCTTGCCACAATAGTTACACAATTGAGCATTCATATTAGAACCACCACGAGAAGGAACACTAGCAACAGATGGAGCAGGGTGCTTTCCTTGTCCCTTATTGTTGTTCTGTGGCCAACTAAAACCGCCCCCACCAAAACCACCATGACTCCGAGTCTTCGACTTCTTACTTTGATACCATTTGTAACATCCAGCCCCTGCCCCGGGTGACCCGAGGTGCGGTGGCAGGCACTACATCATTACTTGATCGATCTTAAGGCTGACCGCTAGCCACACAGACCATCAATACGCTTTCCAACATGCTTTGTCCTCACTCGCATGCCTCCCGAGAAAATTTCCTAGAATGTCACTCATCCCAATATTATTCCAAGCCAAGCACGCTTAACTTTAGTGTTCTCAAGTTCCTAACTCCCGAAAAATAATGTGCACACTAGTGATATGGATAACAATTCAATTCCTTTTAAACCTGTCTCGATAAGGGGTGTTACAATCCATCCCCCTTAAGACACAATGTCCTCATTGTGTTTATATTTTTTCAAGAATCTTTACCCCGCTAGACGAATGCCCTAGGCTCTTCTGTGCACAGGCACACCTCGCACTCGCATGATTGCTCTGATATCAACAAATGTAACGCCCAACCCCCGGCCACGGCGGAGCCTCCGCCGTGAAAGAAGACCGAAACGCCACATTATAATCATCGATTCATTCTTTAAAGTGCGGAAAATATACATAATAGCAAAATATAAAATAAATTCAATAACTTGTTTCGTAAGCAATAATATAATAAACATTCATTTGAAATATGAATTCAAATAATTCAGTTGACAAATAAAAATAGTAACATGTCTTGAAAACATAAATAGAGTATCCAATAAATGTATTAAAATCTCAATTAAATAGTTTACACTATCATAAGCTCAAAATGCCAAAATAAATGGTTTACAATCTTTTTTAAACATCAATTCCAAAAGATAACATATAAGTTAATTTGAACTAGTTTAAAATGCTAGAAAATCAACATGATTTGATAGGGATGCTTGAAACTCTAAATTGTTCGATCACCTATTTCACATTCAGTAGGAGAGACAAGAAAAAGAATGAAAATACAACGTCGGACTATCGATATCTGGTTAGCAAGTCATACTCCATAAAACACACACATATGCGTCTATTTTGTGTTAATACAACGTCAGACTATCGATATCACATTTAGTGTTAATTTCAAGTTCACTAAAGTGAGCTACTCATCTAGTTCCAATTACGTTCATTGAGTGCATGTGACATTACTTAGTGTCCATTTTGTTTTTATATATATATTCAATAAAATTCCCAAAACAAATATTTATACTCTAGGCAACCATCACACAATAACATTCACATTAGAGTTCCAATTTATTAAGACTGCCACTAATCTAATATCGATAGTGAAACGGTGATGGGACGAAACTCAACTGATATTTATATTCACAGCACTCAATCGAAATTCCTATCAACGTCTAATGTAGTATTTAAGATATCGTCTCCACAGGGATTGCAAGCTAAGAAGCATAATTGAGACTAAGATTTAATCTGAATTGTTGAAAGAATTTATATACAAAATGAATCATAGAATCAGAGAATCATGGAATTATAAAGTTGAGGTGAAGTAAAAATATCTCATGACATTCATTCAATGAAAACTCAAGTCAGTACTCTATTCTGCAATTGATCTAAACAAAGAATAAACTGATTGCCAGATCTGATTTCAATTAACTTCTCATGCAAGTTTCATCTTAAATCACAGATTTACCTTCTAGATCATCATTAATGATCTATTAAAAGATCTCTCGATTCAATTTAACAGATCTCAATTATATAGTTGCATATATCTCTATACTACAACCTATACAACTGTTAAGCACAATCTGTAGAAAAATGGATCTGTAGTCTATCTCTAGTACTACGATCCTCTGTTCTCAGATCTGAAACCTAATCGCTATCTTTGGTCTAAATCAAATCTTAGATTAACAATATTACGTAACTCTTGTCCTTGTAATTCAATTAGCTCATGAAATCCAGTAGATTTGACTATAATTGAACAAGAAACTTTGCAATTGAAATGATAATCAACATCAAGATTCAATAGATCAACAGAGCTTTTAGCTAGCACATCTTCTTTAACATATTCAATCAAACACAGGAAATCATCATCGACATGCTCAAGATCTAAATCTTACTAAGGAAGATTGAAGCTAGACTCTATCATAGTTCTTGCTTCACAATCTTCAAGCTAAATCTCAATGATCAAGAAAACATAGCACAAAACTTCTTCAAGAAACTTCTCTGAAGATGTAGAACAAAGCGTATAGAAGAATCTAGAATTTCCCTTAAAGTATAACAGAATGCCAAGAGTGGAAATCAAACGTCTAAAACTGTTTTTCTCTAAAAAAAAAAAACTTCACACAAATTGCTTCATCTGAGCTCCTATTTATAGAGTTTGGCTCAGTGGCAATTTCGAAATAAAATCAACAAAGAAACACAAATAGGCGAAGTAACATTTTTATCCATTTATGTCACCTGTTCCTTCGCCTGAACCAAACGACTTCTTCCTATTTCGCTTGTTTGGATCGCCAAGCTTCAACTCTTTCCAGGCGAAATATCCAAAATGTTGCCTTAATACGTCGCTTGATGCTCAGGCGAGTTGACATATTTCGCCAAAACAACCTTCGAGATAAAATCTTCCTAGGCGATGTCTCATCAAATGTCGCCTGTGATAATCCATAAGTTTGGCGGCATCCCACTTTTTTCGCCTAAAACATCGCCTCAAGGTAGGCGAGACTTCATCTTCATCGTTTACTTCACTGTCAAGAAGGCGATATGCAAAGGCGAGGAATCTCTGAGTCGCCTTCCTTGCTTAACTCTTTGAGGCGAAATTGACTCTATGTCGCCTGCTACGTCGCCTTTCACTCCGAATCATGGCGAGATCTTCAGGCAAATTTTCTTCTTCAGCAATATCATTTCGCCAATTGCTGACTTTGGATGAATTTCTGATTTGGTCCCTCTTTCTTCTGAATTTGCACGTTTTAGCTCTTTTTTCACAACTTTTCTTCCAAGTCCCTGTCTTAGCAATAATAGTCTAGAATTACTGGAAATGCATTCAATATCTCATCTTTTAGTTTCAATTTCATTACATTTATACTCATAAAAGATGCTAAAACATAGGTAAATTCTAGACTTATCAATTACCCCCAACTTAGTCTTTTGCTTGTCCTCAAGCAAACTGACTAAAAATGTACTGAGACAGCAATCAGTGCAAACTTATATCATAATTCAAAGCAATTCATTATGTAAATTTTGAAAATTTTCCAAACAGTGACCAGCTCTTCTTTCAAAATTTCCAATCAACTAATTCAAAAACTGGTCATTTACTTCATGTAGCAAAGTATCTGAGAAGATCCAAGTAATTGAGTATTGAAACTACTTCCTCACTGTAGTCTCTCATAAGTGTTTGATCTCTCAGAATCCTAAAGGTTACTTACTCAAAACACTAGTCATTTCAAGAATCAGAGTTACGTACCAAGGCAAATGTGATTCTAGTGTTTCACAAGCATGTATGAAGAAAATTTTAAGAACCTCATGAACATTGAACTTCACTCATACACTGTACAGCACTTAGAAGTTCCTAAATTTAGTACTGCCTCTCTATCTGCCTTATAATCTCTGATTTGTAAATATAGGGAAAATAGGATCAAGTGAGCTTATGAAAGAAAGGAATTTCTTCAAGGAATCAAAGTTAGGACATACCACTAAATTCCTCTCATCCCTCAATTCTTCACTCTTTAGTGTTTCCCCACTCTATGATACTTTATTCATATAATAATTTATTTATAAACACTGCTCATTTCACTTGATTGTGTCTGTTCTTTTCTTTCCTTCATTCATTTCATTTTCATTTTTTTAGCGTATATTCTGCTTTAAGCAACTTCAGAAACACTATTTAAGACAATTCTCACTTCCCATCTTTTCAATCCCAAATTTAATGGTAAGTCCAAAGGGTAGGATTGAGAATATATCTCTATCTTTATGGTTTGGACTGGATTAGGGACCAAAGAAAAGGTTTTAATGATAATGGAAACAAGATGGTTTACCTCACAAGATATCAAGGTCTGATTATATCAAGTAGGCAAATCAGATCATTTTCTTTGGCAGATTAAAGACAGACTTTACCCGACCAATGCCCTGTACACTTGAGGAATGTATGAGAAATTCAAAACAACCCTATGAAGGTTCTGATTTCTATAGAATAAAATCTTTCAGATAAATGTATTTAATAAGGAAGAGAATAAAAATAACCCCTCTCATGAAGAAAAAGGCACAGAATTAAGCTCAAAACCTCACATTCCACCCAAGGTTTTCTCCACTCTTTCCTTATCAAAACTCATCAACTTATTCACAATTCAAAACTAACCAGAATCTTCATCAGTGTTCAAAGAAATTTGTCAAAAATTGCTCATCAAAACTGCTTATTTTGAACACTTGTTTTACTGTTTGAAAACTCATTTTATGAAAAACTAAATCATTTTGAATTATGAGCAATGTAAGCTCAATCATGCACTCAGACCTAATATCCTAAGAAAATATTAAAACAAAATCTACAAATAAAATCAAACTATAAAACTAAACACAAAAAATAATAGCAACGTGATTGCTACCCCACCCCCAACTTAAGAGAAAGCATTGTCCTCAATGCTCAAGAGAACAGAAATGAATAGAAGGAGAGGAGGGAATGTATAAAACAATAAACCAGAGAGTTAGGCAAAGTACCTAAATGTCGCCATTATCAAAAGATAAGTCGCCCAAATTAAGTGCAAAAAGAAAATTGGTTAGGCAAGATAACAATAGGCGAGAAGGAAATTGATCGCTAACCTTAGGCGAAATACCCAGGCGAAATATAGAAGTCGCCACTTTAGATTGACATAGAGAAACAATGTCATGGCGAAATACAGATCCTGTAGGCGAAATATTAGACAAGATAGAAATGTCGCCAAAAAGAGGAATCCAGAATTAGGCGAAATAAAAGATATATCGCCCTAACCATTCGCCTGTACCATATAAAAGAATTTACCAACCAGGCGAGAAACAAAGATCTCACCTTACACAAAGCGATCATTCTGGCGATTTGAATTCCATCTCGCCTCAACACACTGTTTTACTAAAATCCCTGCAGAGTGGCCTGTTAACTTCAAAAATCAAAGTGAGAAATGGTTACATAGGTAATGTTATTTCCTGTAGACTCAACTCACTTTGCTCTGGGGAAAAGAACCCCCAATTTAAAATCTATAACTCTCTGTAATAGTTATTAACTAGCAATCACATTACTCTTTTAACAGACAAAAATAAAGACAAAATAATCAATCACATGACTCTTGAAAAATTAAAAAGAAAGACTCAAAGAAACACATTACTCTTTACTAAACATAAAAAAAAGTTTCACATTACTCTTAAAATGACAAAATAAAAACCAATCTTTAATATTACAAAAGAGTATTTAACACAGAAAAATTAAAAATCATCTAAGGAATCATTTGAAGATTTGGATTGTTGAGAAGATTTAGTAGCAGTCTTCTCTTCTTGGGCTTTGGGATGGCTTCAACTGATCTGTGAGGTTGTGCTGAACTTTTCCTCTTCTTCTGGACTGCAGGCTTGACATGCTTCTTTTTCTTCTGAGCAGCCTTTTCTTCCCCAGCCTCATCTTCACTGAGAGAATGAATCTTGAAGCATCTGTTGGGTGGATAACGAGTTGGGTTAGCCAACTGCCTTAAGAAATTGTTTTACCTTCGAACTTATCTGAATATAATAGAATAGTATCCATCTGGAACAGACAAGGCAAAAGTTGGCTCCCAAGAATAAGGAGTCTTGTTATGATCCAAGATAAGCATATATTCCAAAATCAGCAGAAGTAACTGCAGGATCACAATAAACTTCCTTGCTTTCTCCAGCTAATACACCATTCTTACTAGTCTTCTTTGCATTCAAACCCTCTACTTCATTATCAGAAGAGCTAGTAGATGAGAACTCCATCCCTTCGAAGAATTCATAAGAAGACATCCTGTTATAAGTGTGGAAAAATTGCTCTAACACGGCAACCATCTCTTCTTTATCAAGAACTCTTGCTTCTTCAGTGGAGACTCTCACATCTTCTTCAATAAAAGGTACTTTGTTTAGAGGCTAAGGCTGCAAATATGGTATGATTGCCAAATCCTGAGAAGAACTAGTACTATTCCGAAGTGGAAGAAAATATACTATTGCCATACTTTGAGGAGTCGGATCATTGCCTTTAGGGATAGCATCTTCAGTTGGAAACAATCCCAGTTTTGCTTGGTTTATTATCTCTTGAATAGCTGGATGCAGAACATGAAGTCGTGGGATGAACTCTTGGTCCAAAATGTTGAGGAACCTGACAAGTGTAGATGAGAGGCTCTTGGATAATTGGATCTTGTACTGCAGACTGCTCTTCACCCTCTACAAGTCGAGCTGAGCCAGATCCTTCACCTTTTTCTTGAATAAAAGAAGGTAATCCAGCAGCTTTTTCAAATGATGCTAATAATAATCCTTGCTGCTCAAGCTCTGCCGTATCAATTTCCTCACACTCTGAAGATTCAGAATCATCAACCGCTTCCTTTTCTTTCCTCATCAACCTCTCATCCTCCTCCATAACCTCATTAGCAGCTTTTTCTGTTTCTAGATCGAATTGATCCCCCAAATTCTTCTTTAGGTGTTCATCAACAACATTTAGAACCTCTGGGAAGTCATTGGGTTCAGGTTGACTATCCATCAACTCTTCATGCTCAAACTGATCTTGAATGTTGATCCCACTCACAAACCTAGCAATACCAACTGATTGGGCACCTTGACTTTCCCTCTGTTGCTCCCATATTTTAACAAACTCTTGTGGGTCTGCAATGTTTCTGAAGAATTCAGCAATTCTTTCTTCAACCTTTTTATTGACCAATTCAGAGATCTTGGCTTCAAGTTCCTTCGAAATTGGTTCTGCCACTCTTCCTTTCTCCCTTCTTGGACTCTGATTAGAAACTGAACTTTGCACCAGTTTAGAAACTATAGCAGGAGAAGAAAACTTGTTCTTCTTAGAGCTTGATTTCTTGGCCTCCCTTAGGACCTTTAATTGTACTACTTTCTCTATAGCTTCAGTGCAAGTAGTTTTCTTACCACCTCTGCTTTCCCAAATCCTTAGCTCTAAATCTCCAGTGTGTGGTTTTGAATCAGCCAACCACACATCCTTCTTCCTGCTCTTTACTCCATATCTTTCTAATAAACCAGTGATTAAGGAAGGAAAGTAGAGTGTTCTTTGCCTTGTCTTCTCCTTCTTCAGACTGCATACCCTCATTTTCAACTCAGAGAAGATAAGGTGACCCAGATGAATGAATTTCCCTTGATTGAAGTCTCTGAGGAACTTCTTCTCATCAGCAGTGAATCTACTGCCCTTGTTTCGAGGCATCACATTGTCCCTTAGCCAAGTTAAGCAAATGGTAGTGTGAATGTCCAGTTCACTTGCCAATACATATCTATTAGATCCCTGAGTTGGATGCTGAAATCTCCTCAAGCTCCTTAAATCATCCTCAGTTAGCTCTGAGGCTTCAATTCCTCTATCTCCTTGATGGTTGGCTTCCATCAAACCATAGTAACTATATATGGTCTCTGGAGAAATATCTACTTGGTGGCCTCTGATATCAAATGGAGTGTCCAACTCCTCTGGGGCCTTGTCATAAAATTCTTCCACCAGAGTGGCATTCACCTTTTTGGGTTGCACCACCAACTGCCTCATAAACCAGCTCCAGAGGTAGTTCCCAAATCTCTTGTCTTCAAACTCTTCTAAAAGGAATCCCTTCTCTCGCCAAAATTGTAAGTTGTCCTTTTTAGAAGGACCCTTGAGTTTGGACTTGTCCTTATAAAGTTTAGGTGAACTAGATGTCACCTTTTCCACCACTGCTGCCTGCTTTTTAGCCAGTGTAGATTTAATAGCAGATACACTCCTCTTTTCAGCATTTGGTGTAGAAGGGGTTTTAGGTGTGCTTTCCATACTTTTTTTTCTTACTAGAGCCAATCTGCACCCCTTTCTGCTTGGGCAACTTGGGTGAAGATGGAAGAATCAACCTAACTTGATAATTCGTCTCATCAAAGATCTTCGGCTTGGCCGAAGTTTTGGCTTTCTTGTTCTTTTTAGTTGGGCTAGGAGTGTTGTCGCTATTTCTTTTAGCCATAATCTGCAATTTGAAATCTCATTTCAACAATTATAATCATATATCAATTTGACAGAATTATAGTTCAGCAGCACAACAACATTATCAACATCAATTTGTTTGACAGTATGTCGCAACATGGGTTCAGTATTTACAAAACACATTCAGCAATTAAACTCTAAATCATATTTTACAGCTTAAAACTAACAACTACTATCATCAATGCAATTATAATCACCGAAATGAAACACCCAACTAAAAATCGTTCATATTCATTATAAAACCCACAACATTTCGACAACATTACCATTAACACAAACGCTCTTTTAACACCCTAACAGTTCGATTAACATCATAACACAGATAAACCTAAAACAACTATCAGCTTTCATAAGACTGAGAGAAAAGAAATTAAACATACCTTGTTGGTTTACTGTGAATGAGATCGATCGACAAGAAGAATTGAAATGAGAGATTTGCGATTTAGGGTTTGTGAACAATTGAAAATATCAGAGAGCAAAGTAATGGCAACGGTAAAATCGAATTAGGGTTGATGAGGTAAACAGAGAATATGTGCAATGATGAAAGAACTAGGCAGAAGGCGTAAAGTTTTAGCCTCGCCCCGTGTCATCCAACGGTAATAATTGCAATACACCTATTTAAGTGGCGAAATAATTTATGTCGCCTAAAATGCAGGTGTTATAAAATTCAGAAATAGGCGAGAAAGAATGAGCTCGCCTTAAACGACCTATCTGGCGATAAAAAGTGGCGACATATTGATTATTTCGCCTTCAAAAGAGCTTCTGGCGAATTAAATGAGGCGAAATGAATGCTAGCTCGCCAAAAATATTTTCAAAAACAGGCGAGCTTCCAGGCGAATTAATTGATACTTCGCCAAAACCAACTTGTTGTCAGGCGAAGAATCTTGGCGAAATTAGATTTTAGCGTCAGAAAACATACCTGGTTGACGAGATAAGATGACAATGTATTGAATTCTCGCCTCACTCTTCTCGTCACTGGGCGATGTATCAAGGCGAGATTCGTCCTTCCTCGCCTTCACAAAAGTAAAGTAGGCGAATTTTTTGACATGACTCCTCTGTCTCGCCTTCACCCAGGCGACCACTCATGGCGACTTTCCCTATCTCGCCATCTTCAAACTGTCAATATAGGCGAAATGAAGTTGTTCCTTGCCAATTGATAAACAGCTTTGGCGAGTCTTTTGGCAATAAAATTGACATCTCGCCTTCTTCTTAAGACTCCAAGTTCATCTGAAAACAACAATTCTTCTGCAAAACATGAAATTGGTTAGTCCAAAACTTATATAATTAATTGACCATAGCATACTTTATCCAAAGAATAATTGTGTAAGAAGTCTGCTTTGTTTAAGGTCGTTAGCATCGACCGAGGCAAGTTTATTATTGGTTTCCCATTATATATATAGGATCTGAGATATAAAGGATATCTCTTGTCCTGTAGATGTCTCCCACTAAATAATGCTGGAGTCTCTGTCCATTCACAATAAAAGAGTAAGTGGACTTGTTATCAAACAATTCAATAGCTCCATATGGGGAAACACTCTTTATTCTAAATGGTCCAAACCATCTAAATTTTAGTTTTCCTGGAAAGAAACTAAGTTTGGTATTGTAGAGCAATACATATTGTCCAGGTTTAAACTCTCGCTTGACAATCTTCTTATCATGGTAATTTTTTGCCTTCTGCTTTTACATCTCATGATTTTCATAGGCTTCAAGGCGCCATTCATCCATCTCATCTAGTTGTAGAAGCCTCTGCTTTCCTGCTTTTTCATAGTCCATATTCAACAGTTTTACAGCCCAATATGACCTGTGTTCCAACTCCACTAGCAGATGACATGACTTGCCATACACCATCCGAAATGGTGACATTCCAATTAGAGTTTTAAAAGCTGTTCTGTAAGCCCACAGAGCATCATCTAGCTTGAAGCTCCAGTCTTTTCTGGACTCATTCACAGTCTTTTGCAGGATTCTCTTTAATTCTCTGTTTGAAACTTCTACTTGACCATTTGCTTGTGGATAATAAGCTGTGGTACATTTATGGATTACTCCATACTTCTTCAGGACCTTTTCCAACAGTTTATTGCAGAAATGAGACCCTCCATCACTAATTAATACCCTGGGTATGCCAAATATAGTGAAGATATTCTTCTGAATAAACTTCTCCACTACCTTTCCATCATTTGTAACGCAAGCTACAGCCTCTACCCACTTGGATACATAGTCAACTGCTACAAGTATATACTCATACTTGTTGGATGGAGGAAATGGTCCCATGAAATCAATACCCCAAACATCAAATAACTCCACCTTTAGGATATAATTTTGGGCTATTTCTTGCCTCTTGGAAATATTACCCATTCTCTGGCACCTATCACAGCTGGCCACAAATGCATGAGCATCTTTAAAAATTGATGGCCAACGGAAACCACATTCCAGAATTCTGGTTGCTGTTCCTGTTCCAGCAAAATGACCAGCATATTCTGAAGAATGACAGTGCTTGATGATGTCAAATGTTTCTTCATATGGGATGCAACGTCTTAACACTTGATCAGCACATCTCCTAAACAGATATGGTTCATCCCATATGTACCTCTTAACCTCATGAAGGAATTTTTTCTTCTGATGACTGTTTAGATCTTCAGGTAATACTTTACAAGACAAATAGTTTGCATAATCAGCATACCATGGATAAAATGTTACCTCACAAAGGAAAAGTTGCTCATCTGGAAATTGTTCATTAATGTCAACTTGAGCTTCCATATCCTTAATGTGGAGTCTTGAGAGGTGATCAGCTACTACATTTTCAGTGCCCTTTTTGTCTTTGATTTCTTTGTCAAACTCCTGCAACAAGAGCACCCATCTTATCAGCCTAAGTTTAGTCTCTTTCTTAGCAAATAGATATCTCAATGTTGCATGATCAGTATGAATGATAATTTTAGACCCTAAAATGTATGATCTAAATTTATCCAATGCAAAGACTACTGTTAGTAATTCTTTCTCATTGGTAGTGTAATTTCTCTGAGCTTCCACCAATGATTTACTAGCATAATAAATGACTCTGAATAGTCTCTCCCTTCTCTGTCCCAGCACTGCACCTACAGCAAAGTCAGATGCATCACACATAATTTCAAATTCAGAATTTCAATCTGGTGGAATTATGATTGGTGCTGAGACAAGCTTTTCCTTAAGCTACACAAAAGATTTCAAACATTCATCAGTAAAATCAAATTTCTTTTCCTTTTCTAACAAAACACACAGGGGTCTAGCTATCTTTGAAAAATCTTTGATAAAAAGCCTATAGAACCCAGCATGTCCTAAGAAGCTTCTGATGCCTTTTACATTGGCAGGAGGAGGTAAATTGCTTATCACATCAGTTTTAGCTCTGTCTACTTCTAATCCCTTAGCAGACACCTTATGGCCTAAAACAATACCCTCTCTTACCATAAAATGGCATTTTTCCCAATTGAGTACTAGGTTAGTTTCCTCACATCTTTTTAGCACTTTCTCAAGATTATTCAAGCAATCATTGAAACTGTCTCCTATAATGGAAAAATCATCCATAAACACTTCTAAAAACTTGCCTATGAAATCAGTGATGATAGATAACATACACCTCTGAAATGTTCCTGGTGCATTACACAGTCCAAAAGGCATCCTATTATAAGCAAAGGTTCCAAAAGGACAGGTAAAAGTTGTTTTATGTTGATCACCAGGTGCTATGGGGATTTGGTTATATCCAGAATAACCATCCAAAAAGCAAAAAATAAGGGTGTCCTGCTAGTCTATCTAACATCTCATCAATGAAGGGAAGGGGGAAATGATCCTTTCTAGTGGCATCATTCAAAATTCTATAATCTATGCACATACGCCAACCTGTAAGAGTTCTAGTATGGATCAACTCATTCTTTTCATTTTTTATCACAGTAATCCCTCTCTTCTTTGGTACACACTGCACTGGATTAACTCATTCACTATCTGAAATTGGAAAAATAATACCTGCATCAAGGAGTTTAAGTACTTCCTTCTTCACAACCTCCTTCATGGTTGGATTCAATCTTCTCTGAGGTTTGATCTTGGGTGTATGTTTCTCCTCCAAGATGATCTTTTATATACAGAAAGTGGGGTTGATTCCTTTGATATCTGTTATCGTCCATGCAATGGCTTTCTTGTGTTTCCTCACCACTTGGAGGAGGCTTTCCTCTTGTTCATCTGTTAAGTCATTGGAAACAACAATAGGTAAGCTAGAATCCTTAGAGTTAAGGAATGCATACCTGAGATGACTTGGGAGTGCCTTCAGTTCCAATGGTGGTGGTTTTTCAGTTGAGGGAAGCATTGGCTTAGCAGATGGTTGTATATCACTAATGTTGAGGACAAAATGAGAAGTCATGCATTCCAGCTCACCATTGTAAGCACTTTCCCTAGGAATGTCCATATCCACATCATTGATCAATACATTATTCAGTGGATCAGAACTTCTCAATGAGAGAATCTTATCCATCAATTCTGTATCAGTTGCCAATTGTATACTCTTGACTTCATCAAAATCGTATAGAAATTTTAATGACTCCAAGAGACTAAATTTTGCTTCCTCTCTATTAACTCTGAGTGTGAGTTCACCATTTTCCACGTCTATCAATGCTCTTCCAGTTCTCAAAAATGGTCGACCTAGTAGCAAAGGCACATCTTCATCTACCTCCATGTCAAGCACTATAAAATCCACTGTAAACATGAATTTGTTTATTGTGACTATCACATCTTCCACAACTCCCTTTGCATAAGTGAAAGATCTATCACCAAGTTGCAATAAGACATTATCAGGTCTGAAATGCCCTATTCCCAACCTTTCATAGATGGCCAAAGGCATCAAGTTTATGCTAGCTCCTAAGTCATAGAGAGCTCTTCCTTTGAATCTCTCGCCTATGGTCAAAGGTATGGTGAACTTGCCAGGATCCTTCTCTTTCCTAGGAATCTGGTACTTGACAAGTTGGCTCACACTTTCATTCACATTGATGCATCCCACATCAGCTAAATTCCTTCTGCTTGACAATAACTCCTTCATAAATTTAGCATAAACAGGCATTTGTTTCAATGCCTCAATAAATGGGATGTTGACATATATTTGCTTCATCATGTCTATAAACTTCTCAAGCTGCTTATCCAGCTTCTTTCTATTATCACTTTGAGGAAAAGGTAAGGCAATCTTACAGCCTCCTATTCTTTAGCAAAAGATTTGCTAATTTCTTCATTTTCCTTATTCTGGGCAGGAGGTTCATAACTTTTCTTTTCCTTAGAGTTCTCCAGTTGTTTTCCACTTCTCAATGTAATAGCATGCACTTGTGCTTCCTCTTTGGATTTATCTTTAACCTTTGGATTGGGCACAGTGTCACTTGGAAGTACTCCTTGGGGTCTCTGGTTCAGAACTTGCATAAGCTGCCCCATTTGAGTTTCCAAATTCTTAATTGAAGTGGTATGGTTGGTAAGAACAATATCAGTCTTTTCCATGTACTTGATTAGAAAGTCCTCCATACTAGGCTTCTTCTGATATTGAGACTGTCCCTGTTGTTGGTAACCAGGCTGAGGATTTCTTTGGTAATAACCCTAATTTTGATAGGGTTGATTCCTCTGTTGTTGATAGTATGGCCTCTGTTGGTTGCCATAATTATTATTCAAATAATTTACTTGTTCTGACTCCTCTGGCTCATCTTTATCATCAGCAAGTGCTGCTTCCTGAGCATATTCTGCCAGAGTAGTCTTCTGTTTCTCAACAGTATTAATTGAAGTCTTCTTTGGATGGCCTTTATTAACTACCATATTGTCCATCTTCTTATTCAATAATGCTATCTGAGCAGATAATGTATTGAAAGACTCCAGCTCATAAACCCCAAACTTCTTCTTGTTTCCAGCCTTTTCCCTTTCATTCCATCCAAAATCATTGTTTGCCAGTAATTCTATGAAATCATGAGCATCATCAGGCTCTTTATCCATTATTGATCCTCCAGCTGAGGAATCAATGTGTATTTTGATCTGAGGAGGCATGGCACTATAAAATGTCATCACGATGCTCTAGGATGCTATGCCATGGTGTGGACATCTTCTTATCAGCTCCTTAAACCTCTCCCAGCTTTCATATAATGACTCTCCATCCACATATTGGAAAGAAGAAATCATATTTCTCAGTTTCACCATCTTCATGGTAGGAAAGTAGCGAGCTAAGAACTTCTTAACTAGATATTCCTAGCTATTGATACATCCTAGTGGCAATGAATATAACCAGGAGTGAGCCTTGTTACTCAGTGAAAATGGGAATAGCCGGAGTTTCACTACATCTTCCGAGACTCCATTGTGTCGAAATGTACTACACAGATGCAGGAATGTGTGCAGGTGCTGATTAGGATCTTCAGTGGCTCCTCCTTCAAACTTGTTCTGTTGAACCATTTGGATGAGTCCAAATCTCAACTCAAAATTCTCAGTTGTTATAGCTGGTAAAATGATGGTTGCGGCATGCCATCAACATGTGGGATGGAATATTGACGAAGTGTCATCCTCCCAGAATCCACTCGTCCTTCAGTATCATTATTATTTCTATTGTAGCGATCTCCAGACATTATGTTTCTTGACTCAGTTCTCGCTGCTGACCTTGATCTTGTTCTTGATTGTCTAACAATTCTCTCAGGTTCAGGATCAAACTGCAAGTCTTAAGTACCTTTAGATCTTGTCTGCATACACTACACACTTGAACAACAAATTTAAAACTGAAAAAGAATTTAATAAATCATGTTAGCGCAGTTAAAAATAAATCTAAATCGTTAAAGAAAAACAATCCCCGGCAACGGCGCCAAGAAATTGATGGGACGAAATTGGACTGATATTTATATTCACAGCACTCAATCAAAATTCCTATCAACATCTAATGTAGTATTTAAGATATCGTCTCCACAGGGACTGTAAGCTAAGAAGCATAATTGAGACTAAGATTTAATCTGAATTGCTGAAAGAATTTATATACAAAATGAATCATAGAATCAGAGAATCATGGAATTATAAAGTTGAGATGAAGTAAAAATATCTCATGACATTCATTCAATAAAAACTCAAGTCAGTACTCTATTCTGCAATTGATCTAAACAAAGAATAAACTGATTGCCAGATCTGATTTCAATTAACTTCTCATGCAAGTTTCATCTTAAATCACAGATTTACCTTCTAGATCATCATCAATGATCTGTTAAAAGATCTCTCGATTCAATTTAACAGATCACAATTATATAGTTGCATATATCTCTATACTACAACCTATATAACTGTTAAGCACAATCTGTAGAAAAATGGATCTGTAGTCTATCTCTAGTACTACGATCCTCTGTTTCCAGATCTAAAACCTAATCGCCATCTCTGGTCTAAATCAAATCTGAGATTAACAATATTACGTAACTCTCGTCCTTGTAATTCAATTAGCTCATGAAATCTAGTAGATCTGACCATAGATGAACAAGAAACTTTGCAATTGAAATGATAAACAATATCAAGATTCAACAGATCAACAGAGCTTTTAGCTAGCACATCTACTTTAACATATTCAATCAAACACAGGAAATCATCACCGACATGCTCAAGATCTAAATCTTACTAAGGAAGATTGAAGCTAAACTCTGTCACAGTTGTTGCTTCATAATCTTCAAGCTAAATCTCAATGATCAAGAAAACAGAGCACAAAACTTCTTCAAGAAATTTCTCTGAAGATGTAGAACAAAGTGTATAGAAGAATCTAGAATTTCTCTTAAAGTATAACAGAATGTCAAGAGTGGAAATCAAACGTCTAAAACTGTTTTTCTCTAAAAAACTTCACACAAATTGCTTCATCTGAGCTCCTATTTATAGATTTTGGCTCAGTGGCAATTTTGAAATAAAATCAACAAAGAAACACAAATAGGCGAAGTAACATTTTTCTCCATTTATGTCGCCTGTTCCTGCGCCTAAACCAAACGACTTCTTCCTATTTCGCTTGTCTTGATCGCCAAGCTTCAACTCTTTCCAGGCGAAATATCCAAAATGTTGCCTTAATACGTCGCCTGATGCTCAGGCGAGTTGACATATTTCGCCAAAACAACCTTCGAGATAAAATCTTCCTAGGCGATGTCTCATCAAATGTCGCCTGTGATAATCCATAGGTTTGGCGGCATCCCACTTTTTTCGCCTAAAACATCGCCTTAAGGTAGGCGAGACTTCATCTTCATCGTCTACTTCACTGTCAAGAAGGCGATATGCAAAGGCGAGGAATCTCTGAGTCGCCTTCCTTGCTTAACTCTTTGAGGCGAAATTGACTCTATGTCGTCTGCTACGTCGCCTTTCACTCCGAATCATGGCGAGATCTTCATGCAAATTTTCTTCTTCAGCAATATCATTTCGCCAATTGCTGACTTTGGATGAATTTCTGATTTGGTCCATCTTTCTTCTGAATTTGCACGTTTTAGCTCTTTTTTCACAACTTTTCTTCCAAGTCCCTGTCTTAGCAATAATAGTCTAGAATTACTGGAAATGCATTCAATATCTCATCTTTTAGTTTCAATTTCATTACATTTATACTCATAAAAGATGCTAAAACATAGGTAAATTCTAGACTTATCAAACGGGATCAATTAATTCGAAACCACCAATTAAGTAAAAGCCACACAATAAGGTTCGAAGACCGAAATCCGTAGAGCCTTTTGTTTTCTTGCGGGATAGACTACTACATTAGAATTCCATCAATTAGGTTCGAAGACCCCAATAATAATAGGCATGCAAGTAGTCGTGTCATCGCACCCAATAGGAGTCGTCGCTCAATTTTCAATGGTGGTTAGCTTAACCAAAAAGACATATGTTTCCAATAGGTTGAGATAACTCGAGTACCCCTAATGACATGTCATTCCATCACTATTTTCAACCACGACTAGGGCAATCATTATTTAGGTGATCAAAGCACACATATCAATTTAACATTCAACAATTACATTATATCAATCCATTAGCTTTCAATCAATATTTGTCAAGTACTTTATTAGTGTCATATCCATTTATTTCCAGCTCTAACTCACCAAAACTTAAGTCTAACATGCAATAGACTTATCAGCACATCTATATCAGCAATAAACAACACATAGCAACAATCATTATTCCATTCTATCATTTACTATCTAGTATAATTAATTCACAATTCTTGTGGTTATGTTGTTAACCAGATTAATGCACAATCATAAAAACATACAATAACCGATATAGAGTACAAAATAACGTTGCTAACCTTTTTTCCATAGACAAGCTAAGCTAAGCATGGCCGATACGATCCTCGGAACCGTCCGCTTCGCCTTACAATAACAAAGATTGATATTTGATTTAGACAATCGATCGAACACGTGATGTGCAAAAATCAAAACCTATTCTAATCGCAAGGAAATGACGATCGAATGAACAATAAGTGACGACTATGATGAAACTACATAAAGCCCCAATTCAATTCCATGATTCCAATCCAATAATCATCTAGGGTTTCTACCTAACTAAACCCTAACCAATCTATAACCAAGAAATCCCCCAAATCATTAACAATAAGACTCAAACACCCTAGCAACCTTTCTAACATTAAGCGAGGGTCGAGAGATTGATTATCGGAGTAACGTCGATAAGGGAAAAGCGAGGGATTCGAGAGAGAGGATGATCTCTTGATGAGAGGATTCGAGAGAAGTGAAGAAAATGAAAGAGACTCAGCCAAATTAGGTTTAAAAACCTCGATTTATTGTTTGGAGACAAGGCAGGAGACATAGGGCCTATGTAACCAGAGTGACCCGAGAAGAACACTCTTGGAGTTGCACAAATTGCTCACTGGCAACATAAAGCCTATGTCACCAGCAGTGGCGACATAAAGCTTATGTCGCCACCACGGCCAGTGATGTGCACCTTTTTTTCCTCCTTCGTTCAACTTCGTTTTCACTAATAGTTCAGACGTACAATCAAAATAACATTAATAAACAGTCTTACTATAATTCCATAAGCAATATATCATTTTATTACTCTCAATTTTTCAAGAATGACCGAAAAATGTTCATAACATTGAAATTCAAATTCGGTTGGAAAATATAGAATCGTTTAGCCCCAAAATCGTGACATTACACATCTTCCTAGACATCCTTTTGTTTTAAAACTCTCATGTATTTAATGAAATGCTTTATATGCATTCAATATAGTTTAAATACTTTTTTTTTTGTTAACTCCTTAATGTGTTAATTTAAGATTTGAGACATAAACTTGATACACTTATGCATAATCGAGTTTGGGTCATAATGTTATGTAATTTAAAGTATTACCTTATTATGTCTACTCATATTTTTTAAGTTTTATTACTATCACTCCTTAAATGAATTATTTTTCACTTATTAGATGATTAAGGTTTATATGTATAAGTGTATGATTATCTATATGTATGTGTGATAATCTAATTAGAAAGAAAATGACTCAAAGTATAAAAGACTAAAGGCTATACATGTTAAAGTAAAAAAATGGTTAAATGTTAATGTGGCGCCTCGATCTCGCACCCTATCCATGTAGGGAGAGGGTCGAACGCTACAGATAGGTCTTAAGCAATAATTATAATTATATATAGACTGTTTTGTAGTAATAGAATAATTTTCATCTAGGATTGCTACAAGTGTTATTTATGTTTTAACCACGGGTGTTGGCAAGCATCTAGTATTGTTCATAGTGACATACACAACCTAAAAGTTTAGTAATTATGGATCCTAGAAGAATTCATGTGTTATATTTAAGGTGAGTTATGTTATGATCATGTAGTAATATAAAGACTTATAGTTTTATTTTTTATGTTTCTGGTAAAGTTATAGCGAAGTGTTAACACAAGTGGATGGTTGAGTAAAGTGACTTTGACGATAGAATAAGATGTTGCCTATTCATTTGTTTAAATTTTATTCGTTGGTGGATGGAGTAATGAATGTAGTACAGATTATGAGTATTTTATATCTTAATATGTTATCATGTACATGCTTGACTTACTTGGGATTTGATATTTTATAAAGTTGTCTGCATTTTGATATAAATATCATGTGTTAGGTGTAAACTTACTATGAAGCATGCGTTAGTTGTGTGACTTGTGGTAATAAGTTTAAAACCTTACCTGTGTATACTAGTGGACTCTGGATATCACTAGGATTAGTGGTGGGCATAAAATCCAGACCGAACCGGACCGGACCGACTCAAACCGGATCAATAATTATGGGTCCACGATCCAAACGGTCTGTTACAAAAGGTTGGGAAATATATTAAAAACATATAAAATATATAAAATGAAAAAAATTATATACTTATGTTATAAATAGATGGAATTTAACTGCATAGTAAAATTTTTAATATTTATTTTAATACTTAATTAATTTAATTATAGTGTATTAATTTAAATTTATTAAATATAAAATTAATTTAGATGAATGATTATAATATTATAAATTGACATTATAAATAAATTTAATTTGTATGTAAATATATTTATATGTAGTTTTTAATTTTTTTTTTAATATTTAAAAACTTAAAATGCCACATACAGCTTAAGGGTTAATTTGACATATTTCTGGATCACTTTGAGGGAACTTGTGTAAGGCCTAGAAAATTCATTTCTTGTCTGTTTGGGACATGCAATAGCTTTCTGGAAAGGGAATTGTGAGACGGACAATTTTTTTGTTTGCAATAAGATGACGAAAGCTCTGTTGCATAGTTTCAGGGGTCAATTCTGACTTTTTCTGTTTTTGCCAATTTTCGGGTCCTTGATTCCAGCAGGATTTCTATTTTATTTTGGTTTCCTTTGCATTATAGAAATGTCTTACGTTATTCTAAACCTTGTCAAGCAATAATATTATATCTTTCTCTCGATTTGAGATTTAGCCTTTCCATTTCCTAGGATTGGGGCTATCAGCGTTCCAGTCAAACGTTATAAGGGAGTTTTTGTGTCATTTTACTTTCTTATGTCAGTTATTGGAATTTTCTAATACTATAGGGAGGTATTGGGAATTGTTTGCGAGTATATAAACTAAGTTGTAACCCTATGCAATCAAATTGGTGCCTTTATAAGAATTAGAGAGGAATTCCGAGAGAGAGGGTTTTAAGCGCAAAGTCGTCAGTTTGGGCGAGTTGAATTGGTGGTCATCGTAGAAGGATAATAGAATCGGTTCTGTCTTTCTGTTAGTAAAGGTAAGTCATTTTGATTGTAGGATTCGGGTTTTAGGGTTTTCCAAATTTTCTCTGATCGTCACTGTTCTATTAGGGTTTTAGAATCTGCACTAACTCGCGTTTTGGTCGCTCTGCTTGTAGCGGAAGGTGCAGTGGAAGTCGCGAACTAGCGAGGAGTGAGGATTTTGTCAATTGCCTATTTGTCGGAGGATAGGTTAGTACCTTATTTTGTGTCCTAAGATTTTGTGTTGGTTATTGTTTGTTGTGCATATGATTGTTGTGGAATATATTTGGAACCCTAGTATTGCTGTCTAGACGACCTTAGTATCGATAGCCTGTAAATTGTATTCAATAATATGCTGCAATGGAATTTAACTTAAAATAAAAATGATATTAATATGATAAACTATTTTAAATGGATGATGATCTGAGCGGAACTCTGAAATAAAATGAACACTATTAATGAATAAATGTCCTTTGGTCAGTCTATAGCAAAATCCATGGCTTGAAGTGCCAATACTTATATGTGATCGGCTTCGACCATACAAGGGTTTCGACCATACAGGGCTTCGGACATATATGTGATATCTGATTGTTTCCAATTTTCTGTATATAGCTACTGGGGCATTAATCGTTAATTGACTAAACTAGAATATGTTTTGCTGCTTCGTAATTCTGTGATAGCTATGGTGTTAATTAGATATCTTTAAAGGCTGGTAAAACTGTTGTTTGATGATTGAAGTGGTAATACTAAAGTGGACATGTAATTTGTATGTTGTATGTTACTACTTTCGCTTAAAAACTACATAGAAAATGCTAGGACCCGATCAGACCTTTAACCTAATTCATAGGACCTCTGTTAGTACAGCTTGAATTGTTAAATACGATAAATGAATCATATACGTGTGTTGGCTTAATCAGATAATTTTATAATTTGCTGATTGTAGCTTGAATGGTGTGATCTCTGCCATAGGGAGTTCTAAAGAACTCATAGAGCCTTGCAATTTGTGCTCCTATATGTTAGACCCGAGTCTTAAGACATTTTGTGAGACTGTTTGGAACTTCAGTTGCTAACTAGACTTTGTAGTCTAACGTTGTACTTTCTTCCTTTTTCTATTTCTTCTGCTATGTGGAAATCCCTAAACAGGTACAGGTACATCGATCGATTAGGAGATGGCTATCGCACCTGGAGCACGAGCATGCATATGGCATCTGCATATTTTACATTATTTATACATTTAGTGTTTTTCAAACTATGCTAGATTTGGAATTATAAACTGTTATTGGGTTATTTAAACTAGGGGTTTCAAAGCGTGTTAACGAGTCGTGTCGGACCAAACCCAACTCTGTTCATTTATAAACGAGTTGAATGGGTTAGTGTTATAATCGTGTCAACCCATTTATCCTCAACTCAACCCATTTATTATCGAGTTCGTGTTTAACTGTGTCAACCCATCGTATCGAAATCTAATTAATTACTCATATAAAGGAAAAAAATAATATCAAATATTACCAATAAGAAACACTTTAATAGAGGTACAAATTATTATTTTTATCAAAAATGCGTTTATAAGATGATATAAGTTGAGATTACCAGTGATGTGGTTAAATATATATTATAAATTTATTAGTATCCTCTTCAATATATAAAAATAATTTTATAAGCTTAGTTAAACTGGTTAAACAGGTTGACATGTTAACCTGTTAACAAACCCGACCTAACCCATTTATAACCATGCTAAATGATTCGTATCACTAATGGGTTCAAGTCCATTTAACTTCAACCCGTTACCCATTTATTTTAACGGATTTGTGTCGACCCATCGTGTCATGACCCATTTTGATACCCCTAATTTAAACAGTGTAATAGACTATTTGAGATATTGTCTTTTGGATACTTGGTTAGTTGCTAGAATTTGGAAATGTAAACGCTGTATTCAATTTTGGATATTTTTTATGTTTAATGGAATTATTGCTGCTGTTAGAGATTCACGAATTTAAAAAATTATTAGGTATTTATAAAGCATTAGAATTGCATTATTTCTGTTACAGTGTTATATCTGCATTGTGACGTTCGGCCTTCCGTCTTGTTTTGCACTAGGGTGGGGGTTTGCCGTTACATAAAATGTCCACCAAAATATTCAACTCAATTGGGACTAGACCGTTCCAAATTTTTTGGACCGAGCTATTAATCAGTTTAGTACGAGTATTTTATTATTATTATTATTATGATTATTATTATTATTATTATTACTAGGATAAATTACAAAAACTTCCCAATTTTTCAAACATTTATTATTCCATTCCCACTTTAAATGGTCATTATAAAATACTCCCAGTCAACAAATTTGGGTTGATTCTTTTAAAAATTGACAAAAATGCCCTTATTTTGTCTTCTTCAACCGAAACTCCTCTTCTTCAACCCATCTCTTTCTCTCTCCTCCACTGCACATCCGCGTCCCACCACTCTCCCCTCCTCATCTTCCTTCTCTTCCCTCCATCATTAACATTGCTCTCAACACAACACATCACATCTCCAACACTAGAAACTCCTCATAAATGACTTGCTTCATTCAGTTTCTTCTTCAACTATTACCAACCAATCATAAAAATATCAAAATCTATCCATCTCCATTGTATCTCACTGGTGGCAATTCACTGTCTCTACACAGACCAAACTGGTTCCAACATTCCCATATCTTTCTCGTTGCTGGAGAATGCTCTAACATAAATTGACTCCCATTGGAAACATCAAACACGTCTCTCAATCCAACAAATCATCTCCACTGCAGTAAAGTCAACTTTTTTCCCCGTCGATCACAATAACGGAGTGTACCGACGTGTATCATCTGATGACGTTTTCGTTCAGGACTTTTATCGAATAGTTTGTGGGCTTCATTACTTCACTTTCCCTTCAATGGTCGACTACACTCCCTCTTACGCTTGGATCAGTAACTCAGCAAAACAATTCCCAAAAGTTCGTGCTTACCCTTTTGACGTACTAGCATACATTGGTAAAGTAAAAAGTGATAGACATGGTAGGAACTTTAACATGGTTGGTTGTAGAAGAAGAAGGTTCTTGCAAGGGTGGCTAAGCTTGTGCCCTTCACTACACCGTTGTTAAAGATCAGACTTGGTGGAGAGGAAGATGATATATTGAATTGAAGATCATTTGTTGAAAAAATATTGCAAAGGAAAAACTTTAGTTTTTGGTTTAGTGACCATGGAGTTTAAAAGCTCGTTCTGGTTTCAATGCTCATAAGTAGTTCAGAAGGACATTATTGTCAATTTTTAAAAGAGTCAACAAAATTTATTAATTGGGAGTATTTTGTAATAAACAATTAAGAGTGGGAGTTGAATAGTAAACGTTAAAAAAATTAGGAGGTTTTGTAATTTATTATTTTTATTATTATTATTATTATTATTATTATTATTATTATATACCCAACAAAATAATGCGCACTGTTTACAGAAATTTTGCATTTTATTATATATTTTCTTTTATTTTTAAATGGAAAATTATGTACTATTGGAACCTAGTACACTATCTTCTATATTTGGATGTAATTTTAGATATATATTTGTCTTTTCTGTTGAAAATCGATTGAAATTTAAATTTATAATAAATTTTTTTTAATGCAGAAAATACCGTATCCTAATTTAGTTAATGCCGCACCTTTTTTATTTTTATCCTTATTTTTAATTAATTTATATATTCTAATTAATTAATATAGAAATTTAAGATGTCTTAATTCAATTCATGTTTATCATTTCTCTAAATTAATATTTTAATGTAATTTACATTTAAATCTTATATAATTAGTTATTCAATAAATTATATATGAGTTTGATTGATATATAAGTTAAAGAGTTAATTATTTTATTTGAATAGATTTTATATGGATCTTCAAGACTTAGTTCTGGAGTTTCAATTGGAGTTAGTGTCTGTTTGGTACGGCTTCTTTGGATAGATATTTTAGCAGTAGATCATTTAAGTGCCTGTTTGGTTGGACTTGTCTACTGACTAAAAGTGTTTTCTCAAATCTAAAAGTACTTTTTTATTTTTGGTTATTTGGCTGGAATTGCAGTAGATCTTTTGAGGGTTTAAAAAAGTAAAAAATCGTTTATTGAAAGAAGCACAAATTTGATGCTTTTCCGAGTAGATCTGATTGAGCACAAAATATGCATTATTTTTACACTATTTTATTTTACTATTTGAGGACCTTATTGAAGGTTTGCTATTAACTTGCATGTTTTTGTAATTTTGGACAGATTGGAGGCAATTATACAAATATGAAGGTTTTTGAGGATTAATGACAACAATTACCAAAGTAGAGTCAAAGTCAACAAGATTTTTCTGAAGACTTATTTATAAATTAAATAAACTGATACGATTTTTAGGATTTTTATGTTTTGAATTTAGACTTTTCAAATAAGGATTCTGAGATTTTTACTGATTTTTAGTTTTTTAATAAAGTATATATTTACTCAGAATGATCTAAATGGAGTAGTTTTTAGTTTTTAATAAAAACATTTTGTTTCTTCATTCTTTGTACGATCAATTTTATTGAGTAGATGATGTTCGTTACGCCCATGGGGTGCTGAACTAGTCTCATCCAGCTAAGTCAATTATACATGAGAATTGTGTTTTAATTTATATGCTTGTTTAATATTTGTGTATTCTCTATGGGCATGGTTAAATGCACATGTTATTCTAATTAGTTAATTAAGTGCACATTGATTGGTTAATTAGCATTAACACATTGCATGGCAAATAGCTCGTAGTTAATTTGACCTAGGTAATGTTGCATAATCATAATTCAAGAACTGTCGTACTGATTCAATTGGTTATGGTCAGTCTTTTCTAGTTCTTAATGCGGTCTAATTTAGATGAGTGATTGATTCGAAGAGTCGTACCCGGTCAGTCTAAAAGCTAAGGAAAAGATTGGTTATTAGGCACGTTGTCAATAGCTATAACTGCGACTATTAAACTGCATATATACTTAGTTTCGATGATCAACACTACGTTGAATAAGTTGACTTGGGTGGATGTTTAAATATCATTGATTGTTTTATTCTGTTAGTTTCATTTTTAGTTTAATTATTCATATATTTTACATCCTCAGTTTTATTTGATTTGGTCTTAACATTTACAATTATTGATTTCTGTTCTCTGTGGGATTGACCCTGTTTACTGCAAGTTTATTTATATTACAAGTTAAATTTATATTGATGGATTCGACACCCGTCAAATTTTGGCGTCGTTGCCGGGGAACAATATTTATCAATTTTGTTTCAGCTTATGACCAGATTTTGTTTTTAGTCGTGCCTTACTTATGCTCGCAGCGTCAGATCAAAACATGTATCCTGAAAATGTTTGATGAATGGCACTCAGAACCAGACCAAATGACAAATGAAGTAAGTGATCTTTCTAGTCAGATTCAAGAGTTAACTACTACATTATACCATTTGGTTGCAGTTGAAGCTCAACAATGGTTCCCACAATCAAGGTTATGTGGAATTTGTGCAGCACCTGGACACCCTACTGAAGTATGTCCAACATGGCAATATGATACAACGGAGCATTTTAATGTAGCAGAGTTTTATGAAGAGCAAGAAAGATATGATTTCTACTACAACAGATATGATAAAATATGGACGAACTACTCTAATCTAGGATATGAGTCGATGAAATATCAATGAATGAACCAGTTCCCCAATATCGGAATGACCAGTATTTAGGTAACTCTTTAGCTGATATAATTGAGCAATAGACAAATAACACGCTCCCATTTAAATAGGAGACGAATGTCAGCATTCAAAATTTGGAGAACCAAATGAGTCAACTAGTCAACTAGCCACAAAATTTAGACAAATAACACGCTCCCATTATAGGCCTGTTAGAATCACAAGAAAAGCTTCCCTCAAAAACAGAGCTAAACCCAAAGAACATTAGTTCAGTTACCTTGCAAAGTAAAAAAGAATTGACAGACGATCGTTGCGCCCACGGCAAGGAAACCCTAACTTATTGATGTGCCCATTGTGAAGGGCTGAAAGAAGACATTAATGTGGAAACCCTAACTTAGGGGAATAACCATACCCACAACGAAGGGGGTCAGTTAGAAAAAGAGATCGACGTCAAAATAAATGACCGTGTTATATTGGAAAAGCTAAAATTCCTAGAAATTAAACCACAGTTTCTAGGGATACTTGAAGAGATCAAGAGGGGCAATGAAGTAAAATATAGCTTTGAAACTTTCAACAAGGTTGAGGATGAAGACACGCATGAACATGACACGTTGAAACATCCGGTATGTACCAGTTCATTTTTTCTTATGCCCATAACTCAGTTACAACTACCCTTTGTTGTGCAGGTACCGAATTTGAAATTATATTACAAAGGGTTTCAGGTTAAAATATCAGATTGGCTTCAGTTTAATACTGCAATAGCTATTGGATGAAATTCGAAGTTGTGTTCGCCAGCCTGTGCCTACAACTCCTACCTCCACAGTATTCAGGGAAGTATTTGTATACCTTTTCTTTGGTTTTACTGAAATGACTTATACATTGAGACAATGTAATTCCTAAGTGTGGGGGAGGATATTATCTGCATCTTTATTTTAGTTTTCTTTATAGGTTGTTTAGATTTTTTTATTTTAGGATTATTTTAGGTTGTTTAGATTATTTCTTTTAGGATTTTAAGTTTTTCTTTTTAGTATTGTTTTCTAAGTCTTTGGTTCTTCTTCATTGCTACCTTTAGGGTGAACTTTTTGTGCCTTTTTGTTGATTCACTCTTAATAATGAATTTTTAGATTGATTTAGGAGCTATTTAAAATGTGAGACTTAACTTTTGTGTGTGCATAAGATACTAGCAGATGCTTTTGGAGCTTATGATAATTTAATTTCGAATTCATCAATGCTGGGATACTTGTGAAAATAGAAGACAGTTAGTTTGTATGCAGTATAGCGGAAAAAAAAACAAACAAAAAAAAGAAAAAGACAAAAAAAAAAGAGAAAAGAAAAAAAAGGAAAAATAAAATTAGACATTGATCATGTGACTCAGAATCGTCAGTTGGGATTATTGGATCGACATTAATTCCCCTTAAGTTTTTGTATGTATGGAGCCACTGATGGTAGGAGGATTGTCCCTTTTATGTGTCAAATTCAGTCCGACCAAAGTCACACATTTTTTAGTTTTTCTATTCTCCTTTACTAGCCAGAACAGGTAACATGGCACTTGTTCTCTTTAAGTGACTTATGTATGGAGAAGCTAGTGATTGGAGAGGGTTTAGTACCTTTTCGGGGCCGTTTAAACCCTGAAATAACTGGAGGTGTTGATTTGAAATATCTCGCTAGTTGTTTAGGGTAAATAAAAAAATGATAAAAAAAAACCTGACCAGTGGCTATTAATGTTCTCTTTGTATTATTATTTGCTGCTTAAACTGTAAAGAAAGCCGATTGTTTTTTTTTTTATTTGCTTCTAGTACAAGTATAGTGGATTCTGTTGCGAATTATCATTTATTCTGTTTGCATCTGCTCTAATTTAAAGATGGAATTTAAATGTGCGTGCTTAATCTGATGACAGCTAGGGATGGCAATGGGCATGATATGGGCGGATATGTCGGTATCCATATCCTTATCCTCTAAACTTTTTTCTATCCATTTCATATTTATTTAATAGGGTAAGGATAAGGGTATTTATCCGTGGATATGGATCTATCCATGGGTATATCCATATCCTCATAATTTTTTAACATAATAATATCATCGTAATTATATCAATCATGAAATTAATCATAATTATTAATAAAATAAATTTAAAATAAAGTAATAATTGTGACACTCTTTTAACTAAATTTTCAAATAAGATAGTGAAAAATAAAATATTTATTAATGTTTGAAGTTCTCACCACAAGTTACCAACGAAAAAAGAAAGAATTAGCACAAATATTATATTCAACTCGTGAACAATTTCTCCAGCTAATTTTCAAGAATTTATCAAGTCACAGGAATTAAAGTATAGAACAAAAAAAAACATATTTATATGAAATCTGAAGTTATCTTGAAATAATATGACTTCAGCAAAATAATTTTTTAAAAATTATATTTTATTTTATTTTATTTTTACTTTTATTTTTGCAGGTAGAGAATATGGGTAAGAATATTTTACAATACTCATATCCTTATCCTTATCCTTGATGAGTATAGATTTTCTATCCATATCCGCTCGCCAACTTTATTGGGTATATCCATATTCGCCCATGGCGGACAAGTATCCACAGGTAAGCGGCTATCCACTGGTAAGCGGGTATGCGGTTAGAATTGTCATCCCTAATCCTTACCCTATTAAATTAAAAGGATATGGATAGAAAAAATTTAGATGATAAAGATAAGAATACTGACATATCCGCCCATATTGTACCCATTGTCATCTCTGCCTATGGCAGGATGAGTGACGTAGCAGGGACCAGGGAGGAGTAGGTTGCTTTTGTAAATGAGCTTAAGAAATTTCATTTGGATAGAGATTTATAGTTTAATCATCCCATTTTTTCAAGGTGAAGAGATAAATCTACTCAAGTATGAATTGTCTGTTATTTTTACTTTTTCTCAATTTTTCTAGTTTAAAAAATTGAAATTTTCTTTTTATTAGATTGCACAGACTTGTGTCGGATTTGGGTGGTTATGAGAAAATCACTAAAGAGAAGTTGTGGAATAAAGTGGGGAAATTATTTTCCAGACGAAAGTAAGACTTGTCTCACTTAAATTTTTAATTTGCATTTTAAAAGTGTATTACAATGTTTCCATGTGACAGGTGTACCGATCTGGCAAAATCGATTTCGGAACCCTTATGAGAAGGTTGTACTCCCACATTTTCCTTTTTTTTTTTGATACTTTCTCTTAGAAAATAACAATCATATTACAACCTAAGAGGATTAGGAGTAGTCTCCTTAATCTAATATATATTTTTTAATTTTTAAATTTTAGCCCGTTTATTGTGAATTGAATATTTCGGACCATTCTTCAATATGGAAGAGAGAAAAATAATTATCCCACGGAGGATCATTCTCCTACTGAATATCATATTCGTGATGTTTTGCATATGGTAAGATGTCTTTTTTCTCTTTCTCCCATTTGTAAGATATCTTTTTTAGCCATGATGACGAGTAGTTAGGGTTTAATTATGTCATTTTGGAATTTGATTTTCAGACTACTTTGGTAGGGATGACAATTGGCAGGATATGGGCGGATATGTTAGTATCTATATCCTTATCCTCTAAATTTTTTTCTATTCATATCATTTCCATATCCTTTTAATTTAATAGGGTAAGGATGCGGGTATTTATCCGTGGATATGGATTTATCCATGGGTATACTCATATCCTCATAATAATTTTTTAATCTAATAATATCATCATAAGTATATCAATTATGAAATTAATCATAATTATAAATAAAATAAATTTAAAATAAAACAATAATTGTGACACTCTTTTAACTAAAATTTCAAATAAGATAGTGAAAAATAAAATATTTATTAATGTTTGAAGTTGTCATCACAAGTTACCACCGAAAAAAGAAAAAAATTAGCACAAATATTATATTCAACTCGTGAACAATTTCTTCGGCTAATTTTCAAGAATTTAGCAAGTCACAGGAATTAATATATAGAACAAAAAAAAACATATTTATATGAAATCTGAAGTTATCTTGAAATAATATGACTTCAGCAAAATAATTTTTAAAAATTATATTTTATTTTATTTTTACTTTTATTTTTGCGGGTGGAGGATATGGGTAAGGATATTTTACAATACCCATATCCTTATCCTTATCCTTGACGGGTATAGATTTTCTATCCATATCCACCCGCCAACTTTATTGGGTGTATCCATATCCACCCATAGCGGGCGGATATCCACGGCTAAGCATGTATGCGGGTATAAAATTGCTATCCCTTATCCTTACCCTATTAAATTAAAGGATATGGAAAGAATATGGATAGAAAAATTTTAGAGGATATTGATACTGACGTATCCGCCTATATCCTGATCATTCCCATCCCTACCTATGGCAGGATAAGTGACGTAGCAGGGACCAGAGAGGAGCAGATTGCTTTTGTAAAGGAGCTTAAGAAATTTCATTTGGATAGAGATTTATAGTTTAATCATCCCATTTTTCAAGGTGAAGAGATAAATCTCCTCAAGTATGAATCGTCTGTTATATTTACTTTTTCTCAGTTTTTCTAGTTTAAAAAATTGAAATATTCTTTTTACTAGATTTCACAGACTTGTGTCGGATTTGGCTGGTTATGAGAAAATCACTGAAGAGAAGTTGTGGAATAAAGTGGAAAAATATTTATCCAGACAAAAGTAAGACTAGTCTCACTTAAATTTTTAATTTGCATTTTAAAATTGGAGTGTATTACAATGTTTCCATGTGACAGGTGTACCGATCTGGCAAAATCGATTTCGGAACCCTTATGAGAAGGTTTTACTTCCACATTTTCCTTTTTTTTTTTGGATACATTCTCTTAGAAAATAACAATCATATTACAATCTAGGAGTATTAGGAGTAGTCTCCTTAATCTAATAAATTTTTTTTAATTTTTAAACTTTAGCCCGTTCATCGTGAATTGAATATTTCGGACAATTCTTCAATATGAAAGAGAGAAAAATAATTATCCCACGGAGGATCATTCTCCTACTGAATATCATATTCGTGATGTTTTACATATGGTAAGATGTCTTTTTTCTCTTTCTCCCATTTGTAAGATATCTTTTTTAGCCATTATGATGGGTAGTTAGGGTTTAATTATGTCATTTTAGAATTTGATTTTCAGACTACTTTGGTAGGGATGAAAATGGGCAGAATATGGGCGGATATGTCAGTATCCATATCCTTATCCTCTAAATTTTTTTCTATCCATATCCTTTTAATTTAATAGGGTAAGGATGCGGGTATTTAACCGTGGATATGGATTTACCCATGGGTATACTCATATCCTCATAATAATTTTTTAACATAATAATATCATCATAATTATATCAATCATGAAATTAATCATAATTATAAATTGAATAAATTTTAAATAAAACAATAACTGTGACACTCTTTTAACTAAAATTTCAAATAAGATAGTGAAAATAAAATATTTATTAATGTTTGAAGTTGTCATCACAAGTTACCACCGAAAAAAGAAAAAAATTAGCACAAATATTATATTCAACTCGTGAACAATTTCTCCGGTTAATTTTCAAGAATTTATCAAGTAACAAGAATTAATGTATAGAATAAAAAAAACAAATATTTATATGAAATCTGAAGTTATCTTGAAATAATATGACTTCAGCAAAATAATTTTTTAAAAATAATATTTTATTTTATTTTTACTTTTATTTTTGCGGGTGGAGGATATGGGTAAGGATATTTTACAATACCCAAATCCTTATCCTTATCCTTCACGGGTATAGATTTTCTATCCATATCCGCCCGCCAACTTTATTGGGTATATCCATATCCACCAATAGCGGGCGGATATCCACGGGTAAGCTTGTATACAGGTAGAAAATTGTCATCCCTAATCCTTACCCTATTAAATTAATAGGATATGGAAAGGATATTGATAGAAAAATTTTAGAGGATAAGGATATTGATACTGACATATCCGCCCATATCCTGACCATTCCCATTCCTACCTATGGCAGGATAAGTGACGTTGCAGGGACCAGGGAGGAGCAGGTTGCTTTTGTAAAGGAGCTTAAGTATGAATTGTCTGTTATTTTACTTTTTCTTAGTTTTTCTAGTTTAAAAAATTGAAATATTCTTTTTATTAGATTGCACAAAATTGTGTCCGATTTTTGTGGTTAGGAGAAGATCACTGAAGAGAAGCTGTGAAATAAAATGGGGAAATTATTTTTCAGACAAAAGTAAGACTAGTCTCACTTAAATTTTTAATTTGCATTTTAAAGTTGGGGTGTATTACCATGTTTCCTGTGATAGGTGTACCGATCTGGCAAAATCGATTTCGGAACCCTTATGAGAAGGTTGTACACCCACATTTTCCTTTTGTTTGATTTTTTTTTGATACATTCTCTTAGAAAATAACAATCACATTACAACGTAAGAGTATTAGGAGTAGTCTACATAATCTAATATATTTGTTCTAATTTTTAAATTTTAACCCGTTTATCGTTAATTGAATATTTCGGACCATTCTTCAATATGAAAGTGAAAAAAATAAGGCTCCCATTGAGGATCATTCTCCTACTGAATATCATAATCATGATGTTTCGCATATGGTAAGATAACTTTTTTTCTCTTTCTCCCATTCGTAAGATATCTTTTTTAGCCATGATGATGGGTAGTTAGGGTTTAGTTATGTCATTTTGGAATTTGATTTTCATACTACTTTGGTAGGGATGACAATGGGTAGGATATGGGCGGATATGTCAGTATCCATATTATTGTCCTCTAAATTTTTTTCTATCCATATCCTTTTAATTTAATAGGGTAAGGATGCAGGTATTTATCCGTGGATATGAATTTATCCATGGGTATACTCATATTCTCAGAATAGTTTTTTAACATAATAATATCATCATAATTATATCAATCATGAAATAAATCAAAATAATAAATAAAATAAATTTAAAATAAAACAATAATTGTGACACTCTTTTAACTAAAATTTCAAATAAGATAGTGAAGAATAAAATATTTATTAATGTTTAAAGTTCTCACCACAAGTTACCACCGAAAAAAGAAAGAATTAGTACAAATATTATATTCAACTCGTGAACAATTTCTCCGGCTAATTTTCAAGAATTTATCAAGTCACAGGAATTAATGTATAGAACCAAAAAAAAAAACATATTTATATGAAATGTGAAGTTATCTTGAAATAATATGATTTCAGCAAAATAATTTTTTTTAAATTATATTTTTATTTTATTTTTACTTTTATTTTGCGAGTAGAGGATATTGATAAGGATATTTTACAATACCCATATTCTTATCCTTATCCTTGATGGGTATAGATTTTCTATCTATATGCACCCGCCAACTTTATTGGGTATATCCATTTTCGCCCATAGCGGACGGGTATACACGGGTAAGCGAGTATGCGGGTAAAATTGTCATCCCTATGCACACCCCTTGGCAAAACTATGGAGTCTTTGGAAGACTTAGAGAAACTTCTTGTTGATCTACACGCAGAGCATATTTTGTCTCAGAAGTTTCTGGCATCATATAGACAGGATCTTGCAGATCTCATAGAAAAGAAGCGAAGTGTGATGTTGGACATGAAAAGTTTCAGAGAAGCTATAGAGGAGAAGTTAGAGTATGGAACCAGGGAGATAATGGAGTTGAATGTCTTGAGAAAGCTTTTTGCTCTAGCTCAAGAAATAATTGGGGATAAAACCATTGGGGATTTGGCCATTGAAAAGCTGCAGATTAAGGCAGAAGTTGAAACTGCTACAACTGCTCTGCAAAAACTTGCTGAAATGAGTGGAGAACTTGTGAATAGAGTTAACAAGAGCCTCGAGACTAGGGATGTTAATTCTACCTGTATTCCCACTAACCCGTGGATACCCGCCTGCTATGTGCGGCTATGGATATACCCAATAAAGCAGGCGGGTGGATATGGATAGAAAACTTTTACTCGTCAAGGGTAAGGATAAGGATAAGGATAAGGATAAGGATAAGGATAAAGATATGGGTATTGTAAAATATCCTTACCCATATCTTCTACCCGCAAAATAAAAGTAAAAAGTAAAATAAAATATAATTTTAAAAAACTTATTTTGTTGAAGTCATATTATTTCAAGATAACATAAGATTTCATATAAATAAATATATATATATATTGTTCTATACATTAATTCCTGTGACTTGATAAATTCTTGAAAATTAGCCGGAGAAATTGTTCACGAGTTAAATATAATATTTCTGCTAATTCTTTCTTTTTTCGGTGGTAACTTGTTTTGAGAACTTCAAACATTAATAAAAAATTTATTTTTCGACTATTTTATTTCAAATTTTAGTTAAAAGAGGGTCACAATTATTGTTTTCATTTTAAATTTATTTTATTTATAATTTTGATTAATTTCATGATTGATATAATTATGATGATATTATTATGTTAAAAAATTATTATGAGGATATGGGTATACCCATGGATAAATCCATATCCACGGATAAATACCTGCATCCTTACCCTATTAAATTAAAAGGATATGGAAAGGATATGGATAGAAAAAAATTTAGAGGATAAGGATATGGATACTAACATATCCGCCCATGTCCTGCCATTGCCATCCCCAGGTGTGCATGGGTCGGATTCGGGTCAAACCCGGACCGACCCGAAAAAACCCGAATCTAAAACTCTTAATTTTTCTTGACTGAACCCGATTATTTTTCAGGTCAAGGTCAGGTAGAGGCGGGTTAAAGTCAGGATAGTCCGGGTTTTGGGTTTCCTTTGTTAATAGGTTGAAAATAATGACCCGAAATCCTTAATTTTTCAGGACCGAACCGAACCCGATGTTTTTTCGGGTCAAGGTCAGGTCGGTCCGGGTTTTCGGGTTCGGTCTTTTTGCACACCTCTATTTTCGCCCACATGTCTAGCTAATTCTTCAGCTAATATCTTCAATTCTTCCGGTTCTAATAGCCACTCCATGACCATCTTTTCCAAATTGGCCTCTGCAGCTTCAGTTCTTGCAGATTCCTCACTCTTCATCACTAATTTATTTCTCATATTTTCTATTTCCTCTTCTTTGAACGATAGTGCAGATTGTTGAGTAGGAATCTCCTGATCTTGCACCTTCAATTTAAGCTTTAAATCTTCTACATGTATGTTACACTCTCAGCTCCTTTTCTAATCTCTCATACCTAGAGTGAGCAACAACAATTTCCTTCTCCCTTTCCTGCAACTCCTCCTTGACACGATTCAACTTAGCATTCTCAACCAAAGTATAGGGATGACAATTCTACCCGCTTACCCGTGGATACCCGCCCGCTATGAGCGGATATGGATATACCTAATAAAGCTGGCGGACGGATATGGATAGAAAATCTATACCCGTCAAGGATAAGGATAAGGAATTGGGTATTGTAAAACATCCTTACCCATATTATCTTCCCGAAAAAAAGTAAAAATAAAATAAAATAAAATATTTCAAAAAAATATTTTGCAGAAGTCATTTCAAGATAACTTCAGATTTCATATAAATATGTTTTTTTTTGTTCTATACATTAATTCTTGTGACTTGATAAATTCTTGAAAATTAGCCGGAGAAATTGTTCACGAGTTGAATATAATATCTGTGCTAATTCTTTTTTTTTTCGGTGGTAACTTGTGGTGACAACTTCAAACATTAATAAAAATTTTATTTTTCAAATATATTATTTGAAATTTTAGTTAAAAGAGTGTCACAATTATTGTTTTATTTTAAATTTATTTTATTTATAATTTCGATTAATTTCATGATTGATATAATTATGATGATATTATTATGTTAAAAAATTATTATGAGGATATGGGTATACCCATGGATAAATTAATATCCACGGATAAATACCCGCATCCTTACCCTATTAAATTAAAAGGATATGGATAAAAAAAATTAGAGGTTAAGGATATGGATACTGACATATCCGCCCATATCCAACCCATTGTCATCCCTACTCGAGACTCGTGTTGATTCCAGTAGGATGCCAGAAAGTAGTACTAATTTGGTAAGCAATTAGCTTTCCGACGAAGTTAAATGAGTAATTGCACCGTTTTTAGTTTTGACTGAGCAACTTGTTGAAGAGGCTGGGATTGTTGATGACAAGACTCGCACACATGAGTAGGTAGTAGAATTTGTACATAAGAGATATATGATTCATTTTGTTTCATATCACGAGCACAACGTTATTCAGTGTTGGCTGTTTACCGACTAGGGATGACAATTCTACCCGCTTACTCGTGCATATCCATCCACTATGGGCGGATATGGATATACCCAATAAAGCTGGCGGGCGGATATGGATAGAAAATTTTTACCCATCAAGGATAAGGATAAGAATATGGATATTGTAAAATATTCTTACCCATATCATCTACCCGCAAAATAAAAGTAAAAATAAAATAAAATATAATTTTAAAAAAATTATTTTGTTGATGTCATATTATTTCAAATTAACTTCAGATTTCATATAAATATTAATATATATATATATATATTGTTCTATACATTATTTCCTGTGACTTGATAAATTCTTGAAAATTAGCCGGAGAAATTGTTCACGAGTTGAATATAATATTTCTGCTAATTCTTTCTTTTTTCAGTGGTAACTTGTGGAGAGAACTTCAAACATTAATAAAAATTTTATTTTTCAACTATATTATTTAAAATTTTAGTTAAAAGAGTGTCACAATTATTGTTTTATTTTAAATTTATTTTATTTATAATTTTGATTAATTTTATAATTGATACAATTATGATGATGTTATTATGTTAAAAAATTATTATGAGAATATGGGTATACCCATGGATAAATCCATATTCACGGATAAATACCCGCATTCTTACCCTATTAAATTAAAAGAATATGGATAAAAAAAATTTAAGGTTAAAGATATAGATACTGACATATCCACCCATATTCTGCTATTGTCATCTCTATTATTGACTCGTGTTGAATTCGGTGCATCGTGCCTTTCAAATATTCAATGATAATAGACTGGGCTCGCTGACAATCAGCTGCCGTTTAGTATGCTTACCTAAGAAATAGCTTGAATCTAATCTCAAATATGTAATTTCGAGATTCACCTCCCTAATGTAGAATAAGAAGACTAATTTAAAAAATAATAAGACTTTATAGTTGCTGATAATTTCAAATCCGGATTTAAATGGTTATTTCAATGTTTAAATGTAAGTATAATTTAAATTTGTTCTATTCAAAAATTATGACGTAAAATATATCATGAAAAAATATATATATATATATATATAAGAATATTCTATGTAATTATTTATTTTAAAATATTTACATTATTTTTTTTATTATATTAATTTTTATAATTTAAAGATTATTCGAATAAAAAATTTAATAATAAAAGCTTTTATTTGATTATAAGAAATTAATGTAAATCGAAATTATAACAAAATTGATTAAAACTACTCTATTGTTTTAGGAAATAAAGCCCTATGTGTCCTAAGACCAATTTTTTGATAATCATATGTGTATAACTTCTCCAAACGGTTGGATATAACATAATAGTTAATTTGATGTCGATTTCCGAATCATCATAAGTATTCAAAATTTTAAATAATTCAAAATTATAATGATATTGACTAAAACTACTTAATTGTATTAGGAAGTAAAGCCCCAAGTGCCTCAAGGCCAAGACAAGTCTTTTGATAATTCATTTGTGTATATCTTCTCCAAACTCTTGGATAAGACAGAATAGTTGATTTGATGTCAGTTCAGAATCATTTTAAGTATTCAAATTTTAAAATTATTCAAAATTATAATAAATTTTATTAAGCCTACTATATTGTATTACAAAACAAAGCCCCTAAGTGGCCCAAGGCTCAAGACTCTTATTTTGATAATTCATATGTGTATAACTTCTCTAAACTGTTGGATAAGACACAACAATTAATTCGACGTCGGTTTCCGAATCATCTTAAGTATTCAAATTTTAAAGTAATTCAAAATTATAATAAAAATGATAAAAACTACTCTATTGTATAAGGAAACAATTGCCTAAGTGCCCCAAGGCCCAAGACCCTTCTTTTGATAAATCATATCATTATAGCTTCTCCAAACTATTGGATAAGACATAGTAGTGTATTCGATATCAGTTTCCTAATCATCATAAGTATTAAAATTTTAAATTAATTCAAAATTGTAGTAAAATTGATTAAAATTACTCTATTGTATTAGGAAACAAAGCCCTAAGAGCCCCAAGGCTCTTCTTTTGACAATTCATATATGTATATCTTCTCCAAACGGTTGGATAAGACACAACTATTGATTTGATGTCGGTTTTTGAATCATCATAACTATTAAAATTTTGTTCAAAATTATTATAATATTGATTAAACCTACTCGATTGTATTATAAAGCAAGCCCCAAGTGCCCCAAGGCTCAACGTCGTTCTTTTGATAATTCATATGTGTATAACTTCTCCAAATTGTTGGATAAGACACAACAGCTGATTCGATATCCGTTTTCCAATCAGCAATAATATTAAAATTTTAAAATAGTTTAAAAATAAAATAAAATGGATTAAATCTACTTGATTGTATTAGGAAACAAAGCCCCAAGTGCCCCAAGACCCAAGACCTTTCTTTTGATAATTCATATATGTATAACTTCTCCAAACTGTTGGATAAGACACAATAAATAAGTGGACATTGGTTTCCGAATCATCTTAAGTATTCAAATTTTAAAATAATTCAAAGTATAACAAAATCGATTAAAACTACTCTAGGGATGGAAATGGGCATGATATGAGCGGATATGTCAGTATCTATATCCTTATCCTGTAAATGTTTTTCTTTCCATATCCTTATAATTTAATAGGGTAAGGATGCGGGTATTTATCCGTGGATATGGATTTATCCATGGGTATACCCATATTCTCATAATAATTTTTAACATAATAATATCATCATAATTATATCAATCATAAAATTAATCAAAATTATAAATAAAATAAATTTAAAATAAAAAAATAATTGTGACACTCTTTTAACTAAAATTTCAAATTAGATAGTTGAAAAATAAAATTTTTATTAATGTTTGAAGTTCCACCACAAGTTACCACCGAAAAAAGAAAGAATTAGCATAAATATTATATTCAACTCATGAACAATTTCTCCGGCTAATTTTCAAGAATTTATCAAGTCACATGAATTAATGTATAGAACCAAAAAGAACATATTTATATGAAATCTTAAGTTATCTTGAAATAATATGACTTCACCAAAATAAATTTTTTTAAATTATATTTTATTTTATGTTTTTTTTTTTGCGGGTAGAGGATATGGGTAAGGATATTTTACAATACCCATATTATTATCCTTATCCTTGACGGGTATAAAATTTCTATCCATATCCTCCCGCCAACTTTATTGGGTATATCCAATCCGCCCATAGCGGGCGGGTATCCACGGGTAAGCGGGTATGCGGGTAGAATTGTCATCCCTAATGACAACTTTCTTTTCTTTTAATTATTTATTATTTTGAGTGATGTAAACTTTTACTATGGGCACGGTTGAATATAGTTAATTCCTTTTTTTGTCAGCAAATTTGTGAGATCGATTAAGTCATCTTTTGATTGAATCTTCTTTTAAAAGTTGGTCCTGGGCATACTTGAGGACAAGTATAAGATAGTGTGGGGGAATTTGATTGAGCACAAAATGTGCATTATTTTTACACTAATTTATTTTATGATTTGAGGACCTTATTGAAGATTTGCTATTAATTTGCATGTTTTTGTAATTTTGGACAGAGTGGAGGCAATTATACAAATAAGAAGGTTTTTGAGGATTAATGACAACAATTGCCAAAGTAGAGTCAAAGTCAATAAGATTTTATCTGAAGACTTATTTAGAAAGTAAATAAACTGATACGATTTTTTAGGATTTTTATGTTTTGAATTTAAAATTTTCAAATAAGGATTCTGAGATTTTTATTGATTTTCAGTTTTGTAATAGAGTATATATTTACTCTGAATGATCTGAATGGAGGAGTTTTTAGTTTTCAATAAAAACACTTTGTTTCTTCATTCTTTGTACGATCAATTTTATTGAGAAGATGATGTTCGCTGCGCCCATGGGGTGCTGAACTAGTCTCATCTAGCTAAGTCAATTATACGTGTTGTGAGAATTGTGTTTTAATTTATGTGCTTGTTTATTATTTGTGTATTCTCTACGGGCATGGTTAAATGCACATGTTATTCTAATTAGTTAATTAAGTGCACAATTGATTGGTTAATTAGGATTAACACATTGCAAGTCAAATAGCTCGTAGTTAAATTGACCTAGGTAATGTTGAGAGTGCATAATCATAATTCAAGAACTTTCCTACTGATTCAATTGGCTATGGTCACGGGTCTTTTCTAGTTCTTAATGCGGTCTACTTTAGATGAGTGATTGATTCGAAGAGTCGTACCCGGTCAGTCTAATAGCTAAGGAAAAGATTTGTTATTAGACACGTTATTAATAGCTATAACTACGACTATTTAACTGCATATATATACTTAGTTTCGATGATCAACATTACATTGAATAAGTTGACTTACCTGGATGTTTAAATATCATTAATTGTTTTATTCTGTTAATTTCATTTTTAGTTTAATTATTCATATATTCTACACCCCAGCTTTATTTGATTTGGTCTTAACATTTACAATTATTGATTTCCGTTCTCTGTGGGATCGACCCTGTTTACTACAAGTTTATTTATATTACAGGTTAAATTTATATTGACGGATTCGACACCTGTCAAGATCTTTTAGATTTTTTTTTTTTAAAATACAAAATATCTTTTATACCCTTATAACATATGATATATAACTCATTAATTCATACTTTATTTTACTTACTTTACATATAAATACTATTATTTTGAGAGATATAAAATTATGATAACTTGAAATTTTAAATCGACAATCAAATTTTTTATATAAGTTTGTAAATTCTTTATATAATACAAATTTGTAAGATTTTATAAAACTTTATCTTCTATTATTATTATTATCATAATATTTTCAACTTGAATTTTTTCTTTTTAATTGAGTTTAAATATATATATATATATAATATTCATATTTGAATTGGTTTCATGTAGAAAAAATATCGAACAAAAAATATATATAGTAACTACATGTATTTCTTACATGTAGATATTATTTCATATTTCAATACTCAACTCTCAATTTGAATTTTAAATTTAAACCGAATTTTAAATTTAAACCAAATTTTGTGAATTCCTATATGATAACAATCAATGAATAAATATATTCCAATATTAACAAACAAGTGAAGATTATAGTTGCTTCAAATAACTATCTATATATTCATTCGAATTTATTCAAATAGTAATTAAAAGTTCAAATCGTATCATGATAATAATGATCTATTTCTTGGTGAAGTTTAAGAACTTGAGATGGTTGATATACATTATTTAATTTTAAATCTTTTATTGTTTTGAAATTTGTATTTTTTGTTTGAATATTTATATTTAATACCCTTTAAGTAATTATAACATCTTAAAGTATTTTTAAAAGTGATATTTCCACACGCTTTAAAATTGATAAGTACTTATTTAATTGATAACCAAACAACTAAACTTTTATTCTTCAAAACTCTACTTCTAAAAGATCTATTATTAATAGTTGTCTACTTCTAAAAGATCTATTATTAATAGTTGTGATAAGTAGGCAGATCACAGTTGATAAGTAGTTGTGATACATTACAGTTGTCTAATAATTCGAGTCAAATTTAGTACAAAGAAGAGCCAACAAATAAGCTCGAACTTCAAGATATCAACAACACCACCACATTATCAGTCGATGAGCCTAACATCACCGAGCATAAACCCATCCAACACAGAAACAACTTCTGAAAACTTCGGCACGATTACACGCTCCTCGTTCCTTGCCGTTAACCACACTTCATCCATATACATCTTCTTTTCGTGTCGGTTATTTGAGAAGATGTATATGGATGTTTAGGGGGAGAGTTGATGGTAGAGGAAATCGATATTCATGTTAATATATGGACTTGCACCGAAGTCATGGGCAAATTATTTGTATCTGATGGTTGGTGGTAAAGGAAAGATTTTGACATGTAAAAAAAGGATTAAGAGTTGTACTTGGTGCATTAGGACAATTTGATATCATTATTAGAGCCAGAATCTCTTTAGAATTACCTCTTCAATGGGTCAGATTGATTCGGTTACTGTGTTCAAATTGCAGAATATTTACAGAAGATCTCTAATATCACTGCATGACGAACCGAGTAGTGAAAAATTTGATAACGTTGAAGTTTCCATTATTATAATAGATGAAAGTCCAATTAACAATTGAATATTATCATTCTTCCCACCACAGTATCGGAATCTCATCAGTTAAGAGTGAAGGAGGCATTTTGTACTGCTTGGAAATAAAAAAAAATACATTCAACCTTCATCTTGCACGATAGTGTCCTGTCAATTGTGTTTAACACTCACCTTTTTCAAATAAGAATCATCATTGGATGTCAGATTCCCAGTACTAACGTCTGATCCAACTCAAAAATTAAGTGAAGCTTCTTATACAAAACCCTGAAAATGCTCTGGACTTCAAGATGATAGATTTCTTCTATAGTAAGTTTACAATTTCAAGTTCGAAATAATTTCTAATTTTGCTCTGTCTTAACAGGTACGCTTCCATACTCTCTCATTCTTAACTTCTATAGTTTCATCATGTCATCTTATTTTTAATTCTTAAAATGAACTTGTGAGTGAATCTCTATCAAATTGAGAAGTTATTTGTAAGTTGTAGATTGCTATTAGTAAGTTTGCTCTCAAGCGATGTTAATCATCTTAACCCTATAAAATTTTTGAAACCTTTAAGAGCATATATACAGAAAGCCAATATGTTAGGGTTATAGTTGACAATTTTTCAGTCATATGTTGATAGTCATTAACAATTTTAATTCAATTTCCTGCAATGGTAATTTTCATAGAGATATTCTGGAACCAAATTTCATTGTCTGTTTTTTTTTCATGCATTTTGCTCCTTGCTATGCACGCTTTATTAAGTGAATATGTTAGTTGTATGATAGAAGTTTTTAATTTTTGCAACTTGATATTGTTATATATTGTAGATTTGTGATCTGTTTACTCAACCGACACATACAATGTTCAAAAATCATATGAAGGATTAGTAATTCATATGAAATCGTTTTTCTGTAAATACATATCTATGTGTCTACAATCTCTTTGACTTTTGGCTGTGATTTCAACTAACTATAAACATCATGTTAAATGTTATTAAGATCAACATATCGATCTTGGTTATACAATTTCAAGGTCAACATTGAACTTATCATTATATTTGACTTATCACATGCTGATTCTTTCCCTTTATGTTCAATATTTAGGGGTGTATATGATTTTACTCCTCTTTTAGTCATTTACTTTCAGGGCATTAAGGGTACATTGATTACAATCACTCTTGGACTACGTCAAATAGGAACAAACTTCATTCAGGTTATAAAGGTCTAATTGTGGTGCTAGACATGTCTTTCAACTTTTACGGAAAACGGGCAGAATATTTGGAAAATCTCGCTGCTTCAACCGGACAAATTCAAAGGGTCCCGATAATAGAAAACGGATCACCATGCCACGGATAAACCCTTGAGGCTACGTGGATAAACTCAAGGGACTACAGTCAAAAATTCTTATGAAGACTGCATTTTTACCGGACAAACCCAAACAGTTTTGATAGTAGAAAAATTAACACTAAGCTTACAGATAAACCTTTAAGGCTGCGGGAATAGACCCGATTAAACTCAAAGGGATACAGGCAAACTCCTATCAAGGAAGTGATCACCATGCCATAGATGAACCCTTGAGGCTACGGGGATACACCCAGATTAACTCAAGGGACTACATGCAGAACTCTTATGAAGACTGCGCTTTGACCGGACAAACCGAAAAGGTCCCGACAGAAGAAAAATGATTGATATGCTTATAGATAAACTTTTGAGGCTACGTGTATAACCTTGATAAACTCAAAAGGCTATGGGAAAACTCCTACCACAGAAGCGATCACTATGCCACGAATATACCTTTGAGGCTACGCAGATAGACCCAGATAAACTCAAGGGGTTACGGGCGACACTCCTATAAAGGAAACTATTATGCCACGGATAAACATTGAGGCAACAGGGATAGACCTGGATAAATTCAAGGCGCTACGGGCAAACTCTCGCAATGTAAACAACCGCCAAGCTATCAGTGAATCCTTAAGGCTACGGGAATACCCGGATAAACTCAAAGGAGCCACGAGTAAAAGGAGCCCCCTCCAACTGGCCTAAAATGCCAAACATTCAAAAGGGTCCGTTAATAAAATTGGAAATTGGCCCCCCAATTTCGATCGAAGTCTCCAATGATGAATTCAAGTCCTGCCTAAGGACCTAACGAGGACTGGAGATTCCATCGGTTACAGTTGAAACCATCAGTAATGGACACAAGGCATTAGCCCTAATTGTTACCGAACGTCACTAGCAACGAATCTCAAACACGGTTCCGAAAGCGAGAATTCCTAGTTCCGGCCGAAGAAGCCCAAGTTGCCAACTGGGGATTAGTCCACCATTTTGGACGAAGGCACCAAGAATACCCAGTTGCGAGAGGTGGCCCGATAACTGCCCCACTCTTAAAAGAGATCACGCCAAAAGTAAAATACTATTTGAAACTGGTCCAAGAGAGATAATCGCATATTTGTCCCACACATCGGCCGAAATAACCAAGGTAAAACACAGTCGAATTGTAAAATAAGATAAATAATTGGGGATTGACCCCCATATTGGGGATTGGTTCCAAATTTTGACCGAAGCCACCAAAGTCAAAAGCGACTGAAAGTGATCCTAAGGGTTAAAAATGATCTGGAATTGACCCCATATTTCAGCCGAAACGAACAAAGCTCGAAACACGCATCAAACAAGAAATCTTATTATATTTTTTACTAAAATTCTTCGGCAAACAGCACTTGAGAGAGAAAGCAACAAGCAGGAATAAGTATATTAAGGGAGTGAGATTATCTCAAATAAAATTCTCGATATGGATATGGTTTATTCGACTGAAAACGACCGCTAACTTACATTGTCATGCTCGAAAGATTCAAGCAATGGCAATAGGGGATTACTGTGATGGAAATGTAATTTACGATATTTAAGGGTCATAGGTAATGTTGTAGCAACCCAAAAAGTTTAAAGTTTCAGAGTTCCACAAGCAAAATGGATCAGAGCCTAAGACTAAGTCAATTTGATCAAAACCACCTTCGACCATAGCTATTTCGGCCGAACAAGTAGCTTACCAGGCCCTAGGAAGCTTCGGCCGAAACCATCTCGAGATCGTTCAGTACATCGAGAGTCAGAGCCCAACGAGCATAAGAGACCCAACAAAATTAGTCCTCGACTAGGAATGCCCAACTGAAGATCTGTCCGAATCCGAAAAGGAGAACCAATTCAGAAAGGAGTAGGAGAACTAATCCTAGTGGGAACAGAGTCTCATAGCCTTCTATAAATAGAGGGAAGACAAATAGAAAAAGGAGGGAAAATTCTTTAATCAAAGAGCTATATTGCTTTGTAAATTTTAGGGTAGTTCTTAATAATTTTATCCTTATAATTTGGTTGTGTTTAATCTCAAGTGTAAGAGTTTTGTAGAAATACAAAACTAAACCGATAATTAGTAATATAAATTTGACAATTTATATTAATATTAGTTACATATTTGAGTTAGAAGTTCAAAAATTAAATTTTACGATTTATATTGTGATAATCTTCAAATTTAAACTAACAAAATCAAAAACTAGATTTTATTTAAATTATAATTTCTATGAAGCTTAACATTTTACATAAATTATTGCATTATTTAAACTAAAATTACACTACTAGCCATCATTGGTTAAATAATAATAATAATAATAATAATAATAATAATAATAATAATAATAATAATAGTGATGATGATAATAATAATAATTTTTTAAAATTTGAAAAATCCTAAAATACCTTTGTTCAAAGTCACCGTCAACATCATCCACTTTATCAACGAAAATATGATAACTCTCCAAAAGATCATCCGTCATTTTTTGTTTTCATTCTTTTTTCTATGATTGTCTTCATTGTCATCCATCTTCACTAACACCAATATCTTCTCTATGATATCTTCTTTATGATGGAAACATCTCGAGGTAAGAATTCGAAAAAAAAAATTCTAAGGTCACAATGAGAAATCCTAAACCCTCAAAATTAAAGAGGAAGAATTAGGTTAAATTTTATTTATTAATATATTTATTTTTATTTTCAGTAGATTTTGTTAAATTTTGTGTTAGAGTTAATAGTTACATGATATATTTAACTAAAATGTTTCAAAACATTTTCAGTATAAGAGTTCTCATGAACCAAAAGTCCACCAAATTTACATTGCTTTTCTAATCGGAGACAATACTTTTTCATTATCTGGTCTGTCATCTTTATCTTTTTAAATATCCAAGAGTGTTTTGGATCTCAACATAACTCCCATTCAAATTCACATTATCAACGAAGATTGCTAAAAAGGAAAAATCAAACCCTAGTTTTTTTTAAAGCATTAGTAACATATCCTTCTTTAATCAAATACTCAGTCAAATTGTTGGGATGCCTTAAATCATAAGGAATTCTAAATTACTTGATTTACTAGAAATCCTTTTTAGAAGGAATTTCTATTTTGGTTTTGAATCTAGTTCTTAATTATTAGTTTTCCTTATTTGAGAGGATTTATTTTTCCTAATTGTTATTGTTTGTTTTTCCTAATTGAAAAGAAACTATTAGAAAAGCTTGTGATCACTATAAATAGAGTTGTATCGTAAAGAATAAAATAATATGTCCTAAAGATAATTACACATTGTGAGTGTGGGAAACACATTCGTGAGTTAGGATTTTTAGTTTAGGTGCTTTGGATTGTGAGACTTGAATTTAGCCATTATAGTGGAGTGTTATTCTCTTTTTTCGTGGAGTAGGCATATCGCTTAACCACGTTAAATCTCTTGTGTCTCTTTGTACTTTCCATTACTTTGTTGTTCTGTTTCTACTGTAGTTGGTGTTATTCCATTTCTTCTATTCCAAACATTGTTGGATGCGTTGTATATGTTCCCATAGCACCCCCTCAAAGAACCAAAGTGATCCACAATGTTGTTTGGGAATTTATATTGGATATAATTCACCGTTCATAATTAGATAACTGGAACCATGATTGGTGATATGTTTACTGCAAGATTTTCAGATTGCCATTTTAATGAAGAATTATTCGCATGACTTGGAAAGGATGATCCTTCTAATTTTGGGGAAAAAATGAACTCATTTGGAAAAGTGAAAGGCTGAATTATCTAGATCTACATACTGGTCAAAGTGAAAATGAAGTACGTAAGATAATTTATTTACAAACGGTTGCGAACCTGTTACTAGATAGTTTTGTTGATGCAACTAAAGTTACGAAATCTCATTAACTAGCCTATAATGCACCAGCTCGACTAGATGTTCCTACTAATAAATCAAAATAGATGGTAACTATAGAGGCATCTGAAGTCCAGAAAAAGCGTGGTAGACCTGTTAGTTCCAAAGATACTATACCACGAAAATAAAAAGTTAGAATTGGAAACACTATTGATGTAATACCTTCGAAAGATACCAGTCAAAGTTTACAAATTGTGAAAGTTGAGAATCCGAATGCAGAAAATACCTCTAAAGAGGTAAATGTATCCAAAAATGAAGAAATATCTATTAATTATACAAAAGAGATTTGGAACCGTGAAAACTTTGTAGTTGATAATATGTTTTCATATGCAGTAGTTATCGATGTGATAAATGATGAGTATGAACCTCAATCCATAAATGATTATCGGAAACGAAATGACTCACCAAATCGAAAGAAGCAATTCAGGCAGAATTAAGTTCATTCAATAAACGAAACGTTTTTGGACCCATTACTGAAACACTAAAAGGTGTTAATTCAGTTGGTTTAAATGGTTGTTCATTAGAAAGCGAAATGAGAAAAACGAAATTATGATATATAAAGCCCGATTGGTTGCTCAGGGTTTCTCACAAAGGCCTGTGATTGATTTTAACGAAACGTATTCACCTGTGATGCATACAATTACTTTCAATTTTTGATTGGATTGGCCAAAGAAAGGAATCTGGAGATGAGGTTAACGGATGTGGTAACTACATATCTATATGGTTATGTGGATACAAAAATCTTCATGAAAGTTCCAGAAGGATTAAAATTCCTGAAATTAATAAACCTCGGGGATTATACTCAGTGAAATTACAAATGTCACTATATGAATTAAAACAGTCTAGACGAATGTAGTACAATCGTTTGAGTGAATATTAATTTAAGGAATGGTACATTAATGATGTTATTTGTCTATGTAGATTTGCAATAGTAGCAGTCTATGTTGATGATATGAACTTGATTGGAACGCAAAATGGAATTTTAGAGACTGTTGAATATTTGAAATGAAAGACCTAGGGAAAACAAAATATTGTCTGGGATTGGAAATTGAACATAAAACTAATGGAATTTTGATCCATCAAAAAACTTATCAGAAAAGATCTTAAAAAGGTTAAATTTGGAAAAATATCATCCATTAAGCATCCTGATGGTCGTTCATTCTCTTGATCCCAAAAAGAATCCGTTCAGACCCTAAGGTGATGATGAAAATGTTTTAGAGTCTAGAACATCATACTTGAGCGCAATTGGTGCCCTCCTATATCTAGCCCAATGTACGAGACCGGAAATTGCTTTTGCTGTAAATTTATTGGCTAGATATAGTTCTGCCCCGACTCATTGCCACTGGAATGGAATTAAACATATCCTCAAATATCTTCGGGGAACTATTGATTTGGGACTATTTTATTTGAATTTGGATAATCCTTTTGGGTTGGTTATGCTAATGTTGGCTATCTTTCAGATCCAGATAAAGCTCATTCTAAATCTGGATATATTTTTACATATAATGGCACAACTATCTCTTGGAGATCCATAAAGCAAACTTTGGTTGCTACTTCCCAAATCATGTCGAGATTTTGGCGTTGCATGAAGTCAGTCGGGAATGTGTCTGGTTGAGATCGGTTATACATCATATCCAGAGTTCATGTGGAACCCCAGAAACATCCAATGAGCCAACAATTATTTATGAAGGTAATGTTGCTTGTATCGCCCAAGTGAGAGGTGGGTATATCAAAGGGGATAGAATGAAGCACCTATCTCCCAAATTTTTTTACACCTACGAGCTCCAAGAATTCGGAAAAATCAACGTGAAGCAGATTCGATCTTCTAACAATCCAGCTGATTTATTAATGAAGACATTACCAACATCCACATTTGAAAAGTTGCTTCACAAAATTGGAATGCGAAGACTCTCCAAATTTGGTGATTAATTTATGAGTGTTTTCATCAGGGGGAGTTTTGTAAAATGTCTAGGTTCAATTGTACTCTTTTTCCCTTATCTAGTTTTTGTCCCACTTTTTTCTGATAAGATTTTTAGTGAGGCAGTTAATGAATGGAATGAATCCAAAGGGGGGGTGTCATGTAATAATGGTTATGGGTTGGATTCCACACAATGTATATGCGTCAAATTGCATGAAGCATTAAACTATGCCTATAAATAGAAGAAGAATGCTATGAGAATTTTTGCTTGATTCATTTGAATCAGGTAATTTCTTTCTCCATATCTCTCTGTTTATGTTATTTGCTTATTTAATTTTATAACAAAAATAACATTAAAACAAAAAAAAAAAGAATATTGTGATAAGTTTAAATAAATGAAAATATATTGATATAACATAATTTGAAAAACAAAATTGGAAAAAAAAAACACAAATGAAAAAAATGCTTACATGGTAAAAAAAATATATGTGGGAAAATTTTTGTTTAGACCATAAAAAGTTTAAGTATGCAATTATAAGCTTATTTTAAAAAGTTTGCAAAACTAAACTTTGATTTCACTTCAAAGGTCATTCCCACACTGTGACTGTAGTTCACAAAATATAAACGTAGTTCATAAATTTGTAAATAGTAAAAATTCAAGGGTATTTAGGAAATTAGGCATTTGGAGTGAAAATCAAGCTTTTAAAAGCTTGTTATTGTATATTTTTCTAAACAGGCCTATAATTGTATTTTGAAGTTTACAAGACTCATTTAACACAATTATCACAAATTAATAATAATAACAATATACTTTCTCCGTTTCAATTTACTTGCAACATTTGAATAATGTATACTATTCATTGACCAATCTTATTTTATGTATTATTTTTTATATATGAAATAATATAGTCAAATGGGTATTATTTTATTTGTTTTGATGTCTATTTTTCAAATATTAAATTTATATAATTTTTAGATATGTATTATTAAAGATATTTGCGGGTAAAATTAAGCATTGGACAGCGTGTCTACGTGAAATGTGTCAAGTATTTTGACACGGATAAAGTACAATGAAGATTAAAAAAAAAGTAGTGAAATTGCATCTAAAGTATAAATAAGTTTAAATCTATAATAATAATAATAATAATATTACCTCCGTCCCAAAAATGCTGTCACATTAGGTTTTTGCACATTTGTCAATACATAATTTCAACGGAAAATATCTTTAATTATAGACGACGAAAAATAAGTTTAATTTTATATTTAAAAAATAGGCATTAAAACGAATAAAACAAGATCTCACTCGACTATATTTTTTCTTATACATAAGTCACAAAATGTAAAATAAGATAGTTGATAAATAATGTACAAAACACTAATGTGGCAACTAATAAGGAACGGGGGAGTAATAATTATAGAAAAGGTGAATTATTCTATAGTATTCACGTTTTAAGGTTGCTTATCACCTCCTCTATTCCGGTACACATAGTTACCATCACCTTCATCACACGTTGTTTCATTATTTCAGTTGAATAAAATAGATGTGTCGAATCGAAGGAAAAACACATCAAAACTATCAAATATAAAATTACAAATATATATATATATATATATATATAATAAGGTACCATACCCATAATATGTAAATTGTGTAAAACTTCCTCACTTAGTTGACTATTTAAATAATAAAAAAAATTTAGGGATGATAATTTTTGTTCTGACCCGCAGACCTGACCTATCCCAAGGTGATCTGATTTGTCCGGATCTACCCTGTACGTGAAATGAGTCAAGTATAAGTCATCCTACCCACCCCGCATGCAAGGCAGGGCAAGTCTAAATCTAGTTGGTGCCTTGCCCCACCCAGCTCCGTCCCGTCCCGCCATGTTCATTAGTTTTTTATTTTTTATTTAGATAATTATTTTTAATTTTTTAAAATAATTTTAATTTACTACTAGTATTAGACAGAATATTAATATTTAAAAATTTTAATTTTTGTAGCATTTAAATAGTATTAAAATTAATTATTTTTATTAACATTAATAATATTTATGTAATTTTATTAAATGAAAAATTTAGTTGAGCATAAAATATTATAATAAATTAATAATTTTTATTAAATTATTTATTTTCAAACTCAAATAGCATTGTAAATTTAAAAATATAACTTTTGGCAAAGTCAGAAGTAATATAAAAATTACAATTTAAATACAATATTTGGGTAAAATAGAGTCATGCAAGTCCCTGCAGGACAGGTCACGAGTCAAAATTTTCTATCCTACACCACAAAACAAGCCGGGGTAGTCAGATCAGTCTGCAGGTAGAGCATATCCAATATCTCAATGACTTGTCCCGATCTGCCCCATTGTTATCCCTCGGAATGTCTTCATGTAAAGAAATTGAGTTGCAGTGATTGAAGTTTTCATGTAAAGTGGTACATTTTAAATTCAATTCCATAAATAGAACTCTTACCATGGTAGTTACCAGTAAGTTTATCAAATGTACTAGTTTTACTACAAATTTGAAAAATAAAAAAATTTAAACCCGAAAAATAAGAAGATTTGTATAAACATTCGCGACAAAGAGAAGATAAATAATAGATTGAATAACAATACCTATCTGAGATTGGATAACAGTACCTATTTTAAATTCGATAACAACACATCATAATAATCAATTTTTGGATATCGATATATACAAATGAATAAAATATTTAAATTATATATAATAAACAAATAAGTTTGCAAGAGACCGATGGATTTTCTTAATTTGTAAATACGACATTTATTCTCCTATAAATCATTTTTTACTATTAATTTCTAAAAAAAAATCATATTTTCAAAAATTTCACGTTATTATTTTTATTTTGAAAAGTGTAAAATTACCTTTTGATATTATGGAATGATTTTAGGAAATTAGAGTATTTGAATTATTTTAAATAATTCTAAATTTTGTTTTCTATTTTTTAATTTTAACTATAATTTTTTTTTTTTTATAAAAAATTTACTAAATACAAGCAAATATTATGTAGTTAAAATAATTTTTAGTAAATATATAGTTTGAATAATATTTCATAATTTTTTATTTAATAATTTTTAATTCTTTTGAACTTTAAATTTTAAGTCTAAACAATAGAAAAAAAAGGTTTAATAGTTTTTAATAATTTAAAAATTATTTTAATTATTATTTTTAATTTAAAAAATTATTTTAAAAATACCTAGAAAATTATTAATGAATAAAAATATTTTAAAAAATACAAATGATACAAACAAACCTAGAATATAATAATTAAAATAAATAATAATAATAATATATAATAACGGAAAATTAGTAAATAATTAAAATACATCATTTATGTTGTAATATAATAAAATTAAAATTAAAAATTTAAAATAAAAGTTAATTTTAGAAAATGGTAATTATTTAAAATCACTCCCTAATACCAAAATTAATCAGTATCATAATCTTAGTTGTTTTGATGGTAGGAATGCTTTTCCAAAATAGAATAAAAAAAAAAAATTAAAATAATTTGAAAGAGTTGACTTTTTTTTTTTTTTTTTTTTTCCTTTCCTGGAATAATCGCATATAACTATCTACTATAAGATTATCTTATCCATTCTACAGCGTGTGCAAATGAAATGGAGTGGAAATCTGTAAATCACATTAAATACATTATTACTATTATAAAATGAAGAGACATTGAAAAGAGGAAAATCAGAGAGCCGTTAAGAATACAGATACACACACAAGACAGCGGTCCAATCAAACCGAGCCTTAAGCATGTTACGCTTTTAATTTCTCAAGACCATAAACATTCAAAATAACTCACGTGACCTTCTCAGCAGAGAGATTAGTCACATTAATAGCGCCTTCTTTAAAGCTGCTATGCTAGGGAAGGCACCATACTGCACGAGACGAGACTCACTCCTCATAATCTCTCTCATTTGCTTTCCCTATAAATAATAAACTCATCTTTGTGTTTTCCAGGTTGAAGACTTTCCAAGGTAAGTTCAATCACAACACGCTTTGGTTTATCATTCTTTTCTTTTCATTTCATCTTTAATTTCTATAATGTTTGTTTGTAGGTTGTTAGAAGAAATGGAGGATGAAGAAGACTTTATTAGTAAGATGAATGATGACATTTTAGGCAACATTCTGTCCCTTCTAGATGAGACCAAAGATGCTGTTAGAACATCTGTCTTATCCTCCAGATGGAAGGAGCTTTGTACTCTAATCACCAAACTGTATCTTGTAGGCAATTCCATAGACTTTCTGCAATCGGTAGAGCATTTAGTGCTCCGTTGTAGATCAAAAACCATTACGGATTTTCATTTACAATATCAGCGTAGGGGTGGTCTTAATGACAGTGAGGTAGCCCAAGTCTTCAATGTTCTGTCATTCGTAGCAGAAAGGAATGTTCAAACTGTTTTTCTCAAGATTTTTGAGGATATTAGACTTCCAGAGAGTCTGATAACATGCAAGAGTCTTGTGAAATTAACCTTAGCTCATGGCTGTATTAAGAGCTTTCCTACTAATGCTGTTATTTTTCCGAGCTTGAAATTCCTTTCTTTGAATATCAATATTCCAGATAGGTTCTTTCTGTGCCAATCCTTCATTAACAAATGCCCTGTACTTGAGGAGTTGATTGTTAGTGGATTTGTTGGAAGCTATGGCGATAGGGATGCTTCTATGTTAATTACTTTGTCCACACTTAGGAGGTTGAAATTGGATTTGAAAAGCTTTTGTGTGAATACATGGGTGCTTCTAGCTCCAAATCTTGAATCTCTTTGTGTTACGAGGTATGGTACCACACATATTGAAATGGAGCCGAATCCGTTCCTTTGTGAAGTGGTGTTTGCTTGTGATGAATGTAAGATGTTGACGGAAGATATATCGCCTGATAGGGAAATTGGATTTGTAAATGCAATCGCCTTTGCAAAGAACCTGCGGGTGTCTGGTTGCTTCATTTGGGTAAGTTTAAGTGTTTTAACTTTGAGGTTTTGATTAGATTATTTATTGCTTTTTGTTTTTAAAATGCAGAACCTTACCCCCTTCATTCCATATATGCCATTGATGAATAATCTGACTCATCTATCTATGGAGTTCAACATTTCAACTCATCAATGGTCACTCAACCTACTCAACTGCATGCCTAATCTCCAAGTTCTTGCAATATCCATAGTAAGTTAAATTAATTAAAAGAATGGAATATAATGCTACCTACATTCTCTTTATTTAATTTTTGTTGTCAGGTGAAGGATGCTTGGAGAAAATTTGAGGACCAGACTGTTGAGGTGGAGTCGCTGAATGAAGTTCCCATCTGCATATCTTCAAGTATCAAGGAGATTCATTTTGTTAAGATGAAAGCTCCACTTTTGAGTGTGGTTAAGTATTTCTTGGAGAACTGTGGAATTCTGGAGAGGTTTTCAATCAACTTCCCCAAAAAATCAGAGAAATACGAGTACATCAAAATTGAACTCCTCAACTTTCCAAAAGCATCTCCTTTATGTGAAATTGATTTTGAGGATTAGTGATGATGGTAATGTCATTTACTTTATTTTAAGGATTTTTCTTCCATTGCAATATGATTAATTTGCTAGGGAGGGAGATAATTGTAGGACACAACCATATTTTAATTTTTACTTTCATGCTTAAACCATATTAGATACTCTTGATGACTATTAATTTATTTGAGAACAAAATATAATAATATATCGTTGTGCAGGTTGGTGTTTTCTACGGTCATGGAGAGGAACATGAAAGAAGCTGGAAATGGAAATGGAAATGGAAGAATAAAGACATGCTCAACCAAATTGGGAGAGAAATAGTTGGAATGAGAGAATCTGAATTTGTTGAGCATATTGGTACATTTTTCTACTCATACTGTGCGTGGATCATTAAGACACTATTTGTTTGGTGATTTGACGTTCATGTTGGATTATATTATTCTATTTTTATTTTAATTTGGTTATTTTATTATTTTATTGGTTTTTAGCGGTAATTTTAAATAAAAATAATTTATTATAATTAATTAAAATTAATTAAAATTTTATTTTATTTATTAAAATCGTATAAAGTACTTAATAATTTAATTCGTCCCATTCAGTAAAAATTGAAAATCGTGCTACCCCTATATTAATTTTTAGTTTATGACAAGTCCGTGGTGTAGGTGGTAGAGAGGAGGGAATGAACTTTAGGATTTTTTTTTTTTTTCTCTCCTAGGTTATATCTTTTTTATTTTAATATATTTATAGTGTTTCTGGAAGTAGGAAGAAAAAGAGAGGAGTTGAGTGCGGTTTGTGCTGTTTAATTTTATGAATAATTTCATCTATTTAGTTGGCCAATTTAAGTTCAGAACTAATTTATCCACCTTCCAACTATGAGTATTAATTTTGGGTGTATTTGGGATCGATTAGTTAAAAATTTTTTTTATTTATTTGATAATTTAAAGCACCCAGAAGTCTTTAAAAATTTATCTAAAAACTGATTATTTAATAATTTTTTTATAAAATTATCGAATTTTAGAAAATAGGTAAGGAGATACTTTTATAAGAGGATTAATTTTTTAAAGGGTTCCTATTTTTAATAAAATAACAAAAATAACCTTATTTTTTTGGAAATTTCAATTGTTTGGATGCTACATATCTTTCTAAGTCATTAATTTTCTCCTATTTTAACATTATAGTACCGCCTATGTCTTTTGTATTATTACTAAAAATAAAAATAAATAATCTTTTTAAATGATAAAGAATTTTTAATTAAACAATAATAAATTTATTGATTTTTGTAAATTAACGCTCATTTTAAGAGTTGCTTCTTAGTTTGTATGCCCTCAATTTTTGCATATTTTCATTTGCAAATCTAAGATAAATAATAAAATTCTCCATTTTGGTAAAATCATCTCTCAATTATTCAAATATATAGTAAAAAATAGTAATTAATATATAAAAAAGGTAAAAATACTCTTGAGAATTTATATATATATATATATATATGTGGAAAAAATGGTGAACTTAAAAAAATATAAAAATAAAAAATAAAAAACCTATTAAATAAAAAAATTGAAAAGAAAAATAGAAAAGTATGTCCATTTTGGTAATTTACAAATACTTGTCTATATTTTAACAAATCCATTTACCTCACTTATTTCAAAATCTAATCATTAAAAAATTTCTTTTCCAAACATCTCTCAAATTAACTTATAAACCAAACTATATCTTAAATTAAAAAATAAGTGGTAATTTTATAATTTAAGGCAATCTCAAACACACTCTTTGCCATCCCTAAAATTTGTATGTCCATCCTTTAATTTATTAAATTTATTTCATTATTTTTATACAAATAAAAGTGATGGAAATTTAATTGTATTAAAGCTATCTCCAATCTAAGTGACGATTCTGCATTTTAATCTAAAATTTGCTCCAACCACATTCCATTTCACATATTCCAATATAAAAATTTTGCTTGACATTTGGCATGAGAACTAGAGACCAAATTTGGCATGTAAAAAAAACAACATGCCATTCTACTTTTTAATTTTTTTTAATTATAAATTGACCCCTAAAATTCAAAAATATTAATTTCAAGTATTTTGGTGCATTATATAAATATATATATATATATATATATATAAAATGTTTGTTATATAGTTGTGTTTATAATTTAGATTTGGTGTTAATAAATTATATAATTCGAAATATTATTTATTTTTAAAATATTAATATATTTAAATTTTAATCAAATATAATTTATGTTTATAATAAATAAATCTAAATCTGTAAATATATAATATGTATAAATAATCCTGATACTAAATTGATAAAATAAAAAATATAGTAATTAACATTATAATAAAATTTAAATTTTAATAGTAAAGATATAAACAAATCAAATATAAAGAATCTAATTGTTTTTCTTCGTAATATATTGATCGAATATTTGTGGGATCCGATATTATCATTCAAATAATTGAATGATGTATTAGTTGTTTACATTTAATTTAGTTAAAAATTTTTTAAATTGGCTTTTTAAAGTTCAAAATACAATTATAGGTCTGTTTTGAAAAACATATAAAAATAGGATTTTAAAAGTTTAGTTTTCACTCCATAGTCCAAGTTTTCCAAAATACCCCTGAATTTTTATAATTCACAGATTTTGTAAATTACACTCACAGTCTGTGAATTACGGTCATAGTATGTGAATGACCTATGGAGTGAAAATCAAACTTTAGTTCTACAAACTTTTCAAAAGTGATCTATAATTGTATAGTAAATTTTTTAGGGCCTATAAAAAAAATTCCCTTTAATTTATTATCAAAGTATTAAATGAATTATATTTTAATTCGTTGTCAATGTATTTATTTATGTATGTATTAAAAAATATATTTATTCAATTTAACTATTAAGTTATTCATTTTTTATAAATTAATTTAGAAATTAATTATTTTAATTATAATTACAATAATTTATTTTTATTAATTACTAATAAAAATTTCTATTTAAATGTAATCTAAAATAAAATTTTCGTAAATTATAAAAAGACCCCAAAAATGCCATTTTGATCTTTATATGATTGGAGATGAAAAAATTTGGAAGAATATGCTTTTTATTAATATCAATCATTCAATTCTATTAATCGATGCATACAAGTGTAAACAATCAATCAATAGGCTCATATCTATCAATTTCATCATATAAGACTCATATAGTGATGCATAATGGGGGTTACTTATTCCACAAATAATGACAGTTACTTATTCCTATAATTCGGGCCAACTCAATTATGTTTATTATAACTGAATGATAGGGGTAATAAGGCCATTAAACTCAATTATAGGACTTAACGGACATATTTGGAACCAAAAGTTATAAAGTTAAAGTTTGTTCAAAATAGGTCATACACGATTAGCTTGACGACAGACATATCGTTTAATCAAGACCTCAGATTTTAAAATGTAGAAATCAGAAGGCATAGACGACTAGCTTTAATACTTGCAAGTCATCTAGGCTAGTCAGCTGGCTCGTGAGATTTTCGAGAAAATGCAACAGAAAACTTGCTTCGTTACTATCTAGTTGCTAAGCAAGTTGTCTGGGTTTTAAAATCAAAGTTTTGGGATTTCAAATGACTTGCATTGCAAAGGCGATTTGCAAAATTTATGAATAGGTACTAGCTTGGCGACATGCAAGTTGTCAAGTTTCTTTACTAGTTGCTAGGTTTTTAAAAACTTAAAATTTAGAAATTTTTAGTTGACAGCTTCCAGGTTATCAATCTGAGCGATTTGCTCAATTTAGAAATGCAACCAAACAATATTGTAAGCAACCAAATTTTAAACACTTCATATATGATAATCAAATAACACATTCATGCAATTTATTTGACCAACAGCCCATTTGACTGAGCTCACGACACTAAAGAAAAGACTAACTTCATCAACTAGTTACAACAACATAACAATATTGACATATTTTAGATTTTAACATTTTAAGACTTGCATTATATACCATTCATCTACACTATCATAATTAGACCACGACTAATACATCCCAAGCATATTATTATGGCATACCTTATCATATCATAATAGAATAAATTCAAATGTTAAGCATCACATCCTAATAAAAAATTTATCATTTACACCAATCATGTTCATTATCACCATTAACTTTGAGTTGTATTATCACAGTCAATTTTATCATCAATATCATAAATGTAAAGCTTTCATGGTGATCGATAGCAATTTAGTATTTGTGGGTGATTAGGGTTTGCGAGTGTGAGTAAAAAAAAAAGGGAAGAAGAAATTGAATAGTTATTTTGGGCGTGTTTGGTAGATATATAAGGTGCATTTACACACTGGGTGCATTTACACACTAAATACACTTTTAGTAGGATTGAGCCAACATTGCCCAATGCAATTCCAAGCCCAATTTTTCATGAAACATGTCTCGAAACTTCCATCCAACTCTAAACAATACTTTGACACTTTAAATTGAAAACCACAACCAGTTATGAAATTTCAAAATTTTTGCTCAAAAAGGCAAAGTGGTCAATTTGCAAAGATTGACATTTTGATCCAAAACCAATATTTTTTCTAATTTCTAAGACACTTGACATCTAAGCTTTCAATTTTATCTAGTTGCCACTATTCTCTACTTACCTAAATTTAATCGCTCTTATCATTTCTATTTGCAATTTTATAAGAGTAGAATGAAAATAAAAATTTTAAAACACTTTGAAAATAGTCAAACATCAACCGAAAATTATATTTTTTTATGTTACAATTTTTGTTTGCTAAATTAATATGAGAAGTGTTTTACTTTTAGTGATGTATTTTGCTTGCAATATGGATGAATCAATCTCATTATTGGTTGTATGGATTGATTTTAAGATTTGTCCGAAAGGTATTACAAGACATTATTGAGTGAATAAATTGGTGCTTTTCTTTATAACTTCTAGTGGTCATGTTTCTCACCTTAGCAAGGTTGATTTAATTCTATTTTTGAAATGATGGAGTATATTGAAAAGTTGGAATTACTACAGTCTATGAAAGAGAATGATTAATTAAGTTCATAGTTATTATATATATATATTGATGAATAAAAAATATATATGTTTTTTGCATTATTTTTCATTATCATTTTACTTAGAATAACCTTTTCTGATCCATTTTATTTTTATTTTGTAGTAAAAGTGCAATAATGTTAATAATAAAGCTTAAAATGGAAGAAACGTTAAAATGAAGAAAAAAAAAAGGGTATAAAGGTTAAAGAAACCGTCAAATGTAGAACAATCAAAGTTTTACTATAATTTGACAATTAGAATTGTCAGAATCTGACTCTAAACTAAATAAATTTTAAAACCAATTTGCAAAGCGTTCAAAGCTTAATATTCCAAAGGGTAAATAAATTTTTAAACCAATTTGCAAAGCGGTCAAAGTTTAATATTCCAAAGCACCTTCATGCATTAAGGTCAAAGTAACAACAGCCTCAGCTAGTTCCACCACAGTGCGATCTGCTAAAAGAAATTTGTTGCATTCTACTGATATAGTGGAGATATTAATACTTAACCCCTCTTTGTCATCCTATAAGTGAATTAAATTGATCAAGTGATAATAATTTATATTTCAAAATCATTCTTATAAGGTGAACGTAATGAACCTCTAACAATGGATATTTTTATGAATTACTAGAATTAATTCCAAGTGAAAATACATGATAATAAATTTTGAAGTAAATTTGGTGATAACTCTACTTTTAATGTTTAAGATGTAAACTTATGGAACATCAGCTCTCTAGTTAGAAATATCTATTTAGGTATTGAGTTATAAATTGTTTGACCACTGAGGAGAATTCACCTCTTTTGATAAATCTTGTGTAACGCCCAACCCCCGGCCACGGCGGAGCCGTGAACGGAAGTCGGAGCGCCACGTTAATCAGATACAATCAGTAAAATTCAATATAAAAACGTTCACAATAAATAGAATCAATAATTCAGAGTACTTCATTGTTTGTAAAATTCGATAAAATCCATTGTTCAACAATAAGGAATAGTTTTAATAATATCATAACACGTAAACCAAATCCAGCAAAAGAAATGTAAAGTAAATGTTTTATATTAAAATTCCAAAATGGTTCGGTAGAAATTAAAAATAGGAATAGATGCGGAAAAATGAAGTGCTAAGATGTCCAATGCAGGTGCAGTAGACCCGTACTAGCTCAATGAACCTGTTAGTTTTCAAATAGAAGAGACAAAAAGAAAAATAGGAAAGCATCAGGCTATCGATGCCTGGTTAACAATTTCATACTCAAACAACCACAAGCAAATGCGTCTTATTTAGCATACAATCATGATATTCACACACAAATGAACACTAACCAATACAACCATTAAGTTCATTCAATATCATACACTTATATCAATAAGTCAATTCATATTATTTAATACACTACACATTTAATGAACATTTAATACATTGCATTTAATATGTCACAAATTTAATGAACAATTAATATATGACACATATTTTAATGAATATTTAATTTATCATACATTTAATGAACATGTAATCAATGTATCAATTAATGCCATTTAATACATCAAACATTTAATGCCATTCAACACATTTAAAGCCATTTATTTCTTTATGCATTTAATGGAGAAAAAGTAACAATTAATGGTATAGGGTGGAACACGGACCGTGTAGAGTCACACGGTCAGACCGTGTTCCACTCTGTTGGAAAAGGTGTCCGTGTGAGAAAAGTTACACGGTCCGTGTGATTTAACACGGGCAGACCGTGTAACACACTGATCAATTGGCTTTCTTGGGTATGGAAGACACGGACCGTGTGGCATAATACGGCAAGTCCGTGTAAACCTCTGCTGAACTATCTCCTAAGGGGTATTGGAACACGAACCGTATAAGGGCACACGGCCAGACCGTGTTCATGGCTGTGTCGTAAGATTTAGTTAATTATCAAACATGGTTTTCCTCACCCAACCATTTATGAAGAGAGTATTAATGTTAACTAGTTTATAACATTTCCCCATGATTAAGTACACCAAACAAACATGTTTGTCAACAACTAAGGCCAACAATACACAAATTTCTAAGAGAACCAACAATTAAATGCATGTTATTAAACCAACAATTTTCAAACAACCAATCTTCATTAATCAAGTTCAATTTACTCAATAATTAACATTTCACAATACAACAATATCTCAATTATAATTTTGACTGCCCCTAATCTAGACGTTTTATCGAAACGAGAGCAATAAGGCCGAAGCCTGACAATAGGTCCGAAGACCGAAATCCGTAGTGCCGTTTAATCCCCCTCGGGACGGTCATCTACCTGTGCATTCCATCAATAGATCCGAGGTTCAACAATATCAATAGCCCGCAGGCGGTGGTGCCGTCTCACCCAATAGAAGTCATTACTCCGGTTTCCAATAGTGGCTAGCTAAACCACGAATTACCTACATTTCAATAGGCCGAGATCTCTAATTTTTCCCTAATGACATGTCACTCCATCTCTATACCAATCTATGACCACGGGCAATCAATTAAGTAATTAAACACAATTTCAATTATCCTTATTATTTATCAATTCAATAACCTATTATCGGTGTTAAAAACCACACTAACAAATCATGTGACCGTATAATTATTTTAATCAATAATAACCACACTACATGTTACATGTTATGGTTCCAATATCCTCATTTAAACAATTACATATATAAATATTAAATAAAATAAATGCATTTATTACATAATAAATACACATTTAATAAATACAAGTCATTAAATATATATTATTAAATATATGTTATTAATGGTGCCTAGGTAACATAAACAACCAATATTCCAATTCATCACCATAACAATTTGACACAAAAATCCATATACACATTTATCATTCATTAAAATCATGTACACAATTATCTAGGCATTTATTTAATATGTTCAATATTAAATTCAACATTAAATATTTAATATTCAATATTAAATTTCAATACCAATTCCATCCATATGGTTATATATAATTAACCGGTTTAATGCACAAACAATTAAACACACATCAAACAATATTTAGAGCTTAAAACGGAATTGCTAACCTGTCCTCCGTCGATTAGCTAAACGGCGCCGGTTTGATTACCATTGTCACCTAAGTCGCCTAAACAATACAATTCATACAAGCATTTAATCAAACACTTGGTCTACACCAAGAACCAAACAATACAAACCCAATTTCTATCCCTTAACTAACCCGTCAATCGGACCTAGAGAGTCACAATCACAATTCTATTTATTCCATCAATCTAGAATTTAGTTTTTATCAATACGGTAAATCAAATCAATTTCTAGGGTTTCCTACATATCAATTTGAAAGAACTTTAATAGACAATTCAAATTCCAATAACTAATTTACTAGTAATAAATCATGGTATTATTAGCAAATCGATTTACAAAACGTGAAATTAAAAACTTAGGGTTTAAGGAATACTTACAATATTCGTAAGAAGAAACTTGAGAGAAACTCCATAATACGTGTTTTTGAGAGAAACAAAACAAATGAGAGATTTCAATTGACTTAGGGTTTTACAAGTGGGCTTCTTTTAAAAACATGAGCTATGGGCCTTTTATAAAACAATTATAAAACACCTTTAAAATCAATGTAACGGTTTCTAAAATATTTTCCGTTTATGTAAAACTTGATTTTCATTTTAAATTCCTAAATTCTTAAAACGCTTTTAAAGACGATCAATTTGATATATTTGACTCTATACTTCCGATTGACTTCCTAAATTACCATTTTACCCTTTAACCCGAATTTTGACCGAAAAGTCAAAATTCACCCGAAAACACGGAAATTTCTAGACTCTAAATAAAGACGTTAAATCTTGGCCCCTTAGTTCCTAGTCAAGGTGAACATTGTGCCACTAGGTGAAACGACTCATTATTCCCTTTGGTAGCCTCGTCATCTGACCAGGACACATACTCGACCCTGGGAATGACTTCACTATAATTTTTAGCTGGCTAGTACGCGGCCTTGTCAATTTGACGTGGGCACATATCACGCCATTAAATGACTATATTACATGTTTAAGTGTGGTAGCTGACACTTAATCAAGGTGATTATGGTAATCACTAGCCATCTTTCTACAAGTAAACTTGTCGTGTCTATAAGGAATGGCCTCAAAATGTAGGACGTTATACTTAGGATACATTGGAGACCTTAAGTTTAAGAATACTTTCACCCACTAGTGTAATGAGATTGTACACTCATATTAAATGATTCATCCCAGCATAGTCACATTGTATAACGTCCTGATTTTGGGGCTAAACAATTTAATGTTTTCGAACCGATTTTGACTTTCAATGTTATGATTAATTTTTGATGATTCTTGAACATTTAAGAGTATTGGAAATGATTTATTACTTACGGAATTGTTACAAGATTGTTTATCAATGTTTTTTTTTTGCCTCACATCTGAATCGAAGCTGAAATGAAGCTGATCGAAAGAACAAACAAAGGTGCATATCAGTATAGGTGCTGGCAATATAGTCCCTTGTCACCAGCTATGTCGCCAGCACACAAATTCATGCCAAATTAAGGGATTCAACATTGTAGGTGTAGGCGATATAGGCCTTATGTCGCCAGCCATGTCGTCAATCACCGATTTCAAGAAAATCAAAGGAGTGGGATGTTATAGCCTATGGCGACATAAGCCTTATATCGCCAGGAGTGAATTTGGTCGATTTCAACCTAAATCCACCAAGTTCCTCTCATTCTTTTTAATTCACTCGAATCCTCTCATCGTGCGATTGTTTCTCTCTTAAATCCCTCGCTAACTCTTCATCGGTGTGACTCCGGTAAGCAATCTCTCGACTCTACTATGACTCTCGCTTGATGTTAGAATGATTGCTAGGATTTTTTAGTCTTGTTGTTGATGATTTAGGGATTTCTTAGTTATTGAATTGGTTACGATTTTTGGTGAGTGAAAATCCTAGATTGATGTAATGATTGAAACCGTGAATTAAGTTAGAGGCTTTGGGTATTATTGTTAACGTCATCGTTTATCGTTCGTTCGATCGCCGTTTTCTTAACGTATAGACTAAGTTTTGCTTTTTTTCCTACCACATGTTCGATCAATTGTCTAAGCGATTCCTTGTTATTGTTAGGTGAAGCGGACTGTGCCGAGGATTGTACTGGTGACGCTTAGCTTAATTGTGCATGAAAAAGGTTACAACATCATGTTACACTCCATATGTAGTTGATGTATGTTTATTGATTTTGCATTAAAATGACTGATAATATGTCCATATGATTTGCTAAATGGTACTAATAGATAATGACAGTGTATTGGAATGATGATTCGCTGTTATATTGACTCTATTGCTTGGATTATTCTTGGTCATAGATAATTCTATAGGTATACTTGCATATTAGACTTAGTCTTTGGTTAATTAGAGCTAGAAATAAGTGGATAAGGCACTAGTAAAGTACCCGACATTTTTGATTGAAAGCCAATGAATGTTGAATTGTATAACTGATCGTTAAACTATTTTCTGTGCATTGTATTCACATAAATTAACCAACTAATGATTGCCCTAGCCGTGGTTGAAATAGTGATGGAATGACATGTCATTAGGGTTACCCGAGAATTCTCAACTTATTGGAAAAATAGGTCTTTTGGTTTATCTAACCATTATTGGAACTGAGTGATGACTCCTATAGGTTGTGACAGAACTATCGCCTTCGGGCATATTGTATTGTGGTATTTAGACCTAATTGATGGAATCCTAAGGCAGTTGGCTGTCTAAAGGAAGAATAAACGGTGCTATGGATTTTAGTCTTTGGACCCTATTATATGGCTTCAGTCTAATTGGTGGCTTCAGCCTAACTGATCTAGTTTCATTATCGATACAAGATTTGGGGCAGTCTAAACGGATTGGAACCTTAATGTGAATGCTATTGTGCGATGATTGTATAGTGGATAATTGAATGTTTTGGGGGTTTAAATAAATATAGAGAACCTATCTTGACACCTAATAATGTTTAAAGTATCTAATGAGCATAAATGGAACTAAAACGAGTACTACACCTTAGAATACATGTACATAATATTGAAATTAGGTGGGTTTGTTTTCCCTTACTAATGGATGATAGTTATAGGTGCATTTGTGTGCCACTTCATAATTGTATGATTAAATAGACGCATTTGCTTGTGTTTGTTGGAGTGTGAGTTGCTAACCAGACATCGATAATCTGACAATACTTTTCTTCATTTTTCTTGTCTTTTCTATTGAAATGTGAAATAAGTGATCGAGCAGATTGAAGTTCCTGTCATAGCATTTAAAGCATGTTCTGTTTTCATGATTTTGGAACTATTTTAAGAATTGTTATTTACTTCTTGGATTATTTTTGAAAGGGATTGTAAATTGTTTTAGTATTTCGAGTTTGTAACTTTTTAAACGGTTTATTTTAGAATTGTAAGCTATTGTTGAACACTTTATTATTAGTATTGATTTTGAGACAGATTCTTGATTTTATTTTATTTTATGATTGAACCGTTTACACTTAAGGCTTATTTCCGAAAATGTTAACGATTAAATGAATGTAATGTGACGTTTCAGTCTCAAGCTGCGGTTCCGCCGTGGCCGGGAGTCGGGCGTTACATTTGTTAATATCAAAGTACCGATTGTCGGTTGCTTCTTATCTGTGTGCTTATATGCATTAGAGTATAGGAGTTGTTGCACACTATTTTTGAAAACTCATGACATTGCATTCATCTCACGAAGTCTAATGCTCGATCACTTGTGATTGTTTTAGATATTTGAACCAATCTTTGATTATGACCAGAACACGCCGTAACCCTAACAATTACAAGTGATCTATGAGTGACTGGGTAATAGTTGTGTGGTTCTGTATAGGTTAATAACTTAAAGTTAAATGCTTTATGGTATTTTAGTTGACTTTGGCCTATTATGATGCTTTTGTCTCTCAAGTGAAATTCATGCATTTGTTGTGCAAACCTTACTATTTTTCTTGCTTGAAATTCTCGTGATATACTGTGTGAATTGATGGAATTTCGCTTCTGTTCGTTTGAATGTTTTGAAAACTCATGTGTTTGGTGTTCTGGGCACAACGATATTTTAAGAACATGGACTTATACTTCTACTTAAGCATTTAAGATGTGATTCCTCTCAGGTATGAAAGCTTCAAATGCATTTTGTATGTAGTCTAATTCAGGTTGGATTGGTTATCCAACCTGAAGTACTTGATTCTTGAGTTCATTAGAATTTATTTTTATTTTCACTCACTCATTGTGCGTGTTTGATATTTTACTACATATTGAAAATGGATGGCTTATAGGGCTTCAATTATGGTTAGCTGCTGTATTTTATGACCAACTCTGCTGGTTTATGAGTTTCTTTCCTTCCCTTAAAGATGATGATAGTATATGTATGTGCGCTGCCTGCATATCTCATAAACATTACTGATTATTTATTTTACCTCCTTTTCAAATGCTATTGTGGTAATCTTCTATTTTATAACATATAATTTTCTCTTCGAGTATGTTATTATTATGTGTTTGAGATAAATAATTATGTGATAGTACTTAAGTCGCTTTAGCTCGCCAATGGCTCGGTCCTCTTTCACATTCTTTATATGAATTCTGATTACTGTGAATTATATTTTGATAGTTATTTTTCATTTTGGTAGAACTATATTGTCTACAAGTTGGTGCAGCTTTACGAATGAGTTTGTGTCTTTTTTTATTGATGACAACTAGGTGTTTGTTTATGTGAATCCTGAAGATAATTTAAAGAAAGTTAGGGTCAAGTGTATAGCGATAAATGACAGGTTGCTTGTACATGTATTGGCTGCTGGGAAGTCTGAACCTGTACATCTTAAACTGAAGTATGGTTTTGATCTCTCCTCAATTCATTGTGACAAGGTTCATTCATAGTTGGTTTATTGATTGTTGAAAATTTTATTTTAAATGGCAGTGTTGGAGACTATATACATGTTACTATGTCTTTCATTGTCAAGTGCTACTGAGTACCCATGTTTCTGAGCACTATAGAAGTAGATTGTTGCTCCTTTAAGCTCACAATTATTTGATTGGAGGTCAAGCATTGTGAAGCAGGTATGCACTCATTTTCCTGCATCACACAATATTGTTCTTTCATATGTTATTCTTGCCCCCACAATACCCTCTATCATCATTGGTTTAAGCAACATGTTTGTCTTGCCCCACAATACCTTTTTTGATCATCATTGTACCTCTACAGAGCATGAAAAACATAGTTTGCTTAAAAATAATTGCTTACTAGTTAGGGCAGTAAAGGAGTTCACAAATTAACACTTGAAATTTCATCTGAAATGAGATCTGATACTACACAAACAATCATCTTAAGGAGGTTTAAGGTACTAGTTGGGATCTCTTGACTGCTGAATTTATCAGCCTACGTGCTTGTTTATAGTATTGATTTTTTTGTTTTAATTATTGGTGAATTGAATTTTTGTTATGTAGGCCTCTCAGTTGTTATATTTTTTCTATCTCAGATTTTGAAGCATGTGCTAAGATGTTCATTCCAATAAGTCAATGTTATGTTGTTATTTTTATTTTTATTTTAACTTACCGATGTTAATATGCTAAAAGCATTGTATTAATTCCTTGTGGATGATAACCAGGTCCTTTTCAAGTTGGTCGTGATCACTGTACTTGTAATTGCAGAGTCTGTAGATAATTGTATTAAAATGGTTAGTAACTATCTGTTTAAGCAGCTCATTTTTTCCTCTTGTATATGCATTACTTACTTAAGTTGTTAATGTCTCTGCTGCTAACTTTTTCTTTGGATGTTACGCAATTGCAAGGTTACTCGCGTGCTTCCTTGCGTTGTTGATTCTGCAAACCATGATCGCGGCGCACTGCTCCACGTAAGGTATGACTTTTCTCATTGGTTTTAATAGTTTATGCATGATTTAGTGACTATGAAACTATTCTTGGAGGCTGCTTTAAGTGACTATAAGTCTATCATTTGTCGGGTACCAGGCCTGCAATTATAACAACAATTTTCTTTATGTTTGCCTTTATGTGTTTATAGCTTTTTAAGCTATAACTTTTACTTCTACAGTGAATTCACTTCTTCGAATTTATCCAAGTGGTAATAAAATTAAAAGATATTGTTTTAACCAATATCAACAAAAATATAATCATGATTTTTGTCCACCACCCACATTCATTAAAATATATTTAAAAACAAGTACATATGCCAATACTGTAGATCTATGTATAGCAGATCATAACATCTATGTAAAGTTATCCAAATAAATACATTGCTGACATTTTGCATGGTATCCACGTGGTGACTTAAGGATAAATCATCTTCTAACTCAGATTCAACTTAACAATATTTAACATTTTTATTTTAAATCTTGTATTATGTGTACCAGTAAATAGAGAAACAAAGAAAACTAAATTTACTCCTCCATAATAGATTAGGTTTACATGACTCCATTTATTACTTATTTACCATCTATTTTCACGCATTCATTTAAACATATATCATTTCACCATTTTATTATTTTCATTCCGTCGTGTTCAGGAAATGACCTCAAAACAGTGTACAAATATAAAAAATTATCACACCAACGACAAAATCGTGGACAGCAAAGGTCATAGTTGCCGAAAAATGAATGCCTAGAATGTCATAGAATTCTCAGAATTTTCAAAGACTCATTCTCGTTGATTCTGGGGTATCATGTTAATAAAAATTCTTTTCACAAGTCATTAACTCACTACTATCAATTTCTATCAATTTTATTTATACTTTTTCAATAATAGGGAGCAAAGGTGCAGACAGCTCTATACAGTAAAGATGTTGAACTTTTCAAAAATACTTTGATGGTAGGTCACACCTACTACATATCAAATGCTTTCGTAAGCATACTACCATCAAAGTATAAAATCTTCTCTGATGTCAACCACTACTAGTGGACAATCAATTGAAGTACTATAGTTGAAGAAGTTGATTCTGGGTCATTAATAGTACATCGACCATCTTTCAATTTCGTCAAATTTGCAGATTTCGGAAAGAGCCAAAATGACAATACTTAATTTGGTATTATTTATAATCTCCATTCATCTTATAAATATATGTATTACATTCACTTAGTCTGATAACATTTATAAATATTTAAAAAATTTTCATTGCCAACTGCTATAGATATACTAGCACTTGTCATCGATGTCCTGCCTCCATGACAAGTTCCGACACCTTTTGGAATGTCAGATGTTCAGGAATTAGTCTTAATAAATCAAGAGTAAGTTCATTACTTTATTTAAAATCAGGTTTACATAAAAAAAACATTGTTCTTCCTGAACTATTGTCAAATAACTATTGTCATATCTTATTACTAATGAAAACATTACTGTTGTAGGCAAATACCAATGATATTGACTTCATGGAATCAGTTTGTGGACAACGAAATTGCTAAAGTTATTGCACTGATTCACAGACAACCGATTATCATTACATCAAGAATCAAAGTTGTATCCTATAACGGTTCGAACTAATTTCATTCATAACACCTATATTTACTTCTTCTCTTCCATTGCTTACAATTGTATTTATTTTTCTCACTACTTTTAATTATATTATAGGTATTTCTTTATCAACTAGAGCTAGCAGCTCATTCATCATCAACCCTGATGACACAGAAGCTAAAAAGTTGCGTTGTTGGCAAGTCAATGACTGTCCTACTGAATTATCTTTACCGAATTGCTTTAGATTTACATCACTTATATAACTTTTTTCATGCAGGTCATTACTGAATAAAGATCGACCTCAGAGCATCACATGTATTCACCGCAGAAAAGATGTTCAGGCAATACCTAGGTATAATATATGAGCATATTTGAAAATAAGCTGAAAACTAACTATCTGCTATAATATATGAACATATTTAAAAATAAGTTGAAAACTAACTATCTGCCATACTTGAAATGCATGATATGACTTGAAGTTGAATTGCAGGACAAATTGGCATCCATTCCAACGACTTTATACGGAAAGCAGAGAGAAATGGTTCTATCTTGCTCTGCATAGCAAGTTATGGAAAATACAGATGAGGTTTGAGATTCTTTTTTCCTTATTAATTTGTAATCTGTGAGCACATACTCAATTAATTTATTTTACCATTTCTCTAATCCTTGTAGTATGGAGTAGTAGATTTTGCAAGTCTTACAACAATTAGTAGTTCAACAGAATATTTGATCCGTATCAAAGATTCTACAAAATCATCTTCAACCCAGCAGTGTCATCATCAACCAAACAAAATGAAATTCAATATATCAGCTGTCCAAAAACTGCCTACTACTTCTGAAACAAAGAAATCTAAATGAATAGGCAATATAAAACATATTTATCTTCTTATTTTCAAAAATACTTGCTAATGTACAGTGACTGCTTTTGCAGATACTTTGTTTATACAGATATAACTTAATGTGCAGCTGCCATACATAAGTACTGATTTTCCTAGATGATATATATAATAGAAGTTCAGACTCTGTTAATCTAGAATGAAGAAGAATATGATCTTGGTCAGCATTTCAGTTGTGTTTATTGACATTAACTTTTGAAAACAACACTTTTGTATATCTCTTTGAAGATCTAACTTATTAAAAGTTATCTTTTTTGTATGTTATTATAAGATGTTACAAGTTCCAGTGTTTTATAAATTTGTAACTTTTAAATGGTGACCCTATATCTTAAATATGATTGGAACATATTATTTCAAATAACAAATAACTATGCACATGCTAAGACTTGGTGATATCAAAATTCATAATGATTTTTAAAAAAATCCATTTTTTTATTCTTACACTTATTGTTTAAAAATAATTAAATAAATAATTATATAAATAATTTACTATTAACTAATGTACAATCTATTATAACTCTTGGAAAATATATAATTTTATAATTAAAATTTAAATAGTAACAACAATAAGGTAAAAAAAAAGTAATATAGCAGGTGGTGTAGGCCTAATATTTTAAAGACTGGTAAATACTAAACGTCAGTGTTAGGATGCTTTGAATCATAAGGAATCCTAAACTGCTTGATTCACTAAGAATTCTTTTTGGAAAGAATTTATATTTTGATTTTTTGGATCTATTTCCTATTTGTTAGTTTTCCTAATTTGAGGGGATTTATTTTTTCCAATTGTTATGATTTATTTTTTTCTTATTGGAAAGAAACTATTAGGAAAGTGGGATTTGTGATCACTACAAATAGAGGCGTCTCACAGAGAAAAAAAACATCTAGTTCTAAAGAGAACTATACATTGTGAGTATGGGAAACACATTCGTGAGTTAGGGGTTTTATTTTGAGTGCTTTGGGTTGTGAGATTTGAATGTAGCCTTTTGTGGCTATTTTGTGTGATATCTTGTAATCCCTTTAATCATTATAGTGGATTGTTATTCTCTTCCCTCGTGGAGTAGGCACGTCGCTGTACATCGTCGAACCACGTTAAATCTTTTGTGTCTCTTTCTACTTTCCGTACTTTGTTGTGCTGTTTTTACTCTAGTTGGTGCGATTCTATCACCTCTATTCCTAACCATTGGTAACATAATAAATAATAAATAAATAACACTTGTACCAACGATAAACATATACTAAAACTGACATTGAAAAGTCATATTCAGCATAGTCGGTCATTGGCAAAAGATCTTTTGGAACACATGTTCATGATTCGTGCATAATTTTCTCGCCTCTCAAAGAAAAGAAAAGTAGGAAAACATGTTCATGGCCAGCATCGTCCTTACTTTGATCATTTTATTGACTTTAACATCAGTTGTCTGTCCTCAAAAAGACACATCATACGATGAATGCTCTCCTCTCGAATGCGGAAACATCACCTTCTCCTTCCCATTCTCCTCTCCACTCACCTCCGGCCGCTGCGGCCTTCCCGGCTACCAAATCACCTGTGACCCCTCCTCCGTCCCCAAGCTCCTCTTCTCCGACAGACTCTTCCGAGTCAGAAACTTCCTTCCATCACCCATCGACAACCTTATCACCGTCGTCGACACGTCACTCATCCAAGACCTTAATTCCAACTCCTGCGACTCCATGATGAACAACCTCTCTATTTTCTCAACTTAAACGAATTTTACACTTCCTGAAGAAACTGTCAACCTCACTTTTTATAAGTGTCCGAGTCAAGCCATCAATACTAGCTCTAAGCAGCTGAGGGAGAGGCTAGTGGCTATCAACAACATTAGTTGTCCTGATGCTTTCAGAGGTTCAAGACAGCTTTACTTATACAACGAAAGTCAGATTCCTCCGCGGTATCTATTTAACCCTATGTTGACATCTATGGGTTGTGGGTCGGTTTTGGTGCCTGTGTCCGTTGGAAACCGTAGCATGGATGTTGAACATTTGCTGGAAGTTGGGTTTCCATTGACGTGGCCCAGATTCATCGAGTGTGAGCTTTGCCAGAATAATAATGTAAGATGTGGATATGATGGCACCTCTAAAAAGATTATCTGCTTCTGCAAAAGTAGCTGTCGGAAGTAAGTTTTCTTCATCTCTTGCTCTATAAGTAATTAATTAAATTTGACCAATACAATTAGGGCAGGTTAATTATACAAATGAGGACTAAAATGCCGTGAGAGGGAGAGGGACCAATCTCATAAATGAAATAATTGATATGCGGTTGTCGTTATACTCTATTGTCATCGCTGAGTCATTCTCCACTAAACTATATCTAAAGGTTGACTTGTATATACCCGTATTCCATTTATAGTCAAGATAGGGCTGATCTATTTAGGGCCGTTTGTTAAATAGTATTTTTAACTAGAGGTTAGCGATTTTAGGAGTTTTAGAGATTGGATCCAAATCAAATCTCTAATACTTTAAAACAACTAGTTTGGTTAATAGCAAGTTAATTAGCTGATTTGATCCAAAATGCTAATTTTCAAAACGCTGATAGTGGGAGCGTTTGAGAGGTTTTAAAATTAGAGATTTGTTAAAAAGATCAAATTACTTCACTTTAAATTAGATTTATATTGATTATATATTTATAAAATAATTGAAACATTTTATAATAATATTTAATACTTTAAGTATTATTTTTTTATTATAATATTTTATAATTAAAAATTTTTATAATTTTTTTAATTATTGTAGCAAGTGGTTGGACCCATAATACCCTTAAGATTTTAGTCGCTCAACTATAAGGAAACCCCAAAAGTTCCTTCATGGTTTCGGCCGAAATCTTCTATTTAATGGGCTTAAAAAGTTCAGGCCCGCAAGACCTCCCATATTTTCCGCCGAAATAGTAAACGAATGGGCTCCAAATTTGGCTGAACTTGGGGAACATTCGTTTGGCCTTAGGGAACTATGATTCTTAGATCATGGTTTGGAGTGGCCGAAATATAGCCCCTAGCTTCGGCCGATTAAGCTATTCAAAAATAACCTTCTAGAAGGATGAGTTGGAGCGGAGATTTAGTTTTCGCAAATCTCGGGGCTCCAACTAAGAGTTAGTTAAGAATTCCTGGAGTGTGGAGGAATCCTACATAAAACAAGAAAGTGATCAAAGATGGGGACACAAGAAACTACTAGTAAACCAGAGACTAAAAGAGAAAAGACAGCCCTCATCTTGAAGGGGTTCGAAGTCCTATCGGAATCAGCTGCAACAGTTTAGCGCCCACTGTGGGGCTCTTCTCTGTCTCCAAATCAACAGACAAACAACCAAACACAGCACATCTGTAACACCGGAAACAACCAAAGATGTCGACGACCATCCAAGGGGCCGAAGATCCACAACCTTGACATCTTCTTCAAGCATGCAGACGCGGTCCTCAAAACCAGTCTTTTCACCTATGAGGTTTTTATACTTGGTGTTGAGATCTAAAATAGTAGCATCCTGGGCTTCCATCTTTCCGGCGGCTGCTTTCAGGCGATCTTGACATCGCTCCAACTTCGACCGCGTGGTGATGAGTTCGCCCTTGACAATCTCGTACTGATTCCGCACCCAGCGCAATATGTGGCCGGTCTCATACGCGACGAACGCTGCATGCAAAAATATATATATATATATATAGATAGTGTAAAGGAAAACGATGAAGCGGAAGATATAGTAGTGAGATATACCTGCTGTGCTTGAGAGGCAGCAAACTCAACCAGTCTGTCATCGCCCCAATTAGATATGGCCTGGCGATCGGGGTTAAGATGGTTTCCCATAAGCAGCTGAAGACCAGACTCAGGATGATCGATCAAAGAAATGGCATAAGCAGCTGAAGACCAGACCCAGGATGATCGATCAAAGAAATGGACTCCATGGGCTGGATAAGGTCGTCCTCTGGAGGCCTTTTTGACCGCTTCGGTGTAGATACCGAGGTAGGGCTGATAGTAACTTCAGGCACTGTCTCTCTTTTAGCCACTGTTTTCTTCTTCGGTTTGGTTTTCCTCCCCTTATTTTTGCGGTCCCTCATGGTTTCCTCCAAGTCGAGGAACGAGATGTCTTGCGCCCTTCTCCTCGCAGCTTCCATCGATTCGCCTACAACCATACGCTCCAATGGCATAACGGGGTCAAGAAATCAATGCTTAAACAATTGTTCAGTGGATACTCTTGCAAGTGCCCACCCGAATATAGATTTAGGTAGAGGATAGGACCTACCTTCGATCCGAGATTTCACGCCCGACCAGAGGAAAGAAGGGTATAGTTTGGAGGGATCAAAGAGGGTTTTCCACCGTCTATTCTTTTCTTCGGCCGCTAACAATCATGCGGTCTTCTGTCGTATGTGATCGAAAATCCCTCTTTTTGCTTAGGTCGCTTGAATCTGCACAAGAAAATATTATCGTTAGCTTTGCATGATAAAAAAAATATCATGATTATTTAAAAAATACCTATGAGCTGCCATTGTGGAACCAAAGGGGTGCTACCGGCTGCAATATTCCCTCTTACAAGAAAATAAGATAATTTTCAGACTGTATCATCCCTTGTGGGCAGTTTTATAATAAGGGCCATCGGTTTCGATCGCGCATAGACGCTATAGCGGCCTCTATCTCGATTGTGATCTCGTAGGTAATAGCTCTATAAGAAGTCATCGATTGAGAACGGCTGCAGTCCCTGCGCTAGACTTAACATGTCAAAAGCTTGCATTATTTTCCAGCCACTAGGACATAGCTGGCTTGGGGCGATTCCATAGTGGTCTAAGACTGTTTTTGCCAGCCCCTTAATTGGGAATCAGATCCTGCTCGCCAATGGATATAGATAGAAGAAGTGCCACCCAGGTACCATCCAACCAGGGTGCTCATGATCGGCCGGTAATGCCAACTCCTACATCATCAGCTATGTCATATTTTATTCTCATAAATTTGAGGGATGCTTTGGTCAGATTTGTTCGAGAATGTCTGCATAAGGTTGTGCAGGGTCTGATGCTTCGGTCGACATCCCGAAGGGGTAATTACGGATTTTCTAAGTTTATTAGTGGAATGCCTTGGCTATACGGCCGAGAAATGACAATTGTTTCTGCCATTCCGAATGGTAAACGTACATGAGGTTCTGAACCCGCCAAGGTCACTCCCACTTCTTCGGTCGATTGTCTTTCGTTATTTGTATCTGAAGAACTCGAGCTGGAAGAACAAGAGGCTGTCCTGACGCTGCGGCCGTTAGGGTTGCATTCCCTATCTAAAGGTTGTATGGGTAATCCTAAAATGGCCTCGTCCGATCGCAGTATTCTCATGTTAAATTGTGAATGATTTGAATCTTCCATTTGGCTCCTGAACCTAAAAGATCAGTGTTAGTAGTGTTAACTGGTATGAGTATGTGCGATCGATGTACTTTTTTTTATTGATCTATACTGCGATTGAATGCTGTTTTATTGCGGTCAATAAATGTTGAATTTAATAGATACATAGGCTAGGGTTAGTAACTGAGATAATGTAGTTAGTTTCAGCCACAAAAGATTTAACATTGAAGTTTATCAACATCATATAAGCTGTTGATTTGCGGCCGAAAAAGAAATTTCCCAGTTGAACAGGCAAACATAAACCTCACATCTATAAGGCTTAAATAAGGATTAAATGGGGAACAACAAGGGTTTTTAGAGAGTCTACCTGAAATTCTTCGAAGAAACTAGTGGAAGAAGAAACGGTAGAGATTAACGGTTCTTGTCAGAAACTAACTCGGATGGACCTGAAAATAAGCAGAACGGAATTAGCAAAAAGAGTCGATTTGGGATATGAACTTAAGAATAGATTTTTACCTGGTCTTCGCCGCTTCTTTGAGCCTGAGTTCTTCTCCGGTAGGTAGAGTGAGAGAGAGAATGATGAGTGAGAAAGCTTTGTTTTCGTTTTTGAGAATACTAGAGGTTCAAGTTTCTCTTTGTAGTGGGAAAGGCACGAGTTGCGAGGAAGTTAACTATGGTTGGGTTAACTGACGATAGCTGATGTCAGCAAACTACATTTTCCCTCTAAAAGGAAACCCTATTTCCCCTAAATTGCATCGAACTAAAATTTTTGGTTTCTATCGCATCTATGGATTCATAGATATGCGATCGAAATTAGACCAACTCCTGACTTATTGGCAGCCAAAAAGTTCAGGAGTGGGGGGAGTTACTATTTGGACCCCTAATACCCTTAAGATTTCAGCCGCTCAACTATAAGGAAACCCTAAAAGTTCCTTCATAGTTTCGGTCGAAATCTTCTATTTAATGGGCTTGAAAAGTTCAGGCCTGCGAGGCCTCCCATATTTTCAGCCGAAATAGTAAACGAATGGGCTCCGAATTTGGTTGAACCTGGGGAACATTCGTTTGGCCTTAGGGAACTATGATTCTTAGATCATGGTTTGGAGCGGCCGAAATATAGCCCCCTAGCTTCGGCCAATTAAGCTATTCAAAAATAACCTTCTAGAAGGATGAGTTGGAGCGGAGATTTAGTTTCCGCAAATCTCAGGGCTCGAGTTAAGAGTCAGTTAGGAATTCCTGGACCGTGGAGGAATCCTATATAAACCAAGCAAGTGATCAAAGATAGGGACACAAGAAGCTACTAGTAAACCAAAGACGAAAAGAGAAAAGACAGTCCTCATCTTGAAGGGGTTCGAAGTCCTATCGGAAATCGGCTCCAACAGCAAGTATATTATTATTTTCAGTATATTATTTTAATTAATAATTGATATAAAAATAGTAAATATTATTAAAATTATTATTTATTAGTATTATTAATAAATATTAAAATATTTAACTCATTATATTACTTATTTGAAGGTAGTAATGTAAGATATATTTTGTGAAAAATAAAAGTAAACTTTAAAAAGATTCGTTCACGTCATTTTATAATTGAATCCGCTAATAGTATTATTATTAAACAACTAATAACCAAACACTGTATCATCAATCCACTAACCGCTAATAGTTGGTCAAACCGTTAATTGAATCCGCCAACCGCTAACCGCTAACCGTTAGTTGAATCCGCTAACCGCTAATTGCCAAATAGGCCCTTAAAGTAAAAAATTTAAAATAATAAATAAATAAAAAGATACGGGTAACACCTGTGGTGGGTCAAACAAACATAGAAAAGGTTCAATAGGCCTGTAAAGCAAAAGGGCAGATCTGGCCCAGCTAGAGTCCATCAATGTGAGCTTGATTCTATCCATGGTCAACACAGCAGTCAAAAGGGCTTTTCCTCCTGGACACCCGAAACCATCTACGTATCTATATAAAATTTTCCAAATACTTGCCAACGGACACACTTATAATTATTTGATTCATACTTAATAATAATAATAAGATGCAAAAAGATTTTAGGAGGATGTAACTATATTTTTCAAGGTAACCCTCAAATTCTATGGAGGGCCAATTTAACCTTTCAAATTTTTATATGGCAGGTCAATTAAACTTATTTGCTGATGTGGAGACTGATCTGACAATAAAAAATGTTAACTTCAAAATATCAATTAAACTCTACATAACAGCAAAACAAAATGTTCATTTGATAAAAAATTTGAAAGTTAAGGAGTTAAATTTACCATTCGTAAAATTGGAGGGCTAACTTGAAAATATAGACAAGTTCAGGGCCTTCTAAGACCCCTGATGCCATAATAAGACTATACTTTTAATCTTATTTCCACTTATACCATTCACACAAGAAATGATATATATATTGTTATTAATAATACTAAGTTTTTACTATTATTTACATTTACACCATTCATCCCATAAATAAACTTCATATAATTAGGAGAATTTTATAATCTACATGCCGATATAAAATTGTTCCAAAACTTGTATCGGTGGAATACTTACAATTCTTCTATTCATACTTAATAATAAGACTAAACTTTTATGTCTATATGCACTTATGTCATTCACACAATAAATGATATACATTTTTATTAATAAAACTAAGTTTTTACTATTATTTATACTTATATCATTCATACAATTAATGATATATACATCATTATTAATAAAAACTATGTTTTTGCTATTATTTACACTTATACAATTCATAAAATAAATAAACTTCATATAATTAAGAGAATTTTATAATTTAAATAAATAAATCATATATTTATCTAACAAAATTTATACAATTATATATATTATAATAAAAATATACTTTGAAAAGTATTTTTTTATACAATTATATTAATATTTGCTAAAAAAAATTCAAACATATTAATATTAAATAAATTTTTAAAATTAAATAAAAAATAAAACATATATTAACAATTAGAGACACCATGGACTTAGATTTTTCTTTTTAGTCAAATAGACATGGAAACTAACATATATTTTTAAATTTTATATATTTTATTATATCAATGTAATATTTAAAATTTAATTAATAAATTATTTTATTTCTATAAAATTTTGTTAAAATATATAATTAATAAATAATTTTAAAATATAATTTAATTAGTATTTAATTAATTATTCAAACACATTAATATTTTTTGTAAAAAAAAATTCATCTTTAATAATAAATTAAATATTTTATATTCAAAATAATAATTTTAAAAATTTAACAACAACGGCACATGTTGTTGGCTTATTCCCTAGTCATAAGATAACAGATGAACTCTTGCTGGCACCAACAATCGTCATGGCTCCTTTGGTGTCAGTTTGGTTGAACTTCTCTGGGGTAAAAATATATTTTTTAAAAAAAATTGTTGTTCAACTAAAATTATTGTTGATCTTTTAAGGCTAAAAAAGTAAAAGGAATAAAAAATAAAATAAACTCATTTATTGAGATAATCACAAATTTTAAACTTTTGCAAGTAAATTTTGTGAGGTATTTTAAAAAGATACAAGATTTATTTCATACCATATAATATATAATCCTCATGAATCATACTTTATTTTAATTATTATACATATAAATACTATTATTTTAAAATATATAAAATTATGGTGCCTTAAAATTTTAAATCGATAATTAAATTTGGCATATAAGTTTATAAAAATGTTATATAATACATATTTGTAAGATTTATAATACGTTATCTATTATCTGTTATTATAATTATAATAATTATTTTTACTTGAAATTTACATTTTTCTTTTCTTTCTAATTGAGTAAAAATATTTCATATTTTGATACGTCCGGGAGAAAACCTTAACAACTCACAAACATATATCAATTAAAGATAGAGAGAGATTTTATATTTGAAGAAGATAAACTTATTTCATTCTTTCCTAACTTTACATAGATCTCCCTTTTGTAGTTTTAAATGGCGCTGCTATAAATAGCGAGTAGCTACAAGTATAATTGCGTATTATTCACACATTTCTTCCTTTAATAATAATCATTAATTTGTTAAAGGAAAAAGAGTTTATAACCACTAATATAATAAGAAAAAGTGATTAATAACCACATATTGTAAAATGAATATAAACCATCCATTTTAAATAATTAATATATAAATAATTAATATTTATTTATTTAGTATTATTATTAAATATGATTTCGTAATCATATTTAAGTTGATTTCATGTAAAAAAAAAAAAAAATAAAGTGATAAAAAAAGTATAGTAACTATGTGCATTGTTTACATGTAAATATTATGAATTTGAATTTTAAATTTAAACTAAATATTGTGAATTCCTATCTGATATCAATAAATATATATATATATATATTTGAGGATTTAAATAATCAACAAACTAATAAACTCCAAAAATCAACAAACAAGTGACGATTGTAATTACTTTAATGACTCTTTATAACTTCATCCGAATTCATTCAAATAGTAATCAATAGTTCAAACCATATGATTATAATACTAATCTACTTATAAGCAAAGAAGAGTATGATAATGAACGGGTTGGAGAAAATCAAAACATGAGACAATTATGAGATCTTGAGAGGAATGGTATACATGATTTAATTTAAGTTATTTTTTTATTTTGAAATTTGAACTTTTTTTATATCTAATACCTTTTAAGTAATTACAATTCCTTAAAATACTTTTAAAAGTGATATTTTCAAACACTTTGCAATTGATAAGCACTTTTAAAATTTATAACTAAACAACTAATTTTTTTTCTTCTACAAAACTCTACTAATTAAAAGATCTATTGTTAAAAAATCTATTTAAAGAAGTTGTACCAAACGGCCACTTAATAGGGATGAAAAGAGGAATGCTCGAAGCCCCTTTTTCCACTATGTATAGGTTGAGCATAAGAAGGTCACAAGTGGATTGCAAGCTAGACTGTTAAGAAAATTAGCTCTAATCTTCTTATAAATCAGATTCGTGAGATAAATAAATTAGCATAAATAATATGAATAAATAATTCAATATTATTTATATCTCTAATAGAGTGCAAAATTTTACAAAATAGAAAGGTAATTACACCACACAACCCACCAGCATCCTAGTGACACACGAGAATTTTTCTCTCAAATTCTCACAAAATCTTTCTCTCTTTTTCTTCTCTCTTTTATGTGATGATATTACAAATGACAAAATGAAAATTTTATAATGATTTGCTTTACTAAAAATAGGTAAATAAACTTTTAGTAAATAAATTTCAACCATCAAACTTTTAGTTGTTACTAAAAAATTATGTGGTTATTATTCAACAATCTCCCACTTGAAGACTTATTTTAATATGTCTTCACACCATACTCTATGTAGTAGAGCTTTCCCATATTACTCTTGTAGGCCGACTAAAGTTGAACACAACTTCAATTTGTCGATAGTTACTGTCTTTATTAACATATCAGGTGGATTCTTACTTCCTTGGATCTTTTCCAATTTGAGCACTTCATCTTCTTATAAAGATCGAATAAAGTGATATTGTAGTCCGATATGCTTTGTTCTGGAATGAAATGCTGAATTTTTAGCCAAATGTATCGCACTCTGACTATCACTGTACAAAACATTATTCTCCTGCTTGAATCTTAACTCTGTTAACAAACATTGAAGTCATATCATTTCTTTACTAGCTTCAGTTACTGCAACATACTCAGCTTCTGTAGTAGATAGAGTAACAATCTTATGTAACTTCGACATCCAACTCACCGCTGTATTTCCAATTGTGAATATATAACCTAATGTACTCTTTCTATGATCGACTTCACCTCTAAAGTCAGCATCGACATAACCCTGTACATTTAATTCACTTTTACCAAAGTATAAGCACTTATTTGTGGTACCTCGTAGATACCTCAAAATCCATTTCACTGCTTCCCAGTGAACCTTTCCTAGATTTGACATATATCAACTAACAACTCCCACTGCATGTCCAATATCTGGTCTGGTACAAACCATTGCGTACATCAGACTCCCAATAGCTGAGGCATAAGGAACCTTAGCCATATAATCTTTATCTTCTTCTGTCGTAGGAGATTGGTTCTTGGATAGCCGAAAGTGACTTGCCAAGGGTGTACTAACTGGCTTGGCGTCACTCATATTAAATCTCTGCAAAACACGTTCGATGTACTCTGATTAAGATAACTGCAAAAATCCTCTATGCTTATCTCTTGCAATTTGCATTCCAAGAATCTTCTTTGCTGGACCTAAGTCTTTCATGTCAAATTCTTTTGATAATTGCTGCTTCAACCTGATAATATCATCCATATTTGAACCTGCTACTAGCATATCATCAACACAAAGTAGTAAAATGATATAACTAGACTGATATCTCTTAAAATAACAATAGTGGTCAGCGTTGCACTTTTGGAAATCTTCCTTGTGCATAAAGCTATCAAACTTTTTATACCACTGTCTTGGAGCTTGTTTTAAGCCATACAAACTCTTCTTAAGTTTGCACACCATATGTTCTTTCCCATCTTCTAAGAAGCCTTCTGGTTGATGCATGTAAATCTTTTCATTCAAATCTTCGTGAAGAAATGCTGTCTTCACATCTAATTGCTTAAGATAAAGATCTTCAATTGCCACAATACTCAAAACCGTTCTGATGGTATTGAGTTTCACAACTGGAGCAAAAATCTCAGTATAATCTACTCCTTCTTTTTGTTGGAAGCCCTTGACTATGAGTCGAGCTTTGTACCTCTTAGAACCATCATGATCCTTTTTCACTCAGTATACCCATTTGTTGTGAAGGGCCTTCTTACCTATGGGTAACTTAGATAGTTCCCATGTCTAGTTTGAGATCAGAGATTGCATCTCGTCTTTCATTACAAGCTCCCACTTGCCAGCATCTCCAGTCTGACATGCTTCATTATAGTCTTTAGGTTCTCCTTCATCTGTCAATAACAAATAATTCATATATTTTCTATTAGGCACATGAGGTTGAGTAGTCCTTCTAAGTATAGGAGTTGGACTAGGAGGTTGTAGTATGTTATCAGATTGTGTTGTACTGCTCTGTCCAACATGTTCTTCTTGTTGAGGATTTCGTATAATCGACTCCGTCATCGTACTGTCTGGAACATAATCTTCTTCTACAAATATCGGCCCCCGCTTTACTAAGTCGCTGCCATAAATTTTATGTCTATCCTTATACATAACTTCTTCATTGAAAATTACATCTCTAGAACGTATGATCTTTTTATTTTCATCATCCCAAATACGATATCCAAACTCATCCTCACCATAACCAATGAAAGTGCATTTTTTTTTATTTAGGATCAAGCTTATTCCTGCCTTGATCACTAATATGCACATATGCAACACAACCAAACACTTTTAAGTGTGACAGATTTATCTCTTTTCCACTCCATACCTCTTCTGGTATTTTGTATTCGAGAGGAGTTGAAGGTCCTCTATTGATCAAGTAAGCTGCTGTATTGACTGCTTCTACCCAGAACCACTTTGGTAGACCTGACTGTATACGAATGCTTCTGGCTCTTTCTGTCAATGTACGGTTCATACGTTCACCTACTCCATTATGCTGAGGTGTACCGGGTACAGTTCTCTCCATCTTGATCCCATGTTCATAACAGAAATTTGGAATATGGTGTCTTCATATTCACCACCATTATCACTTCTCAACTTTTTAATCTTCAGACCTGTCTCATTTTCAACCATAGCTTTCCATCGCTTGAAAGCTTCAAATACTTCAGACTTATATTTAAGAATGTAAACTCATACCTTTCAAGAATGATCATCAATAAAAGTCACAAAGTAATGTTTTCCACCAATTGATGAGGTGGTCGTTGGTCCCCAAACATCAGAGTGAACAAGTTCCAATTTTTCCTTCTTTAGAGTTCTTCCAGTAGTCTTGAAGCTCACTCCCTTCTGCTTTCTGAGTATGCATTCCTCACACATGTCTATCTCAACACATTGTAAACCGGGGAGTTTCCCTTTTGAATTCATAAGCTTCATTCCTTTCTCACTCATGTGACCAAGTCTCTAATGCCATAGTATAGACTCTTCATTTGTTGTTGTAATTCCAATTGAACAACGTGCTCCTGCTGTCAAGTAAAGAGTACCATTCTTTTTACCTTGAGCAACTAACATTGCTCCCTTCGATATCTTCCTACTATCACTTTGGAAGTTTATGGTATAGCCTTCACTAGCCAATTGCCCAACTGAGATCAAGTTCTTCTTTAGGTCGGGAATATGCCTGACATCCTTCAACTCCCAAACTAACCCATTTAACTTGATCTTAACTATACCTTTGCCAATAATTTCAAAAGGTTGATCATCACCAAGATATACCTTTCCAAGGTTTCTAGGAACATATCTCTAAAAAAACTCTATCTTCGAAGTAGCGTGGAATGATGCTCCAGAGTCTAACACCAAAGACTCTTCCTTGCTCTCCAAAGAGCATATTAACGCATCATCTCCTTCTAAGGTAGAAGTAACATTTGCCTCCGCCTTGACTTCTTGGCTTTTTGGTGCACTCCTGCACTGATTTTTGCAATGCCCAATCTTTCCACAATTCCAACACTCGATAGTCTTCGAGTTTTGGGAAGTATTGGGATTTCTTGATTTTGATCTTCTATCTCTGGATTTACCTCGATAGTTTGATCTTCCCCGTTCATTCCTTCTGGTTGAATTTCTTCCTTTTGCCTCCGTGTGTAAAGTTGAAGAGGTTGATGATTCACCCGACTCTCTCCGCCGAATCTCTTCGCTGAGAACCAGATCACAAACGTCATTAAATTTTAACTTATTACTTCCACATGAGCTACTTACTGTCGTGACAGTAGCATTCCAACTATCTGGTAGAGAAGACAAAAGTATTAATGCCCGCACTTCGTCCTCAAATTCAATTTCAACCGAACTCAATTGGGTTGTGACAGAATTGAGTTCATTGAGATGTTTAGCTACTGATCCGCCTTCTGCCATTCGTAAATTGAACAACCGCCTCATTAAATGAACTTTGTTAGAGGCTTATGGCTTCTCATACATATTAGAGAGAGCTTTCATAAGGCCTGTTGTGGTAGTTTCCTTTGCTATGTTAAAAGCAACATTGCGTGATAACGTCAATCGAATAACTCCAAGAGCTTGTCTATCCAGAAGATTCCAATCTTCATTTTTATTTCCTCTGGCTTTGTTTCTGAGAGAGGTTGATAAAGCTTTTTCTGGTACAAGTAATCTTCGATTTCCAAAATCCGAAGTCTTTACCATCGAATTTCTCAAGTTTTACCTTTCCTTCATCTGCGTCCATTGCTCCCACTCAAATCTGATTTCTATGGATCGTTTCCGTCGATTGTATCATAATTGGGACAAACTGCCAACCACGCTCTGATACCATTTGTTAAGAAAATTAGCTCCAATCTTCTTATAAATCAGATTCGTGAGATAAATAAATTAGCATAAATAATATGAATAAATAATTCAATATTATTTATATCTCTAATAGAGTGCAAAATTTTACAAAATATAAAGGTAATTACACCACACAACCCACCAACATCCTAGTGACACTCGAGAATTTTTCTCTCAAATTCTCCCAAAATCTTTCTCTCTTTTTCTTCTCTCTTTTATGTGATGATATTACAAATGACAAAATGAAAATTTTATAATGATTTGCTTTACGAAAAATAGGTAAATAAACTTTTAGTAAATAAATTTCAACCATCAAATTTTTAGTTGTTACTAAAAAATTATGTGGTTATTATTCAACATAGACAAGGAAAAATGAACAAATTGGCCGAAATAATATGTATTGACAAATAAGTAAGAAAAATATTAAAACCATAAAACGAATAATAATTGAAATGAATATCTCAATAATTATGTTGTCTCCTACTTGATCCTATAAATACTTACATTTAGTGCACAGATTGAGATTAGGGAGGATTGAACTATTTTTAGGAAAAAAATTGGATTGGACTAGATTATTGTAAAGTAATCTATTGCTTCGGTTCATAACATGAGAATAAGGAGAATTGATTTTTTTTTAATTAATATAATTTAAACAAAATTATAAATATATGTAAATATTTTTTATGTTAACATGCGATTTGCCGTGGAAGTCCGTGATTTTCTATGACACTTATGGTTTCTTGTGTTTGTTTGTTGTAACATGTATTATTCTGTGCTAGCATGTGATTTTTAATGGTGGTTCATGGTTTCCCATGGGATTGCCAAGGTTTCTCGTGTAGCCTATTATAATTTGTGGTTTCTTGTATTTCCAGTGGTATCCCATGGGTGTAGGCTTAGAATTCGTGGTATCTCGTGTTTCCAACAATTTCCAATAGTATCGCATGGTTTATTTGAAAAAATTTAGTAAAAAGATTGAGAAATTTTTATGAAGAAATGATCAAAGTTATTTTTGAAATTAATGAAAAATATTTAAAATATCTATTTTTGGTAGAATAAATAACCAATTTTTATCTTATTAAATTAAATAATATATAAAGTTAAAAAAGATTAAAAATTAAAATCACTTCAAATAAGTGATCAATACTAATATAATTTATTTTAAAAGAAAAATAAGTTATGCCATCGGTTGAACAATCATTAAAAAAAATAAGAAAATGATAATAGCCGGTAATGAGATATGTAGAATGAAAATTTGTAGAGGGGTTAATCCCACCAATTTATTTTGGGATTATATAGTCTGATCAACTAAGGACTATTTACGCGAGTAGGATTATATAGTGTAGTGAGTAATTGTCGCCAAACATAAAATTGTATTAAGTACTCACAAAAAATAGTTAATCTCACTCCAATCTCATGCACTAAAAGTACCCCAAATGAAGAAAAGAGGATAATATAAGACACGTTGAAAAAAAATTGTCATAATCGCTACTGAAAGACTCCGGCCTATAAATACTTCTCCAAATGAGGAAAAGAGGATGATATAAGACATATTATTGTTAGGATTGTGACGAGAATTCGGGTATATTCCGGTATCCATAATTGGTTGGTAATTAGGAAAAGACTCGAAAACTGTTTTGAAAATATCATATTTAATTAGGAATGGTATTTCCTAAGGTGGATTCTAATTAGCAAAAAGAGATCCTTGACAATCCTAAATAGGAAAAGGTTTTCTTAATAGTTTAGGATTACTTTGTGACTAAGTAACCTAATGCTATAAATATGTTGCTTGTATCTATTATTAGATATCCTGAGGGAACAATGTAGATCTAGTTGGTTAGGTTTGGGAGGTGCCCCATGGGGGCCTGGGAACCATGGAGTCCATGGAGATCTTGAGTTCTGGGATCGAGTCTTATTATCCTGTGAGAGTCATATGAGGAGAGCTTGTATGTGAGACTGTGATCAATGTAATTGGGTTGGGGAGTGAGAGAGTGATATTCTGGTTGTAATTGTTGCTTTATTGTTACATAGTGAATTAATCTCTCGTCGTCCTGACGGCCTTGATTTTCTTCCCGTTTTGGGTTTCCACATAAAAAACCTTGTGTCTTATTTTCTATATTTATTTCTTGTCTTGTGTATGTTTATTTTACTTTGTGGTTATCAATACTCGTCTCCGCTGCAATAGATTACCGATTTGTTCAACAAGTGGTATAAGAGCTAGCCGTGTTTTTCCAACAATTACAACAACTCTATCATAATCGCTATAGAAAGCCTCCGGCCAATAAATACTACTCCAAATAAAGAAAAGAAGATGATAAAAGACACATTAAAAAAACTCTATCATAATCGCTATAGAAAGACTCTAATCCTTTAAGACCATTCAAACTAAAAGAAATGTAATTTAATCTGGGAGACACTTTGACTATAGATCTCCTACCAATATAGTTTAGTGCCCGACGTGAGACCTTTGAAGGATATATTGATAACCTAAGAGATTTTGACATTTGAGTTAGTGTGACATTACCCCAATATAAATGACAGATAACACCATGACTCCGACTGGTGAAGAGCGATTGGCTGCCATAAACGAACAAATCAAAACTAGTAAGGAATAGTTAAGGAGCTAACAACATAAAATGCTAAACTAAAATGGTAAATGAAATCTAGCACTCTTACCAAAATCTGCAGTTTAGCTAACCCTATGAGATAGTAAGAAATAGTGACTCCGTCAATGGGGAGGAGATTAGACTTGGAGTACTCTATGAATGGCTATAATACTGATTCAAATAATGAATACTACAGTATTACTTTAATGATTGAAATGACTTAGCCCATTATAAGAAAAGGAGTGAGAGGCACGAAAGTGACAATAGCGGTGATGGACCTGGCATTATGAGAAGCAAGAGGGGATGAAGTAAAAGAATGAGAGAAAATGAAAAGGAAGAAATGATATGAGAATTGAAAATTTTGAGGTAGTTGATGAAAAAGAAGATGACTGATTCCAAGTCACTATCTGTTAAAGAATGGATAGTGCAGAGTGTATAGATGATCCTATTCCCATGATCTACCCTATATAATAAGCATCCATATCTACAATATTACAATAAACTTCATCAATAGACTTATTGTGTCTTCCAACACTTTTTCTTCCTTAACCTCTTCAATGACTTCTCGAGAAGGTCTGATTCTTCCTTCTTAGTTCCTATCATCTTGGCCTCATATTCCTCTTCTTCTTCCTTATTGGTTATGACCTTGACCATGTCCTCAACCCCTTCCTCGATTCCATTAGCTTTTGTCATTATTGTTTAAGAAGACTTTGATTTTAAGAGCTTGTTATAAAGGCTCTTCATTTCTCATTTTGATCTTATCTTCATGGGCTTACAAGGACCCTCTTACTCTTCAAAGGACATGGTTGCAAGATCTTTGGACTATTCGATGGCACAATTAACATAATCAAACTCTTGCGTTAAGGATAGAATAATCTTCTTGAACACACGAAGGTATTAGACATCATCATTGTACCTCTTCAACTGGCTCATGATAACTTTCACCCTTGAAAAATAATATGAAACAAATTTAGAATTCTTCATCCGCAAAGTCTTAAAATCACCTTGCAAGATTTAGAGTCACACCTTCTTCACTTTGTCAACTCCTTGTAGTGAATTTTTCAAAATCTCATATGCTTGCTTTGAGTTGGTAGCATTGGCTACATTCAAGAAAATTGATTCATCCAACCCTTGATGGATGAAGGTGAGAGTTTGCTAGTCCTTTATTGTCTTTTCCAAAGCTTCATTCTCGTTATGTGGCAAAGCTTCTTCATTTTCAGGTGGTGTATAGCCCCTATCGACAATTTCCCACATGTCTTAAGATCCAAGCAACGCCTTCATGCGAAAACACCAACTTTTATAGTTTTCATTAGTAAGACGAGAGAATTAAAAAAAATACCATTACTAGTAGCCATCTAGGATCAATACCTAGCTCTAATACCACTCTGTTAGACTAATAAGGGAAGATGGGAGAGAATTTTTCGTGGATTTTCTGTTGTGTTTTTCTCTCTTGTTAAAATGAAATTACAAACAACGATTTATATATGAAACTGATATAAGTATAATAAATGTATACGTAAATATTATAGATGACATGAATCACAAATTGCTAGAAATATATTAATGACCTAAAATAAATGCAAATCAATTACTTTAACATGTATATGTGACCTCAGGAGGTCCGTGGAGCTGATAAGGATCGATCCCAGGTTCTTCAAGAACCTCTACGGCTCATGCCTATTGTTGGATACGTGGGCTAATGCAAAACTTCATCAAACAAAATCGGGTCTCTTTAATTAGGTCTTCATTGACTTGGCTATTATTTATATATAAAATAAAATGGATAATTTCACTTTTATCATTTTAAAATTTTAATTAAATTGCTATAGGGACGGAGCTAGTCCAAAGAAGCTATGGGCCAACTATAATATAAGAAATAATGGGTGTGGGGAAGTCCCTCATGATATATTTTTAATAACTTTTTAGAAAATATATAATATTAATTATGTATTATTTTAATTAATATGAGGCATATATTTTATTTATATTATAGAATTTTTTTTAGAATATGTAATTTTTTTACAGTTAATTATATAATTTAATTTTTTTAATTTTATATTTAAAATATTTTTTAATATTTAATTATAAATTATTGATACCTGCGTACTCTTTAAACTTTAAAATTAGTTACTTTCGTGTTACAAAACTCTTTTATGGTATTAAATTTAAATTGATTAATATATGAAAGTGGTAGAAGATGATATAATAATATAATTTATATTATATAGTTTATTATACTTATAATATATATTATAATTTATTTAATAATTTTTAAATTTATAAAAATTGATAATATTTTGTAAGGGATTTTGAAATAATTTTTAATTAATTATATTTTAAATTTATAAACTTTTAATTACATAATAACATAAAAAATTAAAAATTAAAAATATAAAAATAATTATATATATATGTATATAATATTTAAAATAAATTTACTATATATAAAAAGGAATTTGAAAAAAATAAATAAATAAAAGAGTAAGAGGATTTTTTAAAAATGAGTGATGGATGGATTTGAACCCTCCACTAATAATTGGGCAGACATTAGCAAGTTGAAAATATTTTGCTAGATCAAGACCTTTGTCCCAAGGTTTCAGATTTTGGGTTAGCCAAAGATGCACTCTAGAAATAAAAGTGTTGTGACGGTTACAGAGGCAAGAGGAACTATTGGATACATTTTCTCAGACATTTGGGAAATCTTTCTGATAAGTCTGATTTTTACAGTTACGGAATGTTGTTACTAGAGATGGCTTGTGGGAGGAAGAATATCGAACAAGTGACAAGCACATCGAGCACAGAGACAAATTTTCATGATTGGATTTATGACCAGATTATGGAGAACCGAGATAAGATAGAAGATGAAGAGCATATTGTAATATCCAAAACTTTTAAGTAATATAATATAATTTGTTAATCGTTGAATCGGCTGGGAAGTTTTTGAAAATTTTTATTTTATGTTAAGGACTTAAATGTAAAGATTTCAAAAGTTTATGGTACAAGTTGAATTTTGAAAAGTTTGAGGGTTTTATTGGAATTGGGCATATTATATAACATGTTTTATTTCTTCTTCTTCCTCACTCTTCCAGAACACACACTGTCTCCGTTTTTTTTTTTTCTCTAAACAAACTTTCTCCTCTAATTTCTCTCCTCCGTATCTTTCAATTCGCTCATCCGATTCCAGTGATTTTCGTGTCATTGGATTCCTTGTGAAGAGCACTTCATAACGCCTATAAGAAATGCCACCGTCGATGCCATCAATAACATGTCCCTGCTACTTTCGGAGCGATTTCTGGTCGATTCTGATTTCGGTTTGAGGAACGGGCACCACCGTTGGAATCAGGAGGTCGAGAACTCCTTAAATCTGCTATCTGGTTATTTCACCACCGTTTGCCGTTTTCGGTTACCATTTCTTGGTGTATTTCGATTTCCAGAATTTCCAAACTCTTCTGCTTTGATCTTTATCGATTTTCAGGTATATTGGGCTAAGGAATTCTTCGGAGGTCAGGTAGGTTCTCCTATTCATACTTAATTGGATTGGTTTTCGAAACTGTGATTTAAATAACGTTATTAAGAAATAGTTTTGAATATTATTATTGCTGCTGATATAAAATGATTATTGAGTAAATGATTTATCTATTGAAAAGTTGATTTTTGTTGTTGATTAAGAATATGCAGAATTTGTATTTATGAAATTGTGATATAATGTTTATTGTGAGAATTGCTATCAACTTGGGATTTATATTATTGTTATGGAAAGTGGTTATGGTGAGATATCCCTATGTGGATATGTTGGTGGGGGTGAGCGCGTGACACGAGAGTGGGAGGGTGGACACTGCCTCCTTGGGTGCGAGTCCCTAAACCTGTGCAGGGTTGTGTCATGTATGGTTCACGGGCACCGGTGATATTATATATTATTGTATCAGTGTTGATAGCATGGAAACTTATAATTTCGATATGGTAACTCGATTTACTGTTATTATTTTTATTGATTTGAGAAACTGGATTTGATACAAGTTATTCTGATGTTTGATAAATGTGGAAAGGTTTTGGAAAGGATTATTGATTATTACTCTGTTTACGAAATTATTTGAAATAAACTGAATTCTGCAGATTTGTTTTCTGAATATCTGGTTAAGTTATGAATAGGGGATTGGAACCTATGGGCGAGTAGCTCATACCTACTCAATTATCATTTTCAGGTTTAACATTTTTGGCTCAGCTGCGTGGAGTTGTTTATGCTTGTCCGGATGAAGATACGTCTCAGGAATTTATGTATTACGAGTTGTATTTATTATATTGAAAGTTTGAGGTAGTGGTGATGTAACTTGATGTTTACACCTGGATGTTGGATGTCAGGTTGGTTTGTTTTATTTATTTGGACTTTTTGACTAAAAGTTTGTATTCCTGGGACATTTGATCAATTTTTTTTATTGGATCAGATATATTTTATTATTATTTTCTTTTCTTTGACTTTTCAAAGTTACGATCCTAAATCAGGTCGTGACAGTTGTGGTATCAGAGCACAGTTTGGTTCTTTGGGGATCAATAGTGCTTATTTTAGATTCTTCATTTGTTTTATTTTGCTTTGTTTTGAGTACATCACCACTGAGGATAACTTTAGATGATAATACAGCTTGATAAGGATAATTCTGCTAAGACGTGGTTCATCCGAATGATCCTTGGTTCTAAGAGAATTAAGGGATCAAATGAGTAGGATATTGTGTACGATTATGTTGGATTTTGTGATTAAACCTTATTTTCATTTGGACGAGTTTGATTATTTTGGAATTGGTGATATGAGGTTTTTATATTGCTTGATTTTAAGTTTGTTAATGTTGGAAACTAAGGGATCAAACAAAAGGCAATTATGGTTTTATGATCGTGGTTTTGTTGGATGATTGGTTTTGTTAATTGGAGCGATTCTAATTCATGTGTCAAAGATTATTTTATTATGAGAAAAGCTTTTATACAAATTGAAATTTAAAACCTTTGAGTTTTCAAATTACTTTGGAATTTGTAAACTTTGTTGTTGAATATATTTTTTTTAAAAAAAAAGCTTATGTTTTGGGGGATTTGTAAGCTAGCAACTCCAATAAGTTTTATTTGGTATCATTTGGCATCAGACTCTCTATTCATGAGTTTTGTTGTTAAGAATGATTGGTGCTTTAACTTGTAATGAAGTGATTTTTGGAAGTTTTATGTTTTCTAAAGATGAATGTCTCTTAGTTTACAGAAAGGGTGCTTTTAGTGTTTCACTCCGAGCGGTGTGCTTTATTTTGGCGAAATAGGAGTTTTATTTATAACTTTTGTTATAATGATTTCTGAAAGAGTATGAAATTTGTAATTGAGTTGACAAGTTTTGAAACACCTAATCACTTTTACTTTTGGAAGAACATTTAGTAATGTTTTATATAAAATTGAGAACCTCAGTTTTGACTATTTGGAGCTTTATAAAGGAAGTTCTAAACTTTGAAATGGTCATAAGTTCATTTTTTAACAGTGGAAATCTCATCTCTACAAATGAACTTTCTTATACGTATTGAAGTATTACCTCCTTTCCAGTTACAAAAACTATTTCAGCTAGATGTGGAGATTTTTATGCGTAACCCTACAAGAATAATTTTCGAATCATGTTCAAGCTGTAAATATACATGGTGTAATGTTTAATAAAATTATAAACTATTTAAAATGTTGCTTTCTGCTGATATTTATTCTTTTAGGGGCTAACCAATTTTACTTCTAGAGTCGTTTGTTTGAAACTAAAACCATATCATTGTCTTAGAGAAATGTTTTCCTATAATACTTTCTATTTCTTAAATGTTTTGTTTTCAACAAGGAAAACATTGATTTATGAAATCATGAGGATTTGTTTTAAAGTTAACTGGGTTAGCCTTGTGTTTATGTGTCATTTTTGAATGATTCAAAAAAGAGTCTAAATTTGTTTTATTATCTTGTTGGTTTAAGATATAAAAATAAAGTGACGTTGTGGGATTAAGACAATGAGCTTTCAAAGTGATGGTTTATTTTTAGCATTACTTTCAAATGTGTTTAGTTGTGTTCTAAGAATGAACATTAAGATGAGGTTGCTGGTTATTTTGAAGTTTTATAGTAGTGAGTTTTAAACTCTAAGATGTATTGAAATTTTATCTTTGTAACTGGATCTTTTATGTGGTCGAAGTTCATGATTTTACAATACGGTATCACTTGTTGAAATGGTTAAATGTTCTTTCCATATTTGATTTTAAAGCTGATTTTTAAGCATCATTTACTTAATCATTCAAGTTTTTATGAGTCTATTTTATTGAAAAAGAAAGATGAGTTCAAAGGAAAATAATTTTGAGTTTGAATTCCCTCAAAGTCACGATTTTGTAAGATGCATAAAATGGTTTCTCTTACACTTGAATGATTTTCAAAGAGCTTCACATATGAATGTGCCAGATATATTCTAAAGTTAAATTCTCTTGGTTTTCATAAATATAAACTTTATTTAAGTGCTCATTGGTTTTTCTAAAACTTGAGTTTTAATTAGCTCAGTTAAAGGATTTTATTGAAAACATTATAGTGGAATTATTATAATATTTTCAAAGACTGGCAGCTACTAAGCTTATATTGAATTATTATTAAAACTTTTCGAAAACATGATTCTTAAAACTAGTTTTTGAGCTATAATGTATGTTATTCTTGGGAAACTTTGAGCAAGTTTTCTGGAGGAAATAGGTTAGTGTTCCATATAATTTGAACATTTTAAATTTGAGCAAATTTGTTGCGATGAGATTTCTTCTGGTTTTCTAAAATTCAAGCTCCATCTAGAAATCGTATGAATACATTAGAGTGGTTTGAAAATATTTTAGTGAATTGAGTTTTTGATGCCAGCTATGATATTTCAAATTTTGAGTTGATTATGATTCAAATTACTTATTAGTCCAAATGTTTGTTTAAATGAACTCTCACAAAACCCTCAAAACTAGAAGCTTCTTAAAGATGGTTTTGAGTTAAAACGAGATTTGTTGGTGATATCCAAATTTGATTTCATGACGTTAATATGTGTACAAATGTGTCTAAAACATTTTTGATCTGTTGGGTTTTGATATTTGATTTTGTTTATGGGGTTTAAGATTGTGCTTATCTCCATGTTGGGGTTTTTCTATATGTAGGACATTGGAAGTTAGTTTGCGTATGGAGTGTAGGCATGGTTCACATTTTGAGATTAATTCATAAAGTTGTTTTGAAAGAAAGCTTTTATTTTCAGGATTCAATTATTTGAAGTCTATTCCGTTTGTATTAAATTTATTTTCTTGAAACATTTGAAAGTGTTATTAAAATTTATTTTTGAAAGTTGATTTTGAAAAACGTTTATACTGTTTTCACTTTACTCAGAAGCTAAATGAGACGATTGTAACGGTTGATATGTGATGCATTGTTGAGATGATTATTTGTTGGTTTTCAACACTATTTTAAGTTCGATGTTACGCTCCCTCTGATTTGATGTTTTTAGTAAAATAAAATTAGCTCATATTCTGAATGAATTTTAACTCCGAAGCACCGGTTTTGTGTCTGGATAATAAAAGTAGTTTTTGTTTATTAAAAGTCGATTATTGAACTTGAAGAAAGGTTCAATACTTACGTTTTTTAAAATTGTAAAGTTCTTGAAAGCCTCCTTTTGGATTTTCACATTTCTGGAATTTTATAAAGATTGTTGATGAGTTCAAGTTAATTAAGCACTTGCAAGTTTTATATTATTATGAAATTCATTTCTATGGGTGTTAAACTTATATTTGTATTTAAAATCTGAACTCATCTAAGGAATTTTGTAGTTGATCCAAGTCTTTCAGTATGTCAGTGACTCATTCATGAAAGGGATTGTTATAAAATGCTTTTGGAAGCTAGTTTTAACAAGTTATTAATTAATTTTTGAGCTTCAAAATCCTTTGTAATGTTATTACATCGTAATTTCGAAATAGAATTCAAAGACTATAAGCATGAATGAAATGATTTTGAGCCTTTCAGTTTGTTAAAGGATAAAGTTATTTATTCCAAACCTTTAAACTTGATTTGGGAGTTAGAATCATATGTATGAGCAATTCTCTAATTAAATTTTTCTGTAAATGAGAATTTAAGAGACGAAATTCTTTTAAGGGGAGGAGAGCTGTAATATCCAAAAATTTTTAGTAATATAATATAATTTGTTAACCGTTGAATCGGCTGGGAAGTTTTTGAAAATTTTATTTTATGTTAAGGACATAAATGTAAAGATTTCAAAAGTTTATGGTACAAGTTGAATTTTGAAAAGTTTGAGGGTTTTATTGGAATTGTGCATATTATATTACATGTTTTATTTCTTCTTCTTCCTCACGCTTCCAGAACACACACACTGTCTCCATTTCTTTTTCACGGAACCAACTTTCTCCTCTAACTTCTCTCCTCCGTATCTTTCAATCCATTCATCCGATTCCAGTGATTTTCGTGTCATTGGATTCCTTGTGAAGAGCACTTCATAACACCAATAAGAAATGCGACCGTCGATTCCGTCAGTAACATGTCCCTGTGACTTTCGGAGCGATTTCTGGTCGATTCTGATTTTGGTTTGAGGAACGGGCACCACCGTTGGAATCGGGAGGTCAAGAACTCCTTAAATCTGCTATCTGGTTATTTCACCACCGTTTGCCATTTTCGGTTACCGTTTCTTGGTGTATTTCGATTTCCAGAATTTCCAAACTCTTCTGCTTTGATCTTTATCGATTTTCAGGTATATTGGGCTAAGGAATTCTTCGGAGGTCAGGTAGGTTCTCCTATTCATACTTAATTGGATTGATTTAAGTAACGTTATTAAGAAATAGTTTTGAATATTATTATTATTGTTGCTGATATAAAATGATTATTGAGTAAATAATTTATCTATTGAAAAGTTGATTTTGGTTGTTGATTAAGAATATGCAGAATTTGTATTTATGAAATTGTGATATAATGTTTATTGTGAGAATTGCTATCAACCTGGGATTTATATTATTGTTATGGAAAGTGGTTATGGTGAGATATCTCTATGTGGATATGTTGGTGGGGGTGAGCGCGTGACACGAGAGTGGGAGGGTGGACACTGCCTCCTTGGGTGCGAGTCCCTAAACCTGCGCAGGGTTGTGTCATGTATGGTTCACGGGCACCGGTGATATTATATATTATTGTATCAGTGTTGATAGCATGGAAACTTATGATTTCGATATGGTAACTCGATTTACTGTTATTATTTTTATTGATTTGAGAAATTGGATTTGATACAGGTTATTCTGATGTTTGATAAATGTGGAAAGGTTTTGGAAAGGATTATTGATTATTACTCTGTTTACGAAATTATTTGAAATAAACTGAATTCTGCAGATTTGTTTTCTGAATATCTGGTTAAGTTATGAATAGGGGATTGGAACCTACAGGCGAGTAGCTCACACCTACTCAATTATCATTTTCAGGTTTTCCATAAACGTCCGATTGACGTGATTTCAGAGGCTATGAAATCCTACTTTATCCCTCTATAAACTCTTGTAACTCTTGAATCTCAAACCTTGCCGGAATCCGCTCAGATTGTCAAAAATCATTCCTGTCCGTCCGGAAGATGTCAGTTCTGGAATCGAATTTCAGATGGCCATAACGGTCTCGTTTGAACTCGGAATGACTTGATTCAAATCGGGTTTTCTTTTTCTTTCAAATTTCTACAACTTTGATAAAGACACCATCCTCAGATTCTTGCATCTGCTTGGACGTATTTACCAAAAACCGAAATGTCAGTTTGTAGTATCGCTCCAGCAACGAACTATATTGATCTGATAATATCTTCTTATCTGATCTCCGAACAACGTCAATCGAGTTGAGTTTTCTTTATTGTCCTACTTCTACAAATGTCGTGAAGACTCCATCCGCTAATTCCTACAATCTTATTGTCAAAAACGGTAAATTCTAAAACTGGACGAAAGTCTTTTTATTCTGTGTTATTTGTCTTAGGTTGTTCTAGTCAATTCTATTATGTTATTTGAACATAATATATGCTATTGGATAGTGTATAGGTCATATTAGCAGTATAAGATTCATATTCAAATCCTTCAAAGCAAGTACAAGTTTTTCATCAACGATTAAAGGTTCGTATCCCGTTTTTCGCCCAACAGAATCTATGTTATTGTTTGCATAGTTATAGGAGCATGTATAAGATTGTATGAGACATATAGAGACTTACATATTTGCATCATAGAAAATAGATCCGATTATGAAATCGATAGATGTGAAAGTATAGGAATGAAATAAATTGACTAATCGAGAGATGGATAATTATAGACTAAGATATTGCGTAGCCTGACTATGCCTCACCCCTTTTAACGGATCAATAAATGGAATAAAATGTATTTGGACTATGGAATCATTTGTTGTGAATCTTTGTTAATTAACTGTATGTTGGATGTTGAATGTTTATTGTTTGTTCCTTTAAATTGACTAACCACATCACCATAATGAGTTGAATTGGTATTGGATTTTGATGTACATATGCTTAAATGAAATGCCTAGTTAAATGTATACATGGATTTGTGTATGTATTTATTTGCATGGAATTTATTGAACTATTAAGTTAAAATGGAATTATGATATATGTGTTGTTGTTTTTAATGACTTAAAATATGGTTAGTTTATTTATGTCTAAGCATAATTAAATTCATATATTTAATATATGTCCATGCATTGAATTTTGATTAATGGAATTGAAATTAAAGAGATATGCATATTGATGTTAAATTGAGTTGTTGACAACTTTAACTGAGTAATTGAATGTGTTCACCTCTATGAGATTATTGGAATGATAAATGATGGAAATCAAATTGTTTGTGTGTGCATTGTATCACCTTAATTAATTAAATAATGATTGCCCTAGTCATGGTTGAAAGTAGTGATTGAATGACATGTCATTAGGGGTAGCGGAGATATCTCAATCTATTGAGAGATAATAGGTCTTTTGGTTTAGCTAACCTCCATTGAATGAAAAACTGAGTGACGACTCTTATTGGGTATGACGGCACCACAGATTACTAGTGGTCTTCGGACCTAATTGATAGAATCTAGAACGTGGTAGTTCGTCCCAAAGTAGGGAATAAACAGCTTTATGGATTTCGGTCTTCGAAGCACAGATTACTGGTGGCTTCGACCTAATTGGCCTCGTTTCATTATCCATACTAGATTAGAGGCAATCAACTTATTAAATTGGTAAATTGTTATGCTCTAGCGGATTGGTTATTGTTTTATGTAAACAAGTTTAGCTCATATAACTATTTACTATTTATCAAAATTTGAAGTTAATAATAGAAAATAATTTTTAAAAAATAATGATAATAATAATAATAAATAAATAAATAAACCAATCTCGTGTGACATTGACTTCCGAAACATTGCATAACCCACTGCTTTGGGAGAAACACACAAGAAGTTTAAATCAGAAAACAATTGAAATCTTCCAAAATATGAATGGTCAAAAAAATTGATTAAACGAATTCATGCGTTTGTAATCTCATTTGCTGATAGAACCATTGAATGAACCTCTCAGCCCTCTGATCAACCGAGTTTTCACAATCATAACCATCATCATCAGCCGGATCCAAATCCAACGGCTCATAAACTTCGGGAGCCCTGTACCTTTCCACAGCCAATGAATAGTCACCACTTTTTCCTCCACCAAAACACCGACTCATTAACAACAGTTTTCCATGTAGCCGCCTGCTTCTGAATATGTTCAAAGGAGTGCTGGAAGGCGAGAATTGATACTGTTGAACAAAATAATTACTTGTATGATAATTGTTGTTGAATCTCTTTGGTTTCTTCCACAGAAGGAGCTTGGCCATGATGGCTTTTCTCCTAATTTCGGCAATCAGAATAGCTACTCTCCTCCTCTGCATTTTTTGGTAAGTCCATGTCCATGACTCGTGCGATTGTTTATAAAGCAAATAAAAGTTGAAAAGTTCGAGGAAGAGCGGTGGGTTGAGGTGGGCCTTTTCTTTTCTGTATAAGTAGCAGTTGAAATCCCTTTTAACTTTCAGCTTCCAACTTTTCAGATTAGATCCTGTATAATTTAATAGCAATGGAGTATATGTAATAAACTTTACTTATTTTCCTTAATTATAAACAAAAAGTAATAAATAAACAAATTGATTAATACCGCATTTATTTTTCAATTATATCCTCAACATAATTAAAAATAAAAAATAGTTTTTTATTTTGAATAAAACTCTTTATTTTATTCTCTCAACTTAACTGATTATTTTCTTTTCATCATCTCAACTCAACTGATTATTTTCTTTTCATCATCTTAACTCGTTCAATTTTTTTTTAACGTCTCAGCACAAACAATTTTTTTTTCAATTGTTTTCTTTTCATTATCTTAACTTGTTTATTTTTTTTTTTCAATTATATAATCATAGAAGACATTGATGGAAGTAACTACACCTTCGTATCATTAAGTTTTATTTGAGGAAATTGTTAAATACCGCAGTAAACTTATTAATACCTTTCTGTCAACTCTATCGACATGCCAATGTTTTTCAAAACCCTAGAGGAGAGGGAAAAAGAGATTAGAGGACTCTTTTAAAGGGAAAACCGTTTTTGTTTTTGGAATTCTCGAAAAATAGTGGAGATAAGGTTGTGGAGAAGAAATCAAATAAAATGATAAAATTGGAATAGTAGATGCGGTATACATAAGTTTGTTGCAGTATTTAACAATCCCCATTATAAATTAGTGCGATGGTTGGCCAATTGAACGGGTGACTAAACATATATCTAATAGTAACTTACCATTGGTTTACCGGATGATTGCTTCATAACAATCAAGCCACATTATTTTTCCTCTAAAATTAGCTCAAAAATTTTGTTTATTTTAAAACAAATAATACGAATTAAATGAGAATAGATTATAAGTAGGTGGAAAATGAGTTGGCGCAACCGCTGCAATCTAAATTAATTTGGCTTCAATTTTTTATTTAAATAAATTTTTTGCAAGTCAAATCCGAGCTTAAGTCTAATATTGAATCTGGACACTAAAAATTTCAAGTTCGATAAATATATGAACCTACTGCAATTAATATATATTAAATAAATTTATATTAAAATAATATAATAAATTAATACTTCATTTAATATTGAGTTGAGTTCGAATTTAGTTTTCGAACCAAACTTTCGAACCGAATTCAAACCCGAGCTTTTGGTAGACAAACATCATCTGAATCTACGAAAGTTAAAGTTCCACTCCACTAAATAATGTTAATTCATATATATATATATATATATATATATATTTGTTTGTTTTAAATGTACACATAATTTTTTTATGAAAAAAATAATTTAAATCTAAAAACGTAACCCTATAGATATATAAATAATAAAAATCTTAATCATAAAAATTAGTTGTTATTCCATTATTGTTTAAATAATTTATTTATATATAAAAAGTAGAATTTTTGAGCGAGTCCACGAATCTAACGTGGAACGTTGAGGATTCAGTATTGGGTTGAAAAAAACCTAAAATTGATGTTTTTGAGTTTTTGGGTATATTTTACAAATAGTATTGTTCAATGTCACTCCTCATAATTTTGGTTCTACTCCGCTTTCTCTTCCTCTTTTTTCCATGTTAATTCTCTTTTCTTCTCCTTTTGTTTTCTTTTCCCTTTCTAGAAACATTTATTGCAGATCTAAATTAGAAATCTTGAAGATTTTAATAGAAACTGAAACTTCTCTAACAAAATCAATGGCATTCAAATTATTGACTTCTTCAACTGCCAATGCTCTCAAACTTTCCTCCGCTTAAAAAACCTCTCTCTCCTCCATTCTCCCTCTCCAGAGGTATCCTAACTTTTGTCTTTTCCTCTTTTACTTTTCATTTCTTGATTCTTTATTTCATTTTTACAGGACATTCTCAAGTATGCTTCACTAGGGAAATGAGTCTTTGATAGAATAGTGTAACTTGTTTAGAAGAGTGATATTACGTACTACAACTTCCTCCATCGCCGTGGTATTCGACGCTCCGTCGTAGTTGCCGCCTTTTAATTACCAGTCGAAGCCATATGTTGGTCCTTCTGTTGACTAGCTTCTCAAGAAGCAAAATCGATTCTCATATTTTCCCATCTTCTACTTCTATTATAAGCCTTTGTTTTACAAATATTCGAGATTTGATTTTTCAATTTTATTTTATGAGCGGGTTAATAAAACTGGAGTTAGATTTATCTGAATTGGTTTGTTGATGTTTTAAGTTTGGTCATTATATGTGCTATTTGATGTGTCTGTTAAAGTTGTGTTCTCCAATTGATTATGTCTCTTTTCCCATGCAATAAAACTTATGGATATTGATGCATTGGTAGAAGCAAATAAGTGTATTGTTATATCCTCTAAAACTCAATAGTCATAAGAGTTTTGGAAGGTTAATAAAAGTGATGGTTCTATTGTAAGCACAACTTTATAAAAATCTGCATTCATATATGCCTATTGTGCAGAAATCAATCTTAAGGAAAGTGGAAATTCAGAGTGATTGTTCTATTGTTGTTGAAGTGTGTTGGATTGAGTTGGGTCAGGGGCTATGGATAGAAGTGAAACAAATGGTTTCATTTGGTCTGAGCTAAATTCAATGTATCAGATCAGGAGACCTATTGGAAAAAATGGACAAAATATGAGTTGTATAAACTGATACATTGAGTTTACTACAAGAAAGTCTTATTGTTGGTTGTACTACCTCAGAAGCAAGTTGTGCAGTTAAAATTTAGTATAATACCTTTGTTGAGAGATTAACTACTTTAAAGAAAACATTGATTGAGCAAATGGGTTTCATAAACAGTGAGACATTAATTAAGAATGTATGTTCTATGTTGTGGGTTCTGATTGAAAATTGATTGAATAGAGATTGAGGAGAGAGTGTTTTCCTAGAGACTAGAGAGTGTTGTGGTTGTGATTCCATTCCTTCTCTAGGTTTTCTCCCTTTTCTATTTATAGGGATCCTTCAAGTGGTATTTTTCTGATTTACCCCTTTATTTTCCTACTTAACATTCCATCTAATTTAACTTATTCTATTTACGATTAGACTATTTCATATCATTTCGTTAGTACCATTCAGTCATGAACGTTACTAGGTCCACGTGACCTCTAGGGTGACCAATTTGTCATGACGGTTGTAAGGTCCTCATGGCGGTTGTAAGATCCACGTAACATCTGGGATGACCGGTCGGTCGTGGCAGCTGTCGGGCCCTTGTGACCTTAAGGATGACCGGTCGGTCGTGGCAGCTGTCGGGCCCTTGTGATCTTAGGGATGACCGGTCGGTCATGACGGCTGCCAGGCCTATGTGACATCTGGGATGACCGGTCGGTCGTGGCAAATGTCGGGCCTTGTGACCTCAGGGATGACCGGTCGGTCATAGCGAATGCCAAGTCCATTAACCTCTAGGATGACCGGTCGGTCATGGTGGTTGTAAGGTCCACGTGACTTTTGGGATGACCGGTCGGTCGTGGCGGCTGCCAAGCCCTTGTGACCTTTTTGATGACCGATTGGTCATTCCTTTCGGGTATGAGGTTTCTACGCTCCATAACCCGTACGAGACTAACCCACTATAGTAATCCCCTCATTGCGGCGGTTAGAATTATCTTTTGGGGCAATATCTCTTATTCTAACTAGATTTTAAGAGTTCTGATCAGTTAGTTAAAGCGTCGTGCTAATAACGCAAAGATCGAGAATCTCAAGACTAGCTTAGAGGCTGAGAGGAAGAAGTTTGAAGGAGTTCAGGCCGACTTAGCGGCTGAGAAGAAAGAGATCGAGGCGGCGAGTTCTCTAAGGGGCCAACTTCAAAGTTTGAGGGCAAGTATGACAGTTGTTACGTGAAGACTCGTCTAGAGTTATTAAGGGAGGTGAAGGATGACGCGATATCTTCTGATGAGGTTTTAGAGGAAATTGCGGAATTGGAGAGACTATCCCTATATCTTGACCGACTTGCCGGAATTAGCTATTAATCTTTTGTCCTAATTTTCGATGTATTTTGGAAAATTTACTTCCAAACGTTAGTTCTTAATGCTTATATCAAGTACTTGTTGTTTTTTTTGCAATAGTAGTTGGACGATTTTGTTGAATGAATGAATTCCATTCAAGTCGCTCTGATTTTTGTGGTCATTTTTGCCGTGATGTGCGTACCTTGTAATTTTTGAATGGTCGGTTTGGTTTGACGGGTCATTTTTAATGATGTGCCCACTTTGCAATTTTGGACCGGTCGGTTCGGTTTGACGGGTCATTTTTAATGATGTGCAAACTTTGTAATTTTCAACCGGTCGATTTGGTTTGACCGATCATTTTAATGATGTGCCAACTTTACAATTTTGGACAGGTTGGTTTGGTTTGACCGGTCTTTTTTTAATGATGTGCCAACTTTGCAATTTTGGACAGGTTGGTTTGGTTTGACCAGTCTTTTTTTAATGATGTGCCAACTTTACAATTTTGGGCCGATCGGTTTGATTTGACCGGTCATTTTTAATGATGTGCCAACTTGCAATTTTTGACCGGTCGGTTTGGTTTAACCAATCATTTTTAATGATGTGCCAACTTTGTAATTTTTGACCGGTCGATTTGGTTTGATTTTTAATGATGTGCTAACTTTGCAACTTTTGACCGATTGGTTTGGTTTGACCGATCATGTAACACCCCATATTGAGACAATGTTAAAAGGAATTGAATTGCTACCCATATCACTAATGCGCACATTATTTTTCGGGAGCCCGTAACTTGAGAACTCCAAAGTTAAGCGTGCTTGGCTTGGAGAAATCTTGGAATGGGTGACCTTCTAGGAAGTTTTCTCGGAAAGCATGAGAGTGAGGCAAAAGCATGTTGGAAAGCGTAATGGTGGTCTGTGGGGCTAGTGGTAAGCCTTAAGAACGATTGTGAATGACGTAACGCCCTGCAACCGCGCTTCAAGTTCATCCGGGGGCGGGGGCCGGACGTTACAAAAACATTATGTACAACACGATCATAGGTAACGAGAACAAGGGAAAAAGAGGTTTATTTTTCCTATACGACTATAAAGATATATGAAAGAATTTTGTGTTGAAAGGTTTGACTTCAACATTGAGATTGTAGAATCAAATTGTATTGACAAAATTCTCCATGCATTGCTTATAAAGGCCTAGTTGCATATAAAGGAAAAATTAATCATATCGAATGAAGCGTCGGTGGTACACAAGCATTGCTTTGGCACAGTAAATAAGACATTAAAGGACTTAATATGAACAGTTACCCCGAAATAGAGAACCTACTATTCGGTGGCAAGACTATTGTCTTAGGAAGAGATTTTAAGCAGATTCTGCTCATCATACCAAAAGGTAGTAGAAACCAAGTGATCTATGCAATGATAAATTCTTCTTTTCTCTAGAAGTACTACACGATTTTGAGACAGACTAAAAATATGAGACTCTAATCATCGTCTATAGAGTCTTTTGCTCTTAAAAACTTTACAAACAAGATTTTAAGCATCTTTGATGGTACTGTTGGAGAAGAAAATATTGGAATCACTCAAATCGATATGCTTGAAGATTTGTTGATAAAAGAACTTCTAATCCACTCGGTTCCTTAGTGAAAGCAACATGTCCTTTGTTCCATTGGCACTTTAATAATGCTATATACTTACAGGAGCGTGTTGTACTAGCTCTGACGTTGGATTTGGTGGAAGAGATAAACGATTACATGAAATCGATGAATGTTAATGATAAAAGGATTTACCACAATTTGGATTTGGTGTGCTAATCTAATATGGTGACCGATATATTTACCAACATCTATGCTCCAGAATTCCTGAGTAGTATCAAGTGCTTAAGTTTACCCCTCCACAAACTAAAACTCAAATTTGGTATACTGGCGATTTTATTACGAAATATTGATCACTCAAAAGGATTATGTAATAGTACAAGGTTAATTCTTATAAGGTTACGAATAAAAGACTTGGAAGTTAAGGTCGTTTAAGGTCCAACCTTTGGGCAAAAGGTGTTGATACTGCGACTTACATAGGAGTCGTTAAACTCGAGTTTAGCATTCAAATTTAAGAGTAGACAATTTCCTATCTCAATATCATTTGCAAATATCATAAAAAAAAAAGTCGGGGACAATTTCTAAGTAATGTAGGTCCCTATCTAAAAAAACTATTTTCAGTCACAGTCAACTATATGTCGTTGTTTATAGAGTACTTAATTATAAAGGTTTAAAAATACTTATTTTAGATTAGCATGCTGTAGTAAAAAAAATTTAAAAAAAAAAAAAACAACCAATATTGTATTCAAACAAATCTTCACAAGCACTTGATAAAGGTACAAACTGAAAACTAGGGGTAGGTATGGTCCGGTCCATCCAGGTTTGGCCGGACCCGGACCGGTTAATGTAACCAGTCCTAAAAATTTGGACCGAACCATACCGATTAAAATGTTGGACCAATCGGTCTGTTTCACAACTGGTCTCGTCTCGGTCCGACCTAGTCCAACCGGGTTGAGTGTTTTACGGACTTTTCATTTTTTTTTGTTAAATATTAAAAAAATAATTTTTAAAACATTATATCCAATACTATAAATTAAATAAATACATTTTAATGTCAATTCTTAATATTATAATTATTCCCCTAAAATATTTTTATCCCTAATAAATTTAAATTAATATAATTAAATATTATAATAAATATTAAAATTTTACTATCCAATCAAATTTCATCAATATTATAAAATAAGTATATGGAATTTATTTTATTTTAAGTATTTTATTTATATTCTTAGTATGTATTTATTTATTTAATAAATATATATATTTTCTTGCTATTAATCAGTTCGGTCCGGTCCGGTCCCTAAAGGCATGGGATCGGACCGGACCGACAAATATAATCGGTCCTAATACTTTGGACCGGACCGAGACCGTTTGGACTGTGGACCGACAATTTTCAGACTAATTCTGTTCATTCCCGGTCCGGTCCGAGCCGGTCCAGGTTTTATGCTTACCCCTAATGAATACTATTCAACACAAAATTCATGTAATTTATCTGATAAGTTAAAAAACTATATTTTCTTTTCTTGAAGCAATAAAACTGCAAATACTAATAAATATATTGATTTTGATGATGGGTACTCCACTGAGAGACGCACTAAAAGAATTGATAATAAGTGAGATTCATGGTAATTTTGCTCAATTTTGTATGATTACCACAATACTAATGACTAAGAATGGAAAGAAATTCATATCTAATTAGATCTGGTTGGTTAGTTTTCCCCCATTTCTCTCGAATTTTGTTTTTTTCACAGTGTGTGTTCGAGATCAGTGGTTTGTTTGGCATTTAACGGTTTAAATAGTAGTCTGACAAACACTATTCAAATTAGTCTTCTCCCAAATCATTATTTTAAAACTACCAAAATACTCCTTTATTTCACATAATAAATACAAATCAAATAGTTGCATCAACTTTTTTTTATATATAATTTTATATCTAACTGTTATTTTTAACCGCTACAGCTACCACCTAATAGTTATTACAACTGCTACTTTGACAACTACTCTTACCACTACTTCAAACCGCTAACCGCTACAGGTGTCCAAACTACTACTTTAACCATTGATTTTAACCATTGAAGCTGAACATAGTCATAGTTTTTTTTTTTTTTTTTTTTTTTTTCGTTAATCTAGATATCCTGTGATATATTATTCGTTTTATAAGATACTTTGCATTTGATTATTACTGATTATGAAAATTTTCGACAATACATATGTAATGTACATTCTAACATCCATGCACACTTCACGGATCCAAAATTCTAATAAATAAAAAAAATCATTTTCATATAAATTGAATTTTATTAATGTTTAAATAATTATAATATTAAAATTCATCAATATGTTGTTTATTGAAATTTGAATATATTTTTCCGTAATTACCTTTCTCATTAAGTTTCAAGGTTCTTAGAGATTAAATTTTAAATTATTTTAACTATCTCATTAATTTCAATAAACTTTTTCTTTAATTAGCTATTCAAATTAATTTACTAAAAAAACTAATTTTTGAAAATCAATGAAAAGAATTTCATAATTTTTAAAAAGTTAACTGTGTACAATATTTTTTTTTCTTGTTTTTAATTTTTTTTTTAAAATTATATTACATGTTGTAAATGTTAATGTATTTTATTTTATTTTTTACCTATATGGAACTTTAACAATATTATATATATATATATATATATATATATTTTGTTAGTATTTTATCCATATAAATATAAACACTCATATTTGAAAATATTATAATAATATTATTAAAGAATAATTTAGATAATTTTTTGTTATATAAATAATAGAACAACTAATCATTTATTTTTAAAATAGTTAATCATCACACGCTATTTTTTACTTTTAAGATACAATTAGCTATTTTGGTCAAATATCTAATTCAATCAACATATTTTAAAAGGCGATATTTAATTAGTTATTATCAATTGTCACGTAAACAACAAACTATATAGGTAAAAAAATATTTTAAATATTTCTATTTTTATTTTGAAAATTACAGTATAACAACGATAAAATAATAATCTCATTAAAATAATAATTTTCTTTGATCTCGAATCGGGATTAACGTGATAAATTAATAATTCGATAAATTTATAAAATAATACAAAAAGAAAAATAAATTCATATAGGTCCCATTTGATATATAAATTAATAATTCATTTGCAAAAAACTATTTCATATATAATACATAAGTAAACTAAATAGGTTTCTGAAAATATGAATCTAATATTGTTTGTTTCTTTTTGAAATCAATATCACCTTAAATCTCATCTCTAACCCTTCTTAATGCATTAAGAATATCAGGTGTAGTCTTCCATATTGCAAAAGGAAGTGATGTAAGGTGATTGTTGCTTTCAGAGCATCTTTGTGCGAAACTTGTTCTAATTTCACACTATCATTTTCTATTTCATCTTCTTTATGTGTTTTCATAACATTCTCAATTATTTGTTCATCCATAGGTAGCTCAAAACTCGTATAATTTTCTCCTAGATTATTCAAAACATCTTTAGCATTCATTGCATTTCGATACTTTAATATATTGATTAGATTCTGCAATTGTTGTAAGCCATCATTATTCATCTGTTCTTGATTTTCTGAGGATTCATCATCTAACAATCTAAGTTTACAATGCTTAAAACAACTTGCAATTGTACTTGAGTTGACATCCATTTTCCATGCCGAGATTGTAAGATTCATTGCATCTAAAACATTAATCTTTTTTGGATTTGAGATCCCAATTTCATAACCTTCCAAAATATTTTGATAAAATCGCCTATGATAATGCATCATGAAAGATAGTTCTTACGATACGGGGATCTCAAATAATAAACATACCGATACAGAAATAAACAGATATACCGATAGCAGACTTGCAAATCGGAAATCAAAGCTGAAAGATAGTTCTTATAATTCCAAAGTCAATGGTTCAAAACAACTTCAACATAATTCGAGAATAAAACTCTCTTAATGTTCAAAAGTACTTAATCTGAAACATAACCAAAACATAGTGCGGCGGGTACAAAAGTCGCAAAATACTTATTCTGAAAACAAATTCCAAAACATGGTGCAGCAGGTACAAATACAGAAATAAGTCTAGCTAAAGTAAAACATAAATGCAATCCAAGTCTGAAAAGGATGCCATGTGATGCTCGATGCTAATGATATCCTGCTATCTCACCTGACCGTCTGAACTCAGCAATTTCCATTCCCAAAAGGGTTCAAAACATACAAAACAAAAATGAAAACAATGAAGGGTAAGACTATCGATGTCTGGTTAGTAAGCCAATGCCCAACAAACACACACAGATGCATCTTATTAAACAAATAGCATGTCACACATGTATGCAGGTTAGGTAGCAACCAAAAAGATACAAATAAAAGCAAACAAGTTGATTATCAATCAAGTTATCCCAAATATAATTCCCTTAAAGTGATCTAGGATAAGTGATTACAGAGTATTGCATTTACCGTCTGAAAAGGCTTTACAGTTGTCAAATTATTTTCAGAAGAGAGACCGAAATCGAATAGTAGTTCGGTAAGCAGTCCGACAAGTAATTCGGTCAGAGAGCACTACCTGACTTACCGAATTGTAATTTGGTAGACAGTCCGGTAGGTAGGTCGGTCAGAGAGCATCACCAAAGTTACCGATAATATTTCAGTAAGCAATCCGGTAGATAGCTTGGTCAGAGAACAATTACACGATTCCAAGGAAGGTTTAAGTGAATGTTCGGTTCCTAATCCGGTATGAAGTTAGGTCAGAGAGTTTCAAGTCTCCCAGACACACCGAATTGTAATAAAATTTTACAGTCCCAAAAATATTAATTTATCGAGATTATACTATATAAGAAACTAAAATACAAATTCTACTAGATACTATTTATTTAAATTTTAATTCTCACATTATAATTTTGGTTAATAATAAATTTTATATTATATTTTATGAGTAAAAATGTATATTAAAATTTATTGGGACATGACCTGTAAAAAAAATTTATGTTTTTTTTTTTGTTAGAGACGGATTTTGAAAATTTTAATTTATAGCTACTCTAATGTATTGTGATTGGAATAGACATCTTTTAGGTCTGGTTTGTTAATCCTTCTTAGTTATGTCTTTAATACTATCCAGATAGAGCTGGAAAACTTAGATACAAAAATAGTTTAGTAAACAGAACTTGTTTTTCTTTTCTCAAATCTGAGAAAATCTTTTTTGTCCACGGATCAGTGAAATTGGGACAAACTAGTTTGTTTTAGAAACAAAAATCAATCAAAGCCTCAACACTATTTCTTGTATTTTATACTGAATTATATATATATATATATATATATATAATATAGACTTATTTTTTATTAAACTTCTAAAACCTTATTTCACTCATATTTATTTTTATAAAAAGTAATAAATAAATTATTTATTTATTTATTTATCTTCACTTTAAAGTTAGATATATATATATATATTAAAAAATATTAAACTTTAATATTTATAATATATATATAATTATTATAATATGAATTTCTTGATTAACAAGTTTATCAAATACAAATTTATTCAATTTGGCTTATTATATTTTATCTAATCTTAACGACCCAATCCAACCTTTGCATGATTATAAAATAAATCCCATTAAAACTATTCATTTTTCTAACTTATTCTTTTCAATCCCCATAACATCTAATGTTATCAAATCGAATGGTATTCAAAAACTCTTGTTCTATGTGACCCATTAGGTATCAGCGGTAACACAGTTCAAATTATTAATTCTCTAATTAATGAACTCACATCATATAGATCAAGATTGACATCTAGCAATGACTATGACACCTAATTATTCTGAGTAGTTTGTGGTTCAGACAATACCTTTTCTTAGCAAGGACTTGCACAATATATTCATTTCGTCATAACATATCTCAGTCGGAGTTGAGTATGGATTAGATATCAACTCCTTGTTAGAAAAAAATATATAACTCTAACTCTTTCTTGTACTAGAAAAACCTTTTACTCACAAAATTTTTACGTGAAACTCTTTTCACATACACATCTTGGCCAAGATTTAGAGAGTAAAGTTTCTAGTAAAAAATTATATAACTCTAACTCTTTCTTGTACTAGAAAAACCTTTTACTCACAAATATTTTCACATGAAACTCTTTTCACATACACATCTTGGCCAAGATTTAAAGTTTCTAGTAAGAAACATTGAGATATCTCTCATATCATCAGGAGCGACGAATCCTTTATTTTTCACTCAACTACTCTCAAGTAGTTTGTGCTACATCTAATAATTACCTTATAAGTAAAATCATTGAGTCTACAAGGAATGACATCAAAGTGCTAATACTTTTGATACTTTAGAGACCTCAAGTCTAAGGATATTTGCATCCACTGCTAGTATGAGATTGTACATTGATATTAGATGATTTATCCATATGTAATCTCATTACGGTTCATCCAATGAACTTCTTCCAAATTTTCATTCATGTGTTTACTTTAGACATCTCGTATACCTATAGATTAATGAGAACTATAGTTTAAACCTATTAAGAAGTATAAAACATGCTAGTCTATCTGCATTAGTGATATCCCATCTCGCTAATACGACAAATAGGGATATTTAAATATAATCACAATTGCATGTGATAAGAGTTTTGTAATCATATGATTTCTTTCACACTATGATTATCATTAGAGATTTTATTTCATAATCAAGTATATTGAATAAAATTAAACTGAATAATAAAGATGGTTTTTATTCTCAACAACAATGAAAAAATACATGATATATAACCAAATTATTGGTTCTAATGCAAATTATTAATAATTTCCCACTTGTAGTAGAACGAATTGTTCTTGAATCTTATGCCTTACGGATGTGCATAACTTTTATGCATCTTTAGTTACAATGGCTTAATGAATAGATCTAATCTGTGTGGATTTAAATATTTGTTTTCAACGTTTTATATCAAATGATAGTATTAAGTACGTGCTTGATGAGATCATGTTTTTTACTTAAACTCCAATTCTATAGTTATCAATGTAACAATAATATAGATCTACTAATCTTATAACCATTAAATTTGGTAACGAATTTCTAATCAAAATTGCTTCACTAAGCTATTATGATCTTAGTCTCCATTATGAAATATGAAATTAATTTCAATTTGGAACATTTTCAATTTGCTTCAATTTGGATTCAGGTGCAATAAAATCTTTAAATCCATCAGGAGCCTCAAGAACAGTCGATATGCCATGAAATCCCTCAACGGGAAGGATGTGACTCACAGCTAGGTGAGCATTTGGCAGTGAATTTACCTTCACTAGAACATGCTTTATGCATTTTTTTTTTTAATTTCATCACCTTCTTACTTTTGCCAATTATTACCTCTTTCAGGAGTAGATCCATCATCATCAACTAAAATTTATATTTCTTCCCGATCTCTCCTTCCCCTCCTCTGAAGCATACCATAATAACAATAACAATAAATATATTTAAACATAAATATGAGATGAGTGTACTAAAAGTAACTTGAATCTTACCAAACCAACAAGACTGGTTGTCATAGTGTGAGTGATTGACTCTCATCCCTTCTTATTTTCACTCATTGTCTGATTAACCACCTGCACATCGGATCTTACTTCATCAGATCTAGTTGTAGCAACTATGAACTTCACCAGATAGTCCAAACTTACTTCCTCAATTTCCCTTTTCTTTATCTTTTCCTTTACCTTATCCCCTTCTTCAATTTGTAATTTTTTCCCTTGGTCACCTTTTTTCATTTAGAAAGTCTACCTCTCCTTCTCTTATTCTTTCTTCTTTTCCTTCTCTTTTTCTTTCTTCTTCTCATTCTCTTCTTCATTCTCCTATATCACCTTCTTCTTTTTCATTTTGCTCTTAATTCTTCTTCTCCTCTTCATTTTCTTCTCCTTATCTTTCTCTGTCTCTTCCTAAACTCTGTCGTCCATATCATTCTCATCTTAGTGCCTCATATTAGTATGATGAGGAGCACTAGATTCCTCATTCTCCTTCTCAATTATGTGTTATTGCTGCATTTTATGACGCTTGCTGAGAATGAATCGACCTGTTCATTCTTCATCTTCAACTTTCTCTTATTCATCATTATCTTTATCATTATCTTCATCTTCTTCATCCTCTCTCTTATCTTCTTCCTTATTCGCTTATGGCTCATTAATAGCCTTTCATCTTTTCTTTCTAACCTACTATTCATTTTCACTATCTTTTCATCAATAACTACATTATGTTTAAATCCAAAGTTAGTCGTACAAAATTTAAAAATCACAAATAAAAAAATTACAAATAACTAGGTGCTTCCAAGTCATCCACGCCAGGAAATGGAAGGAAAATCTAACTGCTTCCTAGTGTAGATGACTAGGAAGCACCTATTATATTATTATTATATCAAGTGCTTACTGGTTATCCATACCAGAAAGCAAAAGGAAAATATATTTGCTCATTGGTGTAGATAACTGGGATTAATTATGTATTAGTTACTTCTTGGTCGTACACTTGGAAGTAAAAGGAAAATGTAACTACTTCCTACTCTGGATGACTGAGAAGCACCTGATACAATAATGATCACCATAGCAATTCACCATCCCTTGTTAACTATAACTAAATACATATACCTAACATAGCAAGACAACTAATAATCGTATATAATACATACCTTATTTATCCTTTGCCAATTTCTTGCATAGGACTTTTAAGTTGGTGATATCTTTTAAGTTTTCCTCCACTTTCTTGAGGATTTTAATTAGTAAGCTCAACACTAGATCCTTTTATATAGTTTCTCACTTGTAGATCTCTAATGTTGAATATTTGTTGTACGTTCGCAGTGCTAAGCATTCACTATAGTTTCGCGATGATGAGCATCCATTATCAAACCTCTAAACTCATCTTACACATTAAACTAGTGAAATAATTTAAACAAATATAATAAATACGCAAATCAGGTAAACCTATGACACTCACCATATCATTAGGATTCATCAGGATTTAGATATTTGGGAAATTCTCACTTGTTCAGATATCGATCATCCTCATCTAACAGAGCAGGGGTACTCACAATAACCCTAAGTTTAAGATCAACCATTAAAATACAATACTTTGTCTTCTTCTCTTTGACGGTTAGTAGCAATTTTTCCTTCCCAATGCTAATTCTCCGCACATTTATACATCATGAAAATTACATTAATTGAAACATGTAAATGTAAATATTTTAAATTTAAGAAACTTGAATAAATAATTACATTTTTCAGATAGTTATCTGAATCCTTACTTGCAAATCATTGATCGTCCATTTAAGACACCTCAGATAATTTTGATTTTTTCTATCACATGTAGCTTTAAGGAACTCTACAAAATTTGGACAGATCTCTATTAGCCACCATTGCATTACCAAGATGAATGAAGTTAGTTTATCCATAATATAAAATAACAAGACATGACATTAATTTTAAGCTTACCACTAATGTGCATGGACATCCTAGTAGTTGAAGGTCTTTACGGAATCACCCCTGTCGTCAAGGACATTGCGGACAGTGTGAATGATGTACGAATATCCAAAAGTGCCCCATGAAAACTCATAGAATCGTTCCAAGTCATCTACCATATGCCGCAATAACTTGCTCATGGGTCTTTTTCCTTCACAACAAATAAGGAACTTCTTGACGAATATAGCATAGAAAATCTTTAATGCATCCTCTGCATCCATATATTCGAGCATCACTTTACTAAACTAGGCTAGTAATGGCCAAATTATATCCTTTTTAAAATGCTATATAAACAAGCTATAAACAAAATAACGGTCTTCAAGAGAATTATTTACTTTCATCAACTTCTCTGATATCTTTCCAAACCTTAGCCTAACTATCAACATTTACTCCACCATTCTAAATCAAATTGTTGAGTCGTCAATCATAAACCATAACTAATCACTCCTACAATTCTTTCCATTCAACCATCTCATGTTAAAATGCGATATGAAGTTGCCAGGAAATGCCCCCTTCTGCTGGTATATGTTACCAAAATGACCAAATGGACCATTCTTTCATCTGTTAACTAAAATAAAGGCCTCAAATTAATCCTCTATTAGCTCTACTACAAAAGGTTGGCCATAATTATTCATTTTGACATCCGCGATGTCTTTTGGCGAATGCCTAAAGTACTTTCCATCCTTAAGGAAACCTTTTTAGGGGTCTCTTGTAGTATAACAAAACAACAAACCATTAGAAACACCCAAATAAATTAAAGAATATATAAGAAAATAGTATGTTTCTCGGTTGTCATAACTGAAAAGTAGTTAAAATACAAGTTTGCTTCCTAGTCTTCAAGATTGGGAACTAGTAATATAAACAGTTTGCTTTATGGTCTTGAGTGGCGGGAAGCATAAGGGGAAGCTTTCTGGCACTCAAGATCAGGAATTAGACTACTTATATTAGTGCTTCCCAAAATTGGGAAGCAGCAATATAAACAGTCTGGTTCCCAGTCTTAAGTGCTAGGAAGCATTATTTTATACTTTTCGGTATTCAAGACGGAAAACAGACTACTTATATTACTACTTCTCGTTCTTGAAGGCCAAGAACCTTCTAAAGCATAATGTTTCCTAACCATTAAGATCGGGAAGCTTTTTCATTTTGAAACTGTAAAGCTTTTCATTCTCAATATAAATAGTGCTCCCTGGTGCGTATGACCAAAAAGTAACACGTTATGTATACCTACTTCTCTGTGTCAAAGACCAGAAAATAATTTTAAATAATGTGTTGCTTCCCGTTCATTTGCACCGAGAAGCCGATTCATTTTATAAAAACACAATAACAGCTGTACCAAATACAACATCAACAGCCAAATTCCTACTCTAATTTTCACGTCCATAACTGGGGCTAAATTTATTTTGTTATTTGATTGATTTTATAAATAAGTTTGAAATGGGGTAAAGGTTTGAATTAAAAGAATTCTGGTGGACTTATTTATAATTTTACACTAGTTAAGTGAAAACTAGGTTTCACTTTCAGCATTTCAAAAGCCACAAGAAACACTGTTTCATTGCCTCTTTATGCTCTGTCTATCTCTCTCTCTATCTTCTTAAATTATGCAAACTAAACCTTAGTCGATATTCGGGTTTCACTCTACTGTTTTCAATCCGTTCACATGAGAGTGTTCTTAGACCATCCTGTTTATTTGTCTTCTATATTACAAGGTGAGTTTTGTGGTGTGTTCTCTGTTTGAGTTAGGGTGTATCGAAGAGAGTTATTTCAAATTTTTAAGAATCGTTTCTTGAGGTCTCTGACCACGACTCTAAAACCCTAACTATTCGATTTCTGTACTCATTTGAGTCTAGTTTTTATTTTGGTTTATCCATTTTCTAGGCGACGGAGTTGGTTATCGCCAGCTAGAGTAGTCTTACTTTTGGATTAGTATATTTCGGTTAGTAGTCATGTTTAAGCTCTCACTTTTGTATGTTATTATTTTCTCTGTGTTGCATTAATATAGGCTTAACCTAAAAGTATGCTGAAACTTGAATCTGAAATCTCTGACATGTTTAATGCTTCTAATTATGTTGTTCATCTTGTTTTTAAGTGGTTATTATCTAAACTGCTATGAAAATCTATTGAATGTTGAAATTATAACCTGTATAATTTGAAATGGAAAAGCCTGTTCTAAGTATAATAGTGATAAGACCGGCATGCCAGAGGGATATATGTATACATCGATACGTGAGAACTTACAGACCTTGAATGCCTTCTAGATGTGATGACATTAGGCCTTGTTGCCTTCTTAATGTGACGACATCAACCTTCTGGGATCTTTGATCCACCTTCTGGGCTCTCTGACTTATTTCTAGAGCTATGCTCACTCTCTATTTTTGTTCTTGATTTCATTATTAAGCTAAGGATGAGCATAATAATAATGATCCGATATATGTACTTTGGCATAAACTGATGCACTCTGAAATCTAATAAATTCTGAGCATACCAATATGTTGCATTATGAAATTTGACATCATTTGTTGTACTCTGTAATCTGGCATAAATCATCTATTATACTCTGTAATATGAGGTAATATAGACTCAATATTTGGCTAGACTCTATAACCTAATGCCTTCTAGACATAGTGACCTATTATAATGTAATCTGTTGTATTCTGAATCTATTTTATTATGTTTTTTTACATCTAAATTGAAATGCTTGCTAGTGTTAGGTTAATCTATTGTCTTTGGACTAGACTCTTGCTTATCTAATTAGTTTTGAAGAAGACCTTAAATATTAAAGTTAAAAACGAATTAGACCTAGAGTAATCAACCAACTATCGCTTAAGTCCTTCCCTAGTGTCAAGTCCCTTTTGGCAATATTGAAACCTAAACCTTACAAGTATCACCTAAGTCCATTGCCAAGCTAAGTAAAATTTAGGTGAAACCTATTTCAGAATTAAACACCATCGCCAACATTCATTGTTAAGCTAACTAAAAGTTGGAGATACCTATTTCAGAAAATTATGCAATCGCTAGTGTCCATCGCCATGGTGTAAGCGATACCCTCCCTAGCAGTTAAGCTTTACTAAGTTACATTGCCATTTGTTGAGCGATACCTTTTCCAGTAGACAGGTATTGCCAATTAGTTTTGCCAGAATGTAGACGATGCCTTCTCAGTTGACAATGTATCGCCAATCAGCATCGCCAATAACTTGGCATTAGCCTGTGAAAGCTTAACCTATTGCCAAGTGCTTTGCTAAGAACCTCCCATTTCTCGTTTTCTTTTCAAGTTGTTCATCTTGAAATTTCCTTTCCGAAAAGGTATAATAAGACTGTTTCAAAATTAAAACGAATAAGTTAGAGGCATTTTACATTTTATATCCTTTAAGAGTATTTTGGCCTTATTGAGTACTTTTTTACTTTTAAATAACCGATAAGCATACGTCTCCTTTTCCTTTTGCTCCGCCTTAATCTGTCTTCTACTTTACCTTAGTCTGTTTGATTCTGTTTGCTGTTTTGTGACCTCAACTTCGATTCTGGGCTTGGGATAATTTGTAATAACTCAATATATGATCTAATTGTGCTTAATATGAATTGGAACTTAAAAAAATTGAGATAGGATTTCTTAAAGAATCTGCCTTTGTTAACTATAATCTATATAGTTTGTGACTTTAAGCTTCTGGGTTTGGAACTCCTCTTTTTGCTCTGTATCAGGCAACTTGTTTGAACAGCTAAGTTAATTTGTTATATGTTCATGAATAATTACTAATATAAGATGCATTCTGTATGTGGATGTTGGGCATTTGCTTACTAACCAGACATTCGATAGTCTAACCCTATTGTTTCTTCATTTTTCTTTTGTATGTTAATTTTCCTGATCGAGATGGAAAATGCTAAGTTCAGACAGTCAGATGGTATAGCAAGAACAAACATATCATTCTCATGCATCACCTCTGACATTTTTTTTCCATACCTGCTTCTGCTCATATTTTGTACTGAATTTCTATACTATTTCATACTGTTTTAGTTGTAAACCAAAATTTAAAACATTATCTTTTCAGATTCGGTATTCGTAGTTATAACTCTGATAGATTTGTATTTAGATGCTTTCATTTCAGGATTTTGATTAATGACTCAGTCTGCTATTTCAGCCTTTGGTTTGATTAATATAAATTATATTCAATATTTTATCTATCTTGGATATTTGTTATCTATTCAGAATATATATTTATAAATATACATATATTTATTGTCTATCCGCCGAGGCATCCCCATCTATGCATCTGTTTGTTTGGTAAGAGTGTTGGTCTTCATACCAATACAACAACAACATGCATAATTCTATAATTAAAATAATAATAATAAAAACCTTTTTCACCTAATTTTTCTAGTGAATTATCTTCTGTGAGTCTCTTACAGTTTTTTCTTCTACTATTAAGTCTTCTTTGCCGCCTGAGAAACATTGATCATTAGTTTGCTCTTGCTATTCGACTTTTGGCCATTATAGAACTTGGTTTCATAAAACATTTCTTCTCTTTTTTTGTTCTCGACATAGAAGTATAAATAGACGGGGTTTATGTAGACGGTGATGATTATAAGGTTTCAAATTTTAGGGTTTCAAACCCGAGATGAGTTTCTATTGGCAAACTACAGGAAATGGGTCAAAGCAATAACGAATTACAAGAAATGAGTTTTTGTTGACGATTCTAAAGATTAAGGATTCCATCATTGATGATGATGAAATGAGATTTATAAAATGAATAGGGAAGATCAAGTGAAGAGATGATCAAATAAGAAGATGAAATGGTTGAAATCTAGTTTGAATTCAATGGAAAAGGTTAGTGTTGGATGGTAACCCTAAGTGGATGGGTTAGGGTTAGAGGGTAATTTAGAAAAATTATTATTGTATTATTATTATTTTTTAACAAAATAAAAAATTAAATTGTAAAAATATTTAATTTATGCAAAATCTTATATTAATTGTTTAATTTTGTAATAATTTTAATGTTAGGGCATTTTTTTAAATTTATTTTGAAAAACAAATGAGAATTTTCACATTGAAGATTAGATTCTAATAATGAGGGGAAATAATTTATTATTTGTATTTAGCATTATAAACTATCCTTTAATTTATTTTTCAAGCGTTAGCTGCGAATTATAAAGACAATCCTCTAAATTTATTTATCAAAATTTGATAATGTGAGTTAGATGGTAAAAAAATATAATGAATTATATAATTATACAACAAAATTGTAGATAGAATAAAATAACTAAACAAATAAAATACTCCCTCCATCCCTTAAATGTTGCCACACTTTCCGTTTTGGGATGTCCCAAATTAATTGCAACATTACCCAAAACGGAAATTATATTTCATCCTAACCTAATTTTTAGGTTTCCAAACCTAATACAATTTAAATCTAAAAATTAAAAACAAAATTAAAAAATAAGAAAAAAAGATTACATTAACGAATCTTTCCCTACTTTTTATACACATCACCGACATCAATTCCTTTTCTCGTCTAATTTCTCTGCTTGCCAAATTGAACCCATCAGTTTCTTCTTCCCTGATTTCTTCCCTAATTTCTCTACTTTCAAATTGAACACAACAAACAAACACGCTCTGATTGTAAAATTCTAAATCTATTTCTTGTTCATCTCAAATTTCATTATAGATTTCAAGTTGTGGAGTTCATCAAATCTCTACTTCGCTATTCTTCATATTCTACTTTTTACTCGAATTATGTCTGAATTCAATCCTTGATCTACTCCCAAATCTAAATGGTTTCCTTATTTAACTGGGTATCCCGGTCAATTCGAGTTCATTCCTGAAGAGGAACTCAACTTTCATACTAGGAGCCCTAATTTCGGCATCAACCATTACAGGTCTGTTCACAATCCTTTCATACATGAAAACTACAACTGGGCAGCCCCCAATTTTAGAGAAGGTCGTGCGAGTATGGATTCTTCACGGAATGCTAATTCGAATAGCGTTATAAAGGTCTCAGAAACACCAGTACACATCTATGGTGCTTAAAAGAAGAGAAAGAGAGAGCTAAGATGTAAGAAAAGACTTTCTCCTCCTCTTTCTCTAGAGTGTTCGAAATTGCAAGATAGTACTCTTGTTGATCCCTATCTTTTTCCTTTTTTTGAAATTTACCTACCTAGTTTGTTTAAGGAATCATCTTATGATTTGTGTTGAATATTGATTTGTGATAAATATATAACGACTGCTTTTACTATGATCAGAATCAATCAATGCATTGGATGGGTTAAACGTTTTTGGTTGATGGACACAAAATCAATAGATTTTACTATGATAGGTACTGTTAGATTCAATTCATATGTTCATTTGATTTTGCGGTGGTGCTGACTTCATTATTTTTGGCGAAACTGAAAATTTTGATCGAATGGTAGTTACTTTGCTTAGTTTATCATATTGGTTATGTCGTGTTAATGAGGAAAAAGGTGGTTTGTCAATCTCTAATGGGTCTGCTCGTTTAAGTTCATCTGCAAATGAATGGACTTTTGGTGAAATATTAAAATTTCCTTCCATTAGGAGTACTTCATCACCTAGAAAGGTTAGGAAGAAATGGCAGAGTAAGGAGCTTGTGGGGGTCCTAATAAATAGCTCTTGAATGCAATCAAAACACTTGTTCCGAAACCGATTTGGAATCCTAGAGGTATTTGCATTTGTTTATTTATTTGGTTTATAACTTGAAATGGATGTTAGATTTTTTATTTAGTTAAATTATATGATTGTATTAGGCGGTCTGATAGTGTTGGAATATGATAATTAGTTTTGATTAAGATTTTGATGTTTTTAAGATGTTGAGTAAATGAAAGCTTTGATGGAGGCTCTGAATGTGTCAACTGCTCAATCTACTATAGTGTGTCGTGAAGAAGAGCAGAACAAAGTTTTGGATTTTTGTAAGAAGCATGTGGAGGAGGAGAAGGCTGGGAGTTTGTATGTATGTGGGTGTCCAGGTACAGGAAAATCGTTGTCTATGGAAAAAGTCAAGCAGCATCTGGTTGATTGGTCTAAAGATGTAAGGGAGTGTTAAATGTTGATTTATACATATATGTTTGATTATAGTGACTTAAGGTCTAGTCTGATTTTATTGTTTTGACATTTGTGGTTTCTCTTGCAGGCGGGTATTCAATCGCCAGAAGTTTTAATGTTGAATTGTACTTCACTTACTAACATTGCTGAAATTTTCAGCAAGGTATGGATGAACAAAATTGCTTTGAAAGATATTGTTAGGAGAAAATATGTATATGTGCTGATATATATGTTTTGGTGGCTACACAGATTCTTTCCAAAGTCCAACCAAGGAAGAAAATTGACGGGTCTACTTCAGCTTTGCAACATTTGCAGTTCTTGTGTTCTTATAAGCAGCAATCCTCTATTTTAAACATGATGTACGTAGGATATACATTCTCCACTGCAAGTTGATTTGACAATGGTAGTTAGAAATTAGCTTAAACTAATATCCTTTATTACAGGTTAATAATTGCTGATGAGCTGGATTATTTGATCACTAGAGACCGAGCTGTACTCCATGATCTTTTCATGCTTACAACCTATCCATTCTCTAGATTTATACTCATAGGTAATACTCTCACATGATCTATGCATCAGTCATTTGATTGGGATGGATTTTAGCCTTTATGATTTCAGTTATGGAGAACTAATGTGATTTTACTTGTACAGGAATTGCAAATGCCATAGACCTAGCAGATTGCTTTCTTCCAAGACTTCAATCAATGCATTATGAGTCTCATCTTTGATTAAATTATTATCCCGTAGACAATTTGGTTATGATATTTTTTTTCATAGAATCTTTGTCAAATCTCTAATTTAGTATGCTGCAGTTTTGGATGTTTCATTATTGATTAAAGCATTTGTCTAGATGTATTTATTTTCCATTCTTAAATAGCCCCTTAGCATAATGGAGAACTAGTCATTTGGGTTTTGTAACTCTTCTATCGCTATAGAGGTTCTGAAGGTCTGTTTCTACACATTTAATGTAGGTAAACCTGCTGTTGTGGCTTTCGAGACTTATTCAAAGGATCAAATCATTAGAATACTTAAGGAGAGGCTAACGGTACTTTCTACACTAACAATTATTTTGAAATCAGAACTAGCTTCTGGTGTAATGTGTTCTTTCATTATGTTCTATCTTCTAATGTTTTTAAAGTTGGATAAGTGTTTATGGTAGTCTTGGTTCTTTCTTCTATTGTGGAATTTAAAAAATTCTTACATCTATTACAAATTCAGATTCCCTTATTATTTTTGGAAAATACGGCAGTCCTCGTTTTGCTCAGTAGACCATTCAGAATTTGGATGTCTTAAAAAGGGTTTATATTTATGGGATGTAGTTAGAATTTTCCTTTTTGGTTGATACCTATTCTGTTCAATTGCTCTCTCTTATGGATAAGATATGTATGCAACTGATCTGACTCTTGATGTTGTGGACAAGTTGATGTAGCTCTAGTATTATATCCTCTTTGTTGCTTTTATCTAATAGTTTCTCATACCTGCATGTTCAATTGTGTGATCATATTCTACTTGTGATTTGCTGGTGAAAACTATGTAAGCTTTTTATTAGTAGTAAAAGCTCCAGATTTCATTGCCAATTCCAAGGAATTGATATTGTTACATTGGTGTCACCATACATACATTTATCATCTGAAATATTGGCGTATTCAAATTTCAATGCCTGCATTTAAAACATTTTCTGAATCTATCTGACATCATAGATAGAATAAAGGAGGAAATAAAATTTTGAGTAGTATATATAAATGTAGAATCTATCAGCTTTAGAGATGATTATATCTATATTATATATCATGACTAATTTAAGACTAGTCAGTAATAGCATAAAGCTTGTTTCAGGTGCACTCATGGAGGTTTGTCATCAGCCCTTCCAACTATATTGCGCATCAGCATCGTCTCTACTGTAGGCATCACCGCAACGAACTCATCAAGCAAAAGGGTAACTTCAGTCGCATTGATGAATATGTAAGTTGAATTAGCTTATGCATTGTTTTTCTCTTTCATTGTGTTAAATTGTCATGAATACGTAATGTTTTGCTGAAATATTGGGGTTGTGATTGAATTGAATCTTGTTTGTGATTTTAGTTTTATATTGATATGCTCATGTAAGTTATGTTCAACAGATTTCTAACACTACTTAAATTGCATTGTCAACAACAAAAAAAAAAACATAACTGATGCTTTACAAAATGTTTAAGTTATTCTATTCTGGATCATACAAAAAACTCTTGAACTCTCTTGCAATATTATTCAATGTATTGTTTGGCTGTCTTCATATACTGCATACTGATAAGCATCTTCTGAATCAAATTCGTGTCCCTGATCTTTTAGCCATTGTTTGCATTCTTCTACTAATTCAAGTGAGACCTCTACTGAAGTTGGCAATGTTCCAAGCCTTTCTAATGATTGTTTCTTTATGTGAGGAATGTGATAATTATTGTTGCCTTTTGTTTTCAAAATCTCACACATGCAATTCTGTAAACTTAGAAAGATATGATTCAGCAACCTTAGGTTATATGCATCAAAAGCATTAACCACAGCTAGTACTAACTGTTCAATTATTCTTGATATTGATTACTCTTTCAATGATTGTATTGCTCTGAAGAAACCCAATTCTAATATATTGAGGTCAGGACTTTGGGCAGGTTGGTTGATTAATCTGATATCAAAGCCATCTGATTTTGCTGCCATATTAAACCTGATATCATTTGCTACAATGTGTGGTCTAGCATTATCTTGCTGTAACCATATAGTTTTGGGCGCATTTGCTGGCCATTTGGCCTTTATCACAGGAATAATATTGTTTATGAGTTGCTCCCTGATTACATCTTTACTGATTGCCTGCACTGGCTTCATTTCTATTGCCCCTGCATCTCTGTTTTTGCTCTTCTTCTTTGCTGGTACATATTCAACAAAAGGAAAGATCCCTATCTTTCCATAAAAAATAATGTCCCTATTTACTGCAATTTGAGGCCTAGAAACTACACAAAGGAACATGATTTTTGATATGAACCTATTTGATTTACATGTTCTATGTGGTTCAGCTTCCGTTGGAGCAAGATAAAACCTTTGTGATGTTTTTGACATACAATACCACTTCTCATCTGAATGAATAATATTGTACATCAAACTAAACCTTGGTCTTGTTTTTATTGTTGATGATAATATAGACTTTAAGCACCATTTAACCCTTGCAACTTTATGTTCATTGGATAACTCTGGCTTGATTGCATTGCTATGATTTATGATTTCTCCCCTCTTCACAAGCCTGTGTACTGTGGACTTTGATAAATTAACTACTGCTGCTAATGATCTGATTGTGGTTCTTTTTCTTAAAGGCACTTCCATAAGCTCATTGGTGTTTATGACCTTCTTTTTCCAGCCTACCTTGCCTCTTCTGTTTTGGCTGACATTCAATTCTCCACCATGCTTTATGTATGATTCCACTATTTTCTAGATTCTTGAAATTGTGTACCTTTATACTCTATATTTTATTGCGATTTCTTTAATTCCACCCCTAGGCACTTTATATCCTTCAGCTAAGTGAATCAAATTGTAAGCTACTGCTGTTCTTTCAGCTTTGGTGAGTTCTTGTACCCTTGAATTTAGATTCTGGTTTTCTATAATATTTATATGTTGTTCTGCAGGTTGTTCTTGGATTACTCCTATCCTCTGCTAAGAATCTGAAACTTCAGATTCCCACTCATAACAAATTTGTTCCTCTGAATTGTATATGGAGCTCTCTGAATCAGATTCTGTGATGAGTCTAGTGTGATGGTCATATCTTGAATCATTGAGACTGCTGAGTGTTGGTGAAGATTTGTTTGCAGTCTGAGTATAATCATTGAAACTGCTGAGTATTGGTGAAGGTTCATTTGCAATCTTAGTAGTGATCTTGTTACAAAATGATGCCTCTGCTGAAAAGATATTGATCACTCTGCTGTTGACACAAGCTGAAGAATTTTGTGATCCATTATGATATGCGGATGATGCAACCAATGGGCAATCTTTGACATCGATTGTTGTATTAGATTCATTATTAACATAGATACATCTACAACAAGATGCTCTTTGATTCCCATTAGGAGTGTCAAGTGATGCATTCATTAATGTAAGTTGTAACTGTGCTTCATATGCTCATTGATGAATATTTATTTTGAGAGCAATAGTCCTTCTTCATTCACTCTATTTTTTCTTTCCCTAGTTGTGTTCTTTTTCAGAATTTTGTAAGAGGGAAGTGCCAATAGATGTAAGAGTTGTATTCTTTTTCAGAATTTTGTAAGAGAAAGTGCAAATAGATGTAAAAGGAACTGAACTTGACTTTGTATCGTGGAATGAAATGAAATTGCAAATAAATTTTTACTGCTATTACCTTTTAAATTTTGGTGGGGAAATTTTGTATGAAAATTTTCAGCTTTTTAAATTTTCATCCAAACCAGACAAAATATTAGCTTTGGTCCATCCAACCCTAACACTTTTTAGCCAAACCTACCAAATGAAAAAAATGGAACAATTGACCTATGCGGCAGGTTTTGAGGGACAGAGAAAGTATTAAAAATTAAAATTTATTTAAATAAAATTAAGAATGAAAAAAATATCAATAAAATAATAATATTAATAAATTAACTATTTATTTATAATAATAATAATTATTATTTAAAGTTTAAGTTCTTCATTTTAAAATCCATTGTATTTTTATCATGATGGTGGTGTATATTATTAACTTCTAAAAATATAGTAGTGAGAAAGATTTTTCACCATTATAGGCTCATGATTTTTTGACATATTAAATTTGTGAGTTTTGTAGGATTAAGGGTAAAGATGTCCATGATTTAATTTTACCAAAAACTAAATTAAATTTATAGTATGAATTCATTTTAAAAAATTTTAATTTAGCATTCGATCTTCCATATGGAATAAAATGATATCAAAATTTTGGATACGATTATTGAATTGATAATTTTGTTTAAGCTGTCCAATTCAAAATTTAATATATTAATTAAGTATATAGAACTAATTTATAAAAATTAGAAAAACTTAACTAAATAATAATTATTTTCTATCTAATTATCAAAAAAGACACAACAAATTAACACCGCCATTTTATTTTTAATATTTTTTATTTTTTATTTTAATTTTACATCGTACTATTTGATTCATTACGAATTAAATTAATTAAATTAAAATTAATAAAATTTTTATAATAATTTAAATATTCAGTTGAATATATATATATATATATATATATATAATTAATTTACATAATATTATTTTAAACCTTCTCTAGAAGGATGAAATAAATTAGTTAAATTGTTCATTAAAATATATCCCGTTACCGACTAAAACAATTAATTCAGAAGCCATACATAAGAAATTAATTACATCTAAATAATAAATAATAGTAGAAAATAAATAAAATAAAACATCAACGGGCTTAAAAAAATTGGATCCACGGTGATTAATGTCTAATGTCATCTGGAAAATCACATTGTTCTATTTATTTATTTATTTATTTTTAATTTACAGATTACACATATCCTAAATTAGCCAGAACAATAACAAATGAATTGATTTACCAAAATATCCCAAATTGATCTTAAAATCACGCTCAAACCCGAACCACTCTTCGCACTCACTTGCGCATATATAAACCTTCGTTTCCCGGCGATTTCACGGAACAAACTCCAGAAAACTAAAAATTTTTATTATAATTTTTAAAAAAATTGAAAAAATAAATAGGGAAAATTGGTGTATAAATTGGGACTTGGTGGTTGTATAAATGGTGTTTTGTTGTGTGAGAGAAGAAGAGGAGGGAGGACAGTCGATGGCGATGGGTCCGGAGAGATCTTCAAAACCGCTTCACAACTTCACGTTGCCGTGTACTCTCAAGTGGGGAAACCAACGCTACCTTCGCTGCATGAAAGTCCAGGATTCACCATCCACCGACGATCACCGGTCGCATCGTCGGCGATCTTCTCCGGCCTCCAGGTTAAATGGATTCTCCGATGATACTCGTTGGAGAGAGAGAGTTTTGATTCCTTCATCGTCTTTGAAGCCGAGGACTGATGTTGGCGGCGGCGCTGCTGAGATGTTCAACGGCCAGGCAGATGAGGAGGAAGGGATCGAAGCGGTGAGGGAGAAGATCATGAACGATCTCAAAACCGCGGCCGACAAAATGAAAGATGCGATATTTAGAGAGGGGACGGTGTCTGATTACGAGGAAGAAGAGGGAGAGGTAACTCCAGTGGCGGCGGCGGCGCAGGATTCCGTCAGGCCGTGGAATCTCAGGACTCGGCGAGCGGCTTGCAAGGCTCCTGTTGATGGAACGGCGGCGGCGACTGGTACTGCGACACCGCCGCCGGCGAGCAAGGGATTGCTGAAGATCGATGAGAGAAGGTCATCGCCGTCCCCGATGAGAAACGAAGTTGGCGCGAAGACACCGAGGATGATGAGAGCAGAGAAGGAGAGACCGAAATTCTCGGTGTCTCTGACGAAGAAAGAGATCGAAGAGGATTTCATGGTGCTCTTCAATCATCGACCACCCAGACGCCCAAAGAAGCGCCCAAGGGCCGTCCAGAAGCAACTCGATGTAACTCTAACTCAAACTCATTTTTCTTTCTTCTCGGAGCTTACCACTCAATTTTTCTTCATTCATTTCATTTCTTTTGTTCCTGTTTGCAGACTCTGTTTCCTGGATTGTGGTTGACGGAAGTGTCGCCGGATTCATATAAGGTACCGGAGTCCGCCGATAACGGCAAGGTAAATTCACTCTCTTTTTCTTTCCTTTGTTTGGTTGGTGGGAAAATGCAAGTAACTGGATGTTGAATTTCCATGGATTTGGATTTTGGATCCATGGATCTTACTAATGTCAAAAACATAAATTTTTTTGATGATGTTTTTACCCTATTTCAAATTGGAATTTTGGAATCTCTTCCTTATGATGATGAAATTGATTAGCTTTAATGATATATTTGTCTGGGTAAAGAGAAATGCACATTTCAAATGATTAGTGTATCTTTTGTGGCTTTGATTTGTTTGAAAGAAAAAGTTTTAAAAAGTTTCTCTCTCTTGTTTGGTGCAGAGATAGTAATGTGGGTTACTATGGCTTCAAGGGGTGATTTGGTGTACAAACAGCAGCATAGCACCCTGTATGTGAACTGGGAATTTTCATTTAAGTGTTGAATTTCCTAGTAGCTTTCTTGTGGTGGTGCGAGTTTAGTAGTTTTTAAAAGCTAATTTTGTCTATTATAACTTTTTTTTTCATTGATTCATTGTTCTTTGTTGTTTTAGCAGAATAATTGTGTATACAGGAAAATGATGTTTGGATTTTATTAGATAGATAAGAACTCTCTGTTGAATGAGCTTGGTTAGTTCAATTTTACTTGCTAGTTGCCTTGAATATGAATTCGATCTTCATATTACATTTCTGGTTTTCTAGTTTCTTTCACTTTAATTCAGTTAAATTGTCCATTATGTTAATTGCCTAGTATGCTTTCAACCATATATATATTTTAGGAATGATAAGCTACATTAATGCTAATTTGAGGTCTGAGAATTCTGGAAGTTTAAGAGTAATTAGATTTGCAAATTTTATACTTTGCTATTATGACCTTGCTCTCAGATTGAGGGATGGGCATTCTCCAAAAATCCCTAATAAAAACTTCCATTCATTTTCCTAATACTGATTGGTTGCTTTCTTTTGTACTCCTCATATTCAAGCAAATCTCCTTTCAAATTTCACTCGGTCTAGTTGTGGTTTGTATTGATATGCATGAAGTTGAAATCCAGATTGTATTGATATGCATGTATACATGTGTTTTGGGACTAAATTTGACTCCGTGAGGAAGAGGCACTGAAATGCTGACATGGAATGGAAAACAACCGCCAAAGTTGCCGATTGACTGTCCAAGTTGAAATTTCAAAGTACTTACGCGTCCAATTGATATTAAAGCGTGTGTGCCCGTGCCAGTGTATTTTTATTTATTTAATTTTTTTATTGATTATTATTTTTTGTTACCGTTGGAATGTATTGGGCCTCTCTTCAGGCTGACCCATATCTCGGATTGGTTTTAATGCGGTGTGGATATATACCCTAGAAAATGAAATTCTAGGTACAATTAAATAAAAGAAAAGTCCAAACAACATTTAGTTTAGTTTGGATATATCACACTTTCTGACAACTCATTTAAGTAAAATTAAGTGAAATAAAAAAAATTATTTTTTAACTAAAAGTAAGTAAAGAAAAATATTAAATCTTTTTAAATCTGTATAAAAAAATATAATAAAAAATTAAATAAAAAAATAATATTATTTTATTTGATAAATTTTGTATAAAAATTTAATATGGAATAAAAATAATTAATATAATAAAATTATTTTCTTTTAAATTAAATTTCATTAGAAATTTGATATCAATTAGTAAAGTAATATTAATATAAAAAAATTAATATTTAAAAAAAAAAAAGAAGAAAGATGTAAAGAATTTACTATAAATTATTAAAATGATGTAGGTATAATTAAAAAATATTATTCATCTCATATAAAATCCCTATATATTACTAGAATACTGTAGCAGTAAAAAATGTCTAACCTTAATTCGGAATTAAAACCCAAGTCCAAAACTTCTGACAGGATCAGGCCCTGGCCATTGATTTCGAGAGACCTAGGGCCATTGATTTCGAGAGGCCCGAAGACCCATGCTCCTTCCAAGGTTGGTCAAATGGATAGATTATTTGTTTATCAAATTCTGGATTTTGCAGAGATTTTCCCCAAGGATCTCGATAGCATCTGGCAACTGCCTCTCACTAGCTCCTATAAATAGAAGTCTGCACTTGAATAAGGGACACACGCTTTCACTTACAGAAACTCTGCCAAGTTGATTATTTTCGGTACACTTATCTTCGATCAGACTCCGATATCCAATTTACGACTCCGGTCAATTTGTTGGTCTTAACCAATCGAGCCCAGCGCTTCAAATTGTCTATCTCATTTTGAGTTGTCTCAATTCGACAAGAACGATATTAATCCGGAAGTTGTTGCTTCATCTTTTCTTTCCTTTATTTCTTCTATTAAGCTCAGAGCTGACTTGAGCGTTGGAATGCCTACAACAGACACCACACCGATGTCCCCAAGGTCCGCTCAAATGTTCCTTTATTACTTTTGCAAGATCCTCTACTTTTGGAGTCGGTCCCCTATCTTCCAAGAGAATCCAGTTTCGTCAGGCTGGATCGAACTGTTGTGTCCGAACTACTACAGTTTAACGCCCACCATGGGGTCGACAAAAAGTTTCCTGCAAAACCAAACTCTTTCACTTTCTCATTCCTCAAATTTACAAATTCTTTTCCATGCCAACGATTTGTCAATGGAACAATAATTGCAGGCCATGATGGAGCACATGCGCCAGCTCAAGGAAGAAAATGTCAAAACCAGGGCAGCGAACCAGGAGCTACCCTACGTGTGAACAACATGAACACCAGTGATAGCTCTTGCGGGGCAAATAATAATCAAATAACTTCCTAAGCAAACATACTCCTCCTATTCAAAATTTAAGAAATCAAGAAGGGGATAGCAAAGGAAGCTAAGAACTTCAAGGCTGTTATCATGATGATTCTTGGTATTCTGACAGCTTTCTAACGCTCTGCTGCCGACACCCACATCCTCTCTGCATTTGTGGATAGGATTGTTACGGTGGAAATACCAAGATGAGCATCCTCCTTACCTTCCACAAGTTTCGAGGGGATCCAAATCTGGCAGAGCACGTGGCTGAGTACCGCCAGAAAATGTCCTGGTTAACCTTCCATGTGAGACCCCCGAAACCATAACATGCAAAACATTCGGTAGTAGCCTAGGTGGTCCGACCCTGACATGGTTTGTCAACCTTTTGAACAACTCGATAAATTCATTTTCCCAACTAGTTGATGATTTCGTTGTTAAATTCTCTACTTGCAAGCTATTCAAGCTAACCACGAATCACCTATTTTCCGTGGCAAAGAAAGAGAGTGAAAGCCTTCAAGAGTAACGTCTCTCACTTTACGAATAAATACATTAAGATTCCAAAATTGTGGAGTCAACTGCAGCTACTCCATTTCGAAAGGGCCTGGCCCCATTCTCTCGTCTTTACAAGCAGCAGACGAAATGCGAGCCTCGGACATTGGAAGAATCCCTTACGATAGCCACTCGGAAAATCAAGTTGGAAGAAGATTGTGTGAAGGCTGCCATGGTAAGAAATAAATCAGTTTGATTACGGGTGCGAACACCCTTTCGGGACCTATCACCATTATCTTCACCAGACTTATCTTTAGCACTAACCCTATCAAAAATGTCAATCAAAGACTCACTAATAGGAGGTTGTTGAGTTACCTTAGAAGGGAGCCACTGCAGAATTTTGACCAAGCCATCATTATTATTGTCATCTATCTTCTGAGTAGGCTTTGTCATATCCACGTTCAATTCCTCGTTTCCGCGGGGAGATGAGGGAGCAGTCGAAGAGTCTTTCGAATCCGAAACCAAAATTAAGGTGTTTTCAAGTATTTGATTCACCTTCTCTAAATCATCATCTGTGATTTTCAATTTATATGTTAGTGATACTTTATCTTTGGAGATGAGAATTTGATTACCCGGTCCTACTTCTACCTCCAAGACCTCTTCATTCTCTTCATCCTATTCGTCTTCACTTGCCCAGCTCTTGTTGGGGGGATCTGTAAGAGGCTTATCATTAATGCCCAAAATTGGGTCATCGTTCTTAGATAAAAGAGCTTCAACAGCAGTCTTATCCAGAAATTCGGTAGAAGTCCAGACTGCTTCATCTTCTGAAGGATCAACCATGGGATCAGCCATATCCAGCTTACCCTGAGACTTCGATTCATGAACCACTTCAGCTTCCTTCTGAGGTTGTAGGGAATTCATAAGTCTATACAAAGATTGTCCCACCGGAACAGATGTATTTTTAGCTGCTTTTTTCTTAGTCACCTACTGCCACTCTTGGGTGACTTTAGGCTTAGAAACACTCTGTCGTGGAGGATTTGGAGCAACAACTTTCACCGATTGTACCGTTTTGCGCTCTTTCTGAAGGCGTTTTCTGCAAACCTTGGCATCGTGACTCATAATTTGGCAATAGTTACAGAATTCTGGCCAGCTCTCATAATGCACAGAGGGTTGAACAATCATACCATTATCATGCTCAATTTGCACAAATATTTCTTTTGATCTAGAAATATCCACCTCAATCAAAACTCTAGCATATTGCACGTGCGTGCATTCCAAAGTTCTTTTATCAATTTTTAGAGGTTTATCAACACATCTAGCAAGGTTCCAAATAATTGAGGGATCAAAATATTCTTCACCTAAAACATAAATCTAACCCAAACTTGTGCAAGATTAAATCTTTTATCTCAAGGATTAAAATTGTGGGACCAAGGCAATAATCTAATCGTACTTGGATGGAGGGACAGATTTGGAGTGATTCTAATGCGGTCTCGTTCCTCCATAGATGAGAATTTAAAAGTGTAGAAACCCTTACCCAAACTTGACATCTTCCAATCTCCTCGCGGATCCCATAACTTTTGAAGTTTGGTTCTCAAGTCTTCCATTCTCCACGGAATATCATCCAGTTTGAGAATTACTCTTCCAATCAAGGACGTATCAAACATCTTAATTCTTGCAGCATGCAATTCATCAGATATGGGAATTGTCATGTAATTCCCCTTTCTCTCCGGAGGTGGAGCAGCAGCAATAGAGGCTTTCATCGTATCATTCGAATGATCTCCCAACAGAGTAGATTTAAAGTTCATACCTTTGGAATTGGAGACCGGCGGTTGAATTTGACCGGTGGACAGCGCAGCCTTAGGCGACACGGCCAAAGAGGTGTCACGCAACGGCGTGGTCCCGGGAGGGGAGTGAGACGTAGAAGTCTTGGGCGGCTCCTCAGAATGAGGAGCGGCCGAGAAGATTGAACCATTAGAGTTCCAAAGAGCCACAAGATCGACCGAATGTATCGGAGGAGTAGGTTTTCTACCAAAGATGTCCGGGTGACGGAGCGGGTTCTGGAGGATGGAGACCGGCTTGGCGGAGGTGGCCGGTTGTTGTGCGGAGTAGTGCGGCCGTGGTTGGGGTTGGGTGGTGGTGGCGGCCAGTTGGGGGGTGGGTTGGGGTCGGACGGTGGTGGTGGTGGTGGCCGGATGGCCGACGGAGGAGGGGGCGGTGGTGGGGGGTTCGGACGGGAAAGGGAGGCAGAGGAGGTGGCGGCGTGGAGGGGATTTGGGTGGCCGGTGGTGGTGGGTTTTGGCGGCGGCGGCTGTGGAGTCCTCCGGTGGCGGTGGTGGCGTGGTGGTGAGGCCCGATGGCGAAGATGGCCGGCGGTCTTCCATGGCGGCAGCTTCACACATCTTCAAAATTATAGAGAGAAGTCAGAGCGTTTTCTCTCACTAGAATTCATCTTTTTTGGGGTTTAGGGGTTAGGGTTTATGGGGTTAGGGGTTAAGGGTGGGTTTGGGCTTAGGGGTTAGGGCTTAGGGCTGAAGGGTCAGGGTTTAGGGTTCAGGGTTTAAAGTTTTAAGGGTTTAGGGTTTAGGGGTTTTTGGGTTTTATAGGGTTTATGGATTTAGGGTTTTAGGGTTTATGTTTTTAGGGTTTTTGGGTTTACAGTTTTACGGTTTACAGTTTAGGGTTGGTGTTTGGGGTTTTGGGGTTTTGGGTTAGGGTTTGGGCTTTAGGGTTTTGGGTTTAAGGGTTTAGGGGTTTTGGGTTTGGGGTTTGCGGTTTGGGGGTTTGGGGATTAGGGTTTAGGGGTTAGGGTTAGTGGTTTGGGGGTTTAGGGGTTTAAGAGTTTAGGGGTTAAGGGTTTAGGGGTTAGGGTTTATGGTTTCGGGTTTCAAGGTTAGGGGTTTAGGGTTTAGGGTTTAGAGGTTTAAGGGTTATCGGTTAGGGGTTTTAGGGTTTCAGGTTTCGAGTTTTGGATTTTCGGGTTTCGGATTTCGTGTTTTCGCATTTAGGGTTTAGGGTTTAGGAGTTTAAGGGTTTAGCGTTTAGGGTTTAGGGTTTAGGGTTTAGGTTTAACGAATTTATAACTGAAGCCTGTGTGTCACTAAAATTTCCAAGAATGTACTTTTGCCTCCCTCACACTTCTATTCCATGTGTATCACAAAAACTTCAAGGAGCATAGCTTTGCCTCCATTACGGGTGTCACGAAACTTCAAGAACTTAACTTTGCTCTATCACGCTTTTATTGCCTGTGTCATAAAACTTCAAGAAGAACAATGACACTCGAGAACAGAAGAGAAATGTCAAGATTCAAGTTGACAAGTCAAGTCATGAAGATTTACACGCAGGCCATGCATTCAAACGTACAAGAAATGGTGAAAATTGTAGATCTTTTGAAGAGCCATAAAGAAAGCTTTAACTTTAGGACTGCACTACACTACCTGATAGGGTTATGCAGCTATTTAGAAAATGAATTTTCGCGAGAAGCGTCTGGAATGTCTCGAGCGTCTGAGAGTGTTACAGAGGCTAGTAAGCGATTATTAACAGACCACCACATGGTAAGTCATCCATGTCTACATTTGTTTGTACGTTTAATTAATGCAGAGTTGGAAGAAGGTGGATAAGAGGATTTGAACATTGCTAAGGATATTAAACTCTCGGCAATAAAGATCTGCTGTCAGGCATGTCTTATGTTGGCCAGGATATTTGATATAAGTCGGGACATGAATGAATCTTTGCCTCTTTTGCAGAATTTGGCACAATTGCTTAGAATCTATCAATGTGACCAACAATCTAGTGTGTAGGTTCAACATTTTGCTTCCATCTTGCATACTATTCGATCAGACCTGCACTGTAAGCAATAAATAATGGTTAAATAACCCATTCGAGACGAGATACAAACAATATTCGAACTGCTTAGAGAAGATGTCAACCTAGAAGATTTTAATGGAATTCTTCTATTATTTCATTCTTACAAAATAGGACTGATCAAACGTCAAGAATTACGCTGTGACTTGCAGAAAGACTTTCCTAAAGAAACATATACTTTTAGAAGAATAATGAAGAGAAGATTCACAGCCACTAATAGGCTGCAGTTAGAGGGTGTTGTGAGCCAAAGTTTGCCACATAAAGACCTCAACGCTACTATGAAGACTCAACTCAGTGATCTCCTGGATCTATTTCTATGCATGATCCTGCAACTTGAATTTATTATGCAGGATCCCTGCATACCTTCTTCCGCGTGGTGCATCGAATTGGTGAGCATACGACATAGCCGCCTAAAAATTTCAGCTGATTACTTAGGAGATATAAGAATTAAAGTTAAACATCTCGAGCACTTAAACTCCGCAAAGAGTCGTGTAAGCACTATCTCTCAAATGATGAAAGAAAAGATTATTCAGTTTTGGGCCGATATCAAAGAGCAGATCAATCATCCACAAAATGAAATTTATTTAGTGGGGTTATGTTAATATTCTCGCAATTGTCTACGCCTAATGCCACTCTTAGTTTGATTTTATATTGTTTGGTCTTAAGACCTGTGCACATATAATGTAATGTGTGCTAGACATATCAAGATTTTTACCTGTCAAAACATCACAATTTTTGCTTGTCCAATATCACATGATGAAACTAGAATAGTCATACCTTTTCTAGAATTAGTTTAATGGATCTCTTTCTTAATGGTCTATCACTAAACTATTTCTACCTGAACTATAGTTAGTTAAGCTACTGTAGTTTGATTAGAAGTAGCTGATATAGTCGGATTAGGTTAATTCTCACCATTTTCTAAACCTAATGCTACAAGTGTGTGAATATTATGGTATGGGTTTCGGTTTCATAGTTAGTAAGTAAGGTTATGAATAATCATATGCATGTGTTTAAAGTTTATCATGACCATGTATTCTCTCTATATACTTTGATTGTAAGATGACATGCAGACTTAACTATTCACAAAGTAGCTTAAAGGATTGTACTCTCAATTTTCAGGAATAGTACAGTTAACAGATGAAGATTTGACTTAAAATACAACCGATGTTTCTTACTTGCCAAGAGAAATATTTAAAGGTTTCAAATTTTTAAACCACATATCTACATGCAACTACTAAGAGTTTTAGTCAAAAAAGGCAGCAGGGAGTTTGCTCTAATGTGTAATCCATCTGTTCTAACTTCGTGTTTAAGGTTTTGGGTATAGGGTTTAAGGGTTTATGGTTTTAGGGTTTTAGGGGTTTAGGGTTTGGGGTTTAGAGTTCGGGGTTTAAGGGGTTCAGGTTTATGGGGTTAGGGGTTAAGGGTGGGTTTGGGCTTAGGGGTCAGGGTTTAGGGTTCAGGGTTTAAGGGTTTAGGGGTTTTAGAGTTTGAGGGGTTTAATGGTTTAGGGGTTTAGGTTTTTATGGTTTACGATTTTAGGGTTTTAGGTTTTACGGGTTTACGGTTTACGATTTTACGGTTTATGATTTAGGGTTGGGGTTTGGGGTTAGGGTTTAGGGTTTGGGGTTTAGGGGTTTATGGTTTTATGTTTAATGGTTTAGGGGTTTTGGTTTAGGGGTTTGGGGGTTAGGAGTTTGGGGGTTTAGAGATTTAGGGGTTTAGGGGTTAGGGGTTTAGGTTTCGGGTTTCGGGTTTCAAGGTTAAGGGTTTAGGGTTTAGGGGTTTAGGGGTTATGGGTTTAGGGGTTTAAGGGTTATAGGTTTAGGGTTTGGGGGTTTAGGGGTTTTAGGGTTTCGAGTTTCGGATTTTCGGGTTTTAGGTATTCGAGTTTGGGGTTTAAGGTTTAGTGTTTAGGGTTAAGGTTTAACAAATTTATAACTGAAGCCTATGTGTCACTAAAACTTCCAAGAACGTACTTTTGCCTCCCTCACACTTCTATTCCCTGTGTATCACTAATACTTCAAGAAGCATAGCTTTGCCTCCATCACGTGTGTCACGAAACTTCAAGAACCTAACTTTGCTCCATCACGTTTTTATTGCCTGTGTCATAAAACTTCAAGAAGAAAAATGACACTCGAGAACAGAAGAGAAATGTCAAGATTCAAGTTTACAAGTCAAGTCATGAAGATTTACACGCATGCCATGCAGTCTAACGTACAAGAAATGGTGAAAATTGTAGATCTTTTGAAGAGCCATAAAGAAAGCTCTAACTTTAGGACTGCATTACACTACCTGAGAGGGTTATGCAGCTATTTAGAAAATAAATTATCCCGAGAAGCGTCTGGAATGTCTCGAGCGTCTGAGAGTGTTACAAAGGCTAGTAAGCGACAGACCACCAGATCGTAAGTCATCAATGTCTACATTTGTTTGTATGTTTAATTAATGCACGTGAAACAAAGAATTTTAATACAGAGTTGGAAGAAGGTGGAGATGAGGATTTGAACATTGCTAGGGATATTAAACTCTCGGCAATAAAGATCTGCCGTCAGGCATGTCTTATGTTGTCCAGGATACTTGATATAAGCCGGGACATGAATGAATCTTTTCCTTTTTTTGCAGAATTTAGCATAATTGCTTGGAATCTGTCAATGTGACCTACAATCTAGTGTGTGGTTCAACATTTTTCTTCCATCTTGCATACTATTCGATCAGACCTGTACTCTGAGCAATAAATAATGGTTAAACAACCCATTCGAGACATGATGCAACTAATATTCGAACAGCTTAGAGAAGATGTCAACCTAGTAGATTTTAATGGAATTCTTCTATTATTTCATGCTTACACAATAGGACTTATCAAACGTCAAGAATTACGCTGTGACTTGCAGAAAGACTTTCTTGGAGAAACAACTTCTTTTAAAAGAATAATAAAGGGAAGATTCTCAGCCACTAATAGACTGGAGTTAGAGGGTGTTGTGAGCCAAAGTTTGCCATATAAAGACCTCAATGCTACAGTGAAGATCCAACTCAGTGATCTCCTGGATCTGTTTCTATGCATGATCCTGCAACTAAAATTTATTATGCAGGATCCCTGCATACCTTCTTCCGTGTGCTGCATCGAATTGGTGAGCATACAACATAACCGCCTCAAAATTTTAGCTGATTACTTGGGAGATATAAGAATTAAAGTTAAACATCTCGAGCACTTATACTTCGCAAAGAGTTGTGTAAGCACTAAATCTCAAATGATGAAAGAAAAGATTATTCAGTTTTTGGCTGATATCAAAGAGCATATCAATCAGCCACAGAACTGAAATTTGACTACTTGGATTATGTTAATATTCTCGCAATTGTCTATGCCTAATGCCACTCTTAGTTTGATTTTATATTGTTTGGTCTTAAGACCTGTGCATATATCATGTAATGTGTGCTAGACATATCAAGATTTTTACCTGTCAAAACATCACAATTTTTGCTTGTCCAATATCACATGATGAAACTAGAATAGTCATACCTTTTCTAGAATTAGTTTAATGGATCTCTTTCTTAATGGTCTATCACTAAACTATTTCTACCTGAACTATAGTTAGTTAAGCTACTGAAGTTGATTAGAAGTAGCTGATATAGTCGGATTAGGTTAATTCTCACCATTTTCTGCACCTAATGCTACAGGTGTGTGAATATTATGGTATGGGTTTCGGTTTCATAGTTAGTAAGTAAGGTTGTGAATAATCATATGCATGTGTTTAAAGTTTATCATGACCATGTATTCGCTCTATTTACTTTGATTTCAAGATGACATGCAAACTTGACTATTCACAAAGTAGCTTAAGGGATTGTACTCATAAACTTCAGCAATAGTACAGTTAACAGATGCCATTTTGACTTAAAATACAACCGATTTTTCTTATTTGCCAAGAGAAATATAAAAAGGTTTCGAATTTTTAAACCAAATATCTTTATGCTACTACTTAGAATTTCAATCAAAAAAGGCAGTTGGAAGTTTGCTCTAATGTCTAATCTATCTATTAGAACTTTCTGTTTAAGGTTTAGTGTTTAGAGTATAGGGTTTTCGGGTTTACGATTTAGGGTTTAGGTGTTTTAAGGTTTAAGGGTTTAGGTTTTTGGGGTTTACGGGTTTACGATTTACGGTTTAGGGGCTTAGGGTTTGGGGTTTGGGGTTTAGGGGTTTATGGTTTTAAGTTTAAGGGTTTAGGGGTTTTGGGTTACGGGTTTGGGGGGTTAGGGGTTAGGGTTAGGGGTTTGAGGGTTTAGAGGTTTGGTAGTTTAGGGGTTTAGGGTTTAGGGGTTAGGCGTTTAGGGTTTAGGGTTTAGGTTTTCGGGTTTCGGGTTTCAAGGTTAGGTGTTTAGGGGTTTAAGGTTTAGGGTTTCAAGGTTAAGGGTTTAGGGGTATAGGTTTAGGGGTTATGGGTTTAGGGTTTTGGGTTTTAGGGTTTTAGGGGTTTAGAGTTTGGGGTTTAGAGTTCGGGGTTTAGGGGTTAGGGTTTAGGGGGTTAGGGGTTAAGGGTGGGTTTGGGCTAAGGGCTTAGGGGTCAGGGTTTAAGGGTTTAGGGTTTAGGGGTTTTAGGGTTTTATGAGTTTAAGGGTGTAGGGTTTTGGGGTTTGTGGGTTTACGGCTTACGGTTTAGGGTTGGGGTTTGGTTTTGGGGTTTAGGGTTAGGGGTTTATGGTTTTAGGTTTATGGGTTTAGGGGTTTGGGGTTTGGGGTTTACGGGTTGGGGGGTTAGGGGTTAGGGTTAGGGGTTTGGGGGTTTAGAGGTTTGGGGGTTTAGGGGTTTAGAGTTTAGGTTTTCGGGTTTCGGGTTTCAAGGTTAGGGTTTAGGGTTTCAAGGTTAGGGGTTTAGGGGTTTAGGGGTTTAAGGGTATGGGTTTAGGGGTTATAGATTTAGGGTTTAGGGATTTTAGGGTTTCGGGTTTCAAGTTTCGGATTTTTGGGTTTCAGATTTCAGGTTTTAGGTTTTCGGGTTTCGGGTTTCGGGTTTAGAGGTTTAGGGGTTTAGGGTTTAGGATTTAAGGTTTAGGGTTTAGGGTTAAGGTTTAACGAATTTATAACTGAAGCCTGTGTGTCACTAAAACTTCCAATAACGTACTTTTGCCTTCCTTATACTTATATTCCCTGTGTATCATAAAAACTTCAAGAAGCATAGCTTTGCCTCCATCACGCGTGTCACGAAACTTCAAGAACCTAACTTTTCTCCATCACACTTTTATTGCCTGTGTCATAAATTTCAAGAAGAACAATGACACTTGAGAACAGAAGAGAAATGTCAAGATTCAAGTTGAAAAGTCAAGTCATGAAGATTTACACGAAGGCCATGTAGTCTAACATACAAGAAATGGTGAAAATTGTAGATCTTTTGAAGAGCCATAAAAAAAGCTCTGACTTTAGGACTGCATTACACTACCTGAGAGGGTTATGCAGCTATTGAGAAAATGAATTTTCCCGAGAAGCGTCTGGAATGTCTCGAGCGTCTGAGAGTGTTACAGAGACTAGTAAGCGATTGTTAGCAGACCACCAGATGGTAAGTCATCAATGTCTACATTTGTTTGTACGTTTAATTAATGCATGTCAAAGAAAGAATTTGAATACAGAGTTGGAAGAAGGTGGAGAATAGGATTTGAACATTGCTAAGGATATTAAACTCTCGGCAATAATGATCTGCCGTAAGGCATGTCTTATGTTGGCCAGAATACTTGATATAAGCTGGGACATGAATGACTCTTTTCCTATTTTGCAGAATTTGGCACAATTACTTGGAATCTGTCAATGTGACCTACAATCTAGTGTGTGGTTCAACATTTTTCTTCCATCTTGCATACTATTCGATCAGACTTGCACTCTGAGCAATAAATAATGGTTAAACAACCCATTCGAGAGATGATGCAAACAATATTCGAACAGCTTAGAGAAGATGTCAACCTAGAAGATTTTAATGGAATTCTTCTAATATTTCATGCTTACACAATAAGACTGATCAAACGTCAAGAATTACGCTGTGACTTGCAGAAAGACTTTCCAGGAGAACCAACTGCTTTTAGAAGAATAATGAAGGAAAGATTCACAGCCACTAATAGGCTGCAGTTAGAGGGTGTTGTGAGCCAAAGTTTGCCACATAAAGACCTCAATGCTACAAAGAAGACCCAACTCAGTGATCTCTTGGATCAGTTTCTATGCATGATCCTGTAACTAGAATTTATTATGCAGGATCCCTGCATACCTTCTTCCGTGTGCTGCATCGAATCGGTGAGCGTACAACATAACCGCCTCAAAATTTCAGCTGATTACTTGGGAGATATAAGAATTAAAGTTAATCATCTCGAGCGCTTATACTCCACAAACTGTCGTGTAAGCACTATTCTCAAATGATGGAAGAAAAGATTATTCAGTTTTGAGCCGATATCAAAGAGCATATCAATCAGGTGTGTGAATATTATGGTATGGGTTTCGGTTTCATAGTTAGTAAGTAAGGTTGTGAATAATCATATGCATGTGTTTAAAGTTTATCATGACCATGTATTCGCTCTATATACTTTGATTTCAAGATGACATGCAAACTTGACTATTCACAAAGTAGCTTAAGGGATTGTACTCATAAACTTCAACAATAGTACAGTTAACAGATGCCATTTTGACTTAAAATACAACCGATTTTTCTTATTTGCCAAGAGAAATATAAAAAGGTTTCGAATTTTTAAACCACATATCTACATCAACTACTAAGAATTTTAGCCAAAAAAGGTAGTTGGGAGTTTGCTCTAATATTTAATCCATCTGTTCCAACTTCATGTTTAAGGTTTAATGTGTAGGGTATAGGGTTTAAGGGTTTATGGTTTTAGGGTTTTACGGGTTTAGGGTTTGGGGTTTAGAGTTCGGGGTTTAGGCGTTAGGGTTTATGGGGTTAGGTCTGAAGGGTGGGTTTAGGCTTAGGGGTTAGGGCATAGGGCTTAGGGGTTACGGTTTAGGGTTTAAGGGTTTTATGGTTTAAGGGTTTAGGGGTTTAAGGGTTTAAGGGTTTACGGTTTAGGATTTTATGGTTTACGGTTTTAGGGTTTTAGGATTTATGGGTTTACGGTTTACAATTTTACAGTTTACGGTTTAGGGTTGGGGTTTGGGGTTTAGGGTTTAAGGGTTTAGGGGTTTAGGGTTTAGGGTTAGGGATTTGTGTAGGGTTTAGGGGTTTGGCTTAGCGGTTAGGGGGTTTAAGAATTTGAGGGTTAGGGGTTTAATGTTTAGGGGTTTGGGGTTTTAGGGGTTAGGGTTTGGGGTTTTAGGGGTTAGGGTTTCGGGTTTGGGGTTTCAAGATTAGGGGTTTAGGGTTTAGGGTTTAGGGGTTTAAGGATTATAGGTTTAAGGTTTAGGGGTTTTAGGGTTTCAGCTTTCGAGATTCGGATTTCCAGGTTTTGGATTTCGAGTTTTAGGTTTTAGTGTTTTAGGTTTTCGGGTTTGGGGTTTAGTGTTTAGGGTTGAGGTTTAACGAATTTATAACTTAATCGTGTGTGTCACTAAAACTTCCAAGAACGTACTTTTGTCTCCCTCACACTTTTAATCCCTGTGTATCACAAAAACTTCAAGAAGCATAGCTTTGCCTCCATCACGCGTGTCACGAAAGTTCAAGAACCTAACTTTGCTCCATCACGCTTCTATTGCTTGTGTCATAAAACTTCAAGAAGAATAATGACACTCGAGAACAGAAGAGAAATGTCAAGATTCAAGTTTACAAGTCAAGTCATGAAGATTTACACGCAGGACATGCAGTCTAACATACAAGAAATGGTGAAAATTGTAGATCTTTTGAAGAGCAACAAAAAAAAGCTCTGACTTTAGGACTGCATTACACTACCTGAGAGGGTTATGCAGCTATTTAGAAAATGAATTTTCCCGAGAAGCATCTGTAATGTTTCGAGCGTCTGAGAGTGTTACCGAGGCTAGTAAGCGATTATTAACAGACCACCAGATGGTAAGTCATCAATGTCTACATTTGTTTGTATGTTTTATTAATGCACATCAAACAAAGAATTTGAATACATAGTTGGAAGAAGGTGAAGAAGAGTATTTGAACATTGTTAAGGATATTAAACTCTCGGCAATAAAGATATGTCGTCAGGCATGTCTTACGTTGGCCAGGATACTTGATATAAGTCGGGACATGAATGAATCTTTGCCTCTTTGGCAGAATTTGGCACAATTGCTTGGAATCTGTTAATGTGACCTACAATCTAGTGTGCTGGTTCAACATTTTGCTTCCATCTGTTCCAACTTCCTGTTTAAGGTTTAGGGTTTAGAGTATAGGGTTTGTTGTTTAAGGGTTTAGGGTTTAGGGTTTTAGGGGTTTAGGTTTTGGGGTTTAGAGGTTCGAGTTTAGGGGTTAGGGTTTAATGGGTTAGTGGTTAGGGGTGGGTCTGGGCTTAGGGGTTAAGGCTTAGGGGCTTTAGGGTTTAGGACTCAAGCTTTAGGGTTTAGGACTCAAGCTTTAAGGTTTAGGGTTTAAGAGTTTAAGGGTTTAGGGTTTAGGGGTTTTAACGTTATAGGGGCTTAGAGTTTTAGGGTTTACAGTTTACGGGTTTACGGGTTTGAGGGTGGGTTTTGACTTAAGGGTCAGGGTTTTTTTTTAATGAAATAGGCGAAGCCTATTGGGCTACCTCCTTCATTTATTGAAAATAAAAATAAAAATAAAAAGAAACAAACAAAAGAAAGAAAAAAGAAACAAAACCAAAAAAAGAGGCCCAAACACAAGGCCGGAAAGAAACCCAGGGCCCTAACATATGCCCAAAGAAAACTCGATTAAAGAAGATGAAAAAAAGGGCTAAAATGGTGGCCGAAGAAAAATGGGCCTAAATAAGGCCCAAGAGATCTAAAAATGAAGTCAAATTGCGGAAGACTGAAGTTGACTCGCTGGCTTCATAAAGGCTATGTAGCCAACGCTGGCGACAAGGCTGGCTACATAATAGCTATGTCGCCAACGCTAGCGACAAGGTTGGCGACATAAAGCTATGTCGCCAGCAGCTGCAGAGTGCTGAACCTAGTGAGGAGTCCACGATTTGGGCTGAAACCTCTTCTGCTTCCTGTGTTTGTTCTCTTGCCGTTGATAGGAAATCATAAGTCTTTGAACCTCTTTAGCTTTCTCATTTGGTTCTTTTTTGCCATCTTTACCCGGATCCTGCTTCGCTTGAGCTCTGGTTAACCCGGATCATACTATGTGTCCGAGGTCTCGGCATTTGAATAAGAATCTGAATCGGACTCATAATTTGTAGCTTTACTAGTTGGCTTAATCATCTCGAGATAATCATCCTCTATGTAGCCATAAACGGGGTGGCGAACTAATAGACAAGCTCGCGAAGATTGCCCAGTGGTCTGCTCTGAAGGAACTATATTTTTATGCCTCCCCTAATCTTTCGAGACTTCATCCAGATAATTTGTCCATCTCTTCTGAGCTGAAACTGACGGCCATGGTGGATCTTCTGTAACCAAGGGATCGGGGGAATCCGGAGGGAGCAGAAGAGGGATATCAGGGGTTGTCTCAAATTCAATAATGGTTGTTGGCTGAACTGGGAGAGTAGAAGAGCCATCTGGATTTTCCACCTCAAAATCCTCTTCAGTAGAGTCATCTGCGGCTGCAAATGTAAGGCACTCAAACTTATTAGGAGCTGTAAATTTAGGGTTCACCTGCACAGGAACATCAGTACTAGCAGCATTTGTAACACATTCTAAAGGAACAGGCACCTCTATTGGCACCTCAATCTCTAAATTGTTGGTCACTACATTCACCTTTGTAGGACAAACAACCTTCCAAACATGTTACGGAACTGATTGAGATATTGAAGTTGGGACTCCAACAGCAGCTTCAGACTTTTTAGCGGACCCCTGTTTTATCTGTTTCCTACTAAAGAAGTGTGATAAAAGTCCGGCAATCTCTCATATTTGACTGTGATAACAATACTTTTGCAGCTGTATTCTACTCCTACTTCATATTCTAGTTTCTTAGAAACATCAATTTCAACCAATACACGCGCAAAATGAGCAAAATCACCATCTATAGATTGACTATCTATTTTCAAAGGGGTACCTAAGCATCTAGCCAAATCCCAAATAACAGTTTCAACAAATAATTCCTCCGGAAGGCCGAAGAAACGTACCCATATTTGTGCAGTGGTTGATTTGAAATCATCCGGTTTGAACCCGGCGATCCAGTTGATGAGCCTTAGAGTACCCGGATTCAATAAGGGCAGTGGAGTAGATCGAATCCGGTCTCTCTCAGCAGCGGATGCAAACTGAAAGGAATAATATGCCCTTCCCAGACTCTTCATCTTCCAATTGCCAACTAGAGACCAGACGGACTGCAATTTCTTTTAGAGTGCATTAATAATCCACGGTTTATCATCCGGATGAAAATCATTCACCCAAGCAAAGCAAAATTTAACAAAGATAAACGTGCAACATAGACTGTGTCACTAACTTAGATAGTCATTAATTTTCCTTTCCGAATGGGTTTAGAAGAACCTGATTGTGTACCAGAAACTGATATGGTGGGAGTAAAAACGTTCTGCGAGTTGCTATTCAACAGAGCGGATTTGAAGTTCAAATCAACCGGAGGAATACAGGCGAAAGGAGTCGGGTCAACATCAGCAGGTTGACTGGTTAAAGGTTGACCAGTCAACTTAGTCAAACTGGTCAAAGGGCCTTGGTTGCCACTGCCGAGGACGAAGGAGGCTGTAGATCGCCGTCGGCCGGCTACTGGAGGACGAGGAAGGTGGCTGAAGGCTCGACAGGGGCCGGCGAGGCTATCTGGAGCGACGACGGTCGAAAAGGAGCGGCAGCAGCAACAGATCTGGAGGAAGCGGATTGTTGTGGCAGTGGGCGAGCGAGATCGGCGCCGCTGAGGGTTTGCATGGCGGAGTTGGGACCCGAAGCATTGCCGACGTGTGCTGAGTACAACGGCGGTGGTCTGGAGGCTGGAGGAGGCACCGAACTGCTAGAACAAGGCTAAGAAGGTCGCGGCAGCCGTTGTTGACGATTGGAGCAAACGGCAACGAGTTGATTGACGGAGATGGTAGCCGCCTAATCGCCGTGAGCAGGGGAAGCTAATGGAAGCGGTTCCGATGCCTTAAGATCTACGGGCGGCTGGCAACGAGTTGGAGAAGAAGACGGCGCGCGTGGTTTAGGGTCAGGGTTTAGGGTTCAGGGTTTAGGGTTTAAGGGTTTTAGGGTTTACGGTTTAGGGTTAGGGTTTCGCGGTTTGGGGTTGGGGTTTGGGGTTTATGGTTTTAGGGTTTTGGGTTTATGGGTTTAGGGGTTTAGGGGTTTTCGGTTTTGGGTTAGGTGTTTGGGGGTTATGGTTTGGGGTTTGTTGTTTAGGGGTTTGGGGGTTTAGGGTTAAGGTTTTTTTTTTGAATGAAATACGCAAAGTCCATCTGGAATCCCTACTAGGTAGGCACCCCCTAGAACTAAGCCTTATTATATTAAAAAAAAAAAAAGAAAACAAATAGTCTGACAAAATAAACCCTAAAAGACAGAAAAGCAAGGCCTAAACAGGTGGCCTGATGAAATGAGGCCTAAACAATGGGCCTAAAAAAGAATGCAGGCCTAAACAAATGGCCGAAAATAACACAAAGCCCATGTAGAGGCCCAAAATAAAGTCCAAAATCTGATCAATGGAGAAGTCAACTCTGAAGACGAAGTTTGACCGGCTGGCGACATAGGCTGGCGACAAGGGCATTATGTATCCAGAGGAATCCACGTAGGAGTCCGCTAGCCACAAAGGCCTTATGTCGCCAGCAAACGCGTGCACTAGCGCGAAGGAACGTGCAAGTAGTCGGAAGCTGACGATAAGGCTGGCGACTAAGGGTCATGTCGCCAAACCGTACCGAGAAGAGACAATTGGAGCTGCTTGGAGTCGTTCGTGGGCGACAAGGCTGGCGACAAGGGCCTATGTCGCCAACAACCGTGGAACTGAGCTCTTTTCTGAACGTTGAGGTTGATCATCCCGAACGAGTCTTAAGACATGAGAACCTGAAAAATGGTCTACCTTGGAGGTCCCTGCAGATGAAAGGCCAAAGGAAGTCTGGGCAGGTAGTCAGAGTCTTGATGCTATCCATTCGGAGCTTGGTGAGTCTGTCTGCTGTTTGGTTGCCTTTTCTGTAAATGTGCGAAATGACGAAGTCCATCTGCTTTATGTGATGAAGACAGTTGAGCCATTTAGCCAAGAGATTCCAAGGAACACAGTCTGAGCGTGTCTTGACCAGATGAACCACCAGAGTTGAGTCGGATTCCACCCAGAGACGAGTCCAATCCTTTTCAACCGCATATTCGATGGCCATGAGAAATGCTAGAATTTCTGCTTTGTACGCGTCTCTGGATCCACCTGTACCTGCAAAAGCAAACTTAAGAAAACCACGTGAGTTACGGAAGACACCTCCTGCCACCAGTCTTCCGTCTCCAACTCCCGCACTACCGTTTATGTTGACCTTGGTCCATCCCGACGAAGGGCCATTCCACTACACTTCCTTAACCACCTTTGGACACTGAAAGTAGCCGCTAAGTTTGAAAAGGGAGAGGGTTTTAAAGTCTAGAAGGGTGTTATACATGATGCCGAATTTGAAGGTTTTGTGGTTGTGAACAGTCGACCAAATTCTGCAGATGACGGAGTAGATAGGCATAGCTTTGTTGTTGAAGTATATCCTGTTACGAGCTATCCAAATTTCCGCACAAATAGAATTCATGAGGGACTTCAAAATTGCTTTCATCCCCGGACTACACTCCCAATGCATGATAGAACCAATCAAGTTCACTATACTCACATTTAGATTCAAGTAAAAAGCTGATGGGACGAAACTCGATTGATATTTATGTTCACAGTACTTAATCGAAATTCCTATCAACGTCTAATGTACTATTTTAGATATCGTCTCCACAGGGATTGTAAGCTAAGAAGCATAATTGAGACTAAGATTTAATCTGAATTGCTGAAAGAATTTATATACAAAATGAATCATAAAATCAGAGAATCATAGAATCATAGAGTTGATGTGAAGTAAAAATAACTCATGACATTCATCCAATGAAAACTCAAGTCAGCACTCTATTCTGCAATTGATCTAAACAATGAATAAACTGATTTGCTAGATCTGTTGTCAATTAACTTCTCATGCAAGTTTAATCTTAAATCACATATTTACCTTCTAGATCATCATAAAAGATCTCTCGATTCAATTTAACCGATCTCAATTATATAGTTGCATATATCTCTATACTACAACCTATAAAACTGATAAGCACAATCTGTAGAAAAATAGATCTGTAGTTTATCTCTAGTAGTACGATCCTCTGTTCTCAGATCTGAAACCTAATCGCCATCTCTGGTCTAAATTAAATCTCAGATTAACAATATTACATAACTCTCGTCCTTGTAATTCAATTAACTCATGAAATCCAGTAGATCTGGCTATAATTGAACAAGAAACTTTGCAATTGAAATGATAATCAACATCAAGATTCAACAAATCAACAGAGCTTTTAGCTAGCACATCTACTTCAGCATATTCAATCAAGTATAGGAAATCATCATCGACATGCTCAAGATCTAAATCTTACCAAGGAAGATTGAAGCTAGACTCTGTCACAGTTGTTGCTTCACAATCTTCAAGTTAAATCTCAATGATCAAGAGAAACAGAGCACAAAACTTCTTCAAGAAACTTCTCTGAAGATGTTGAATAATAGCGTATAGAAGAATCTAGAATTTCTCTTAAAGTATAACAGAATGTCAAGAGTGAAAATCAAATGTTTAAAACTATTTTTCTCTAAAAAAACTTCACACACAATTGCTTCATCTGAGCTTCTATTTATATAATTTGGCTCAGTAGCAATTTTGAAATAAAATCAACAAAGAAATACAAATTGACGAAGTAACATTTTTCTCCATTTATGTCGCCTGTTCCTTCGCCTGAACCAAACGACTTCTTCACATCTCGCTTGTCTTGATCATCAAGCTATAACTCTTTCTAGGCGAAATATCCTCAATGTTGCCATAATACGTCGCCTGATACTCAGGCGAGTTGACATATTTCGCCAAGACATCCTTCCAGTTAAGATCTTCCTAGGCGATGTCTCATCAAATGTCGCCTGTGATAATCCTTAGCGTTGGCGACATCTCTCTTTTATCGCCTCAAACATCACCTCAAGGTAGGCGAAACTTTATCTTTATCGCCTTATTTACTGTCAAGAAGGCGATATGCAAAGGCGAGAAATCTCTGAGTCGCCTTTCATGCTTTACTTTTTTAGGCGAAGATTTCTTTAAGTCGCCTGCTACGTCGCCCTTCACTCCGAGTCATGGCGAGGTCTTCAGGCGAATTCTCTTCTTAGAAATATCATTTCGCCAATTTGCTGACTTTGGATGAAATTCTGATTTGGTCCATCTTTCTTCTGAATTTTCATGTTTTAGCTTCTTTTCCATAACTTTTCATCCAAGTCCCTATCTCAACAATAATAGTCTAGAATTAGTAGAAATGCATTCAATATCTCATCACTTAAGCTCAATTTCATTACATTCAAGCTCATAAAATATGCTAAAACATAGGTAAATTCTAGACTTATCAATTGCCCAGCTTGTCTAAAAAATAATCCCAAATCTTTCTGCTAAAGTCACAACCTAACATAATATGATCCGTAGATTCCGAATGCTTTAGGTAGAAAGGGCAGGCTGAGACAATCGTGACCCCTTTCCTCCGGAGATTGTTTTGAGTAAGGAGGGCTCCATGAAGTAACTGCCATACCACCATAGACGCCCTAGGCGAAATGAAAGGAGCCCAAATTTTCTTACCCCAGTCTCCTTCAGGAAGATGATGGGAAAAACCATCATAGGCAACTTTCTGTTCTTCAAATAAGCCTGTCTTTCCCCCCGCGAATGATTCTTACTTTCCCGATGTCTTCACAAATATCTACAAAATCCACTTCCTACCAATCCGGAAGACACCAAACACCATTCGAATAGAAATCCGAGACCAAGGCATTTTGATCTTCAATTCTTGCATGCTCCACCCTGTCTCTGATGATGTATCCCAACCAATTCATAGACCAGAACTTAACCACACTATGCTCACCCACAAGCCAGATAGTTTCTGCCAACATCTTAATAAAAACATCTCTGATCGAAGACCAGACCGTGGATTTATAATAGACCGTTCTGGCAGAGCCATCTTTGTTCACCAGCTTAGCTCGAAGAGGGGAGAGAATAGGAGTGTTACCTTCCAGGATAGTCCAAATGAGTTTGAATAACATGGCTTTATTAGTGGCTTTTAGCATTCTAACACCCAGACCCCCCTCCTTGTTGACGGTGCAGACATTTTTCCACGCAACGGTCAGTAATCTCCTTTCCGTGGTAACTCTAGTCCAGATAAAGTTTTTAATGCATTTATCAAGCAATTTTAGCATCAGAGCAAGCCAATTGTAAATTGCAAGAAGAGTGATTAAGCAACCCAGATATAATAGATTTAACCAGCATCACTCTACCTGCCTTGGATAAAGTCTTCGTCCAGGTATTGAACTTGGCCAGAACCTTGTCATAGAGCTGCTGCAGGTGCGTCCTTTTGGGAACTCCCGAGAAGATGGGGACGCCCAAATAGACGCAAGGAAGGCTGCCAACTGACATTTTTAATGCATGCTTTACATAAGCCATCGATCTACGCTGAACTCCGCTGCCAAAGAAAATATGAGACAGCATAATTCACTCTTTAACCCGACATATCTCCGTAGCGGTCCAGAAAAGTGACAATGTTCGTGCATTCGTCTGAGTGGCTTTGTAGAAAATCATCACATCATCTGCATAAAGAAGGTGGGAAGGAAGTAAAGTCTCATTCGAGTTATTGGAAGGACGCAGCTCACATTTATCTACCATCCGCAGCAAGCCTCTACTGAAATATTCCTCAGCAAAGCAAAAGAGCAAAAGCGAGCGCAGATCACCTTGTCTGACCCCTTTCGAGTAGGCAAAGAAACCGTGAGGGATTCCCTAAAAAAGAATGGAGATCCGAGAGGACGAGAGCAGATGCTTCACCCAAGACAGAAACTTCTCGCAGAACCCAAAGCAATGGAGAACCTCCAGAAGAAAATACCATTCCACTGTGTCAAATGCTTTTTTGATATCAACCTTCAGAGTCATTTGACCTAGGGATGACAATTCTATCCGCATATCCGCTTACTCGTGGATACCCGCCCGCTATGGGCGAATATGGATATACCCATTAAAGTTGACGGGCGGATATGGATAGAAAATCTATACCCATCAAGGATAAGGATGAGGATATGGGTACTATAAAATATCCTTACCCATATACTCTACCCACAAAATAAAAGTAAAAATAAAATAAAATATAATTTAATAGAAATTTATTTATTAGGTTGAAGTCATATGACTTCAAGATAACTCCAGATTATCATATAAAGATGTTTATTTTTTAATTATTTTATTTTATATATTAATTTTTGTGACTATGATAATTTTTTAAAAATTAGCGAAAGAAATTATTCACGAGTTGAATGTAAAATATTTATGCTATTTTTTTTACGGTGGTAACTTGTGGTAAGAACTTCAAACATTAATAGAACTTATATTTTCCGACTATCTTATTTGAAATTATAGTTAAAAAAGTGTCAGAATTGTTGTTTTATTTTAAATTTATTTTATTTATAATTTGAATTAATTTCGTGATTGAATTTGGATTAATTTTGTGTTTATAATTTTTGATCATATCATTATTTTAAAATATTATTACGAGGATATGGGTATACCCATGGATAAATCCATATCCGCGGATATGGGAAGGATATGGATAGAAAAAAATTGAGAGGATAAGGATATGGATATTGGCATATCCGCCCATATCCTGCCCATTGCCATCCCTAATTTGACCCTCTGCCCCTTTCCGGTTCATGCTGTTGATCACTTCGGAGGCCAAAGCAATACAATGATGGATGTTGCGACTCGGGACAAAGCCGAACTGATTGGGAGCTAGAACCTGACTTGCAATGCTACCCAGTCTAGTAGCCATAATCTTCGCCACCACTTTAAATATGAAATTACTCAACATAATCGGTCTGAACTGCTCCACTTTATTGGCCTGCTCCACCTTCGGGATGAGAACCATAAAGTTCAAGTTGAAGTTCATGGGGAGCTCACCTGAGATAAAGAAATGCCGGATGGCTGCATAAAGATCATCACCCACGGTGTTCCAAGAATCTTTAAAGAACTTTCCAGTATAACCATCCGGATGCTGACATATCAAAAACCGCCTCCTTGACATCTAAGGAAGAAGGGACACCTGTGAGCATGTGATTGTGCAACTCAGTGACCACATTTGGGATGACTTCCTTAACATCTGATAAATCAACTAGATGTGAATGGGAGGATTTGAAGAGGTCTTCATAGAAAGCGGTAATGTGAGCTCTGATCTTGCCCTGATCTGAAGTCTGATCTCCCTCAATTTCCAGGGTGGAAATGGGGCTTTGATTTTTCTAGAAGCAATGAAGGAGTGGTAGAACTAGATGTTTCTGTCCCCACAAGTTAACCAGGAGACTCTGGCCTTCTGCCTCAGAAAATCTTCTCTTACATTCAGCTCTTCTTCCAACTTCTGACATCATCTTGTCTTTGCATCACGAAGATCATCAGAGTAGCCATCTTCCTCAATCTTGCTTTGGACATTGAGAATGTTTTCATTTGCTTTGTCTACTCTCTCAAAAATATTGCCAAAGCTAGTTTTGTTCCAGATTCTCAAAGTGTGCTTCAATCTCTTAAACTTCTTCTGGAACTTGATGATAGGATTAGGCTCCCAAAGAGGCTGATTCCAATTGCTTTCCACAACCTGACAAAAATCATTATGGCCACACCAAGCATTGATAAACTGAAAAGGCCTACCAATGTTGTTGGGGTTAGCATTTGACATTTTAAAAATAATGGGGGAATGATCAGAACCACTCCTAGTAAGCACACTTCCCTCGATATTATCCCAAGCATCAATAAAGGCTAAATTACATAGGCCTCTATCTAGTTTACACTGCACATTGTAATCACCCTTCCTACCATTGCACCAAGTGTAGAGGTTGCCTTTTTGCTCAATTTCCTCCAAATCATTCTCAAGAATCATATTCCTAAATTCTAGAGAAGCACTAGAATATGAGAAGGTTTTTGATTTTTCCTCATGACTACCCAAAACGTAATTAAAATTGCCATAAATCATCAAAGGGGTGTCATCAACAATTCTACCCTAATCCAACCATAAATCTCTCCTCCTTCTATAATTCACATGTGCATAAACAAAGCCATATCTCACACGCACGCAACCAAGTATTAAATCTAGAATAATAATTTGGGAGGTGCACAAAATCATGGCTTCCAATTTAACATCATTTCTGCCCAACACCCAAAGGCTAAAAACACCATTGCTACCCACATTTCACAAAGCAAGCTATAACCAAAACTCTCCCGAAATTTCTTTGCATCAAAATTATAATTCATCATAGGCTCCGCAATGCAAAAAATATTAGGATGAAACTTAGGAATAAAATAGCTACAATATTTCCTACTCGAAGGCTTTCTAAAGCCCCTAATATTCCAATATTGTACTAACATTTCTTTTTCCTAGTTTGATTACGGGTGCGAACACCCTTTTGGGACCTATCACCATTATCTTCACCAGGCTAATCTTTAGCACTAACCCTATCAAAAATGTCAATCAAAGATTCATTAATAGTTGGTTGTTGAGTTACCTTAGAAGGGAGACACTGCAGAATTTTGACCAAGCCATTATTGTTATTTCCAGCTATCTCCTGAGTAGACTTTGTCATATCATCTATCAATTCCTCATTTCTGCAGGGAGATGAGGGAGCAGTCGAAGAGTCTTCCGAGTTCGAAACCGGGGTTAGGGTTTGGGGTTTGAAGGTTAGCGGTTTAGGGGTTTAGGGTTTAGGGGTTTAAGGGTTATGGGTTTAGGGTTTAAAGGTTCTAGGGTTTCGGGTTTCGAGTTTCGGATTTCTGGGTTTAAGATTTCCGGTTTTAGGTTTTCCGGTTTGGTGTTTAGGATTTAGGGGTTTAGGTTTAGCGTTTAGTGTTTAGGGTTGAGGTTTAATGAATTTATAACTGAAGCCTGTGTGTCACTAAAACTTCCAAGAACGTACTTTTGCCTCCCTCACACTTCTATTTCCTGTGTATCTCAAAAACTTCAAGAAGCATAGCTTTGCTTCTATCACGCGTGTCACAAATCTCCAAGAACCTAACGTTGCTCCATCACGCTTTTATTGCCTGTGTCATAAAACTTCAAGAACAATAATGACACTCGAGAACAGAAAAGATATGTCAAGATTCAAGTTGACAAGTCAAGTCATGAAAATTTACACGCAGGCCATGCAGTCTAACATACAAGAAACGGTGAAAATTGTAGATCTTTTAAAGAGCCATAAAGAAAGCTCTAACTTTAGGACTTCATTACATTACCTGAGAGGGTTATGCAGCTATTTAGAAAATGAATTTTCCCGAGAAGTGTCTGGAATGTCTCGAGTGTATGAGAGTGTTGCAGAGGCTAGTAAGCAATTATTAACAGACCACCAGATGGTAAGTCATCAATGTCTACATTTGTTTGTACGTTTAATTAATGCACGTCAAACAAAGAATTTGAATACAAAGTTGAAAGAAGGTGGGGAAGAGGATTTGAACATTGCTAAGGATATTAAACTCTCGGCAATAAAGATTTACCATCAGACATGTCTTATGTTGGCCAGGATACTTGATATAAGCCGGGACATGAATGAATCTTTGCCTCTTTGGCAGAATTTGGCACAATTGCTTGGAATCTGTCAATGTGACCTACAATCTAGTGTGCTGGTTCAACATTTTGCTTCCATCTGTTCCAACTTCCTGTTTAAGGTTTAGGGTTTAGGGTTTAAGGGGTAAGGGTTTTAGGGTTTAGGGTTTCAAGTTTTAGGGGTTTAAGGTTTGGGGTTTAGAGTTCGGGGTTTAGGGGTTAGGGTTTATGGGGTTAGGGATTAGGGGTGGTTTTGTGCTTAGGGCTTAGGGGCTAGGGTTTTGGGGTCAGGGTTTAGGGGTCAGGGTTTAGGGTTCAGGGTTTAGGGGTTTAGAGTTTTAGGGTTTACGGTTTTAGGGTTTACAGGTTTACGGTTTAGGGTTGGGGTGTGGGGGTTTAGGGTTTGGGGTTTGGGGTTTAGGTGTTTAGGGTTTAAGGGTTTAGGGTTTTTTTTTTTTTTTTTTTTTTTTTTTTTTTTTTTACGAGAGTTGATTCAAGGAAACCTGAAGAATTGTTTACCTTGGAGGTCCCTGCAGATGAAAGGCCAAAAAAGTCTGGGCAGGTAGTCCAAGTCTTGATGCTATCCATTTGGAGCTTGGTGAGTCTGTTTGCTGCTTGATTACCTTCTCTGTAGATGTGCGATATGACGAAGTCCATTTACTTTATGTGATGAAGACAGTTGAGCCATCTTGCCAAGATATTCCAAGGAACACAGTCTGAGCGTGTCTTCACCAGATGAACCACCAAAGTTGAGTCGGATTCCACCCAGAGACGATTCCAATCCTCTCAACCGCATATTCGATGGCCATGATAAATACTAGAATTTCTGCTTCGTACGCGTCTCTGAATCCACCTGTACCGACAAAAGCAAACTTAAAAAACCACGTGAGTTACAGAAGACACCTCCTGCCACCAGTCTTCCGTCTCCTTCTCCCGCACTACCGTCTATGTTGACCTTGGTCCATCCCGACGAAGGGCCATTCCACCGCACTTCCTTAACCACCTTTGGACACTGAAAGTAGCCGCTGAGTTTGAAAAGGGAAGAGGGTTTTAAAGTCTTGTAGGGTATTATACATGATGCCGAATTTGAAGGTTTTGAGGTTCTGAACCGTCGACCAGATTCTGGAGATGACAGAGTGTACTGGCATAGCTTTGTTATTAAAGTATTTCATGTTACGAGCTATCCAGATCTCCGCACAAATAGAACTCATGAGGGTCTTTAAAATTGCTTTCTTCCCCGGACTGCACTCCCAATGCATGATAGAGCCAAGCAAGCTTGCTATGCTTACATTTAGATTCAAATGAAAGCCCAGCTTGTCTAAAAAGTAGTCCCAAATCTTCCTGCTAAAGCCACAACCTAACATAATATGATCCGTAGATGCCAAGTGTTTTAGGCAAAAAGGGCAAGCTGAGGCAATCGTGACCCCTTTCCTCTGAAGATTGTTTTGGGTAGGGAGGGCTCCATGAAAAAGCTTCCAAACCACCATAGATTCCCTAAGCAAACTGTAGGGAGCCCCAATTTTCTTACCTCGGTCTACTTCAGGAAGATGATGGGAAAAACCATCATAGGCAGCTCTACAAGTTACTTTGCCCAACTTTCTGTTCTTCCAAATAAGCATGTCTTTCCCCCACGAATGATTCGGACTTTCCTGATGTGTTCACAAATATCTGCAAAATCTAGCTCTTACCAATCCGGAAGACACCAACAACCATTCGAATAGAAATCCGAGATCAAGGCATTGTGGTCTGCAATTCTTGTATGATCTACCCTGTCTCTGATGATGTATCCCAACTAGTTCATAGACCAGAACTTAACCACACTATGTTCACCCACAAGCCTTACTGTTTCGGCCAGCAACCCGGTAAAAACATCTCTGGTCGAGGACCAGACCGTGGATTTATAATAGACCGTTCTAGCAGAACCATCTTTATTCACCAGCTTAGCTTTAAGAGGGGAGAGAATAGGAGTGTTACCTTCCAGGATAGTCCAAACGAGTTTGGACAACATGGCTTTATTTGCGGCTTTGAGCATCCTAACACCCAGACCCTCTTCTTTATTAATGGTGCAGACCTTTTTCCATGCAACAGTCAGTAATCGCCTTTCCGTGGTAACACCAGTCCAAATAAAGTTTTTAACGCATTTGTCCAGCGATTTTAGCATCAGAGCAGGCCAACGGTAAACTACAGAAGAGTGATTAAGCAAGTCAGATATAACAGATTTTACCAGCATCACTCTACCAGCCTGGGATAAGGTCTTTGTCCAGGTATTGAACTTGGCCTGAACCTTGTCATAAAGCTGCTGCAGGTGCGTCCTTTTGGGAACTCCCGGAAAGATAGAGACACCCAAAGAGACACAAGGAATGCTGCTAACTAACATTTTTAAGGCATGCTTGACATAAGCCATCAATCTACGCTGAACTCCCCTGCCGAAGAAAACATGAGATTTAGCATAATTCACTCTTTGACCCGACATAGCTCCATAGCGGTCCAGAAAAGTGACAATGTTCTTGGCATTCGTCTGAGTGACTTTGCAGAAAACCATCACATCATCCGCATAAAGAAGGTGAGAGGGAAGTAATGTCTCCTTCGAGTTATTGGAAGGACGCAACTCACCTTTATCAACCATCCGCAGCAACCCTCTACTAAAATATTCCTCAGCAAAACAAAAAAGTAGAGGCGAAAGCGGATCATCCTGTCTGACCCCTTTCGAGCAGGCAAAGAAACCATGAGTGATTCCCTCAAAAAGAATGGAGATACGGGAAGATGAGAGCAGATGCTTCACCCTAGATATAAACTTCTCGCAGAACCCAAAGCAACGGAGAACCTCTAGAAGAAAAGACCACTCTACTATGTCAAATGCTTTCTTGATATCAACCTTCAGAGCCATTTGACCCTTTGCCCCTTTCCGATTCATGCTATTGATCGCTTCGGAAGCCAGAGCAATACAATGATGGATGTTGCGACCCGCGACAAAACCGAACTGATTGGGAGCTAGAATCTGACTTGCAATGCTACCCAATCAGGTAGCCATAATATTTGTCACCACTTTAAAGATGAAATTACTCAGCATAATCAGTCTGAACAGCTCTACTCTATTGGCCTGCTCCACCTTCGGAATGAGAACCATAAAATTTGAGTTGAAGTTCAATGAGAGCTCACCTTAGATAAAGAAATGCCAGATGGCCGCATAGAGATCATCACCCATGGTGTTCCAAGAATCTTTGAAGAACTTCCCTGTATAACCATCCGGACCCGGGGCACTATCCGCTGACATTTCAAAAACTGCTTCCTTGACATCTGACGGAGAAGGGAGAGCTGTGAGCATGTGATTCGGCAGATCAGTGACCACATTAGGGATGACCTCCTTAACATCTGATAAATCAACTGACTAGGAATGGGAGGTTTTGAAGAGGTCCTAATAGAAAGCGGTAATGTGAGCTTTGATCTTGCCCTGATCTGAAGTCTGATCTCCCTTAACTTCAAGGGTAGAAATGGGGGCTTTAATTTTTCTAGAAGCAATGAAAGAGTGGTAGAATTTGGTGTTTCTGTTTCCACAAGTTAACCAGGAGACTTTGGCTTTCTGTTTCAGAAAATCTTCTCTGACATTCAGCTCCTCTTCCAACTTCTAACAGCATCTAGTCTCTGCAGCATAGAGATCATCAAAGTAACCATCTTCCTCAATCTTGCTTTGGACATTGAGAAGGTCTTCATTTGCTTTGTCTACTCTCTCAAAAATATTACCAAAGCTACTTTTGTTCCCGATTCTCAAAGTGCGCTTCAATCTCTTAAACTTCTTCTGAAACTTAATGATAGGATTTGGCTCCCAAAGAGGCTAAATCCAACTGCTTTCCACAACCTGACAAAAATCATTATGGCCACACCAAGCATTGATAAACTAGAAAAGCATACCAATATTGTTGGGATTAGCATTTGACATTTTAAAAATAATGGGGGAATGATCATAACCACTCCTAGCAAGCACTCTTCCCTCAATATTAGCCAAAGTATCAACAAAGGTTAAATTACATAGGCCTCTATCAAGCTTAAACTGCACCTTGCGGTCACCTTTCCTACCATTGCACCAAGTGTAAAGGTTGCCTTTTTGCTCAATTTCCACCAAATCATTCTCAAGAATCATATTTCTAAATTCTAAAGAAGCACTAGAATATGAGAAGGTTTTTGATTTTTTCTCATGACTACCCAACACACAATTAAAATCACCACAAATCATCAAAGGGGTGTCATCAACAACTCTACCCAAATCCAACCATAAATCTCTCATCCATCTATAATTCACATGGGCATAAACAAAGCCATATCCCGCACGCACGCCACCAAAAATTAAATTTAAAATAATAATTTGGGATGTACACAAAATTATGGCCTCCAATTTAACATCATTTCTACCCAACACCCAAAGGTTAGGAACTCCATTATTATCCACATTTTCACAAAGTAAGGTATAACAAAAACTCTCCCAAAATTTCTTTGCATCCAAATCATAATTCATCATAGGCTCCGCAATGCAAAAAATGTTAGGACGAAACTTAGGAATAAAATAGCTACAATATGTCCTACTCGAAGGCTTTCTAAAGCCCTTAATATTCCAATATTGTACTATCATTTCTTTTTCCTAGTTTGATTAAGGGTGCGAACACCCTTTTGGGACCTATCACCATTCTCTTCACTAGGCTTATCATTATCACTAACCCTATCAAAAATGTCAATCAAAGATTCTTTATTAGGAGGGTGGTGAGTTACCTTAGAAGGGAGACACTGCAGAATTTTGGCCAAGCCATTATTGTTATTGTTAGCTATCTCCTGAGTAGGCATAGTCATATCATCTTTCAATTCCTCATTTCCGCAGGGAGATGGTGGAGCAGTCGAAGAGTCTTCCGAATCCGAAACCAGAACTGAGGTGTTTTCAAGTATTTGATTCACCTTTTCTAAATCATCATCCATGATTTTCAATTTATCTGTGAGTGAAACTTTATCTTTGGAGATGGAAATTGTATTGCCCGATCCTGGTTCTACCTCCAGGACCTCTTCATCCTCTTCGTCTTCCCTTGCCCAGCTCTTGTTGGGGGGATCTATGAGAGGCTTATCATTCATGCCCAAAATTGGGCCAACGTTCTTAGATAATTGAGTTTCAATAGCAGTCTTATCTAGAAATTCGGTAGAAGTCCAGACTGCTTCATCTTCTAAATGATCAGCCATGGGATTAGCCTTATCCAAAATTCTCTGAAACTTCGGTTCAGGAACCACTTCAACCTCCTTCTGAGGTTGCAAGGAGGTCATGAGTCTGGACAAAGATTGTCCAACCGGAACAGATGTATTTTTAGCTGTTTTTTTCTTAGTCACCTACTGCCACTCTTGGGTGACTTTAGGCTTGGGAACACTCTGTTGTGGAGGATTTTGAGCTGAAACTTTCACAGGTTGTACCATTTTGCCTTCTTTCTGAAGTCACTTTCTGCAAACCTTGGCATCATGACCCATAATTTGACAATAGTTACAGAAATCTGGCCAGATCTCATAATGCACAGAAGGTTGAACAATCATACCATTACCATGCTCAATTTGCACAAATAATTCTTTCGATCTAGAAACATCCACCTCAATCAAAACTCTAGCATATTGCACGTGTGTGCATTCCAAAGTTCTTTTATCAATTTTTAGAGGTTGCCCAACACATCTAGCAGGGTTCCAAATAATTGAAGGATCAAAATATTCTTCACCTAAATCATAAAATCTAACCCAAACTTGTGCAAGAGTAGATCTTTGATCGGAAGGATTAAAATTATTAGTCCAAGGTAATAATCTAATCGTACCTAGGTGAAGGGACAGATTTGAAGTGATTCTCATACGGTCTCGTTCCTCCATAGACGAAAATTTAAAAGTGTATCAACCCTTACCCAAACTTGACATCTTCCAATCTCCTCGCGGACTCCATATCTTTTGAATTTTGGTTCTCAAATCTTCCATTCTCCACGGAATATCATCCGGTTTGAGAATCACTCTCCCAATCAAAGTCGTATCAAACATCTTAACTCTTTCAGTGTGCAATTCCACGAATATGGGAATTGTCATGTAACTCCCCTTTCTCTCCGGAGGTGGAGCAGCAGCAATAGAGGCTTTAATTATATCATTCGAATGTTCTCCCAACAGAGTAGATTTAAAGTTCACACCTTTGGGATTGGAGACCGGCGGTTGAATTTGACCGGTGGACGGCGCAGCCTTAGGCGACGTGGCCAAAGAGGTGTCACGCAACGGCGTGGTCCCGGGAGGGGAGTGAGACGTAGAAGTCTTAAGCGGCTCCTCAGAGTCAGGGGCGGCTGAGAAGGTTGAAACATTAGAGTTCCAAAGAGCCACAAGATCTACCGAATGCTTTGGAGGAGTAGGTTTTCTACCAAAAATATCCGGATGATGAAGCGGGTTCTGGAGGATAGTGACCGGCTTGGAGGAGGTGGCCGGTTGTTGAACGGAGGTGGTCGGCCGAGGTAGGGGTTTGGCAGAGGAGGTGGCCGGTGTTTGGTGGTCGGCAATGGGATGGCCGGTGATGGGGATGGCAGCCGTTTGGCCAGAAGGGGGCGGGATGGTGGTGGTGGGTGGCGGCCATGGAGGAGAGAGAGAGGTGGGGACGGTGGTGGAGGTTTGGGCGACGGGGACGGCGGAGGGGGGTCTTTGGAGGCTGGTGGTGAGGGGTTTCGACGGCAAGAAGGAGGCGACGGCAGTGGTGTCCTTCGGTGGTGGTGGCGGTGCGGTGGTGAGGCCCGACGGCGAAGATGGCAGGCGGTCTTCCATGGCGGTAGCTTCAAACACTTCAAAATTCTAGAGAGAAGTCAGAGCGTTATCTCTCACTAGAATTCATCTTTTTCCCCGGGTTTAGGGTTTGGGTTTAGGGTTAGGGTTTGGGGTTTAGGGGTCGGGGGGTTAGGGGTTAGGGTTAGGGTTTTGGGTTTCTTTTTTTTTTTTGAATGAAATAGGCAAAGTCCATCAGGAATCCCTACTAGGTAAGCACCCCCTAGAACCAAGCCTTACTTTATTAAAAGAAAAAGAAAAACAAAGAGTCTGAAAAATAAAAACCCAAAAGACAGAAAAGTAAGGCCTAAACAAGTGGCTTGATGAAAAGAGGCCTAAACAGAGAGCTTAAAAAAGAGTACAGTCCTAAACAGATGGCCGAAACAATAAAAAGCCCATAGTGAGGCCCAAAATGAAGTAACAAAATTGATCAATGAAGAAGTCAACTCTTAAAGACGAAGTTTGACCGACTGGCGACATAGGCTAGCGACAAGGGCTTTATGTAGCCAGAGGAGTCTACATAGGCGTTGGCTGGCAACAAGGCTGGCAACAAAGGCCTTATGACGCCAGAAAAACGTGTGCACTAGGGCAAAGGAACGTGCAGGTAGTCGGATGCTGGTGAAAGCCCAAATTTGCCCTTCATGTTAGTCTCGAACGCCTGCATGTTGATTTTTCCCGCTGGCAGCGGACTGTGGCGGCGGATGACTGCAGAGAGCGCCAGTTTCATCTACCGGCACCATGAACCTCGCTCGCTGGCAGCGAGTGCTGGCGGCGAACCTCTGCAGGAAGCGCCGCTTCATTTGGCTATCACCTTCCTTCTGTTGGCTGGCAGCGAACCTCTGCAGGAAGCGCCGCTTCCCTTGGCTGTCACCTTCCTTCTGTTAGAGCCAAATTCTTCCCTGAGCGTTGAGGTTGATCATCCCGAACGAGAGTTGGGTCAGGAGAACCTGAAGAATGGTCTACCTTGGAGGTCCTTGCAAATGAAAGGCCAAAGAAAGTCTGGGCAGGAAGTCCAAGTCTTGATGCTATCCATTTGGAGCTTGGTGAGTCTGTCTGCTGTTTGGTTGCCTTCTCTGTAAATGTGCGAAATGACAAAGTCCATTTGCTTTATGTGATGATGACAGTTGAGCCATCTTGCCAAGAGATTCCAAGGAACACAGTCTGAGCGTGTCTTCACCAGATGAACCACCAAAGTTGAGTCGGATTCCACCCAGAGACGATTCCAATCCTTCTCAACCGCAGATTCGATGGCTATGATAAATGTTAGAATTTCTGCTTCGTACGCGTCTCTGAATCCACCTGTACCGACAAAAGCAAACTTAAAAAAACCACGTGAGTTACAGAAGACACCTCCTGCCACCAGTCTTGCGTCTCCTTCTCCCGCACTACCGTCTATGTTGACCTTGGTCCATCCTGACGAAGGGCTATTCCACCGCACTTCCTTAACCACCTTTGGACACTGAAAGTAGCCGCTGAGTTTGAAAAGGGAGAGGGTTTTAAAGTCTGGTAGGGTGTTGTACATAATGCCGAATTTGAAGGTTTTGAGGTTGTGGACAGTCGACCAAATTCTGGAAATGACGGAGTGGATAGGCATTGCTTTGTCATTGAAGTATTTCCTATTACGGGCTATCCATATTTCCGCACAAATAAAACTCATGAGGGTCTTCAAAATTGCTTTCATCCCTGGGCTGCACTTCCAATGCATGATAGAACCAATCAAACTCACTATGCTCACATTTATATTCAAATGGAAGCCCAGCCTATCTAAAAAGTAGTCCCAAATCTTTCAGCTAAAGTCACAAACTAACATAATATGATCCGTAGATTCCGAGTGCTTTAGGCAAAAAGGGCAGACTGAGACAATCGTGACCCCTTTTCTCCGAAGATTATTTTGGGTAGGTAGGGCTCCATGAAGTAACTTTCATACAACCATAGACTCCCTAGGCAAAATGTAAGTAGTCCAAATTTTCTTATCCTAGTTTACTTCAGGAAGATGATGGGAAAAACCATCATAGGCAGCTCTGCAAGTTACTTTGCCAACTTTCTATTTTTCCAAATAAGCCTGTCTTTTCCCCCACGAATGATTCTGACTCTCCTGATGTCTTCAGAAATCTCTGCCAAATTCACTTCCAACCAATCCGGAAGACACCAACAACCATTCAAATAGAAATCCGAGACCAAGGCATTTTGATCTTCAATTCTTGCATGCTCTACCCTGTCTCTAATGATGTATCCCAACCAATTCATAGACCAGAACTTAACCACACTATGCTCACCCATAAGCCAGATAATTTCTGCCAACATCCTAATAAAAACATCTCTGATCGAAGACCAGACCGTGGATTTATAATAGACCGTTCTGGCAGAGCCATCTTTGTTCACCAGCTTAGCTCGAAGAGGGGAGAGAATAGGAGTGTTACCTTCCAGGATAGTCCAAACGAGTTTGGACAACATGGCTTTATTTGCGGCTTTGAGCGTCCTAACACCCAGACCCTCTTCTTTATTAATGGTGCAGACATTTTTCCATGCAACAGTCAGTAATCGCCTTTCCGTGGTAACACCAGTCCAAATAAAGTTTTTAACGCATTTGTCTAGCGATTTTAGCATCAGAGCAGGCCAACAGTAAACTGCAAAAGAGTGATTGAACAAGCCAGATATAACAGATTTTACCAACATCACTCTACCTGCTTGCGATAAGGTCTTCGTTCAGGTAATAAACTTGGCCAGAACCTTGTCGTAGAGCTGCTGCAGGTGCGTTCTTTTGGGAACTCCCGGGAAGATGGGGACACCCAGATAGACGTAAGGAAGGTTGCCAACAGACATTTTTAAGACATGCTTGACATAAGCCAACGATCTACGCTGAACTCCGCTGCCAAAGAAAACATGAGATTTAGCATAATTCACTCTTTGACCCGACATAGCTCCGTAGCGGTCCACAAAAGTGATTATGTTCTTGGCATTCGTCTGAGTGGCTTTACAGAAAACCATCACAGCATCCGCATAAAGAAGGTGAGAGGGAAGTAATGTCTCCTTCGAGTTATTGGAAGGACGCAACTCACCTTTATCAACCATCCGCAACAACCCTCTACTAAAATATTCCTCAGCAAAACAAAAGAGTAGAGGCGAAAGCGGATCATCCTGTCTGACCCCTTTCGAGCAGGCAAAGAAACCATGAGTGATTCCCTCAAAAATATTGGAGATGCGAGAGGATGAGAGCAAATGCTTCACCCAAGATAGAAACTTCTCGCAAAACCCAAAGCAACGAAGAACCTCCAGAAGGAAAGACCACTCCATTGTGTCAAAAGCTTTCTTGGTATCAACCTTCAATGCCATTTGACCCTCTGCCCCTTTCCGATTCATGCTATTGATCGCTTCAGAAGCCAAAGCAATACAGTGAAGGATGTTACGACCCTTGACAAAGCCGAACTGATTGGGAGCTAGGACCTGACTTGCAATGTTACCCAGTCTAGTGGCCATAATTTTCGTCACCACTTTGAAGATGAAATTACTCAACATAATTGGTCTGAACTGCTCCACTCTATTGGTCTGCTCTACCTTCGGAATGAGAACCATAAAATTTGAGTTGAAGTTCAAGAAGAGCTCACTTGAGATAAAGAAGTGCCGGATGGCAGCATAAAGATCATCACCCATGGTGTTCCAAGAATCTTTGAAGAATTTCCAAGTAAAACCATCCGGACCCGGAGCGCTATTTGCTGACATGTCAAAAAGTGCCTCATTGACATCTGAGGGAAAAGGGAAACTCTGAGCATGTGATTCTGCAAATCAGTGACCACACTTGGGATGACCTCCTTAACATCTGATAAGTCAACTGGCTGGGAATGGGAGGATTTGAAGAGGTCCTCATAGAAAGCGGTGATGTGAGCTCTGATCTTACCCTGATCTGAAGTCTGATCTCCCTCAACTTCCAGAGTGGAAATTGGGGCTTTAACTTTTCTAGAAGCAATGAATGAGTGGTAGAATTTGGTGTTTCTATCCCCACAAGTTAGCCAGGAGACTCTGGCCTTCTGCCTCAGAAAATCTTCTCTGACATTCAACTCCTCTTCCAACTTCTGACAGCATCTAGTCTCTGCAGCACGGAGATCTTCGGAGTAACCATATTCCTCAATCTTGCTTTGGACATTTAGGAGATCTTCATTTGCTTTGTCTACTCTCTCAAAAATATTACCAAAGTTATTTTTGCTCCAGATTCTCAATGTGTGCTTCAATCTCTTCAACTTCTTTTGAAACGTGATGCTAGGATTTGGCTCCCAAAGAGGCTGATTCCAGCTGCTTTCCATAACATGACAAAAATCATTATGTCCATACCAAGCATTGATAAACCGGAAGGGCGTACCAATATTGTTGGGATTAGCAGCAGACATATTGAAAATAATGGGGGAATGGTTAGAACCACTCCTTCCAAGCACTCTTCCCTCAATACTAGCCCAAGTATCAACAAAGGCTAAATTACAAAGGCCTCTATCAAGCTTACACTACACATTGCGGTCACTCTTCCTACCATTGCACCAAGTGTAAAGGTTGCCTTTTTGCTCAATTTCCACCGAATCATTCTCAAGAATCATATTTCTAAATTCTAAAGAAGCACTAGAGTATGAGAAGGTTTTTGATTTTTTCTCATGACTACCCAACACACAATTAAAATCCTCACAAATTATCAAAGGGGTATCATCAACAACTCTACCCAAATCCAACCATAAATCTCTCCTCCTTCTATAATTCACATGGCATAAACAAATTCATATCTCGCACGCATGCCACCAAAAATTAAATTTAAAATAATAATTTGGGATGTGCACAAAATTATGGCCTCCAATTTAACATCATTTCAACCCAACACCCAACGGCTAGGAACACCATTATTACCCACATTTTCACAAAGTAAGGTATAACCAAAACTCTCCCAAAATTTCTTTGCATCCAAATCATAATTCATCATAGGCTCCGCAATGCAAAAAATATTAGGACAAAACTTAGGAATAAAAAAATAGCTACAATATGTCCTACTCGAAGGCTTTCTAAAGCCCTTAATATTCCAATATTGTACTATCATTTCTTTTTCCTAGTTTGATTAAGGGTGCGAACACCCTTTTGGGACCTATCACCATTCTCTTCACTAGGCTTATCATTATCACTAACCCTATCAAAAATGTCAATCAAAGATTCTTTATTAGGAGGGTGGTGAGTTACCTTAGAAGGGAGACACTGCAGAATTTTGGCCAAGCCATTATTGTTATTGTTAGCTATCTCCTGAGTAGGCATAGTCATATCATCTTTCAATTCCTCATTTCCGCAGGGAGATGGTGGAGCAGTCGAAGAGTCTTCCGAATCCGAAACCAGAACTGAGGTGTTTTCAAGTATTTGATTCACCTTCTCTAAATCATCCTCCGTGATTTTCAATTTATCTGTGATTGAAGCTTTATCTTTGGTGATGAAAATTGTATTACCCGGTCCTGGTCCTACCTCCAAGACTTCTTCATCCTCTGCATCCTCTTCATTTTCACTTGCCCAACTCTTGTTGGGGGGATCTGTAAGAGGATTTTCATTAATGCCCAAAATTGGGCCATCGTTCTTAGATAACAGCGCTTTAATAGCAGTCTTATCCAGAAATTCGGTAGAAGTCTAGACTGCTTCATCTTCTAAAGGATCAACCATGGGATCAGCCATATCTAGATTGCCCTGAAACTTCGGTTCATGAACCACTTCAGCTTCCTTCTGAGGTTGCAAGGAGGTCATAAGTCTAGACAAAGATTGTCCCACCGGAACAGATGTATTTTTAGATGCTTTTTCTTAGTCACCCGCTGCCACTCTAGGGTGACTTTAGGCTTAGGAGCACTCTGTTGTGGAGGATTTGGAGCTGAAACTTTCACAGATTGAGCCGTTTTGCACTCTTTTTGAAGGCGCTTTCTTCAATCCTTGGCATCATGACCCATAATTTGACAATCCTTACAGAAGTCTGGCCAGCTCTCATAATGCACGAAAGGTTGAACAATCATACCATTAACATGCTCAATTTGCACAAATAATTCTTTCGATCTAGAAACATCCACCTCGATCAAAACTCTAGAATATTGCACGTACGTGCAGTCCAAAGTTCTTTTATCAATTTTTAAAGGTTGACCAACACATCTAGTAAGGTTCCAAATAATTGAGGGATAAAAATATTCTTCACCTAAATCATAAAATCTAACCCAAACTTGTGCAAGAGTAGATCGTTGCGCTGAAGGATTAAAATTATTAGACCATGGCAATAATCTAATTGTACCTGGGTGTAGTGACAGATTTGGAGTGATTCTAATACGGTCTCGTTCCTCCATAGATGAAAATTTAAAAGTGTAGAAACCCTTACCCAAACTTGACATCTTCCAATCTCCTCGCGGGTTCCATAACTTTTGAATTTTTGTTCTCAAAACTTCCATTCTCCATGGATTATCACCCGGTTTGAGAATCACTCTCCCAATCAAAGCTGTATCAAACATCTTCAACCTTGCAGCATGCAGTTGATCGGATATGGGGATTGTCATATAACTCCCCTTTCTCTCCGGAGGCGGAGCCGCAGCATTGGAGGCTTTCATCGAATCATTCGAATGTTCACCCAACAGAGTTGATTTAAAGTTCATACCTTTGGAATTGGAGACCGGCGGTTGAATTTGACCTGTGGACGGCTTAGCCTTAGGCGACGCGGCCAAAGAGGTGTCACGCAACGACGCGGTCTCGGGAGGAGACTGAGACGTAGTAGTCATGGACAACAACCCAGGATAAGGTGCGGCCGTTAAAGCCGAAATGTTATCCCAATAAGCAGCAAGATCATTTGAAGACTTAACTGGGAGGCGGTTATCACCATTGAAACCCGGATGAAGGTTGCGGAGCGGGTTCTTGAGGATGGAGGTTGGCTGGAAGGTGGCCAGTTAGGAGGGGTTCGGCCGGGATTGGGGCTGGGTGGTGGCGGTGGCCGGTTGGTGGCCGGCTTGGGCTAGGACGGTGGTGGCGGGCAGGAGGTAGGGGAGGCCGGAGGGGGCTTTTCGGTGGTGGGGGTGGACGGGTGGAGGAGAGAGGAGGAGGAGGGGCGGTGATGTGGGGGTGCCCGGCGGTGGGGGGTTTGGACGACAAGGAAGAGACGGCGGCTGTGGAGTCCTTTGGTGGTGGCGGCGGCACAGTGGTGAGCCCGACGGCGATGATGGCCGGCAGTTTTTCATGGCGGCAGCTTCAAACATCTTCACAATTCTAGAGAGAAGTCAGAGCGTTTTCTCTCATTAGAATTCATATTTTTTGGGTTTGAGTTTGGGGTTTCAAGGTTTAGGGGTTTTGGGTTTTGGGGTTTAGGGTTTATGGTTTTAGAGTTATAGAGTTTTAGGGGTTAGCAGTTTAGGGTTTAAGGCTTTGGGTTTTAGGGGTTTAGGGTTTTAGGGTACGTGTGGATGTAAAATTCACCATGTTAGGGCAATGTTGGAAGAATCCTGAAAATCCTAGCCTACCTTTTAAAACAAACCTTAAACGAGCTCTTTCGGCTTCTGTGGTGGGAATTTGGTGCCGGCCCCTTTTGACAATTTCATCGTGTACCCGTTTTCTATGCGTGGATATAAAATTTTGCGCGTTTGGGCAACATTGGGTGAATCCCGAAAATGCAGGCCCACTTTTGAAAACAAACCTTAAACGAGCTCTTTCGGCTTTCGTGGTGGGAATTTTTTGACGACTCCTTTTGAAATTTTCCTTGTGTAACCGTTATCTACACGTGGATGTAAAATTCAACGCGTTAGGGCAACGTTGGGAGAATCCCGAAAATCTTAGCCAACCTTTTGGAACGAACCTTAAACGAGCTCTTTCGGCTTCTGTGGTAGGAATTTGGTGCTGGCCCCTTCTGAAAATTTCATCATGTAGCCATTATCTACGCGTGGATATAAAATTTGGTACGTTTACGCAACGTTGGGTGAACCCCGAAAATTAGACGGGTTTAGGATTTAGGGTTTATTAGGGTTTTGGGGTTTAGGGTTTTAGGGTTTAGGGATTTAAGGTTTTGGGTTTAGGGTTTAGGGTTGAGGGGTTTAAGGGTTAGGGGTTTAGGGTTTCGGGTTTCGAGTTTCGGGTTTTAGGTTTTCGGGTTTAGAGTTTAGGGGTTTAGGGTTTAAGGTTTAGGGTTTAAGGTTTAGGGTTGAGGGTTAGGGTTTGAGGGTTTAGGGGTTGAGGATTTGAGGGGTTGATGGTTTAGGGTTTGAGGGTTTAAGGTGGAAATAGATCATTTTTTGAGTTTTCAATTACCTCAAAAATTCAAAACATTATGTTTACTTACCCCTTTGAAATGTGGCGTGAAACGCAAAGTAAGCTCTATAAACGTTTGTGCTTTAAATTTTGATTCAGTTTTGAACGCTTTTAATTGTTATTATCATTAATATAGTGTAAATAGACCATTTTTGAAATTTTGAAATACCTCTAAAATTAGAAATATTTGAGAATCCTATATAGAAAAAGCTTTTCTTAATGGTTTAGGATTACTTTGTGACTAAGTAACTTAATGTTATAAATATGATGTTTATATCTATTAGTATGTATCCAGAAAAATAATGTAAATATGGTTGATTAGGCTTAGAAGGTATCTAATAGGGCTTAGGATCTGTGGAAACCATGGGGTTTTGAGTCCTAAGATTGATTCATGTTATCTTGTAAGGTTCATGTGGCATGAGCTTAAGAGCTTGTACATGATACTAAACCAATGTAATTAGGTTAAGGAGTGAGAAAATAGTATTCTGGTTGTAAATGATTATCTATTTTCATAAAGTAAATTGGTCTCTCATGGCCCTGACATCCATAGATTTTTCTCGCATTGGGTTTTTATGTAAAATCATGTGTCTTATTTTTCTATTTCAATTTTCTTACATTGAGTATGTTTATTTACTATGTGGCTACCAATAAATGTCTCCACTTTAATGGATCACCAATTTTCTTAATAAATGGTAATGAAACTAGTTGTTTTTCCTTTGCACTCTAAAAAGGGTTGTACTGGTTCAAATGTTATCCTTGAAGAATAATCAAGTAAAAAGGTTACTTATTAACCCATTATTCACTTCAAACTTAAATTAGTAATAGTATGATATATTCTACAAATACTTTTTAAAAATATTCATTGTAAAAGGCTAAAAAAAATATAAATAAGGAACATGTTCACAAAAAAGTCCATTGAAAAGAAAATGAGACGAACCCTAAGGCAACGTCACCTTGGTAATCACTCTATGTACATTGCTATTTTACTTGATTCTTAGTTATAATTTAACTTTTAAATTACAAACACGGAATGTATTTAACATTTTGGGCGTTTTGGAAAATCGCATTACCAATTCAGGTGCTCCCAAATTGGTCCTTCGCAAATTACTGTCCAGCTCCGAATCATGACAATTATATTCAATAAAAGATCAACTCCATATCACTTGTGACTACTTATTCTATTTTGTAACTCCTAAACTTTAAAACAAGTTCAATATCTATTCATATTTTATCAAGGATTGCAATGCAATTTAGCTAAAATATAGTTTATATTTTCTTGCAAACTTGCTTTTATTTTCAAATTGAATTATTAGTATATATATATAGCTAAAATAAAATCATGACAACATCTCTCTGACATGCCTAGGTTGATCTCTAACTCATAAGGAACACACCACTTAAAGTAGTTGCATGTGTCACAGTAGAAGTTAGTTTGTGTGGATTTCTACTAGACTCTGATATCTTAATCGAGCCTTTCTTTTCACAGTAGCAATGTCTATTCTTGAATTGAACAATACCTCTATTTGAATTATTTTAAAACATACCTTATGTTGATTTTTTTCTTATTGTTATTTGATTATAATTCTACTGGTGCTTGTGATAGTGCTAACCTACGAACCAGGAGCTGTTAAAACTCGTGAAAACATTAGAGCTAATATTGTTTGATTATATTCCACCTTGGTTGACAACCTATTATTTAATTTGCCTATTATGCTCCTAACATGCGAATCTTCTTATAATTTTATGTATGTATATAAGTTGGCAAAGGCAGCAAGCTCCTTTTTAATAAACCTTGGCTGAAAAGCTAACCATTTTACAGTGGTACCAAGAGACTAATGTTACATCCGACTCATTGGGGTATTATAATCATCCTTCCTTGAGACAAAATATCATTGTTGTGGCTTACCCTAGCATTCCAAGAATTGACCTCAGCTAGATGATTGCATTGGGCTCTATTGTCCATAAATGCATCTAGCAGTCGTAGGGTTATTTTGATACCACTTGTAACGTCGGATCCCCACCCCAAAGGACCCAAGGTGTGGTGTTTGGGCACCAAATCATCACTTGGCCAGTTTCAAGGCTGACCACTTATCCAACAAGCCACGACTATACTTTTTAGCATGCTTTGTCCTCACTTGCATGCTTCCCGAGCAAATGTCCGGAATAATTATTTATTTTAAAATTCCTCAAAGTCAAGTATTCTTAATTTTTGGAGTTCTTAAGCTTTGGGATCATAAAATATGATGTGCACATTGGTAATATGGATAGCAATATCAAGTCTTTTAACCCATTCTTAACTCGAGCGGTTACAACTAAAGTGAAAACTTTCAAAATATGGGGGTTTTCGGGAATATCACTATTTTTAAAATTATAACTCAAGACATTTTAATGATTTCATTTTTTTAAATTTAAATCCAACCATATAATAAACATTATTTCTCACTTACAAATTATTCATAATATAACATTTACAATTAAAAAATAATAATAATAAATACACATAAAATCTAAGAAATAAATATCCAGATAAAATAAATTTTCAAGTTCTAATGAGATTAAAATATGATTTTAGAATATAAAAATAACTTAAAAATCGGGTTTTTTTTTTTTTTTTTAGTTTACGAATTATTCATAATATAACATTTACATTGTTTTTAGTATGTGGAAAATTTTGGATGGATACATGTATTGCAATTGGTTAGGCAACGTGGATACACTATCATAGCACAAGCATGTATCAAAATCGTTTAAATCCATTCTTTTTTCAACTTAGGATTTTTCACTATTTTTCTTTAGTTGATAATAAATGACCAATTGAAAATGAAGTTTTATGGAGGATTATAGTTTATTTTTTTTAAAAAAAGAATTGTATTTCAAATTTAATTTTTTTTTTCTATTAGAATATTAATAATGAACTTTTAAATCCTGAATTGGTATTCATTAATACTAACTATACAGATTTTCCATGTACTTTGTTTCTATGATATATTTTACCATTTTAAATATATAAATTCAATTGTGACTAAATTATTATGTAAAATATCATGACTAAAGCTATTTTTAAATTAAATTATTTTATTTTGTTTGATTAATAATGATAATAATAATAATTTTAAGATTTGAAGGAAAAAAAAAAAGACAGCTCTATGCAGTATTAGTATAAAAGAACTACCATTTACAATAAAAGAGTTTCAATTTAATAAACTGAAAAAATAAAATAAATGGTAAATTACAGGCCGGAGAATGTGTGGCTTGAACAAAATTTGGCCAAGAACATTTGGAAAACATTTTAATATTAATCTCTTAATATTTAAAAAATAAATAAAGCTTTAATTAATTTTGGTTAATTTATGAAAGAACACTTTTCAAATAAAGTTTAATATTCAACTTTTATTATTATTTTTTAAATAAAATAATGCACTTCAAGTTAATTCTAATAAAAAATTTATAAAAATAGATTTATTTTTATTTTTAATCAAATAATTAAAATAAAAAAAATTATTTTTTATCTTCAATGAAATTGTAAATTTCAGTTATATTAAAAGTTTGATAATATATAGAACCAATCTGTTATGTATTCGGCCCAAATCTGAAATTTAGATTAAACTAGGCCCACACTAATGCGGAAGCAATCATTTCATAGTTTATGAAACTGCAGATTTGGAAAACTGGAGAGGTCCCCAAATGTTCAGGCCCTTTTAAAAATAGGGTGATTTCCAAAAAACAACCGCTAGTTTGACCATTTGAAAAAAAAACTTCATTTTTGACCATAAAAACCTCTTTTGAATAGAATCCGTCAGATTTACTGTTCATCCAGGATGAACAGTAACCGGGGGCATTTTCGTATTTTTTTCATTTTTATTTTTTAAAAAATTAAAAAAAAAAAAAATTTAAAAATTTTTCTCTTCCTTTTTCTTTTCTTCTTTTTTCTTTTCTTTTCTTTTTTTTTTTTTTTTTTCTTTTTTCTTTTTCTTCCCCTACATCAAACTCTCTCCCCTCTCTCTTCCCCACTAAATCTCTCTCCCCCACCGGAAATTAAAATATTGAAAATAAAAAATAATCTAAGCTTTATTTTATAATTATTTAACATTGAAGTCAAGAAGAAGAGGGAAAAAAAGAAAAAAGAAAAAAAAAAGAAAGAAAAAAAAGAAAAAAGAAGAAAAAAAAAAAGAAAAAAAATGGAAAGAAAAAGGATAAAAAAAATTTTTTTCCAAATAAAAATATTTTTTAATTTTAATATAAAACCTTTTTTTTTCTTTTTCTTTCTATTTTTTTCTCGTTTCATTTTTCTATTTTTTTTCTTTTTTCTTTCTTTTTTCCCCTATTTTTCTTCACTTCAATGTTAAATAATAATAATAATAAACCTGAGATTATATTTTATTTTCAATATTTTAATTTTTGATGGGAAAGAGAGAGGGGAGAGAGTTTGATGTAGGGGAAGAAAAAGAAAAAAAAAAAAAGAAGAAAAGAAAAAGGAAGAGAAAAAAAAATTTTAAAAGTTCGTTTTTTATAAAAAATTTTTTTTTTTTTAAAAAAATAAAAAATGGAAAAATTACAAAAATACCCCCTCGATTACTGTTCATTTACTAATGGATGAACAGTAAATCTAACAGATTCCATCCAAAAGAGGTTTACTAGCGGTGGTTTTTTGAAAAGAATTCTTCCAAAAAATTTTTTAAAATATCCAACCTGCCGGATTCGAACCAGCGACCTAAGGATAACAGACAAGCAACTACAGTCCTCCGCTCTGCCAACTGAGCTAAGGTCGGAAGATGTTAAATTCTATAAAATTTTCTTTGTTGTAAGTTAGGCTTTTGCAAACATCAATTCCGGCTATCCATTTCTTAATAGAATAACCATTGAGTTAATGATAATGATAATATAGAATTACTGCATCGCCCAACTCTACTTGAATGGTTCACTTAATGTGAAATGGGACTTATAAAATTTGACTTCTATTTATATGTTTATATTTAAAATTTTATAAAATTTAATTTTGAAAAATTTTATTTATGTACAATAAATTGTGTTAACAATTTTATTTTTAACTTAAAATGTTAATTTTGATATTGGCATTAAATTATATCTGATGTATTAAAAAGATGCGAAATGTTTATTATACAGAAAATATGCATTCAGAATATACACAAACTCGTAAATCAATATTCACTTTCATATTTACCATTTTATTTTCTTTCATCTATTATAATAGTCATATTATCTTTCTCTTGCCTATGGTCAAACTCTCAAACCTTTGTAAATTAGTACTGCATTTAATACTCATATTTAATTTTGCTGTAATTCTCTCTCCTTTATATATTTATTATTTATATTATTTAAATATTTATTTAAAGGATAATTTATCCTTTAAAATTCCACTTTCTTTATTACTAATTTATTCATATAATAACTTAAAAAATTATTTAAATTTTATCTAATATTCATAAATTGAATATTCGGTTGATTTTTTTTTTTTAAAAGAACAACACAAAAAATAAATTGTGTCCAAATATGACAAAGATTATTTTTAAATAAAATAAAAATATTAATATAGAATAAATCTAGGGAAAAAATTGAAACATATTTATAAATTAATTATATAAAATTTAAATAAAAATATTAATTATTTAAAATAATAAATAATTAGAAATGACAATTTGACATCAACTCCGAAATCCATGGTATGAGATCAAATTTGGATTGATCATTTTATTTTATTTTTTTAAACAAATTATAAAATTATAAAATATACCTACAACCTCAAAATCAAGTTAAATATACCTAGTCTAATAAACTCAAATTATATATATATATATATTATAAATATAACGTTAAAATTTAAATAACTAAATTGTTAATTATTATTAGTTTGATTTAGAGTATGACTACCATTATCTTTTTAATAAGTGATTAGATTATCATTTCGAGTTGGATCTATTTTCTTACTATTTGGTTGCTAATTAAGTAGATTGGTATTTTATAGTTGAAAAGAAAATAATTTAGGAAAGAATATTTGGTAGTCACTACAAACGTTGAATAATCTAGTTTCGGTATGCAAAAGTATTTTTCTCAAATATGGTACAATTATTAATACTTTGGTGGTTAGGAGAAAATATTTTATCCCTACCAATTAAGTTATTAACTAGTTTGTTTTTTCATTTCGGTACATTTAGAAAGTTTTTATATTTTGAGTTTTAATTTATTTCCTAATTACTTGCTAGAGACACATATCCTAACCATAATAAATTTCTAACGTTGCTTTGATATAATGATAAGTGCATCATCATATCAACAATACGTCATTATTGGATTTTTTTTTTTTTTTTTTAAATAACTCAAATAGAAATAAAGAAAATAATACTTTTTTTGCCATTTGAATTTATATTTAAATCAAAATTTTAAGTTTCATACTTTAGAGTTTAATCTACAACCTTAAAGCTTGATTACACAAATTCTTATATATAAAGTCATATTGTAGTGTCTTATCTCAATCTTAAAATCATATTTGCGGTGTCAAATAAAACTTAACTAAATTACAAAGCTACAGAAAGATGGCTTAATCGCTGCAGAAATTTGAATCTCTTATTCATCCCCGACCTCTCTTATTTATAAAGTATCAAATGGTCCTAGTTTTACGAGGATTAGACCTGTTAGCAGTACTAAGTTTGTTATACCTAACTTGGAATGCTAACACTAATGCGATATAATCGGGAAAATATAATATAATTGAATGGGCTTGTTAGACTTGGGTGGTAGATTTTTTTGACAAAGGAAAAGGGGATTGGTGCTAGGTGAATGTGCTTCCGACCGAAATCTTATTGGGACCTCATAAACACTTATTTTCGAACAAAGGAACCATGATCGAATTATCTTCAGTTGCAAGTTGTTTGATCTCGGACCAAACCCAACTCGAGCCTGATTTGAACATGTGGGGCTTAGGGCCCTTGATGTTTTAACAATTTCGATCAATAACATGGTAGCCCTTAGAGATCCTAGGTCATTCTCCAACCACAATATTGTGGTGTCTTCTCTCAATCTTGTAATTTTGACCCTTTTAGTACACAAATTTTACCATGTATATATGCCTAAGTAATTATATATACGAATGGTAATTTGAATTACAATCATATAAGATAATTTGAATTGCGATAGTATTGCTCTAACATGATACATATTCATTGATTTTGAGATGGAGCTAAAATGAATGGATTATGTATTTAATAAGCTCAACTACCAACTTCTCGTTCTTCTAAATTTGATAGCTATTTAAATTTAAGATATTACAAGATGTAAATGTTGTATTTATTCACATGTAGGTGGATTGAATTAGATTAAATTTAAGATGGTTGTCATACTTATTATTATTTACAAAATAAAAATTTTATTTCTTCGAGATTGATTTATTTATAAAATATACTATAATAATCCAATATACTTGTATATAGTTCGAATGGTAGTTTTTAACTTTTCAATCTAATAAATTTGAAAAATATTGTTAACTTTAGAAGGTATAATTAAAAAAGTTTCATAATTTACTACATAGGTTGTATTATAAATAATAATTTTATGAATTACTAAATTTGGTTATTATATTAAATTATTTTTTAAAAAATTATTTAATCAATAAATTAATTTTATTTTAAAATTTAAAATATATAATATAGAGTTTGATATGGAAAAAATTAGAATTGAAAAAAAAAACTGTGAGAATGATCATAAAAAGATAATTATATTAATTGTAAGAGAAGAGAGATGGAGAGAATTTATTATATTTTTTATGGAAATGATGCATTAATTATATTTGAAGGAGAGAGAACATATCAAGTAAAAATAACTATTTAATAAATGAAAGGGTATTTTTGACTAAATAAATTTAGAAAACTCATTCTGTACATTCTGAACATTAATTTTCTGGATGTTTAACAGCTCCCTAAAAAGATATGTTTTTATTCAAATATCATTTACTAACTATTGTTATTGAAACTTAAATACTCATCAATTTCAACCAAATTAGATCTATTATACTGTATTCATCTTATTTCTCTTCATCTCAGAGCAGTTCTCACCTACGATTCTTTTTTTTAATGCCCACTATTGTTGAGTTGTAGAATTCAGAACATATCTATCTACTTTTATTTTATTGATTTCCAAGACTGAAGAAGTATACTACAATGGGAAAATGACACATCAAGTAATATGTAAACCTTCACATGGGTCAATGTATCATTCCTTAAGTTAATTATCAAAGCACGGATCGATTTGGGATGGTTAAAATCTTGTTTTTCGTTTGTTATTGCGATGTTACTTTAAGTTAATTATGACTTAACTACATAAGAATATATTCATGTATTTTTGTGATTAATTTTATAGTGTTGTAATTCTGCATAGTCTTATATGAGTGTTTGTATTGTATGTTCTTTCTTACTCTTATATGAGAGTTTGTTGCCATAATAATATGATGAGACTAGAAACAAGTAATAGAAATATAAAACTCTATTATAGAAAATCTAATAATAAACAGGTATAAGGGTACCTGCACCCAAAGCCTTAGACTCCAAGTTTCTAATTTTCCCACAGAAAATAGAATAACTCAAAGTTTATCCAACACATATTTTTCAACATCCAGCAAACTCCTCACCTTCCCACACCAACACATATTTTTCAACATTACTCATTAATGTGATTCTAACTACTCAATTAAATAATTTAATCAAACTTCTTTCTTCTAGAATATGTTATCACCTCTTTGGACTTTCCAATCATATCAATACTCCCTCCCTTCAGTTTCACCTTGTCCGCAAGGTGAAATTCAGAAAAATAATTATCAATGTTCTCTGCTAGCTCCTATGTCACCTCTGATGCAGTTTGCCCAATCCATTGAATGAGTACTTCAATCTATGAATTTGAAGTAGAAGATCGAACATCTAATAATTTTTCTAGAACCAAAAACAACTCTATTTACTCTATCAAATTCTTTAGCCAAGGAGAGACTTGTTGATCTGTTGCCAAAGCTGACTTCAATTGGGAGACATGGAAACTGGATGGATTTGTGCACCCTCTGGTAGTTGCAGTTCATACGCCACAACCCCAATCCTTTTGAGTGCCTGAAAAGGTCTAAAAAAACGCGGAGCTAATTTTTCATTAATTCGCTTAGCTATTGATTTCTGCCTATATGGAGCTAACTTCAAAAACACTAATTCACCAACTTCAAACACCACATCCCGTCAATGTAAATCTTCTTTTTACTTCATTTGAAGTTGGACATCTCTGAGATGTTGTTTTAATTCTTTCAACCATGCATCTCGCTTAGCCAATAAATTGTCCACTAAATCTATAACAGCTTGTCGAACCCCATAACGGATCAAAGGAGGAGGTTCTCTACCATATACCACTCGAAAATGAGAGGTCTTTAATGTGGAATGATAAGAAGTATTGTAAAGATACTTTGCCCAATGCAACCACATAGCCCACTCCTTTGGTTTATCTCTAACCATGCATCTCAAATAAGCTTCCTAACATCTGTTTACCATCTCTGTTTGTCCATCACTTTGCGGATGATAAGAAGTACTCTTATGCAACTTTGTGCCTTGTAACTTAAACAATTCGCGTCAGAATCTACTGAGAAAAAATTTATCTCTATCTGACACAATGAAATTAGACACACCGTGTAGACGCACTATCTCCCGAATGAACACAACTGCCACAGTATATGCTGAGTATAGGTGTTTTAATGCCACAAAATGAGAAAACTTACTCAATCAATCCACCACAACAAACACTGCATTAAACCCATTAGACTTAGGTAACCCTTCCACAAAATCTAATCCTCCCATATTTGCTGTAGAATCGGCAGTGGTTGCAGCAGTCTAGCAAGACTCAAAGCAGAATACTTATTTTGCTGACAAATAATGCGTTTGGCAACAAAATCCGTCACTTGAGCTTTCATTCCCTCCAGAAATAATTCTGCCGATAATTTCTTATATGTCTTGAGAATTCCGCCATGTCCCGAATGCTGAACCGAGTGAGCTTCATGCAATAGTGTAGGGATCAAACTTGAAATTTTTGATAAAACAACTCTATCATCATAAAAAAGTCTACCTCTTACCACATTAAAATGAGGTCTACAATTGGGATCCTTCTCCAATTTATCTTTAAGACTTAGCAAGTCTTTATCAGATAGAATTTCTTTATCAACTATTGACAAATCGAGAGGGTTTTGCACTGTGATCATCATGTTCTGTATGGACATTGCAACTGTACTTGAACTCTGAAAATTGTCACCATCACTTCTTCTAGAAAGTGCATCCGTCGCACTATTTTCTCTTTTGGATTTGTATGTTACTTCAAAATCATACCCTAGAAGTTTGGTAAGCCACTTTTGATGTTCTGCTGCCACCATCCTTTTCCAATAAAAATTTTAAACTCCTCTGATTTGAACGAATCAAGAATTTTTTGTCCCAAAAGATAATGTCTCCATTTTTTAATAGATAACACAATAGCCATTAGCTCATGTTCGTACACCGATTTTAGTCTAGCCTTCTCGGAAAGAGTCCGACTAAAATAAGTTATTGTTTTTTGTCCTGCATCAAAACAGCCCCTAATCCAAAACCTAAAGTATCGGATTTGATTATAATTTTTTTTTGAAAAATCTATAATAGCCAAAACTAGTACTGTTGTCATAACAGCCTTTAACCGATCAAAAGACACCCTCGCTTTTTCATTCCACTCAAAAAAAAAAATTTAACAACTGAACCATAGGCCATACCAACTACCCATATCCTTTAACGAACCTTCGATAATATCCAGTAAGTTCGAGAAAACCCTGTAACTCCTTTAACTTTCTCGGTTCTGGCCACTCCGTCATAGCTTTGATTTGTGACTCATCAGCAGCCACCCCATCACTAGAAATTATGTGTCCCGAATATTACAATTTTTATTGCCTAAAAAGACATTTCTTTTTGTTTGCGCATAATTTTTCAGATCTTAAAATTTCCAAAACAATCTTGAGGTGTTCACAATGTGCTTCAAAGGTGGTTCTATAAACCAAAGTATCATCCAAAAATACCAAAACAAATTTCCGAATGTAACCTTTAAATACCTTATTCATCAATGATTGAAAGGTCGCTGGCGCATTTGTCAAGCCAAAAGGCATGAACAAAAATTCGTAATGCCCCAAATGTGTGTGAAATGTTGTCTTTGAAACATCAGTAGGCTTTATCCGTATTTGATAGTAACCAAATTTTAAATCTAGCTTATTGAACACTTTTTCTCCTTCCAATTCATGTAACAGCTCTTCAATAATTGGAATTGGAAATTTGTCAGGTACCGTAAGTTTATTCAACACCCTATAATCAACGCAAAATCTCCAGTTGTTATCCTCCATTTTCACCAAAAAAACAAGACTTGAAAATGGACTATTACTGTGTTGAATAATCCAAGCTTCCAACATTTCACCCACAAGTCTTTCAATCTATTCTTTTTTATGTTGGGTATAGCGATAAGGTCTCACATTTACTGGGGAAGCACCTTCTTGCAACACGATTGTGTGATCTTTTCCTCTAAATGGAGGCAGTGAATAAGGCATATCAAACACATAAAAAAATCTCCTACGACATGTTCTACTACCCTCAAGTCGTCATCATTAACTAACCCCTCCAGCACTTCATTCCTTTGAAGTTTAACCAAAAATAATTGCTCATCTTCCTCACTAGTTTTCAACAACAATTTCAATCCAATCATGGCTTTTGATAAACTAGGATCACCTTTTAATACAACTCAATCATCCTTCTCTTTAAATTCCACTACAAGAAAATGTTAAAATAACTACGGAATTTAGCTACGGATTATTTCCATAGCAATGTAGCGACGGTATTGCTATGAACTAGCTATGGAATTGGTTGAAATTCTAACTAAAATTTTATCGTAGCAATTTCGTAGCAATGCTAGCTACAAAATTTTGATACGTAGCAATTTTGTAGCAATGTTAGCTACGAAATTTTGATACATAGCAATTTTGTGACGCCACAATGGTGAGAAATGTAGCTATCGATATTCCGTAGCAATGTTATAGCAATGCTAGCTACAGAATGTAAAATGTAGTAATTTTTTTGTGTTATAATGGAGGAAAATATAGCTATGGATATAGCATAGCAATGCTGTAGCAAAGTTAGCTACGGAATTCTAATACGTAGCAGTTATTTTGGCACCACATGGTGGGAAATGTAGCTACGAAAAATCCGTAGCAATGTTATACAAATGCTACAATTATTTTGGCGCCATAATGTAACAAAATGTAGTTAGGCATTTACTTTTAATATTTTTCTTTTAAATATTTTATATACATCAAAATTTATTTTCTTTAAAATATAGCTAAGAATTGTTTTATACTCATATATGTCATATAATTTACTTTTAATATTTTTCTTTAAAATATTTTATATATATCAATTTTTTTATATTTATTATTTATTTTTATTAAAAAATTCATTATTTAGCTATAGATAAATTAAAAATCCATCATCATACTAATCAAGTCAATTGCTCAGTTGGTACTTAACATGTTTCCTAATGCTTATATTTAAAGAGGTCGTGGGTTTGAGTCTTGGAAAGGCGAAACAATATCTAAATTTATGTAGAGCTTTAAGGCCTTCACTATGGTGCCCACAGGCTCACACCAGTGTGACGGGACCGTAAGGTTTGGGTAAGATTTGCGCGGGGACACTGCACCAGAGACGTTATATTTTTATAACAAATGACATTAACTACAGAGTTGTAGTCGTAGCTATTTCGTAGTTGATTTGCTATAGACACAACATTGCTACGATATTTTTAAGAAATACGGTAAATATTATTGCTAAGAATGGTCGTAGGTATTCTGTAGCTAGTTTGCTACGAAAAAAAATTTCCGTAGCTATTATGGTTTGCTACAGTGTTTTAGCTTCAACCTATTTTTAGCAGCAAATCCGTAGCTAAGGCAGTGTTAGCTTTAAAAATAGCTACGAAATCGACTGTAGCAATTCTTGTTTTTTCTTATAGTGTTTCATCGTAAGCTTTTGTCAATCTATAATTGTGGATCCTAGACTTTGCAACCATTGAATGCCTAAAATAACGTCACACTCTCCCAACTGCATTGTAGATACTGAGTTAAAATCTTTACCCCTTGAAATTGCAGCAATACTCCTTTACACACCCCTCTGACTCTCACTATCTGTCCATTACCCATGTCCACACCATATCTTCTAGTGCCTTCAATTTTCCATATCATTCTATCCACTAGAGTTGCGGATACAAAATTGTGTGATGCCTCTGAATCAATCAAGATTACCACCTCTACATTCCCTAATATCCCATTTACTTTCATAGTGTTTGGTAGTGTAAACCCCACCATCGAGCTAACTACTAATTCAGCATTAACTTTCTTGTTTTCCTCTCCATTATCTTCCTCATCCAACATCGACATAAAATTTAAACTCCTGTTTATGTATTTGTGACCAAGATGATAATTTAGGTCACACTTAAAACAAAGACCCTTATCACATTTGGCTTGGTATTCAGCTACTGATAATCGCTTAAATCCTTTCCCCTCAAACTTGACAGCACTCTCCACCTTATTCCCACTAGTAAGAGCAAAAGTCTCACTATCCACTTTAATATTGATGTTACTCCCATGCCCCTTTGTTGCAGCCAAAACTCTTCAATTCCTTATTTTTCTACTCAATTCCTAATGCTGTGTCAATCACCTCATTGAGCACTTTTGGTTTTAATAGAAGTAACTCAGTACGTAATGGGGTTGAAGTCCATTAATAAAAGTACTAGTTAGTACATTTATTGGAAGCCCCTTACAAGATGCAGCCAATGACCAAAATATCTTTCGATACTCCAAAATAGGCCCCTCCTAGCGTATTAAAAGGAAACGTTGAACAAGGCTACCTTCATGTGTTGGTCGAAATTGTTTATACACCAAGATAAAGCCTCCTCATCAAAACTTAAGGCTGCTACCTCCACCTTTTCAGCTTCTATATTTCTCCCAGCCATAAAAAATCTCTCCGCTCTATTGACCTAAGAATCTGGATCCTCCCCCGTGATCGTCGGCGTCTCCATGTGCCGAGGTTTACAGTCTCGCCTCCAATCACGGTGCCAAGGTCCTTCTTTCCATCCTCAATCATTGCGATTTATTAAATTATTGACATTTCTATTATCCAACGGTGTTCTATCTTCAAAGTTTTGTCGAGACTCCTCCCCTGAGTTTGTAAATTTGACATTGCCGTCACTAAAGTATCTATTTTTTGCGTCATTTCGTCACCAAAGTATCTCTTTCACTTAATATATCGTTACTGCTCTGATACCCTTGATGAGACCAGCAACAAGTAATAGAAATATAAAACTCTATTGATAGAAAATCTAATGATAAACAGGTATAAGGGTACCTGCACCCACAACCATAGGCTCTGGGTTTCTAATTTTCCCACACAAAACAAAATAACTCAAAGTTTACCCAACACAGCCTTTTCAACAACCATCAAACTCCTCATCTTCCCACACCTAATTATCAATAATTACTCATTAATGTGATTCTAACTACTCAATTAAATAATTTGATCAAACTTCTTTCTTCTAGAATATGTTATCAGCTCTTTGAACTTCCTAATCTATATATTATATAAAGGAGAACTCTCAGCGGTCCCACGAAGTTGACGTGTACATGCTGAGAGTTCAGCCTTTGGTTGAAAATAAGCTAAAAGGACTACTTTTGAATTTGATTCATATTTCACCACTCGAAAATCGACACGTGGCAATTATATAAAAATAAATAAATAAAAATTACACCTTTATAATATCTCATTTAATGTATTTTATTTTAAATTTTCTTTATGTGCAAAATAATAAATAAATAAATTTAATTTTTATTTATTATATGAAACGCTCCCACTTTTAAGAGAATGTTAAAAAAAAATATTTTAACTACTTTGTAACAAATTTTTGAAATAAATTCTATATCTTTTCTCTTCATCTTCCCATCCTCTTTCTTATTATATGTATATTCTTTTAATCTTTCATTTCATCCAAGAGTTCGATTGTGATGTTCATGTTTTTGTTTTTTTTTTTCCTTTATTCTTTCGCATATATTAATTTTACGATCTTAATTCTCACTTCTTTTCTTCTTTTTGTGTTTTGAAAATTCATTTGTTGGAATAGATTTATCATCTTTCTTCTTTTTTAAATTTATATTGAATCCTTCTACCAGGTGATTCATTATTTTTTTTCTATTTTATTCCATTGTTTTCATATAAATTTTGATAGATTTTTATTCTTTCTATTTTATTGTTAATTTAATAATGTATTTTCTAATTATAGGTATTTTGAATTTCGAATTATTCCTAACAAACAAATCAAAGTCTCAATAAGGTGGTTATTTTTTTTAATTCATTTCTATTATGTAAACAAAATTTTATTTTATTTTTCTTATGTATTTTTTCATTTTAAATCCTATAAAGTATGACTACTTCTTCTTTTTTTTTTTTTTTTTTTAATTTCTTTTATCAATAATTGCTTTATATATGTATATATTTATATGATTGATAGTCATCATTGAAATTCGAAAAATGATATGTTTTAACTTTTTAGACACGTTATCATGTATATTCTTTAAGTAAATATTTTAAGAGTTAGATATTTCTCGTATTTCTCTTATGCATTTTCTACCTTTGGTAAGATTCTCTTCTGCATTTTCTACCTTTAAATGGTAAGATTCGCATCCCATAGATTTGTGAACCCATGGAATTATATATATATACATATATATATATATATATATTATTCTCTTATAAATTATTTTATTTATTTTTTTCCTCTTATATTTTTATTTTTATGTTCTATTTTAGTTTATTATATTTTAATTGTAATTAATTTTATAAATAATTTGAATATAAATTTGATTGGTTTGAAAATTAATATTTATATATGTATATATATATATATATATATTAAACTAGATTTATTTATTTTTCGTTCTTTTATTCATTTATATGTAATGAAATTTATAAATTGATATATTCCTTTTATGAATTTATATATATATATATATTTTTTTTTTAAAAGTCTTGTAATATATATATATATATATTATAAATTTCTTATCATTGTAAGTTCCAAAACAACTATGATTAGATATACATATTCTTACTAAATAAATAATAATAAAGTGAAAAATTGGTTATATATATATATATATATTCAATTTTGTTTCACGTATTTATAAGTATTAATTGATAAATATTTCATTGGCAAACAACAATATTTTAGAGATATTTTATAGTAATGCTCAATACTACTAAAAATATTTTAAACTATTGGCATTGTTATATAAGCAGTAATAAATATCTATAAATCATTATTTACATTTTTAAAGGTATTATAATACTGTGTATATTTTTTAAGTACTAAATTTCTCATATTGAATATGGTTGGTGGAATCAACTTATATTTAATAATTTAATAATCATGTTCCCTTTGCCTTCTTCTTATTTTTATATATGAAAACCATTTTATTAAAAACTTATATATATTTTTAAATATTTATGATCAATATAATTGTAATTCCTGAATTTATTATTATTAAAATATAATAATAAAATAATAATGATAATAATAATAATTAACTATATAATATAATAAGAAAGAAATGGTACACAAGAGAATATGAAAAGATTGGAATTTATAGAAAATGATAACAAATAAAAGTTTAAAAAGAAATGATAAGTTACACAAACTTTGAAATATTTTAACTAATTAATTAATATGAAAATAATAAATCAAATTGATTGTATATTTTATTGACTTGAATATTAATTATACAAATAAATTAATATGGGGTATCTTGAATGGTAAATTATAGGTTTTTTTTATAATTTTATTAAAATGTTTTGAGTTGGTTACCTTACATGGAATGTAAGTATTACGTAACTAGAAAAAAAAATATTATAATAAAATATATTAGTTGATCAAATTGAAAAGTTGAATTGATAATTTATTTAATTCAGTATACTTTTATAATAAAAAATTCCCCTCAACTCTAATAAAATATATATATATATATATATATATATACATATAATTAAAGAATAACTAAAAATATATATTATGAAATATTGCCCACATGAAAATATTTTTTTTCCCTGTAAATATTTTTATATTCATTCACACAAAATAAATGGAGTTGCTAAGGTTATATAAATCAAAATATTCCGACTTGCCTTCTTGAAAATTAGCTCAATGTTTTTAGAATGTAAAAAAAATTTAAAATAAAAAAAAAATTCAATATCGACACTAGAAAACTACTACACATGTGACAAAGAAAAAATATTTTAATTTAATATTTTAATTTATATTCTTTAAAATTAGTTCTTAGTGATAATTTCATTTTGAATTTTATTTATTAAATTCTAAAATTATATTAACTGTCATTTCATTTTTTTAATTTTAATTTAAATTAAATTATTTAATATGAATTTATTAATTTAAGAGCCAAGAATAAATTTTATTCAAATTAAAAAAATAATAACGAAATATTAACATAATTTAAGGATAAAAACATAAAGTTAATATATTTTAAAGATCAAATATATACCAGTAACGATAAAGATAAAAAGATATAAAATAAAAAGATAAAATCAACTCCATCCTCTTCCTACTTCAACGGTTTTTAATAATTTAAATTTTTTATTTTTTTTAAAAATAAAAATATGGAACTTAAAGGTGAATTTTGAACTTCTCTATTTATTAATTTAAAAAATTATACTTTTATGATTTTAAAAAATATATATATAATATTAAATTTTAATGCTACTTTTATTCTTAAAATGAATATTATATACAATAATATAAATTATATTATTATAATTATGATTAGAAATAAAATTTTATATATATATTTCTATCTAAAATATAAAATATATAAAATAATTAATAAAATAATAAACCCCGCGCAAAACGCGGGTATCTTACCTGCGTTCTAATAAAAATCCAAAATCAATATGAAAAAATATAACTTTTAGAATTGATTTCGATTCAATTTTAAATAATCGGTTATTTTTCAGTTTCACTACCAAAATTAATATAAAAAAATAAAAATTTTAAAACCGATTTCGATCCAATTCCAAATAATAAATTATTTTTCAGTCAGATTACAAGTTTTGGTCCCGTTTCCGGAGCAATATTATGGGTTAAAGCTGTAGACAAATTTATATATATATATATATATATATATATATATATATATATAAAAAGGAGAGATGATCGGGTCGGGTATATATATATGCGCAAGGAGAGATGATCGGGTTGGGTCTGGAGTGTCCAATTGCCAATCTCACTGAGGGGAGCTTTATTGTATGAAGTTTGCCTGTGAATTAAAAAACAGCCAAGTTAGGGTTTCTTCTCAAATTCCAAAAATCGTATGATCAAACTCTCCAATATAAACCCCGTTCCTTTAGAACCTTTGACGACACAAAATCTATTTTCACAACTGATTATCTCAACCCTTCTATGAAACTGACTGGCTTGCAATTTACATGGTATTACTTTCAACTCAATGAACTTGATTTTCTTAATAGAAGTTTGTGTCCTTGGTCATGTAACTCTTCTATTTTGCTGTATATGCTGACCCCATATCTGTTTATGCCTAAGGTGGTATTGAACTGAAGTCTGTTGAACCTGAGATATCTCCGAATTGAGTTTGCATTCATTTAGTAGTTAAAGTTTACGGCTTCTCCAACATTGTTAGGTATTCTTTTGAATTTTGAGCTTTTGTGTTTCATTAAATTGATGTATTGAATTTGAACTACCAATGTTATATCCTTTAGGTGGTATGTAATATGGATATAGCTAGAATAGTTATGATCATGACAATTTTTTGCCGATTGATTTATTATTACACCAGAGGATCGGATTTATTTTGACCATTTTGAGTTAGGTTTTGCCTGATTATCTAGTTATATCATAATGTTGAGTATCTATTACTATGCATTATTTCACCAGTTACGCGAGTGAGATAATTTCGCACTATATTTATTTGGAAAGTGAGCAATTTATTTTTATAAAAAATAAATAGTTAATTTGATGACATATATCAATTAAGTTGTTAGTTTTGAAAAGTTCTTCTATAATTTTGTGCAATCATTAATAATCGCTATATATATATATATATATATATATATTATACTGTCACGTCCATAAATGGGGCCAAATTAAAACTTATTTTGTTATTTGACTGATTTTGAAAATACTTTTGACATGGGAAAATTTTTGAATTAAAAGAACTCTGGTGGGCTTGTTTACAATTTATCTTTGGTTAGGTGAAAACCTAGGTTACCACACCAGCAATCATTCAGCCGCCAGAATTCATTCCTTCTTTTTTCTCTCAACTTTGAAAAACTCAAACAGTAACTCTCTTTCACAGTTACATTGGTTTTGCTGTCAATCTGAAAGTTTCCACTGAACCTATTCTTCGAGCGTGAAGGTAAGTTCATATGATCATGATTGTTTTGGGTCTGTTCTTCAATGTTGCTTCTGTTCTCAAGTTGTAAACCCTAACATTCGAATTTCTGGTTTGATTGAGTCTGTTATTGATTTTGGGTTTTCCGTTGTTTAGGCGACGGAGTAGGAGAACGTCAACCGGAGTAGTCCTGCTGTTGGATTAGCATTTTCGGTTAGTAGCCATGTTTAAGCCCTCACTTATTTCTGTTAATGTCTGTTCTGTGCTGCATTAACATGGACTAAACTTAATGTATACTGAAATCTGAATCTGGACTCTGTGATACGCTCTGATACTAATGTTCATCTTGTTGATAAATGACTACTATGTGAACTGATGCAATATCTATTGAATGGTGAAAGCTATATTCTATTATAATATGAAAACTAAGCCCTGTCTAAAGTATGATAGCGATAAGACCGGCATGCCGTAGGGATATTAGATGTATACATTGATACGTGAAAACGTACAGGCCTTGAATGCCTTCTGGATGTGACGACATCAGGCCTTGTTGCCTTCTGGATGTGATGACATCAACTCTGTCTAGAGCTTTACTCAACCTTTCTAGGATCCTTGATCCATTTGTCTGGAGCTTTGCTCATAAGTAAGAGGTCTATGACCTATTTTCTGTTTCTGATTTTGTTATCAAACTAAAGACAGGCAAATAATCTGTAATATGATGTTTTCTGTGTTTAATAAGAACTTGCTAAGAAATTTCTGAAATTTGATACATATTGAATGCATAATCTGACATCATCTGTTAAGTTCTGTAACCGCATGACAAGCTGATATACTCTAATATATGTTTGTCATTCTCTAAAAAATATGATGTTTGATATGTAATCTGGTATATGATCTGCATCTGAATTTTAAGTGTACTGTGAACTGCTATGATTGTCTTGATGATTTCTGAATTGAGCTACTTGCTAATATTGGGTTAACATGCTGCCTTTAGACTGACTATTGCCTAATTGGTTAATTGGAAGAAGATTTAAAAGTTGAGATAAAAACGAATTAGACTTAGGCGAAATTTTAATTATTCAGCCTAAGTACATCGCCTAAGCTTAGAGTAAGGTAGGCGACTCCTTCTGTCCTTCGCCGGTGTCATCGCCTGTTGTAGGCAAAACTTTAAACACTCGCCAAAGTATATCGCTAAGCTATGTAATAAGTTGGCAACATCCTGTGTCCATCGCCTTTCAATTTTGCCAAAACTTAGACGATACCTCTTTTTGAAGTTAAAATCTCGCCAAGTTACTTCGCTAGTATTCAGGTGAAATTACCTTAAATATTAATACTTCGCCAAATGCCTTCGCCAATATTTAAAAGAAACAGTGTATTAGTCATTGGTTTTCGCCAAATACCTCGCCAAAAATGCTAGACGAGACTTTTCCTTTTTAAAAATCATTGCCAAAATCCTCGCCTAAAAAGTGAGGCAAAATATTTTTATCTTGCCAAATAAGTCGCCTTAAATGAGGCAAAATGATTTTATGTTGCCAAAATCCTCGCCTAAAAAGTGAGGCAAAATATTTTTATCTTGCCAAATAAGTCGCCAAAAATGTAGGCAACATGTTTTTATGTTGCCAAACTCCTCGCCAAGAAATTGAGCCAACATGTTTCTTTTCTGCCAAGTAAAAGTCGCCATGAGAAAGTACGCTGTTTCATTCATAGCCCAAACAAGTCGCCTGAAGCTGAGGCAAGATTTTTCAATATCGCCTAGTGTTTTGCCAGTGTGAGGCGAGATATATATATACGTGTCGCTTATAGATTTTGCCAGGGTGAGGCGAAATATATATATGTCGCCTAGATATTTCGCCAAGACCCTTTTCTTCGCCAGTTTTCTTCTAGTCTTCTTCCTCTTGATTTTCCCTTTCCAAAAAGTTATTATAATCCTGATTCGGACTTCAAACGAATAAGTTATGACTGTTTTAAGTTTAGAGCATTTACAGGGCATAATTAATCTGTTTAATCACTGTTAATAGTATCAGATTCATTTGTTACTCCTTAAGGAACCTATTAAGCTTTAGAACCTTAGTGAGTTGCTTGAAATCTTCCGTACTTTTCTGTTTCCTTCTGTTTTAAGCCTCTGTTTGTCCAGGTAAGCTGCATATGTTGTATGTTCATGCTTAATTGATAATTTAAGAAGCATTGTATGTGTGTGGATGTTGGGCATTGGCTTACTAACCAGACATTCGATAGTCTGACCCTGTTGTTTCTTTATTTTTGTCTTGTATGTTAATTTTCCTGATCGGGATGGAAAATGCTGAGTTCAGACAGTCAGGTGGAATAGCAAGGCACACATATATCACTCCATGCATCAGTTCTGACATTGGTTTTCAGATTAGCTTCCGCTTATATTATGTATTGAACTCCCAAGCTTTATTAAACTATTTCAGTTGTAACCAGATTTTGAAACATTATGTTTTCGATTTCTAATGATTTTTTATTCAAATGATTTTAAGTTCAGTATTTGATTAAGTATCCAGTTTATCAGTTCATTGTCAGATTTTACTATTACAGTAATATAAATTCTGTTTGGACATTTAATAGTTGTTCAGTATAAGTATAATATGTATGTTTTCTGTCGTGACGTCCATCTCCCTGCATCTGTCCGTAAGGCTAGGGTTTGGGTGTTACATATACTATGTGCAATGACATATTTGTTTAAGAGGAAATAAATTGTAAATTAATAAATTTTTAACAATCTCCATACATTTTTGTGTAATGATATCTTTCAAGTTGTAACACCCAAAAAAAAATTGACCCAAATTTTTTATTGAAATTATGATTTGAAAATTAGGATTATGATTTTGAAAATTGGGGATTAGGATTAAAAATCTAATTTTCAACATATTTGGGTAAAGACGTAAATTAAAAAAAACTTGGAGTAAGTTGAAAATTTGAAAACTATATAATGTTAGGTCAAAGATCTAAATCGATTATTTTATCTATGGAGTGGCTTGGCCGACACGAAAATCAAAATAAAATTAGCTTCTTGTGCTTTCTTTCCTCCTTCATTTGATATGAAATTACCTTACTCGGTTTGTCTCTGTATTCAGACAAACTTTTAGAACTCCGTTCGATTTCAATATTGTTAGGTCAGTTTCGCCTCTCTAACTTTTTATTTTGACTTAATTCAATAAACATCCAATGATTTTTATCAAGGTGTCGTGTGTCTTATGAATTTAGTTTACTTGGTTTAAAAGTTATATGTTAGCAGTGACTTATATATTTGTTTATTGATTAATATCATGGTTATGGTAATTTGTGCATTATGATAATTGTCATAGTTATTTGTGCATTGTGTTTATTTGTGAAAATTAGTATTACGGAAATGAATATATATATATATATATATATATATTGATTATTGATATTAATATGTGTATGTGATTGATATGGTTATTTGTGCATTATATATAGTTTTATATCATTAAAGCATTGGGTTTCTATTCTCGAGATATATATGCATATATTTTTCTATTTAATTCGTATATATAATATAATATAATATAATATAAAATAAATGAATACATTCAATATGAATGACAATATTTATATGTTATTAATATGTTAGTCTGTGATTAGAGTAAACTAGTTAATTTAGAAAAGTTCATATGGATGTGGTGTGATAAAATGAATGTTGTGAATATATCTATCGAATTTAATTGGTTATCAGATTATGAATATATCTGTCCGTTATGATATTTTTCATAGTTAATTGTGCATCATGAAATTTGTGCATTATAATATTTGACATGGTTATTTGTGCATTGATTAGTATATAATATATATATATATACATATATATATATAGTTATGAGTATTAATATAAGTATGTCATTATTGTTTGTGCATTTGATTTTTATTTTGCAGACATATAATCTTATATACAATTAGTTATACATAAAATTGGTTGATAATCGTTTATATATATATATATATATATATATATGTTAGCATATGACTGGAATAATTTGTTATTTTAGAAAATTTTAGCCGATTGCGCTGTGATGATGGATAAATAATATGATTTGAATATGACCATTGGGAATTTATTTGTCGAGATTATTAGATTTGGATGAATAAAATGTTGTGAATATGACTATTGAGATTAAGATGTTGAGACTTAATCTGTTGGTCGGCTTAGTAAAAAGGTGCATCTAGAAGTTGTATGACTCAATGAACAATTTGTTGAAATTTCTTATATTTGTAATGATTGGTTAACTTGAAATTTCATTTGACTGATTTGTGTGTGAAATTATGATATTTGATGTTGGGTTAATTGGAAACATAATTTTATTATTTTATCTGTAAAATTCTAGTCACATAAATGTATCGCCTTAAGTAAAGATTTCCGTCTATAAGGATAGTTGGCATATTATAAGGAGGATAACTATCAATTTTCAGGGCTTCGACCTTGCCTGTATTTTCGAATATGATTTGCGATTAAAAAGGACTTCTGTCACCATATGTTAAGTTATAAGAGCTTCGGTCTTGCCTAAGTTTTCTATTTTGATATGTTCTAGTTGGGTTTCCAGTGTCCTACGGTCGTTTAGAGTCTTACTTAAAGGTGAATTTAAAATGAATTAAATGTGTTGCATTATGATATATATGATTTGTGTGGTTATTGATATTTGTATTTAATAAGTGGTCTTAGTTTTGTTAAATGTTTTATTATAATGCGTAGTGAGTTATGATTTGGAAAATAGTAAATGAATATATATATATATATATATATATGTGGTTATAAGATAAATAAATCATTAGATTTATATGACTTCTTCATGATATTTACAATAAAAATAAGTGGATTGTTGTATTTTGATTAAAGCAATTCAGTTTTTCTGCTAAACTATATGTGCAAAGATTGTGTTACAAATTTATTATGATATTTGTATAATATGGATTTAGCATAATTACTTTGCATAAGAATAATATTTATCAACGTGAGATGTGTGGTGTGTTGGTTTAGATATGTGTTCTGTTATGACTTAATAAGGATTTTGGGAAATAGTAAATAAATATATATGATTGATTAGCTGAATTACTTGAGACCATTTTCACTTGTGTGTTAAGATTTTGTGAGATTGTGTTGAGAATTTATGTGATGTTTGTATGATATGAATTAAGCATGATTATGTTGAATAAATATAATATATTTGTGAGATTGTGTTGAAAATTTATGTGATGTTTGTATGATATGAATTAAATATGGTTATATGGAATAAATATAATACATCTTATATGAAAATCTTTGTATAAGTTTGTGTTGAGAATTTATGTGATCCTTGTATGATAAGAATTAAGTTGAATCATGTTGAATAAAGATAATATATTGTATTGCATAATCTCTAGATAAGTTTGTGGTTACGTTGTGATAGGTAGAGATGATTATAGTAGTGTTGTCAAATTAATAGAAGTATTATGATCATTTATTGTTTGATGATATTTCAGTTAAATGATTCTGGGATATGTATGTAAGGATAAGTCTTACATAGCTAATATGAAGACTTGTTATCACTTGTGTTTTGCTCGTTGTTTGTGTGTGTTGATAATCTTGCAAGAATCTCCTGATGGTCTTGCAAGTCATGAAACTTTTTTTTTTTATCCACCTCACTTAGTGAAAAACTTAGCGTGTTTGTTTGTTTTGCTGACACGTTGGTATGATGATGATTTGGTGTTAGGAGCTAGATTAATCGCGCGGAGAGTCACATCATTTTTAGGGATTAAATTTTAGATATATTTTAATTTGCTGTTGATGTATGGTTTTAAATAATAGTTTATGTTTTAATTGGGAACTCCGTTGCATTTGACTTTGGTTTTAATATATTGTAAGTTATTGTAATTAGTTAATTTCATTTTTATTTCACAATAAAATTATTTTATTTATTTATTAATAGTCAGCGAAAATCAAAATTAGATCATTTTATAATAGTTTGAATATATATTAAATTCTTATATCCAATTATGTATTTTTCGTTTTACATACAAGTCTTTCTGCAGGTAATTTTTATGTAATAATATTTAAATTTAGGAAATCTATAATTTAATTTAATTTATTGAGTCGGAAATTTACCATCAAAATTAAATTTGATTGATTTGAAAAATGTAAAAAAAAAAATTATCCATGTTAAACTAGAATTATTTATCTTTATTTCGTTTACTTATTTATATATATTGGAAATTCATAAATTAGAATATTCCTTTTTTAATTTTATAAATTTGAATTTTTGATTATTATAATTTGTATATTTTTTAATCATTAAATTTCTCAAACTGAATGTTGGTTGGAATGATTTACTTATTTTAAAATATATTTAATAGTTATTTTTTCTATGCCTCATTATTTTTATATATGGAAACCTACACATTTGAAATTTTTATTTTTTAATTTTATTTATAACCATTTAGTTGTTATAATCATAATTATAACTCTTGAATTTATAATAATAATAATAATTAACTACATAATATAATAAGAAATGAATGATGGATAAGAGAATATAAAGTATTGGCTTTAATTTATTTATATTAAATGATGATAAATAAAATTTAAAAAGAAATGAAAAGTTACGAATTTTGAAAAGACTTTAACTAATGTTCTACTTAATTGATATTAAAAGAATAAATTAATTTAATTGTGTATTTAATTGACTTGAATAAATAAAATTATTAAAAAAAATTACTACCTTAATAAGACATTAAATATGCAACAATTAAAATGTCAAATAAATTGGTTATAACATCCCAATTTTTTTTAATAATACTCCGTCCCAGTGAAAGTGTCATATCTATAAAAATAATTTGTCCCACTCAAAATGTCATTTTTCAATTTGCAAGCACTATTTATTATTATTTTCCACTATTATCCATCTAATTAATGAAAGTTTTCAAAAATTTCAATAGTTATTATACCATTTATTAAGGGTATATGAGACAATTCATCATACATTTATATCAAATAATCCAGTTTCTTAATCTGTGTGAAAATGAAGAGGTGGACAAGTTCAGTGGGACGGAAGGAATAACTATGTAAACAAAATTAATATAATGAAAAGTTACTACTCCCTCTGATCTAATATAAGTCAAGTTTTAAACTTTTTCACTCTTACTAAGAAAAGAATAAAAATGACACTATGAACCTTATAAATGCATTCTCCCTCTTACTTTTTTATTCTAATCTCAGCAATGATTATTATGGGATAATATCAAACACTCCGAAACATCACTTATTTCGAATTAGAGGGAGTATATGTTTTATACTTTAATGAATAATTTATTTAAATTATTTGAGTTGACTACCTTAAATTACATGTAAGAGTCTTTCAACTATAACAACAATCAAAAAATTAAATTAGTAACTTATGTAATTGTATATTATTCTATTTAGATCATCTAACAATAGTAAATTACTCAAATATCAAATAATTAAATTGAAAAAAATCGAGTATTGTCTTCTATCTTCATTTTTAAACACATACTATGCAATCCATATTGCTAAATATAAACACAAATATGAAAGTAAGACTCACCCAAAACATATATATATATATATGTCCTACCAAATAAATATAGAACCAATAAAATTATTAAATTTTCCTAACTCTATTAATACAAATATATTTACAAAGAATAACTTGAAAAATATATGAAGCATCACACCTACACGAAAATGAAATTTTATTAAAAATGAATATATTTTTCACCATTCATATAAAATAAATGGAATTGAGATTGTCCTATGGATTTTTAAATCAAGATTTTTCGAATAGTCTACTAAAAATTAGTTTATTTCATATGTTCGGGATTAAAAAAAATTAATATCAACAACAATCCATTATATTAGACAAAAAAAAAAAAATTAACTTTAACTTTTATATTAACTTTTTCCTTTATATCTTTTAAAATTATATTACTTAGTGTTAATCTCATTTTCAATTTCGTTTATTCAATCTTTAAATTATACTCCATAATCATTTTTTCCATTTTTTTAAACTAAGTTTTCTGATATGAATTTATTAATATAATGATAAAAAAAATGACAAAATTATTCGAGTTAAAGCACAAAAAATAATCAAATATTAATCTAATTTAAGGAAAAAATTAATACAATTTCAGAACAAAATATATATATTAACTTGGCCATAAGGATGAAATGAGTAAATTTAAAAAGATCAAGGTTAAAATATATAAAAAAAATTTCAACGATAAAATCAACAAAATTGTATAGTTCGATAACTAAAATTTACACTAACTTTTGTATATTCTATAACTAATATTATATAATAACTACTTAAATATGTTAAATTTACTTATAAATTTGTATATTTTATTACCCTATCATTCCAAATCAATAAAATAATAATAGTAATATATATTTAATCATAAATAAACATAAAAGATTATTTTTAAAGAAATAAAAAAATTAATTTTTAATATTATGAGTCAATGTTATATATATATAATTTGCTATATAATTTTAAAATAAAATTATATATTGATATTAATGATATTTTTATATTCAATTAGTTTGAGAGTAATGAATACTTAAAGTATTGAAAAAACTATATAAAAATGTATCTAAAATTAAGTCATTGAGAAATTATTATAAATTTGAAATTGTCTTTAAAAATATTTAATAAGCTCTAACATAAAATGATAAATTTAAATTGTAATTCACATTTCTAAAAACGAGTATTGTAGTGGGAAAATAACCTACGACCTTTAAGGGTCAAAGGTAAGGTTGTAGCAACCCAAAAATATTTCAGAGTTTCACAAGCAAATAAAGCCGAATCCTCGACCGAAGCAAATCAAGGGCCTTCGACCGAAGCCATCAGGCTTTCGACCGAAGCCATCGGGCTTTCGACCGAAGAAAGCCCAAGCGGCGCCTATATTAATTACGGCCGAAGAAGCATAACGCCATCCTAACAAAGATTCAGACAAAATAAAAGGGCCCAAGCCCAGTCCGCTTCACATATAATTTCCTAAATTAATTCCGGTTGAGAGATCCTTCTCCAAATAAAATAAAAGGGCCCAAGCCCAGTCCGCTTCACATATAATTTCCTAAATCAATTCCGGTTGAGAGATCCTTCTCCAAATACAATAAGAAGACCAAGCCCAAGAATGAGACCAAGCCCAAAAAGGAGACCGAATTCAAGAAAGATAGAGAGTTCCAATCCAAATAGAAATAGGACCCAAATACCTCCTATAAATAAGGGGTAGGGATAATTGTAAAGGATCCGATTTTTACTCATGAGAACAAAGCTCTGAGAGACAATATATATAAGCTGTTTAGCTATTTAATTCAAGCAACCTTAGCCTAATATTTGGCTGTGGTTTATTTGGCACCACAGTTTGGCGCCCACCGTGGGGCTCGAATCCACGACCACAAGGTTAAGAGCCTCGGATTCCAAACCCTAATTTCACCTCCGTATATGGCGGCAACACGAGAAAAAAAAAAAAAAAAACAGCTTCGGAGCTGGAGCTCGATCCGGCGTAGAAGCTCGTCGCTATCGGAGAAAATCGCATATTCCTCCTCTTCGTCAACTGAATCAACGCTTCCCAGTATCTCCTCAATTGAATCGACTCGTCGCATCTCGTCTCTTGCCCCGACGACACCTCTTTCCAGCTAGAATGTTTCCTATTTGTCCGATAGATTCCGTCGCAGATTCGACCTTAGAGTCTCGAGATTTTCACTGCTCTGTTAATACAAGACTTGGATTGTTCGATCTTATCACTGTTGTCAATGAGACTAAAGCTTCATCGCAGAGACCTTGAATATGGAATTGAGTAGAGTACTTAAAGAGGGACCGGTCCAATAGTGCAATTAACATAATGGAATAGTCCTTATCTGTCCCCCGGAAGTTTCTCACTTGGGGTCAATGCTCCTGAATGTTTCATTTGGGATAAAGGGAGTCCATACTAGCTCACAGGACCATGGAATAGTCCTTTGGGAATGCGTGCGATGTATTCATATCTTGATGGATTTATAGTCTTAGCAGATGAGCGAATATGAGTTGTTAATTTCACTATTTCATATTTGAACAGCGGTATGTTTGGTGTACTCAGCTCAGATCGGATTCATGAAAAAAGACATTGGATTGATGAAATAGACACTGGAGATCCACATTCAAGTCCTAGAAATATGAATGTGATATTTATGGTTGATGTGGAGAATTTGGAATATATAATCGTCAGAAAATTCCAGTTTGCAGTTGTTTGCCAAGTCTCAAACCAAAGAACAATGAAGAATGGAGCAGAGGAAACTGGAGTAGTGCAGTTGTATCAGAAGAAGACAACTGCAGTATGAGATAATGACCAAATAGGTCAGGTGACCAAAGAAAGTTTGAGTGAAGAACTTAACTAATAACAACGGGACTGATTTTTACCTCCACTTGAATCATTCAGAAATTGAGAAGAAACGGAACAATGTTGCTATCATAGTACTAGTGACTGCTGGAATAACTATTGTGGTGATCTGTGCATATTTCCTGGGGAGATGGATAAAGAAAATACAACCATTAGAAAACAAGAGAAGAATATTAAGATTGATGAAAAAGGGAAAAGTACCAAGATTGATGAATGTGGTTTTGACCGGTATACAAGAGAGAATTGGAAGATGGAAAAGCAATAGCAATGAAAAGACTATAAAAAACATCAGGGCTTCAAGAATTTAAAAATGAGTTCATGATTATTTTCAAGCTCCTACATAGAAACCGCGTTGGACTCCTTATATGTTGTATTGATGGAAAAAAAATGTTGATACATGAATTCATACCAAACAAAAGTTTAGATGTCTCTTTTTGATCAACGCTAAGAAAAATTCCTGGAGTGGCGACAACGATTCGATATTATTAAGGAATAAGCCAAGGACCCAGAATTATACACAGAATCTCAAACCATGCAACATTCTTTCGAAGGATGGAATCCAAAGATATCTTTGGTATGGCGAGAATACATGGAGGGAAGAATAACCAAAACAATACTAGCTTCGGAGTTTTGTTATTAGAGATTTTTTTTGTGGTAGAAGAAACAGTAGTTTTGGTCACGATGAGCAACCATTGACTCTGCTTGGCTACGCACGGAACTCATGGAATGAACAGAGCACTATTGAGTTCATTAATCCACTCACACGAACTCAAAATGACCAGTATGAGACTTTAAGATGCATGGACATTGGGTTGTTATGCAGGCAGAATTCAGTGAAAATAGGCCTACCATGCCTGTTTTTGACTCCGTGCTTAACAGTGAAATTGTAGACCTCCCTACTCCTAAACAACCAGCATTTACCGAAAGATCAGATTCATTGGAATAATCATCTGAACAGAATCAGCTAAGCAATTAATATGTATATATATATAGATTGGTCAAATATTGCAGTCAATATCTTGGAAAAGCTCCTCTGGAAAAGCTCCTCCGATCCATCCCCTGGGATCACATTTGGTATTTAGTCCTGAAGTTATCGTTCAGACTAATGGAAGAGAAAATAGGGATTGCTAGCATAAGTACTTCCAATCCGAAGCGTACGAGCTCATACGAAATTTTAGAATGAAGACGTTGGATGGTGGACCAGCTATGCAAATGGTAATCACAATGAAAAGAATTCTCAAACAGCTGTGACGCTAGAGTTCTAAGGCTGGAGTAGAAGCATCGAATCCTGCATTATAGAAACCAAGAAAAAGAAGCCAACAACATGGATTATATCGGTTTTCGAAAATACATAAACGTATCGGTCAACTGTCACAATACAAACTCACATTTTTCAAAGAAGAATCACCATTGGATGTCAAATTCCCCAAGACTAGTGGATGATCCAAGTCAAAAATAAGTGGTGCTTTTTATACAAAATCTCAGAGTGTTGTAGACCTCCAGACGATCAATTTCTTCCCTAGCAAGCTTAGGGTTTTAGGTTCGTAATTTCGAATACCGCTCGATCTTAGCAGGTACGCTTCCATACTCTCATCTTCTTAGCCTTTGTAGTTTCAATTCTGAAGATAAATTTATGCGTGAATCTCTATTAAACTGAAAATTTATTCCTAAGTTGTACTTATCATCACGACTGATTTACTACATGCTGCTTCTCCTTTCTGTTCATTATCTGTGGATGTATACGATTTTCCTCCTCTTGTAGTCATTTACTTGCAGGGTCATCAAGAGTACGGACAACAAAACTGCTCAATGAGCAATACAAAAGCTGCCCAAAGGGCAACCCGAAAATTGCCAAAGGCAAGCCCCCGGTAAATCTGGAGGGTCTCGGGCGAAGACCAACTGCTCAAAGAGCAATACAAAAGCTGCCCAAAGGGCAACCCGAAAATTGCCAAAGGCAAGCCCCCGGTAAATCTGGAGGGTCTCGGGCGAAGACCAACTGCTCAAAGAGCAAAAGCTGCCCAAAGGGCAACCCGAAAATTGCCAAAGGCAAGCCCCCGGTAAATCTGGAGGGTCTCGGGCGAAGACCAACTGCTCAAAGAACAATACAAAAGCTGCCCAAAGGGCAACCCGAAAATTGCCAAAGGCAAGCCCCCGGTAAATCTGGAGGGTCTCGGGCGAAGACCAACTGCTCAAAGAGCAAAAACTGCCCAAAGGGCAACCCGAAAATTGCCAAAGGCAAGCCCCCGGTAAATCTGGAGGGTCTCGGGCGAAGACCAACTGCTCAAAGAGCAAAAACTGCCCAAAGGGCAACCCGAAAATTGCCAAAGGCAAGCCCCCGGTAAATCTGGAGGGTCTCGGGCGAAGACCAACTGCTCAAAGAGCAAAAACTGCCCAAAGGGAAACCCGAAATTCAAGGGCAAACCTCTGGTAAATCCGGAAGGCTTCGGGTGAAGATCAATGGCCAAAGGCAATCCAAAAACTACTTAAAGGGCAACCCCCGGCAAACCTGGAAGGCCTCGGGCGAAAGAATCTTTCCAAGCTTACCAGGAAGAATCAACAGAAACAAGTCTCGCTACAAAATCAGGCTAGAACCAATAAATTCCTCTAAGACAATGGGGGATTGAACCGGCAAAAAGCCAAAAGCACAAGAAATGATCTCCTCGGCCAAAGACAGAAACCTGGGGATTGATCCCCAAACCTGTGTACTGACAACAATAGATGAAAACAAGGAAAGACAAAGCACCAAAAGCAAAACACTACCTGAAACGGGTCCAAAGGAGTTAACCATAGACTCATCATCGGCCGAAATCACAAGGTAAAATATAACTGAATTGCAAAGAGCAGGTATCACGATATACTTTCAACTAGAAATATCACGGTTGAAATCACTTATGCAAATACATGGAAACCACAGAGAAAAAGTGTAACCGGGGATTGGCCGAACTCTCAGCCGTAATCCTAAAAGCCAATGGCATTGATCCCGAACCTTTGATCGAATCTCCCACTAACTTGCATTGCCACACTCGAAAAATCAAGTAGTGGCAATGGGGGATTACTGTAGTGGGAAAATAACCTACGACCTTTAAGGGTCAAAGGTAAGGTTGTAGCAACCCAAAAATATTTCAGAGTTTCACAAGTAAATAAAGCCGAATCCTCGACCGAAGCAAATCAAGGGCCTTCGACCGAAGCCATCAGGCTTTCGACCGAAGCCATCGGGCTTTCGACCGAAGAAAGCCCAAGCGGCGCCTATATTAATTACGGCCGAAGAAGCATAACGCCATCCTAACAAAGATTCAGACAAAATAAAAGGGCCCAAGCCCAGTCCGCTTCACATATAATTTCCTAAATTAATTCCGGTTGAGAGATCCTTCTCCAAATAAAATAAAAGGGCCCAAGCCCAGTCCGCTTCACATATAATTTCCTAAATCAATTCCGGTTGAGAGATCCTTCTCCAAATACAATAAAAAGACCAAGCCCAAGAATGAGACCAAGCCCAAAAAGGAGACCGAATTCAAGAAAGATAGAGAGTTCCAATCCAAATAGAAATAGGACCCAAATACCTCCTATAAATAAGGGGTAGGGATAATTGTAAAGGATCCGATTTTTACTCATGAGAACAAAGCTCTGAGAGACCATTTTTATAAGCTGTTTAGCTATTTAATTCAAGCAACCTTAGCCTAATATTTGGCTGTGGTTTATTTGGCACCACAAGTATAATTGCACAAAGACTGTAGTTTACACCCCATTTTTCTTAATCAATTTATTTATTTATTTATCCATTTAAATTGTTGTGAATAATAGAGGAATACCAAGATTTTTAGGATTTCTCTAAACTATATAGCTAAAAATTATAAATATAATTATTATGGTTTATAACTTAGTTATTTCATTTTAATAAAATAATTAAAACAACCCTTAATATCATAATAACCATATTAATGAATTTTGTTTTTCCAAAATAGAGCAATGAAGAACAATGGAGTAATAAATAATGAAGATAATGATGATCTCTTATTGGAATAAATTTCATCATGAAATATCCCGTTTTTACCATTTTCAATTGTTTTTTTTTAAATTACTTGGAGGAAAGTTGTTATTTTCACTTGATCAAAATGGTGCTCAATGACTTCATATTTATTTATATATTAATAAAATAAAAATCTATATTTTTGTGATACTAAACTAAAATCAAGTCATATACATCATTTTAAATTCGAGTAATTATTTATTATAAAATTATATATTATTTATAAAATGCATTATTCTAATTACGGTTACACATGGAATTTAATATATATTTATCTTGAATACATAAAAATATTTTAAACAAAATATTATGAAAATGATGCAACGCGCGGTTATATTACCTAGTTATTATTTTTAAGCAAAACACGAAACAACAAACCTTTTCGTCTATCAAAATCATAATTTAACTTAGGACATTAGTTTTCTTCAATGCAATTATTGACTCCCACATGTGATATAACCGTACATGCATTACCTAATCTTCTCTTCAAGAATCAATCACATTAAGAAAACTTTAGAGATAGTTGAAATGTCAAGTATGATCTATATTATTTTTTAACTTTGTCTCTTTGGATATATCCAACTATATCATTTCAAGAACTTTGTTGCTTGAAAAAGCTTAAATTGTGAACTAAAAAAATTGCCCAGGTTTTATAACATATACTAGTTAGAAAAAGTGCACAAATGTTTAATAAATGGTAAACTTATTTCACAAAAAGCTCCTTGGTGTTTAATAAAATGTTAACTAATTTCACAAAAAGTGCCCTAATCAATATAAATTTAGACTTCACCCTTGCAAAATTCTAGCAATGAAATGATCAACAATTTGGGATGGGATGCCTTCTTCATGATGACTATATCAACGATCACACACATATATATAAATATATATAGAGAGAGAGATCCATCATGTATTAATTTATGTAATGTGGTAGTGGTTCCTACCCAAACACTTCATAATATTTATCATAAAAGTCTGCAAAGTTAGAAAAACTTTATTGATGGAAGAAGGTGAATATTTTTCATAAGTTGAAATAACAACATGAATTTAACTCATTAACATTGGTTGAAGCAACTTGATACTTGTATATATAACATTTTGAAATTCTTATTACATGGTCATTTCTCTTTGGTTACAGGCAAAACCTTTGTGATCAAATTTTTTTTGAATAACATCTTTTGTTATTGAAAAATCAGTCTCGTCTCTAATGTACCAACTATACAAATTTCATTATTCTTGTTTAGAAACAACATCATCAAACATCAGCCAAATGCTAATCATTCCATAAAATAAAAGATTAAGATCATCATCAAATCTAGATTGTGCAATAGCAGTAGAACATTATATTTGGAATAAACCTTTTGCTTTGACACTTTCTAATTAGTTTCTTCTCATCTTTAGCTAGGTAATACTTTTGTGTGTCATCACACATATAGAACCAATTTTCGTCTATATGGATAATATTATTCATTGAAAAAAAAAATGATTTGAGTTAATTATACCTTAGTTTATCATTAATAAATAGAAGTTAATCCTCGCTGTTTTATTTTCATTGTTGAGCATAGGTTTAATTGCATTAGAAATAGTTCTTATTATACTAGACTTTATATTCCTATAGACAGAAAATTGGAAGTATCAAATTCAGCAGATAGTGAATGCACCGTACTTCGACTTTGTAATGGAATTTGCATAATCATTATCAAGAGATTATGATTATTTTTTCCCTATTCCAACCACCTTTCATACCATAATTGTAATTATTTAGATGTATTTTTGGCTTCCACCAAATCTTATAAACTAATTTAATTGAATTTTGTGATTAACAACAATTTTCTCGATAATTTCTCAGTGTTTGATCCTCATTTCCATCTAGGACATAGGGCATGAAAATAACACATTTTTCATAAAATATGTGATGTTTTTTCTTTTATTTCCTCATTTAGTGCTTATTGGAACATTTCCATCACATTCAATAACAAAGAAGAAAGTCAATCTAGATATTTGATAACAGTAACACTTTCATTAAGATTTGTGGCCAAATCTTTTAGAAGTTCATCCAAATCAAAATAAGTGGTGAGGTTCATTGTTGGAACACTTCCATCAGATTATGTGAGAACAATGACACTTTCATCAGGATTTGTGGCAAATAACTTCATTCAAATCAAATGCAGTGGGATTCATGTTTTTGATTTTGTTGGGAAATTAAAATTTTTATTGAGCCTAAATTTCATCAACCTATAATTAGTTTTCAAAAAAAATGGAAGGAAATAAAAATATTTTGACTCCAAATCTTTTTAGAAATTTATAATTAATCTAAAAGTCTTTCTTTATTCTGATAAAATTAAAATTGGAGGAAAACAAATCATTTAAACTTTAAAATTTTTAATTCAATTTTTTTCTCCAATTATTTCTAGCAATTGACCAAAATGTAGTTTGAAATTAGAGTGATAGTAAAAAACAAAAAAGTCAATTTTGAATGTGCATTAAAATTTGAATTTTAATGTCTCTCTCTTTTTTCAAGTCATAATCTAAATGACAATTATAAATTGTGCTCATATAATATGAAAAAGTTAGGATTTGTAGTTTATAAAATAACTCCTTATAAGGAAAAAAAAAAAAAAGCTAAATGAAACACATATTCTAACAACTTATAAACTGAAAACTCCTTATAAGAAGGTTTGACAAACTTATAAGTTTAGGGAAACACCCTCTAATTCACTTTTTGGCCACTGTTCACTTTAAGGGACTCAATTGTATTTTCTTCTTTGTGTTTTCTTTGCTAGGGTTTACTATGTCTCTAGTTTCTTCGTGATTGTTGCTCTATGGTTCTTGGTGGTTTTTGTGTAATCTCCGTAATTATTAGACATGTACTTTTGATTCTTAATAGTGGATGAATGAGTTTGTTATGAGCCCATTCTCGTGGATGAATTTAGAACTCCAAATCTTTTACATCGTGCTTTACTAATTGATTTGAATTTAGAATATCGTTTAAGTATACCTTATAGTATACATTTAATTTAAGATCTATAACCCTATGTTTTAAATTCTGGGTCCGTCCCGCTCATATTTTGTAGAATAGCTATATTAATAATTTAGTTTAAAAAATTAGTTACAAAAACTAATAAAAAAATCAAAATAAAATGTTGGCCTCTATTTTGTATTTTGTGACCCACTATTTATAGTAGAATGACAACTATCTCACATTACATGATTAATAATTGTTTTTCTTATTTCGTGTACAAATTTAATTTTTTTATTGTAAATAAAACTGATGAAGTATTAAGTATTGTGAATAAATTTGAAAAAATATACACATGTCTCAAACTTTATTTTATTTTATTTTTTAAATTTACGTCATCTATATATATAAAGCAGAATTTTCAGTGGCCCACAAAATGACGTGGCAGCGCTGAGAGTTCTTCTTTAAGTAGAAAAACATCAAAAATGGGATGTTTTGATATTAGAAGGTATTTTTCCAATCAAATGATGACACGTGTTCTAACTTCTTTCATCTCCCTCTCACTAATTTCTTGAAACACTTTCTCCTCATTTTCCACTCAATTTTTTTCTTCCACCCTTTCATGTTTTACTGAAATATCTTTCAGTCACATTCTCACGAGATCTCCACGCACCACATCAGAAAGCCCCAACAACCGAGAGAGAACTTCATCACATCACCACCAATTGCTAGGATTCTAGCAAAATAGATGCATTTGCTAGGATTCTAGCAGAATAGGTAAATAAATTGAAAGCTTCTCTAAATTCCCTCAAATGGCTCCTCCAAAAGTCCACGGGTGAAAGGGAGTTGATTGGTTATGGTACTACACCGGCGCCGCCTGTGACTGCCGATCTTTCCACTCTGCCACCATCACACCCTAATGTCGCACCTCTTCCAGAGCCAGCGCCGCAGATTCTCAGAACGCCTATTGTCGTCAATTTGTCGCGGCTCCTTCAGCGCATCAGCCGCCGTTCTAGGTAACTGCCGCCACAGTTTTCCGCCACCGCTGGTCATCCCACTGCTAGCCATCCTGTCGCTGTTCTCCAGTTCTGGTAAGATCACAGATCCTGTCACTTCTTTCCTTCCTCTTCCGCCCTCTTTCAATTGAATTAGTGAAACATTTTTGTCGCAAACAATATTGAATTACATAAACATCCTCTTTAAAATCTTCGAAAAATAATCTTTTTGTCAGCCTTTTTGGTAGTTTGTTAACCTGTTAAAAAGGATCACAGTGTTTTACATCTTTGGTTCATTAGAATTTACATAATGATACCTATTCAGTGAGGTTTTTTTTTACGTAAAGAAAAAAACAAGTGTCAGCTTCTTCCTAAAGAATTTTGAAGGGTCTAGATATGAGTTTTAATCATACTTTTTCATGAGACTTGCGCATTACAGAAAGCCTGGAACACCCAAAAAAATGTATAGTTGAATATTAAAATAGGTTTTGGATATCTCATTTAAATGAAATGAAAAGTTTATGGGATTTCTATTTATGTGCCATTTTTGTTATTGAATTTATGTTAACTCTCTGTACATGGTCACTTTGTTCTTATTGATCTAATAGAGTTTCTCAGATGAAGGTTTGATATCCATTACTTTCACATGAGAATATTTTTTTTTATTTTATTATCCTAAATTTTAATTCTTTATTTCAGATTTATTCGAAATTTTTCTTCACATAAGGTTTTTCTGTTCATTGGATCAATTCTACAAATGCTGGTATAATTTATATTTAGTAATTTGTCTTTTCTTTCAAATAAATGATGGATTATACATATTAATAATTTTGAAAGTAGGGACTGAACTTAATTTAATTTATTTTATTTTAAATTACAGCTTTTTTGAATAAATGGAAAATGGATTTGTGAACTAATAGCTAATTTGGTCATATTCCGGATGTTCAATTCACATTATATTATGAATCTGATTATGAGAACCCACTGAATTGGGTTTATTCCATTTCGTTGCTCCTCCAGGCACAGTCGATTTCTGGTTTTAACTAAGTCATGATATTGTAAATTCGTATATTAAGTTTTTATTTTCTTGGTTATATTTTATATTGGTAGGTCAGCTGATGTGCACAATTTATCTATTGAGAAGATCAAGTGCCTTGGAGGTCAGTGTTCTATAATTGAGACCATTTTTTTTTTTATGTTTAGTTCAAAGTTTAGCGAAGATGTCGGGTTCTTATTTAGAATGAGGAAAATCATGCCACTTATGTAATTTTTAGGTCATTTAGTTTTGATCATTGATGGGCGAATATATATTTTTCCAGGAGGTGGAGTACACACATTTGGTTAAATATTTAGGTTATGCATTGCTTAACAAAGTCAGGAGTGAGATTGAGAAGACACCAGATGCTGAAGATGAATTTGATGGGAAATTTGGATAATCACTTAACTAATTATTGTAAGCTTCCAACTAAATAGTATGATTATTAGAGAGTCTGATAGTACTTTTGTGATGACTTTAATAATTTTTGCAAGTTGATTAAGGTTATAATTCATCTTTTTAGTTTTTTCTTTTTTATTAAAGAAAGTTAATAACTTAAATTATAAATTTAAATTTTCATTGCACTACTTTGTCAGAGGGTATATTATTATTATTTTTTTAAATTTTTTATTATATGTCAATGTCATTTTAGCTCGCCTTAAAAGTGACTATCAAATTGAGGATCATGATTATGCAACACTATTGATTACCACAGACACAGTATGCATATTCCTTCTTATTCTTCTTACTGTAAGTTGCTTATAATTGTTCCTTTATGCATAGAGGGTTTGTAAATCACTTACAAGTGCACTGGTAAGAGCATAATTGCAAAGTCATATCTCTTTTAGGATTGCATTGAAAATTAGCAATTCTAGATTTGGTTGTTTGATATTGTGCACCAAAAGAAATGCTTTCCTGGAGACTCTTGATTTGTGTTTTTATTTAATTATCTACTTGAAGTTTATAATTATAGTTCCAGTTCAATGACATATACCATGTGGTTTATGTAATCTGATTTTGTTTTTCATGTATAATGAGTTAATCTTATCTTAGTCAAAAACTAAATGCACGTTAATAAGCTATTTGGATATAATAGTTTGGGTTTGGTAAATTGGACTGATTTGGGGTTGTTTCTTATTGCTAAATCCAATGGATATTGAAGTGGTGGTGTATGAGAGCAAGATCAAAGAGATGTCATCCAATAAGAAGAAGCACTGTGATTCATTAAGGGTCTATTTAACTGGTTCCTTGGTTGTTAGTTGTAATTCACACTTTTACTCATTGCAGGTTTTTCTGGTAGTCATGCAACAACGGTATGATCTATACTTGTATGCATCTCAAGACTGGCACAAGGAAAGAGGGTTGGGATAGTGCAGAGGTACTTCATGCTTATTTTTTGAACTAATTTTGTTTTCTTCAAAGAGAGGTCAGTTTCTTTCCGACCCATGTGCTACTAGATTTACTTTAAAGAGATGGTATTTTGTTAAGTGTATTGAAATCAAAATATGTCGTCTTTTTGCTTGTATATTTGGAGCATGAGGAGAGTTTATTTAACAAGTGTTTTAGATTTTCATGTATGACTGCTGACATATTTTGTTCTTCTAGATGCTATCTCTAATCTTCCCTATGGATGCTCTATATATCATATTTTGTCTGATCTGTTCGCTAACTCATTTCAGTTTATTAGCATTCATATTTTCATCTAATTGACCTACTGCTTTGTAGGTTACAGCCCATGAAGCTCAAGAGAAAATATCATATATAAAGCCTCCATAAGCAACATTTCAAAAATTTATGAGGACAATCAAATTTGGTAAGTGTATTATCTCTCAATTAAAAGAAATATACTTAGTATCATTATAGGTCTATGTTGTTGTAGTAGTATGTCCTATAGATTACATTATGATAAAAATGTAATAGGATAAATGAAATGTGAGTACTAGCACTGTGTTTTGTAAGAGTTTATGAATAGTTTGGATTCATATACGTGAAACAACTGAGTAGAAATTTGTAGAGAGAAAACTAAGTACAGGTTTGAGGAAGAACTGAAAATATCCTCTCTCAAAAGTATGCGCAATGAAATGATGATAAAATTGTGATTTCTTGATAAAGTTGTTAATTTAATAATTGTACGTACTTTGAGTCATTCTTTTTACACATGAGGTGTTAGTCTGGGGCTTGATTTAAGTCTGTTTTGACCTTGCTTATTTTCTGTAAACTAGAAAAAATGATGATGAGGAGGTGAAAATCCCGTGCAATGAGAAATATTTCGATTTGGCACACAATTATTTTGTGAAGGAAGAATCTTAGAAATTTTAAAGCCTCCTTGTGAGTTGGATCAATTCACTCGACTCCTCCTCCTTCAAGAGGAATTTGGAAATAATTCAATTGATGGAGAAAAGATTTCGGTTAGTAATGAACTTGATTTCTAATTGTTTTTATTTATTTTCTATTTTGTTGTGGGTCTCTGAAATCCTGTAAAAAATTTATGTAAACACAGAGAAGGATGAAAATGAGGAAATTTATACATAATTAACCTAATTTATTAGAAATTGCTACTTGTATTTGTTGTTGTGCTTTTTCTTTATTTAGTTATTCATTAAATAATCATACTTAAAAAAAGATAGCTTTGTTTGACATTGTGTTAAATGAAGGAAATAATTGGATGAATCTTCAATGTATGATGCAGTGGAGCTTGAAACTAGAACAGAAGGATTTGAAGAGAAAGATGAAAGAGGAAAAAGCACGTATTAAGGAAATTAGCTATCTTCAAATCCGAGTTTCTATTTATGTAGAGTAGGAAGGAAAAATAGCTTTCATATTGGTGCAAAAGTAGTGGAAATTCCATCTATGGTTGTGATCAGCACCTAAAGCACCACTCATGTAGATCAAATATTGCAGACTAACGGTTTAGGTTGGTTGCTCTCTTTTGTGTTATTGATTTAAATTCTCTTTCGTGATCTACATATATGAAGGTAATAAATTGTAAATCTACCCTACGAATGAATACAATACAATTGTAAAAGTTTCTAATTTTAGCGCTAATTTGAAGTGTATTGTATTTCCTTTGCTAGATGAATATGCATGGCTTCGACTAAATATACATAGTGCGAGTAACATTAAAATGAATAACCATAATTGGACAGAAAATTAGAGTAGCAAGTTTTGTAAAGAGTTTATTATCATCAGAAAACTTAAAGAGCAATTGGAAAGAGTATTTCAAGGAATCTGAATTCCAGTTCTAAGACAAGCCAGTTGGAGAATGATGTAAAGATTAATGAGGGGTGTGGAAAAAGAAGTGATAGGAAGAAGACAAGAAATATTATTTAGAGACAAGTCTTAGGGTTGGTAAGGTGCAGGAGACAGAGACAAGTTAGAGACAAGTTTGAGTGTTAGTAAGGTGCAGGAGACGGGACATTCAAGGGTGTGTAGAATCAGCAGCAAAGAAAGAGTTGTTACGCAACTGTAGATGAAGAAAGAGTTGTTATGCAAGTGTAGATGTTGAAAGTGTAGGAGGCAAGTGAGAGTTGGGAGATGTAAGTAGCAGGAGTCCAGTTTATGAGTAGTGATATAGATCAGAAGTTACAGAAGTCTGGAATGCTATCAAATGTGAGACTTCTTAATTATTTGATATTCTATTACGGCTTCTGGCGTGTGAGTGAGTTGATAGAATCAACAACCATGTAAAGATGAAAAAATATTGTTGGTGGTCCTGGGATAAGAAAATTACTTGAAATTGCAGGCAAGTCTTCATCTCCTTAAATTGATGAGATCGCTGGAAGAGAAAAGAAGAAAGTGGAAGAAAATTAGAATAGTATATTAAGTTGGAGCAGGAGGCATCCATAAATTTATGGAAAGGAAGTCAATACTCTATTCACCATTCTTATTTTTGAACTATACAAGAAAAGTAACAAAGTCTGTAGCTATCAAGTCAGTAGTATACAATTTCTAAGATACATACATACGTTGCCACATCTATCACAAAATTCTAAATGTTTCTTCTAAAAAGTAAATTTAAATTAATATTTAATTTTAAATATTTCGTTTAATAAATATATATATATAATATTATAATGTATTAACAAATTTGCATTTATATTTCATTATACTTAAAATACAAATAATTTAAAAAATAAAATTTTCAAATATTTATTTATGTTAATATCAAATTATAATATTTGAAAATTATTTATTAAAATCCATTTAATTATTATTTGATTTTTTTTATTTTTTTTCACACATCAAGTTAATTATCATTGCAATGGATTTATGTATATGATTAAAAAAAAAAGAGACCTAACCTTTGGAAGTTGTAGTAAATCAAGAGTAATAAAGGGATTGTTATTTCATATATAATTAAATTAAATTTTATAAAATAAATTAATTTATTTCGTAGATTTTTTATACCATTTGTATCTTTTTATAAATATTTATGATTAGCTTTCTTATCTAACACAAGAAAGGGAAAAAAAACTTCACTTTTAATCACAAAATTTTTAAGAAAAATAAAAGTTTGATTTAATAATTAATTATTTATTATTTTTTATTAAAACTAATTGTTATTAAAGTGATTATGTTTCAGATGTAATGATAAGTGTTTGTTTATTGTAGTGTGAAGTTTTATAGTTTAATTTGATTAATATTTTTTTCAAGATAATATTTTAAACCCTAGTAAAATAAAATATCATAATTCTTTAATATACAAACATATTGTCTAATACAAAGAACATCATGTAAGCCATTATATTTAATATTCTCTATAAAATTACAAGATTAAAGTTATTTTTAATCATATTAACGAGGATGAGAGTCATGAATTTTCACTCCACTTTCTTTAATTTTTTAATAGATTAGACCAGGTTTATAGTCACATAGTAAAATTATATTAGCAAACTAACTATATATTAATCATGTATTTTTTTAATTACATGAACAGCTGTTGATTTATAATGTATTTATAGTAGTTTAGTGTAAATCAAATATGAATCAACATTTTTTATCTACCGATTTTTAAGTTTACTGGATAGTTTTAAAAAATAATAATAATTTATATTAATCATTAGATTAATGTTAATTAAGTAATTTCAATATTATTTAAAATAATTGATAATTTTATTATATTAAATTAGTAAAATAAATTGAAAGTATATTCAAAGTAATTATTTAAATATATTATGGATATTTTATTAATGTTGATGTTGGGTGTAGTAATTTGGTTGTGGGAAATAGCAACCATGCTAATAAAAGGAGATTTTCGACTCATACTCAACTACAAAGTTTTTGAAATTTTTAAATATATTTTTTTATTTTTATTGATTATTTAACTATGGTTTTTCAAATTATTTTACATTGAAATTAGACTACCATTATCAACACATTACAAAAGTTTATATTACTTTAAAATAAATTGAAAATCATATCTAATACTTATATTTAAATGATAATGTTGGATAAATAATTACGTAATATTATAAATATTTTTTTATACTAATAACTACGAAATGTATCAAGTTACATTCATTTTTATCGAAAATGAATATTTAATTTTTATTCCTTCAGATGATTATCACAAACATTATAACACATGAAATGAACCAACTTGGCTAAAAAGTTGTAGAGACTATAAATACTTAGATCACACTTTCCTATAAAGGAATGGATATTAATATTATTATCTATTATCAAATAATTTAATATTTCAATAACTTTTAATTTATAATATTTATATTGTAAACCCATCTTTAATTTTTAAATAAATTTATTATGAATTTTAATAAATAACAATATCATCAACAAGTAAACATTTGTAAAGGTCATTTCCCGTGCAATGCACGGGTATAAACCCTAGTTTACAATATTCAAGAAGTGACATAAAATCACAATGATATTGAATACTTTTTTATTGGATAAAAAAACTAATATAATATATCCACTATTTTGAATGATTATATATGGCCAATTTGAATCTAAAAATATAATCTAATTTGTAACTTTTTTTTTATTGGTTTAATCCTTACAATTTAATAATTTTCTCATGCTAATTCGAATTTTTTTTTTTCCGAAAATTAGGAGTCCATATTATAGGTGATAGCAAGAAAAAGCTATACAGCAGTACATCTCACTGCAATACAGTGCGATAAGGTGCGATATAGTGTAAATTCGTGAGATATCGTGCACTACCACAATACAACACACAACAACACAGTATAACCAACACCTAGTACACCACACATTGGAAACAAATAATATTTTAAGAAAAAAAACCCAATCTAAAATTGTTAAACCCAAAGGTCTAAACACTTCACTCTGTTGTCGGCTCTGTCCAAAGAAAGGTTGATTGAGTTTAGTCGAGCAAGCTGAAAATGGTTTTGAGAGGCATGCAATTTCATGAGTGTGACTGGTCCACATTATATCAAAACAGATGTGTATCGTCTCCAAGCTATCTTGAACAATTCCAGTCAGAATGAAAACTCCAACAACAACACATGCAAAGACACGAAACATCCGACCCCAAACCGAAATCTGCCATCCAAAGTTTGATCAGATCTCGATAGGTGATGGAGTTGGTGAGAAAAAACCAGATCTGCTTTTCAAGCTGGAGAGTAGACTAGATCCACCACGAGTTTCACAAAGGAAGAACTAAAAACAAGAAATAAAAAGTACTAGTAAAAGAATTAAAACCAACTGGAGATGGGTAGAACCCCCTTCCGTTGGTCGGAAATTATTTTGAGGAATGTGTTGTTGAGAGAAGGCGGAGAATTTTTCTCGAAAGAGAAACACAATTGAAGTGTAAAGCCAATTTTTTACTAATGAATGCACTATTCTAAAAAGAAAAAGAGATTTCGAAAGATCCATTGAGCACTTAAATACACATAAATATGGAACTAATTAGTATTAATAAAAATAACCCAAGAGTCCAAATAAATAATAATAAATAAAAATATTAGTGCACTTAATAGGAATTAGAATTTTTACCATGGAAAATTTTTCTCACATCCTTTTATATTTATAAAGTATTAAACAAAACAACTTGGGCTATAAAAATCATAAGGAATTTTTTATAACTGTTTTTTTTTTTTAATTTTTTTATAAGCTAATAAAATTATATTATTAGATATTATTTGTTCATGGATGAAAATTCATATTTGGAAAAATACATCTTCAAATAAAATTATTTATGATATTATTTTCAAGAGAAAATATAAAAAGTTTTATTTCTTATTTCTTATTTATTTTTGTTGAACCTATAGGCGTATTAAGCTATTAACATACATAAATAAGCGGAAACAAGTAACGAATGATTACTGTCAATCGGTCGGCGACAAATCTCTTGAAACACCACTCTAATCACCGGTTAAGAACCCCAACGAGATCAAACGCAGAAACTACTTCTCTTCAACTCTTGGAAACCTTTCAATAGGTTTCACTTTGCAAATACTATTTGCAATTTAACGTTTCAGAATGCTCTGAGATGGGATGATTGAAGAGTGAAGAAGAGGACTCTATTTATAGTAGTTCATAGCTAGTTCACTTGAACTAGAACTGATTTGAATTCAAATAGGAATTCTTATCAGATTACAATATTGCTATGCATTACTTAATGGACAAGTGACTTGGGCTGGGCCTATGTTGGGTAGACCAATCACACATGTCCAATGACCCCAAGCCCACTTCAATATAGGGCTTGGGCTAATCCAAAAAAGCCCCAAGTCCAACATTCTCCCACTCACACAAGAGAGGCACAGCCCACGACGGACCGTCAAGACTTAAACAGAGAAAACACGCGTCGATCGATCAATTGGTTTTATACAACCGATGTGACCAAATGAACCAGTTTCTTCTATAAAGAAGAAAAATCTTGAAATTCACTTCATATCCCAGACTACCATGATTTGAATTCACTTCAGACATGTTCGGTCCCAAACGAACCAATGTTCTGAAAACTTCGAAGTACTTCTAATCACTGTTGTGTTTCCAAGAACCATAGTCCGCTAGCGTGTGATTTAAATAGTGTGAAAACAATTAGAGTCTTCCAATTCGCTCTTGTCCCAAAAGTCGATGGAAGTAACTGATATCACAGCCATGTCACATAGGCCACATTTACCGTAACCATAGAAAGACACGCCAATGACACAGTCATTACCCTAACACTTCGGATACAAAAGAGATTGTACTAAGGATAAATAAATATGGGACATTGCACGATAAGGAGTAGGGACTGTTCTCAAACTTATCTCTCATAGGGTCAACTTATAACTCGCACGGTATAAAAGCATGCGCGACAATGAACCTTGCCTCTACATTAGGCGCGTATGTCTATTATGATAGTTCATTGTCCGGACGATAGCACAAAGCTATTCCTCAGACTTGATCACTCCCAGTTTCCAAGTGCGATAACTCAAAAGTCTAGTCCGGCTGGTCAAGTCTCATGATTGTGGTTCTCATGAGTGATTCTCAATCCATTTTGGAGAATCTCATCTTGACGACAACGTCAAGGCAATCATTTTATACACCCGTATTTGTTCATGAAACTCCTATTCAGAACACGAGTGTATAGATCTCATCTTGCATTATCACCGGATAATTAAGGCAACTGCGCATGCAAGTGCGCAAGTCTCTCAAACCCGACGACATACTCTCGGATGAATTAACTCTCTATATGCCAGAAACAAATGAAGATAAACAATTATCACTAAAACATAGACATAACAATCCAAGACATTATAATCTACGTAGCCCCAAAGACCTAGAATGCTTGACAAAAACATCTCTAGTTATAGCCTTTATAAATGGGTCTGCTACCATATCATGTGTAGATATATATCTGACTGTTACATGCTTCTTTGTCACTATATCCTTGACAAAGTGGTACTTAGTCTCTATGTACTTAGACTTACTGTGATACTTAGCATCCTTAGTGTAGGCAATAGTTGCCTGACTATCATAATATACAGTGACTAGCTTTGGCTCACTCTCAGCTAGGTTAAGGTCATCTAAAATCCTTTTGAGCCAAATAGCTTCCTGCACAGCCACCGAGCAAGCTACAAATTCTGCTTCCATGGTGGACAATGCTATGCAAGTCTGCTTCTTGCTACTCCAGGAGATTGCTCCATGACTCAGAATGAAGGCATAACCGGAAGTTGACTTCCTCTCATCTAAGTCGCCACCCTAATCAGCGTCAGTGTAACCCACTAGATGGCTTTCACCACCTCGGTAATATAGAGCATAATCTGAGGTTCCTTTTAGATATACTAGAATTCATTTCACAGTAATCCAATGCTTTTGTCCTGGATTAGACTGATACCTGCTTACCAATTATACTGCATAACAGATATCGGGCATTGTACACAACACAGCATACATCAGGTTGTCGATGGCATTTGCATATGGAACTTTCTGCATCTTCTCACGCTCTTGCGGAGTTTTAGGGCACATCTCAAGACTCAAAGTCTGCCCTTTTGCAATGGGTGTGTCCATAAGCTTGCAACTAGCCATATGGAAACGTTCAAGGATATTTTGAATGTAGAGCTCTTGCGATAAAGTCGGTAGCCTCTTACTTCAATCCCTCGATATCTTGACTCCTAGTATATAGGCAACCTCACCCATGTCCTTCATCTCAAAAGTTGTCGATAACCAGTTCTTCGTTGACAATAGAATGTCCTTATTGTTATAAGCCAAGAGAATGTTGTCTACATATAATAACAGTAACACAAAACCGTCACTGGACTTCTTCACATAAACACAATGGTCTTCTTGTGTTATTTGGAAACCATATGACAACACCGAGTCATGGAATCTCAGGTACCATTGCCTGGAGGATTGTTTGAGTCCATAAATGGACCTCAAGAGTTTACACACTTTCTTTTCTTTGCCATTAGTTATAAAACCCTCAGGCTATTCCATGTAAATCTCTTCCTCCAGTCCTCCATTGAGGAAAGCAGTCTTGACATCCATTTGATGAAATTCCAAGTCCATATGTGCGACTAAGGCCAAGATTAGGCAAATGGAAGTGAATCTCACTACAGGTGAGAACGTTTCCTCATAATCTTTGCCCTCTTGTTAAGTATAGCCTTTCGCCACCAATCTTGCCTTGTATCTCTAGATCGAACCATCAACCTTCCGTTTAATACGAAGGACCTATTTATTTCTGATGGCTCTATGTTCTGGTAGTAAGTCTACTAAGTCCCAGACATGGTTACTTTTCATCGATTTCATTTCATCTTCCATAGCTTTCATCCATAGATCCTTAGTAGGTGAATTGAGAGCTTCTTTCATGTTATTTGGTTCATCACCATCGTGTGAAGCCATCATGAACGTTTCCCCTTCAATCTCATAACGTCTTCGGGGAATGGGGACTCTTCTACTTCTTCAAGTCCATGACTCAGGCATCGAAGGATCAGGAATCTGTGTACTCCCACTGTCATGTACCAGTTGAGCTGATTCTTCAGGCACTTGTTCACTCCCACTAGAATTGATATCCATCTGTGAAGAAACTAAGTCCTCTAATTTGTTTTGTTCAAACAAGGAAGTCTCTCTTTCTACTTAACCCCTCTTTGAGAATTCATTCTCAAGGAACACAACATCACGTGACTCTAATTCAGAAATGGTATCATCTGAATTTTCTCCTATCAGTACATATCCCTTAGATTGCTCGGGGTATCTTATGAAAATACATCTTTTACCCCTCACACCTAGCTTCCCATATGGGCTAGAAAGATCATGTACATAACACGCACACCCCCAAGGTCGCATATAGGAGAGGTCAGGTAGTCCATAACTCATAGGGTGTAGTTGTCACTGATTTCATTGGAACCTTATTCAATATGTGGGTCGCTCTCAGAAGTGCATCTCCCCAATAAGATATCGGGAGATTTTCTTGTGCCATCATCGATCGTACCATTTGTAACAGTGTTCTATTACTCCTCTCGGCAACTCCGTTTTGCTGATGGGTCTTAGGAATAGTCAACTGTCTCACTATACCTTTCTCCTGACACAACGTCTTAAATTTTTCAGATAGATACTCTCGGCCTCGGTCAGTGCGTAGCACTTTAACAGTCCTATCTAGTTGATTCTCCACCATAGCCAAAAATTTTCCAAAGCAATCTAAAGCTTCAGACTTATGGGAGATTAGATAGACTATACCGAAACGAGTGAAGTCATCTATGAAGGTAATGAAATATGATGCACCACTTCTAGCCCTAACATTCATAGGTCCACTTATATCTGAATGAACTATTTCTAAAGGAAAAGGGGCCCTATTTGCCTTTCTAAAAGGTTTTCTAGTGGCCTTTCCAGCTAGACAATAATTACAGGCTGGCAACTCGATCTTATTATAAGATCCTAAAATCCCCTTTTTTGCCAACCTGTTCATTTTATCTTGTCCTATATGACCAAGTCTAGCATGCCAAGTGGAAATATCAATATCACCAGATGTAACAAGAGTAAAACTAGTATAATTATCGACATAAGAAGGGTTCTCATAATTATCAATGCAAAGATAAACAAATCCATTAGCCATTCGTCCAGAACCAATAAAAACAGTCATAATACAAACTCAAAACTTTTGATTCAAACACTAGTTTATATCCAAAAGTCATCAAAATAGAGACCGAAACGAGACTACGTCTAATCTCAGGAGCTTAGAGGACATCATGTAACAGTAAAAGGTGGCCACTTTGCATCCTCAGTTTGCAAGTGCCGATCCCTTTTACTTCAACTCGTGAGTTGTTCCCCACATATATCCATCTAGTACCATGCGATATGCATTGGTACTCTACGAACGCTCCTCTGTCTCTAGCTACATGATCGGTTGCCCCTGAGTCTACAATCCACATAGAATAAGACTCGGCAAGCAAAAAGGTGCTAGAAACAAAAGCATTAGACATATTAAGATCATAATAGGATACCTCTTTCTTCAGCTCGGTACAATCACGAGCGAAGTGTCCCATCTTATTACAATTGTAACACTTGATCTTGCCTATGTCTCTCTTCTACCCCTTTCCACGTCTAGCCTTCTTTCGAGGGTTTTTGGTCCCCGGGCTTATTAGGATTCTTCGAATCCTTATCCTTCTTGCTGCCCTTATTACCCCTCTTGCACTTGGCATTATTGCCCCTACGCACATTAGAATCAACCATGTAAAGCTGACTAGAGGATTTAGCCGCCTCTAGGTGCTCGTCCTCAAGTTCTACATGACGGGAGATATCATCAAACGTTTTGATGTTATCATTATGTGTCATGTTTATCTTCATGTTTTCCCAATTATTTGGGAGGGACCTTATCACTGCCTGCACTTGTTGCTCATCCGTTAGGACATGACTTGCTCATCCGTTAGAACATGACCGGCTGATTTCAATTCGTGGATCATGTTAGCCATCTCACGAAGATGTTGGCGTAAAGTATGATCACCGCGCTTGCGATAAGTATCAAACTTAATCGTCAGCCGTCGGAGCTTGGTGGTTGCTGGACTGGATAAGCACGTCCATAAGGAAGCGTTGGCATCATCATTTGAGGAAGTTCAGGAGACAAAATGTAGACGATGGTCGGTGCAAGGTGCCTATTCGGATACTGTGCAGCCCTCTCAGTGGGGACCCAGAAGTCGTTGTCCACAACATAACCATATCTATGAACGATAACCTATGCAAAACAATCAAAATGCACCTGCCATAAGCATGCAAACGACATTAGAAAAATAAATAATAAATTAAAAAAATGCCTTCGTAAGTAGAAAATAATATTTTAAAAAATTTTCCACAAAATTGCATGCTAAACAACTCAACAATGGCATAAAAGGTTAGACATAAATAAAATAAAAAACCAGAAATTTTGGGAAAAAAATATATTTTTTTTAAAAAAAAAATATTTTTTTCTGTCGCCAGCGGCGGCGCGTGGCTGTCACGTGCCGCCGGATGTCGGCGTTTGGCCGGCAATGCGCCGGCTAGGGCGGCTTGCCTGCTGCACACGCTGGCGACATGTGGCGAACCCAGGCGCCGCCGTGTGTCGCTACAGCGTCAGCTGCACAGTCAGCCTTTAGAGTTGACGTGACTGCCACACAGGCGACCACGTCACCGCTGACATGTGCGTCATATGACGCTCTTTGTCAGCGGGCCCAATCATTAAAAAAATGCTGACGTGGTGGCACGTCAGCGCTGACTGGGCGCTGACAGGCGAGCCACGCCACCCCTGCGAGCCACAAGCGCCTGACGAGCGAGTGTGGTCCACGCGCCGCCTTGCCGTCGTACGACAGCGGTCAGGGTAGTCGCCGTTTTTCTCCTTCGCCGCCCTCTTTCCAGCCGTACTGTCGATTGTCGTCTTCGGGACTCGGTCGTCTTCGGAACTCCGGTCGTCGGCGGTGAACTTTACTCTCCGCTGTTGTGACTTGGCATTGTTCTTAAAATAGTAAACCATTAGTGCTGATTGGGTCTGATTCTTTCGAATCTGTCCCCAATCTTCGGAAGGTCATAACTCCTTCGTTTCTTATCAAAAAAATTCATATTATATATCAACGGATTCGTTATTCGAAGACAAATCCAACGATATATAATTTGCATATGGAAAAAAATCGTGTAATTAATTAAAGACAAAAAAAGCCACGAAAATCACATGCAATATTCAATTTCGAGCACTTAGTTTACGTTCTATTCATAAAAAATAACAATGGCAGAGTAACTACGACCAACAACAGTAATAAAGACATGCTCTGATACCAATGTTGAACCTATAGGCATACTAAGCTATCAACATATATAAATAAGCGGAAACAAGGAACGAAAGATTACTGTCAATCAGTCGGCGGCGAATCTCTTGGAAACACCACTGTAATCACCGGTTAAGAACCCTAACGAGATCAAATGCGGAAACTACTTCTTTTTAACTCTTGAAAACCTTTCAATAGGTTTCACTTTGCAATCACTGTTTGCGATTTAACGTTTCAAAATGCTCTGAGATGGGATGGTTGAAGAGTGGAGAGGAGGACTCTATTTATAGTAGTCCATAGCTAGTTCACTTGAACTAGAACTGATTTGAATTCAAATAGGAATTCTTATCAGATTACAATCTTACTATGCATTATTTAATGGACAAGCAAGTGACTTGGATTGGGTCTATGTTGGGTGAACCAATCACTCAGGCCCAATGGCCCCAAACCCACTTCATTATAGGACTTGGGCCAATAAAAAAAGTCTCAAATCCAACAATTTTTTAATTTAAAATTATATTAAAATTGATAGAAGTGCATGAAAATGATAAAGTTATCCTTATTATAAATAATTTAATTAAATCAATATATTCAATATAAATTGTTTGGGGTTAATTAAATAATAGATTGAAAACAGTTTTAAAAAATGAAGAGGAAAATAAAATTTTAGGTTGCCTGTACAGTTTCGACAGCCATAACAGAGTAGACAGTTATTTTGCTTTTATTCAATCTGCCACATATAGAACGTGTGGATTAATTTTCAATTTGTATCCAACTAGAAATTGAATCTGGGTTAGTCATGCAACATCAAGTCACATGGGAATTATTTAAAAAGATACCTTGAACCATACCAAGATTGCTTTTATAATTCTGAATTATTGGATTGATAAGATAAGAGACACACTTGGCACATGGACTCATGAGCTGTGACCAATTGGAATCTTTCTTCAAATTCCAGTGTCCATATATATCACATGATCATATAAGGTAGGTTTTATTTTGTAAGGAAAGTTTTTACGTCTATAGAATGAAAATACATCTTAGAAATACTCGCTCCAACTAAATAAACTTGTATACATCCTACCATAAATACTAAAAAGTCAAAGTGGTAAATTTGAAATAAAAAGATTATCCAATTCATATGATAGTGCACATCCATCTAAATTTGTATCATGCATTATTAAATAACAAAACACATTTTCATTATCACTTTTACTTTATTTGATATATATAATTATTTCAAAATAAATCTAATGTAAATTTCATTACGAAAGAAATTATAAAACGTTTATAATAATGAGATTGGTACCGAATATAACTTTGACCAAAGACAGAGCTAGCAATTTGATATTAAGGGCTGAATGAAATATGTCGTCCAAAAATAAAATTATATTTATAAATAAAAATATTACATAAATTTAATATATTATTAGAAAGATCAATAACAGCTATATAAATTAAAACAGAATACGCCACTCTTTCAGATCTCGAAAATCATCTATAATTGAGTATAAATATTAAAATTCTCAGCGATTTCCCTCTCGATATATACTATCAAAGAATTTGTTAAGAAGTCATCCTCAATCTTATTGCGAAGCCGTGTCTTAACAATTTGCATAGTTGAAAAAGATCTTTCGGTTGTAGCAGTTCACACAGGAAGAGTAAGCACAAACACAGTAATTCTATAGACAAGTGGTTAAATATCTAATTTTGTTGCCTTTACTAACCATTCACACAATTCTGAAATAGTTGATAATTGTTTGAATGCATCAGTTTGAGCTATGTTGAGCTCATAATCACTAAGTTGTGTCTTAAAATGCGACTTCTCATAATCAATGAAATGATCTGGATAAAATTTGACTGCTAAATTGTAGATATAATCAATTTTGAACAATTCACAACCATTACGAGGTTCCAAAGTTATACTAAGATTTTGTAGTTCAATTACTTGGTCGCTAAATCGGTCAATTAGCTCTTGTAGTTGAGAATCAATTGTAGAATAAAAGTATCGACCTTATAAAATTGTCCAATTATATAATTTTCTTATGAATGGCGATCTCGACCTCGACCTCGACCTCGTCTTGAATCTAAGGAGCATTCATATCCATAACGTTTATATTGTGAGCTTTACAGAAAGAAGAAACATTGTCGAGTAACTCATTCCATACAGCATCCCTTAAATTTTGTAAAAGCTTCTTACTATATGAAACTAGTTGCATTGCATTTATGATATCTTAAGACTTTCGTTGTAAAGCTTGATATAGTGAATTACTGATCTTTAAAATATCTTGCATCAGATGCGAAATAAAGATAAATTCAAAAGTAGTCATTACTTCATAAGTTGCATTAGCTTCTGCTCGTTGAGAACTGGTTGCTCCGTCATCAATAATATTAATCAAAACTGTACATGTCGCGCTGAAAATTTTTATAAAGCTTGAAATAGCCCTATAATGAGAACTTCATTGAGTATCACCAGCTTTTTGCAATGTGCCAAGCTGATTAAGACTTCTTCTGCTTTCAATTCCATGATTTTCGATTAAAAAGACTATATCTTCCATTTGAGCTTGTTTAAATTCCTCATTACGCTTGCTAGAGACACCAATATTATTTGAAATTGCAAGTAAATTAGTGAAAAATTTGTGAACCAAAATTACCTCTTTGGCGGCTGCAACTAAAGCTAACTGCAATTAATGAGTAAAACAATGAATATAGTAAGCATATAGAGAATCCTTTTAAATCAAAACTTGTAGTTCATTCCATTGACCGCGCATATTACTTACTTCATCATAGCCTTGTCCACGGATATTTTTTATTTCCAAATTATAAGAAGATAATGCATAACCTTGTCCATGGATATTTTTTATTTCCAAATTATAAGAAGATAATGCAGAATATATTGTTGTTTTCAAAGTCAATGCTGTAGTATCTAAGACATGAATAAGCCCAAAAAATGCTCTCGAAGAATACATTTATTATCAACAAATCTTAACACGATGGTCATTTGTTCCTTCTTTGATTCATCACGAGCTTCATCGACAATTATACAAAATTTTGTATCTATAATTTCCTTACGAATCGCATTTTTCACTCGAGTAGCAAGAACTTGTAAAATCTTCTTTTGAATATCAGACGAAGTGTAAAAGGAATTTTTTTGTGCTTTATCCAACACAGCTTCTTTAAATTTCTGATCATATGAAGCTAACATTTGTAATAGTTCGAGAAAGTTTCCTCGATTTGTTGAAGTCACTCTTTCATCATTATCTCTGAAAAGGGCATCCTTGAAGTGCAATCCATCAAACAACATCAACTAAAGTTCTCACTCTAAGTCTATTTTCTATAATTTCTTGGGATGTGTATTTTTCAAGAAATCTTTCTATATGTTGAGGTTGATTTCTCAAATATCTACAAGCAGTTTTAGCAATCTTGTGAGAGGTCATGCGATCATGATCTTTTCTTGCATGAGTTAAGAAAGCACAATTTTTTCCATCCTTAACTTTTTTTCCAATTTTTGAATCCATTAACAGTGAAAGCAGTTCCATTGGAAAAAAGAAAACATGGCAAACCATAAGCAGCATCACTATTTGGAGAATATCCCAACCATGTGGGATATAATTGAAACCAAGAATATTGGAAGTTACGTTGATGAGAACTTGGTCCTGTTTTTGGATAATTTTTAAGCTTCGGTCGGTATGACCCTAACTTTATGTAAGTTCGACAAATTTCATCACGTAAATTAAGAGGATAATCTTTTATTTGTGGACACACTCCTGAGCCACGCTCCAAAGAATTGGAACCTATATTATCAACATCGATTGTTTGAGATTCTGTAGATCGATTAACAAAATCTTGGTTCTCACTGGGATTTGTTAGTATACTTGATCTATTTTTGGAAATCGGAATATTAATAATGTTGTTTGATGGAGAATTTGAAGATGAGTCAGATGGTGTCCCGGATGAACTACTTTATGATGTTCTAATTCTTTTAAAAATTCCATCAATTCTTGATTGTTTCTTCGTCTAAACAACAAAAATTAGATAATACTATTAGAAGGAATGTTAATTTGTATGATTAAACTTAATATGGTATCTAATTTATAAAAAAAATTTCTCCAAATCTAAAAAAAATAATAGGAAACTAATTTTAAAAAAGAATATATATATATATATATATAAAAAGGAGAACTCTCAAACGGGCCCCACACAATAATGTGGGGGTCTTGAGAGTTCTCTGTTAGGTAGAAAAACATAAAAAATGAGATGTTTTGATATTTGAAGACTTTTAGCGAATCAAATGATGACATGTGTGTTTGCTTCTTCTTTTTTTTTAAATTACTTTATTCTCTCATTAATTCTTGAAATCCTTCATTTCGTTTTCCACTTTTAATGGCAAGTTTTTGTTTTAATTCAAAAAGCATATGGTAAGAATATTCTAAAAAGATGTTTAAAATTATTAAATTTATATTAATTATATGTCTTTTTCATACATTATAACGACTTTTCATATTTTTATTCGTTATTATTTATGAACGTCTCTCTATTTATACTTTGTCCATTCTCAACAAAACAACAAATTGAAATTGCAATCAGTTGTGAAAATTGGTAATTATTCGCTTCCTCTCATTTTTCTAGGCAAATGTTTGTGTTTCTATTTTGTCTTTTCTTCCTATGAAAACCAACCAATTGCAATGTAAATTAGATACTCTTCAATGATTTGTTTATTATAATATATATATATATATATATTCTTCTAATTTTATGTTAGTTTTAATTTTGTGTTATTGATATATAGATTATTGTTATTATTTTGGAAGTTGTACTTTTCAATGATTTATTTATTATAATATATATATATATTTAATACTCTTTTGTTTTTCGTTTTAGTTTCACATGCAGCAAAGATGTTGATTGCTAAGTCCAGGTGAGTTGTCATGTAGTTCTCTTTGATATATTTTTCAATATTATTATATTTTTATTTATTTATTTTTTAATTTTGTAATAAGATTTGCGGAGTTTCAATTTTCAATCAATTTTCTGTAGGTAAATAAAATTTTATTTTCTTTCAATTTATTATTTTCTAATGAAGTTAAATATTAAAAAAATATGAAACTTGAAAAAAAAATTAAAATGAAAAAGTTACTTTTTTATTGTCAATTAAATTAATAATCTTTGATGTTTTCTATTTGCTAATTTAATAGTTTTTTTTCACTTATATATAAAAACTAGAATTTCGAACCCGTGCAGTACGCATGGGTGTTAAAATATATGTTTATAAATATACATTAAACATTTATTTTGAAAATTCTCGCAAACAATAAATAATCAAATGTAAAGTCTTTCGCAAAACGAATAATATATCACAGAATGTTCCGATCAACCGACAATAAAATAGAAAACAATAAAAGAAAATGAAATTCAAGAGATGGAAAAAAAAGACTAAGCAGATCTAATTGGATATGAATCTCTTTCCAATCTTAGTCATTTGTGTTATTGAGATCAAATCATGCAAAATTGAGTGAACTTATTATGAATCTCACTTATTCTTAATTTTTTTGGTGCGACTCGCAGTGAAATACCTTTCATCAAAATCAATACTTATATTAGTATTTGCAATTTTATTACTTTAAGAAAAGAAAATGTAATTATTCAACTTATCAAATAAATTACATGAATTTTGTGTTATAAAACATTTAGTTTGTACCTTTATCAAGTGCTTGGGAAGGCTTATTTAGATACAAATTTGGTTATGATTTTCAGTACTACTCTAAGCTCATCTAAAATAAGTATTTTTTAGACCTTTAATATTAGTTGTTCGGGATAATCAACATATAATTGACTGTGCATGAAAATAGGTCTTTTGAGATAGAGACCTACATTATTTAGATATTAACTCCGACTCTTATGTTATGATTTTTACAAATGATACTGAGATAGAGAATTGTCCCATCTTAAATTTAAACGGTAATATCGAATCCCACAACATCAATGTAAGTTACAGTATCAGCATCTTCTACCCAAAAGTTAGACCTTGAATCACCTTAACTTCCAAGACTCTATGGATGATGATATTGATTGGAGTCTGATATTATTAGTCAGTATCAGAATCATGTAGTACTCCTAGAGAAATGAAGAATTTATCGTTGCATTTAGCACTTGACTTCTAATACCTTTTGTATAGCAAGCAGAATCTGCCTAAATTCTCCTCCTAAAACAATAATCTTGCCACAAATAGTAGGTTTTCATTTTCGGGGTCAACTATTATCATCAAGTCCTTCAATGTCAAAGTTTACTACCCTGAAGCAATGCTTGTGTACCATTGGCGCCTCATCCTATATGATTAGTTTTGCTTGTGCACCATTGACGCCTTATCAAGTCCTTCAATGTCCTGTATACTGCCCCGAAGCAATGCTTATGCACCATTGGAGCCTCATTCCATATGATTAGTTTTGCCATTATAAGCAACTCGGCCTTGTGGCTTCCAAGATGGATGTTATATATTGAATCTACAGTAAGAGTTAACAGGATGGAGGATATCGAATGTGCAGCCTTTCAATATCTTTGAATGTCTTGTCTACTACCTCGAAAAAATGCTTGTGTACCACTGGTACCTCATCCCATATGATTAGTTTTGCCTTTATAAGAAACTCAACCTCGTGGCTTCTAAGAGAGACGTTGCACGTCGAATCTTCAATATGACGGAGAATGTCAAATGCGCCGTCTTTCCTCTAGGAAGTAGAAGTGAAGCAATTCCACTTGGGAATGACGTCAGTATAATTTGATTCTGCAATTTTAGAGTCGAAACTAAACCTATCCACACAAAAGTCTATCATGTACCTCCGTAGATACAAATCTCTTTTTCCATTGCTCACGTCATCCATAATCATGTTATACACAAGTTTTTGTTCATTTGTTGTATTATTCACAATATTATCATTATCACTTTTCAATTTTAAAAACTTAAAATTGAATTCAAAAGCTAAAATATTTTAAAACTTTATTGTAATCTGTAGCGGCAATTACATTTTAATTGTGCAAAAGACACCCATGCTTTAAAGGTTGATATGAAAACTAATTAAATAAAAATCTCATTTATATGGTAGTGGCGGGAATAATTAGTGAGTTATGCTTCCGATGTGGGATAACAATAAGTTGAAATATAACTTATAGTAAAAAAAATATATATATTTTAAATGACAAAATGATATGATGAATTAATTAATACTTATGTGTTAATATGTAATTTAATATAAAAATGCTTACGAATTGTTTTATTATAACGCCACTTATCATCACGTGTTTAATTCGTTTTATTAAGTTTCTCATTTTATTATAATAGAGATATTATAATATTGATTTTGGGTTTTTAAAATTAAATCCAAATTATTAAATATTTTAATTTTTTATTAAAATCTACAGCGGCAAGTACCTTCTAGTTGTACAAAGGGCAACAATACTTTAAAAGTCGATATGAAAAATAATTCAATAAAAATGTCATTTATATAGTAGTGGCGAAAATAATTACCGGTAACGCTTCCGATATGGGATAATAATTAGTTGAAATATTAAATATAGTAGAAAAAAATAATATATTTTGAATTACAAAAATAACCTAATGAATTCATTAATACTTACGTGTTAATATTTAATTTAATATAAAAAAGCTTATGTGTTATTTTTTAGAACCCCACTTGTCAGCACGTGGTTAATTCACTTGGTTAGGTTTCTCTTTATTTTTTTCTTTTTTCTTTCTTTTTTTAATAATAGAGATAGAGACAAAGATAGAAAAGCTTCTTATTTATTTTGTTTGTATTGGATTAATTCAATTTTTAAGAATGAATTGATTTGATTTTTTAGATGATATGATTGCGATTATAAAATAATTTATTTATTCACATTTTTTATTTAATTAAAAAAATATAAAACATATTTGGTTGAACTTCTTCTTTTGAGAAGATCATAAGTAAATTTTAAGTTTAACCAAACATATACTATAATATATATATATATATATATATATTTATTTATTTATTTATTGAAAAAAAACGTCTATTATTATTATATATAATAATATAGATTTTGAATTCATGTCAATTTTAAAATTTTAAAATTGAATCCAAAAATGAAAATGATATAAACTCATATTTAAACATCTAGTGTCAAGTAGCTCTATTTAATTTACGAATGTGGGAACTAATTAAACGAAAACCTCTTTATACAGTGGTGGAGAAAATAATCAGCGAGTTATATTTCCGATGTGGTATACAATCTATGTTGCACAGACACTGACACGCGGACACGGACACGGGACACGATACGGTTTCGACACGGCTACCTAAATTAATATTAAGATAATATATAATAATATTTTTATATTAAAAATACAGGTAAATATTTATATACCTTCTACACAATAGTTAGATAATATATGCATTTATTTTTTAACCTTAAAAAATACGATCGATGATATAAATTCATAAATGTTGTTAAATCACCAACATTCACCTTTCAATATATAAAATTATTAGAGTTTTAATTTTATTTTAAGCGTTTTAAATTGACAAGTGACAAATCGACATTTTTTAAGGAAAAATATAAAATAAGATAATTAATTAATAATAGTTAAAAGTGCCGGCTATATATAAGACACACATGAAGAAGTGTGTCGGACACATGTGTCCAAATTTTTAATTAATTAATTATTTATTTATTTAATGGACACGGTTTGGACACGGTATCGGACAATTAAAGTGTCCGAAACGTGTCCGACACGACATTCCCAGATTTACAGAAGTGTCTGTGCACCATAGTATACAATTAGTGTAAATGAAATATATAGCTGGAAAATATATTTTTTTTTAAATAGAAAAAAAAAATTATTAGAATTTATTACAGAATTTCACGTGTTTAATTCATTTGGTAAAGTTTCTCTTTTTTTATAATAGAGATAGAGAAGGTTTCTTCTCTTTTTTTATTTTTATTTTTATAATAGAGATAGAGATAGAGAAACTTCTTATTTATTTTGTTTGTATTGAATTGTTTCGCTTTCTGAGAATGAATTAATTTGATTTTTGTGATGATATGATTGCCATTATAAAATAATTTATTTATTCAAATTTTTAATTTAATAAAAATAATTTTATAAAACATGTTTGGTTGAATTTCTTCTTCTAAGAAGATGATAAGTAAATTTTAAGTTTAACCAAATATATACTATTATATATATATATTGCAAAAATAAAAATAAAAATAAACTTCTATTATTATTATTATATATAATAATAATGTAGATTTTAGATTCATGTCAATTTTAAAATTGAATTCAAAAACTAAAATAATATATACTCATATTTAAACCTCCGATAGCAAGTAGCTCTATTTAATTTACCAAGAGTACCCATGCCTTAAAAGTCGATTTGAGAAATAATTGAACGAAAATATATTTATATAGTGGTGAACAAAATAATCAGTGAGTTATGTTTTCAATGTGGTATATCAATTAGTGTAAATATAATATATAGTTGGAATATAATTTTTTAAAATAAAAAAATTAAATATTAGAATTTATTATAGAATTTGTGCAAAAAGAGTGGAATTTTTTCATCTATTGGGTGAATTACACTTACCTATTAAAATGTCGAAATAATCAATTTAGCTAATTAAATTTAAAGACTAAAAAGGTAATTTAATAGAAAAATATGACGTGTTGTTTTTTTGGAGCACCACTTGTCATCACGTGGTTAATTTACTTGGTTAGATTTCTTCTTGAATTATAATAGAGATAGAGATTTTATAATATTGATTTTGGGTTTGTATCAATATTAAAAATTTAAAATTTAATCCAAAAATCTAAAATAATTTAAACTTTTCGTAAAACCTATAGTGGCAAGTAAATTTAAATAGTTAAAAGGACACCAATGTCTTAAAGGTTGGTATGAAAACTAATTCAATAAAAATCTCATTTACATAGTAGTGGCGAAAATAGTTAGTGAGGTATGCTTCCGATGTGGGATATTAGTTAGTTGAAATATAACATATAATATTAGAAAATTAAAATAACATATATTTGAATAACAAAATAACCTAATGAATTAATTAATATTTATGCATTAGTATGTAATTTAATGTAAAAATGCCTACATGTTTTTTTATAGCGTCACTTGTCAGCGTATGGTTAATTCGCTTAGTTAGGTTTCTCTGAAGAAGAGATATTATTTTATTATAATAGAGAAGTGATATTATTATATTGATATTGGGTTTGTATAATATTTAAAAACTTAAAATTGAATCCAAAAATCTAAAATATTTTAAACTTTTATTAAAACCTACCGCGACATGTATTTTTTAATTGTACAAAGAGCATTAATGTCTTAAAGTTAGATATGAAAACTAATTCAATAAAAATCTTATTTATATAGGAGTGACGAAAATAATTAGTGAGGTACGCTTCCGACGTGTGATAATAATTAGTTGAAATATTACATATAATAAGAAAAAAAATAGATATTTTACATGAAAAAAATAACCTAATAAATTAATTAATACTTATGTATTAATATGTAACTTAATGTAAAAATGCCTACGTATTATTTTTTAGAGCATCATTTGCAAACACATGGTTAATTTGCTTGGTTTTTTTTTTCTTTTATTATAATAGAGATAGAGGCAGTGATAGTGATAAAGAAAAAAGATATTATAATATAGATTTTGGGTTTGTATCAATTTTAAAAATGTAAAATCAAATCTAAAATATGGAATATTTAAACTTTTATTTAAATTTATAGCGACAAAAATCTCTTTATATAGTGGTGGAAAAAATAATCAGTGAGTTATATTTCCGATGTGGTATAACAATGAGTGTAAATATGAAATTAAATATTAGAATTTATAAAAGAATCTGTGCAAAAATATGAGAATTTATTAAAATGTCGAAATAACCAGTGTAGTTAATTAAAATTAAAGACCAAAAAAATAATTTCAGAAAAAATATAATGTGTTGCATTTTTACGAAGCCACTTGTCAGCACGTGGTTAATTGGCTTCGTTAATTTTCTCCTTTTATTATAATAGAGATAGAAATAGATATTAAAAATAATTTATTTATTCATATTTTTAATTTTAAAAAAATTATAAAACATGTTTGGTTAAACTTCTTCTTTTAAGAAGATGGTAATTAAATTTTAACTTTAACCAAATGTACTAATATATATATATATATATATATTAAAAAAAAAACTTCTATTATCATTATATTATATATAATAATATAATGATAATATAGATTTTGGATTTGTGTCTATTTTAAAATTTTAAAGTTGAATCCAAAAAATGAAATAATATAAACTCATATTTAAACCTCTAGTGGCAAGTAGCTCTATTTAATTTTTATAGAGCACCAATGCCTTTAAGGTCGATGTGAAAACTAATTGAACAAAAATGTCTTTATTTAGTGGTGAAAAAAAAAATCAGTGAGTTATATTTCTTATGTGGTATAACAATTAGTATAAATATAAGATTGAATATTAGAATTTATTACAAAATCTGTAAAAAAAAAAAAATATGGGAATTTATTAAAATGTCGAAATAACCAATTTAGTTAATTAAAATTAAAGACTAAAAAAGTAATTTTATAAAAAAAATGACATGGTAATTAAATTTTAACTTTAACCAAATGTACTATTATTTATATATATATTTAAAAAAAAACTTCTATTATCATTATATTATATATAATAATATAATGATAATATAGATTTTGGATTCATGTCTATTTTAAAATTTTAAAGTTGAATCCAAAAAATGAAATAATATAAACTCATATTTAAACCTCTACTGGCAAGTAGCTCTATTTAATTTTTATAGAGCACCAATGCCTTTAAGGTTGATGTGAAAACTAATTGAACAAAAATGTCTTTATATAATGGTGAAAAAAATCAGTGAGTTATATTTCTGATGTGGTATACCAATTAGTGTAAATATAAAATTGAATATTAGAATTTATTACAAAATCCGTAAAAAAAAGGTGGGAATTTATTAAAAATGTCTAAATAACCAATTTAGTTAATTAAAATTAAAGACTAAAAAAGTAATTTTATAAAACATATGACGTGGTGCATTTTTATGAAGTCACTTGTCAGCACGTGTTTAATTGACATTATTAATTTTCTCCTTTTATTATAATAGAGATTTGGCAATAAGTATTTTTAATATATTTTATTTTCTTTTGATTTTATTGTCTTATTATTATTATTTTTTTTTACAGGTGTTTTAAATAGAAGAAAAATAGAGAAGAAAAAATTGAGATACAATCAATCTCTTTAACTGTGAGGGAAGAAAATATTGTAGTTAACTGTTATTTTCTTATAAATTAATGTAATATTCATTAATGTTAAAACTCTTCTTCAAATTTGAAATATCGGTTTAGAATGTTTTCTCGATTTATAAGTTTATGTTAGCTAATTAAGTTTTATAAATATATATATATATATGTGTATTAATTATTAAAGCACAGAAAAAAAGAAATATTAACAAACATAGATATTATTTTTAAGTATAACATTTTATTTTGTAAATTTTATTAGATATTTAAAAAATTTATTTTTTATTATTATTTTATTAGTTTTAGTTTTAATGAATAATATAAATGCATTAATCAATTATTTTAAATGAGATTAATTTCTTTTAAATTGTACTTGTTATAATTAAGTGCTAATTTAGTTTTATCCATCAATGTATGTATGTACGTTATATCTATTGTTATAAATGATAATTGTTTTATAAATAAATTTAATGATGACTTTAATTTAAAATTTTAAATTAATTTCATCACTTTTAAATATACAAACAAATACAGAAAATATTATATGTATACATATAGTTTTTAAAAAGTTAAATAAATAAAATAAAAGACAATTATTTTATTCATTATCAATATTCTTAAAAACCATAACTCGTGATTGTTTGTATTCTTTCGAGAGTCAATTATTCAATTAATATTTGTCATTATTTTTAAAAGTTCCAAATTTAATACTTTAATAAAAGTTAATAATTTTTTAAATATTTATAAAATAATTATTGAAATTCAAGTTTATAGTGGTGACTTTATATTCAAGCTTAGAAATCTCAGCTATATATTCAAATTTAAAAATCTTTAAATTAATTTTATTTAGAAATTTTGAGCTATAAAATTGATTATAATGGTAAATTTATATTCAAGTTTATTTGTAACTATTGATATATATATATATATATACATATATTAGTGAATACAAATTTTAAAATAAATCTTTAAATTATCATTAAAAAATATTATTTGGATTTAAAGTTAAGAATTTAAATATTTTGAATAAATTAATTTAACATTCCAAAAATTTGGACTTTCTATTTCTTTAAAAATATAAATAGTGTGATCAATAAATAAATTTATTATATTATATATATATATATATATTAAAACGGTATCATAACAAATAAATGAAATACACACACTTAACCATATTGAACTTATAACTTCAATTCTCCCTTTATATGATATATATTTTATATTTTATTTAAAAATAAATATAATTATATTTATAAATTTTATTGCAAAGTATATATTATTATCAAATAAAAAAATATATGTATTTAAATTAGTTTAAAACAAAATAAAAAAATTACTCCTCGCGCAAAGCGCGAGCCAACCTACCAGTTATAAATAAGTAAGGACTTTCATACTATTTAGGAAAGTTAGATTAAGATTTAAAAAAATATATATATATATATACGAATATATTCTTAACAACATAAATTCCATACGAATATATAACGGTTTTTTTAAAGCTCGTGGGCCATGGCACCTGCGGGCCCCGCCTACCTCCATCTCTGACTATGACTATAATATTTAGTCATAATATTAGTGAAAAGAAATATCATTAATATTGAAAAATTAGCACTTTGAAGGAATTAAGCAGTATTTTTCAATAAATTATATACAGTGAAACCTCTTTATAACTACTGTCCTCTATAACAATAATTCATTATAACAACTGTATTTCTTTTGAAACTAATTATTTTATGTATTATTTCAATTCTCTACAATAGTAATTTGCCTATAACAATAACAGCCGTGATTTGAATAGAACACTGTATATAAAACTCATCCTCTATAACGGCTTACACAAATGTAGTACATTATTTTTTAATAAAATAATATAAAAATTAAAATTTTAAATAATATTTTAATTAACTTCAATAGTTAAAAGAATTTTAAATATTTAATAACCTAAAATGATGAAGGAAAATGTTGCATTTTAATATTCAGTTGACTACCTTTATACTGAAAGTTTAAACCGAAATCTTTCTTAGTTCAAGCATTATATTGTTAATATGAGATTGAAATCTTCCAAAAAAAAAAAACTACCATTGTAGATTTTTTCCATCATATTTGAATAAATTTTAATTTAAAAATATTTAAATTATGCATGTTTTATATAAAGTTTACCTTTATATAGCCGTTATATGCGAATAACAACTATACACTATAAAAAAAAAAAATCATCAGACAAATGATGCCATTATAGAGAGGTTTGATGGTATATACGTGATATTTTAAGTACACTACAATAAATTTGAGATATGATATCTGATGTTTAATACCTAAAATTTTAAATTAGGTATAAAAAATATTATTTATACCTAATATTTTGTGTTAAAGTATAAATTTTATACCTTACCCTTAAAGTTAGGTACAAAATGTATTATTTATATATGATGTTTCGAGATAAGATATAAATTTTATACCTTACTTTTAAATTCAAATATGAAATATATTATTCATAACTGGTGTTTTGGGTTAAGGTATAAATTTTATAAAAATTTATACATAGTACAAATTTCATGGTATAAAAATTAATATATATAAATATTTATTTATTTACAAAGTATAAATTTTATAAAACTTCGTATTTTAACCTTAAAGTTAGATGTAAAAGTATAAATTTTAAAAATTTCCATCTTTTACCATTAAACTCAGGTATTATATTATAAACTTTATGAAATTCCACCTACTTATCAGGTGAGGTATAAAAAACATAAAATCTCATTGAACATTTCTCTCTAAGCCCTCTCTTTTGTGAAAGAAAGAAAAAAATTTCTTAACCTAATAATAACAATGAGGATCTCTCTTAGATAAATTAATCCAAAAATTGGATTCGATTTCGGTTTTGATTTTTTTTTTTTAATTTGTTTATTCTTCGTTGTTTATGTTTATGTAGTCAATGACAAACCTGTTCTAAGCTCTGTTTTGGTTTTGGATTTCTTGGAAAAATAGAGAACAGGTGATGGCGCCGAAGCGGATCTTGTATGTCTTGAAGTGCAGGTTGGATTTTCTCTGTCTTTTTTTATTACATTTATGTTTGTGTTGATGATGCTTGGTTGAAATATTTCGTGTTTGTTTGTGTGTGAATGCTTTAGTGAGGTTCTTCGGTTAGGTGTTTTTGAGATTTTGAGATGTGTTTTTAGTTTTAAGTTTGAGATTTTGTGATGATTATGTGGTTGCGTAAGTTGAGGCTTGGGATATTAAGGTGATTATGTGGTTGCGTTAGTTTAAGACTCTGATTTTTTTATATTATATATATATATATATATATATATATATATATATATATAAATATTGGTGTGGTACTGAGTAAAGATGTTATGTGTTTGTTGTTTGTGTGTTTTTGTGAGGGTTGTGAGTTGAGAGATGATTTTACTGGATTAGGTGTTTCATGTTTGTGTTTTGAGCAGATTTGTTTATAGTTTTGGTCGGTTAAGATGAGAATAATGATACTGCTACTTCTGGTTTCAGTAAAGGGAATTTGAGTTGCAGTCTGTGTGTTCATAAGCTGTTTTATAATGTAATTGATCTCCAGGTTAATATTTCTAGTTTTTATTCACGAAGTTTAATTAGTTTATTTTTTTTTTAAATTATGGAAAATTTTCTTTTGCTAACACGAGTTGATTGATTTATGATGAAAATGAGATATTAAGTATTTTGCATTGTTACATGATATGGTATGAATAATGAACTATAACTTCAAAGATGGTACATACTGTGTTTGATTTTGAATACATAAATTGAATCTATAAGTTTTATTTTATGGTTGTTATTGGAATTGTATATTTTGTGATAGTTTGATTTTAAGAGTTCGTTTTGTGATAATGTAAACTATCATGCTCATTAAGTCTTAGTTCCTTGCATTCATGTTAGGGAACTTCTATGGCATTCTCATTTGATATGTGAATGACAGAGAATAAAACATATCAACTCTTGATATATGCTGAAGCTTTTCTTGTTTTGTTCAATTAGTTTTTGTTTCCATTATACTCTTCACCTCTCCCCTGCAAAAGTAATTCCATTTCTGGAAAATTTCAAGTGAAATTTCCAGTTCTGAGATGCTCTCTATCGAAAGTTCACAACTATGAAACTGTGGACTTCGAGAGGAGTTCTATGATTAAATGGAACACCATATATAGGAAAATAGCTCTTATGGAGAATCCTGACAGGGTCCTGCTTCTGTGTAGAATCAATGGGAAACGGGTGGTAGGAAAGTCACGAAGTTGAGGAAGTGTAAAGGCTACAAGCTTGCTTTGAAAGTAGAAAAGTACTGTAGTTTTCTATTTGGTAGTTTTTGTTTTGATAGGTTATCGTTTATTTATTGAGTTTGAAGATGGCCACAAATGAAGATAATGTGATTTACGGCTTTTAGATAGCTTATAGACCATTAAATTGGTATTGAAACCTTTGAATTTGAGAACATATGGAAATAATTGTATCTTGGAAGTTTTAGAAAAAATATATAGAGTATTAATTTTGTTCCTCGTAGTGAATTGATATTGAAATGTTTTGAGTTGCTCAATGCTTCTCTGTACTGATTCAAAACACACATTTTAACAGGCACTATGCACCATTTAAGCCATGATTGCAACTTTACCGTTCGCTCAACCGTTCTTCTTTCACATGCTTTTAATTAAAAAGGTATGCACTTTTGTGTTTGTAGTTGTTAATACTATAATTTTGTCATGTTTCACTGCACATTTATTTATATAAATCTAATCATAATCTACATTTATTATAATCGGGAACTAGTACATATGATTATATAACAGCTCTAAGGGATCAAGAACAAAAGTAACAAGGAGTCAGAGGCCAGCAGAGTCCTCTGATGTCAATAGGTAGTTCACTTATTGGACTAAGCAGCGCAAGTTCATTTTCAACTTTCCACGATGGTGCATGGTGTACTCCACCTCGCTTGTTTCTTGAAAATCAAGTAAACTTGTGGCAAAACTTGATATGTGGAGAGCAGTGAGTAAAATTTTTTTCCTTATTTCTATGTACTTTTTATTTTGTGCAGTTTGATGTTGTTCCTCTAGAGATTGGATCAGTAAGTTCACTGGGGAAAATAATAGTAGTTGAAGAACCAATCAGAAAAAAGAATCCCCAGCAGTGAAATACGCCCATGGACAAGATTGGCTCGTTTGAATGTAGAGGAGGTCTCTAAGGCTGTCACAGAGGCAAGAAAGAAGTCTAAAATCCTATAGCCTATTGGGAGACATGAATCCCCATTTTGGCTAGAAAGAGAAAGCGGCTTAGGGTAGAAATAGAAAGCAGCTTTGGTAGTAGCGGATGTGGATTGGATCCAAGACTTGACAGCAACAGAAGACGAGCTAGTAAGTGTGTTCGGTCTTCCAGCAGAGCTACCAATGGAGCCCTTAATGGTGGTTTTAGCTAGAGCTGTTGGAAAAGGTTTCACTGAAACATTAACCAGTTTAGTCCCATTTCAGCTTGAAGTAAGAAGTGCTTTCCAAACTAGCCAAACAGTGTCCAGCGTTGCTGGGATTGTTACTTTTTCTCCTAAGAGTAGCTTAGACTCATCGCACATCTATCCATTTCAGGTTTTATCATCTGGGGTTGAAGAGTCAAGGCGGCTCGCAGAACATGCTAAAGGATTTCCACTATTAAGGTGAAATGAGAGCCCAATGTTTCTATGCCTCCAGCTTGTATTTGCAATTAGATTGTTAACCGTTATTTATGTTACTTGTTTGGATTTTGGAGTTTCAGAATTTTTTAGTTTGGTAGGTTCTTTAAAAAAAAAATCTTCTTTTTGAAAATGATCATGACAGCTATAAAAATATTTGATATTTTTAGGTATTAAAAATAATATTCAATACCTCATATTATTGTCAAGTTTAAATATACTATTTAACACTTGTTATTGTCAAGTACAAAACTATCATTTAATACCCCATAGAACTAGTAACTACCTCCATTCTGAAATAAGTGTCAAATTTGAAGTGAAATTCCATTTTAAGTGCAAATTTTGTTTTTCAATGAGTTTTTATTACATTTATTCCATTGTTACCCTTCATTAAATATATTACATTAAATAACTTGAATTTAAAATATTTTCAAAACACACATTAAATAGTGGGTAATTCAATAACAATACATAAAATTAAATGCACTACATATAAAACTAAATACACTCATTGGTTCTTGTATCCACTACAAAGTAAACACATAATATGGAATGAAGGTAGTATAAAAATAAAATCTTAATACTTGGCAATGTAAAGTATAAATTTAGTATTTAATATCTTATATTGTGAGGTATAAACATAGTTTTTCATACCTATAACTCTAAGGTATAAAATCAGTATTTAATACCTTTCAATCCTTAGGTATAAATAACTAAATTACTACTTAATAAACTAAGATATCATAGTTACAAATCTCTCTGTTTGTTGCTACAAATTTCTCTTCTAAGTGCCGCGACTCTAGATGTAGGAAATAGTCTATCCAAAAAGGCTTGAACCATTTGATCCCAATTTATGATTGAGCGTGGCGACATGTAGAATAACCATTCCTTAGCAGATTCAACTAAAGAAAAATGGAATGTCGAGAGTTTGATTTATTCCTTTGTTACCCCTGTGGTTTTTTTATTTAGAAAATGTCATATGAAACGCTCTCAAGTGCTTAAAATGGTATTTATTTTCCAACCCGTGGAAGCTTGGCAGTAAGTGGATCAGACAATGCTTCAATTCAAGCAAGGCTTTTGTGTTTAGATATGCAATGCAAAAAGGAGCTTGGTTGACTCTTGATCATCCTAGCTCCCTAAGTGTACATTGTTGTCCATTCATTGCCTTATCTTCTTGTTGGCACAATTAAAGTTAGGTCAAAATTATTGCAAAAGTTTTCAGAATACAAATTTGGACAAAATGAGATAGGGTGTAGAATTTTTAGAGTCTGTTTTTTTACTATTTATTTCCTTTTGCATTTTTATCAAAGTTCTCTCAAATTCAGGATCATTTAGGAGTTCTTCTACACGATCATACATTGTCATACACAAAAGAAAATTAGTTAGAATTGTTCCCTGGTCACGGCGCCAAAAATTGAATAGGTGATGATTTTGTCAATAATATGATATCCTACAAATAACAAATAAATTATAGTGAATAAGGTCAATCCCACGAAGAACGATTAACAATTTAAAATTGTATATTAACTAGATTAGGTAAATGAGGGTTAAATATGAGATTAAATTGAATGCTAAAAATGTAAATGATTAACAATCAATTATATTATGAAAACCTAGCAACCCGGTTATTTAATTAGTGTGTTGATCATTGAACCTAAAGATATTAATATCAATTTAATAACCATGGTTACACTTGTTGACATTGTGTTTGATAACCTATTTTTTTTCTTAGTTTTAGACTAACCAGGTACGATCCTTCAAATCATTTACTAATTTAATATAGCTTGCATAATGAGCTAGAAAAGACCTTTGATCATAACCAATAAATTAGTACAGTGTCATTCTCCTTCTTCTTCTTTTCCTCCTCATTTTTTTCTCCTTATTCTCCTCATTCTTTTCCTTATTCTTCTACTTATTCTTGTCCTTCATCGTCGTCGTCGTCATCATCTTCTTCTTCTTCTCCTCCTTCTCCTTATTCTTCTTCTCCTTCTTCTCTTTCTTCTTCTTCTCTTACTTCTCCCAATCTTCTTCTTCTTCTCCTTATTCTCTTTCTTCTTCTCTTACTTCTCCTTATCCTTCTCATTCTTCTTCTTCTTCGCTTACTTCTTCTACTTCTTCTTCTTCTCCTTCTTCTTTTCATTCTTTACCTCCTCCTCTTTCTTATTCTTCCCTCCTTTTTTCTCATTCTTCTCCTCCTATTTCTTCTTCTTATTCTTCTTATTCTTCTCTTTCTTATTTTCTTCTTCTCCTCTTTCTCCTCCTTCTTCTCATTCCATCCTCCTCCTTATCCTCATTCTCCTTTTTCTCTTCCTTCTCATCCTCTTGCTCTTCCTCCCCTCTTTTTTCTCATTTTCTATTCCTCCTCTTTTTTCTTTATGTTTTTCCATCTGTAGCAAGCTTAAGCTTTCATCGCAGCGGTCAAGTGATAGTGGTGGTGAAGATAATTTTCGAATATGATGAAGTTCTTGATCATGTTAGGAATGTTAACTCTAGTAGTGGAGATCGAGAGAGTTAAATGTAAGGTGAGGTAGAGGAAGTTGAGTGAATGAGGAAAGAGATATAAGCAAGAAGAAAAAGACAAAATCGGAAGAAGAAAAAAAGAGAGTTAATTTCATCAACATCCATGGATGATTAAAAACTACAGTCAAATAAAATGTTATTTGAAATCCACATTCAGCCCTTTGACCTAATGTTGACCATTTGTATTTTGTTAAAATAATTTTTAAAATGACCTGGCTGAGGGGTATAATCGGAAATCCATTGTGTCACTTCACTTCACCCTTACAAACCCTAACCATTAATAATAATATTAATATTAATACAAGGTGATGGAATGTGAGGTATATTTTAATTACTAAAAGAGGGAAAACTGAAAAGGTGTGTAAACATCTTAGCAGCAGCTAATTTTTACAACAAGTCTTGGTAACACAAGATAGAACACAACACAACAGAAATCACAAAGTCAAAAACTTTTGCTTCTCGAAGATGTGATTTATTTGATAAAGAAACGATTTGTAGAAGATGATGTTTTGAGTGTTCATTTGTTATGTGTTGGGAGGTGAAGTGATATGGTGGATTTTTTTATTATACCTTCTGCCATATTATTTAAATTATACTTTAATGGAATGCAAATGGACAATGTTAGGTCAAAAAGGTTGAGTGTGGATTTTCGGTAACTTTTTGTCTGAATGTAGTTTGTAATGGTCCTCCAGGGTGTTAGTGTAGTTAACTAAAATTTTCTACTTTTTAAAATCTTTTAATTAATATTTTTATTTTTAAAAAATAATAGTGAAAAGATGAAATGCCATTCTAGAAATTAGAGGGAAAAATTTGATGTGGCTGGTCCATATATGGATCCTTAAGATGCAAGTGTGCACCCTCGTCAAGTAGTAAAAATCTCGATCCGACATAGACTGTTTCCTAGATTTAATTAGGAAAATTACTAAAGTTTGATATATCTAAGCAGTCGAAATCAAATGAAGAATTAATAATAAATCTAATAGTAACCAAATAAAACAAGAACTAAATTCATGAGCGAGCAACCTAGAACTATGATTTCACTATCTCCAATCCTAATCATTAAATTATTCATGTCAAATTGTATAATTACCTATATTAACCAATCTAAGATAGTTTATACTTCTCTTTGAGGCCACAGTCCCTAATTAATTACCCTGATAGGAGATCTCTCTCGGAATATACTAATGAATGACATAAAAATCACAATCGTAGATAGCATTAATTTAGTAGGAGATTTCTCTTCTGTATTTCCTTAAGCTCGAACTATTCTAGATCTAATTTGATTTAACTCTCTCAAGTTTAAACTAAACTAACATAAATATCAATCAGGTGATCAAGTCAAAAGATGACATGCAGAACAAATAATTAGAATAAAAATTTGCAATTATCATACATGAATCGGATAACAACTCAACTCAAAGTTATGGAGAGACTACATCACATCCCTAGACAATATGTTTAGTTCTTGATAATAATAATAATAAAAAAATCTCTAAACTTAGAAGTCTTTAGTATAATATTCGAGAATCTATTAGGAAGAAGAAACCCTATTTGTAGAAATCCTATTAGGAAAAAAAAAAAAAAGAAATACAGAGATTTTTTGAAAAATTATTGAAACCTTCATGGATTTTTGGGGATTATGTCTACTTTTTAATATATCAATTCTTGTGACAGTCATAACACTCAACATTAGAATACATGTTTGACTTGCTTCTTCATTGATTAATATTCCCTAGACCTTTACTCTTACTTCTTCCGTTCCTTTTTGTAATAAGGATTTCAAAATTAGATGGTGATCCTTGAGTCATATTCCTCATCTCCTTTTTCAGAATGTTACTCTTTACCATAGCTATTGTTATTGTACCATTCGGAGTAGAATTTGAGAAAGAAATATTGAAGGTCTCTAGTGAATCTAGAAGTGTACTAAGTAACCATAAGGCTTACACCTCATCGTGAAAATTTATAACCATCTCAAGTAATTGGTTATCCCGATAGATATTCAAATAATTTATCAACAGAACATGATCATCATAATGTACATGCATCATCTACTTCATCAAAAATAATTTATTATTTCTGGTTTTCCTAGCATATAATCTTCAAGCTTAGTCCAAAAATTTTGAGCATGTGTTTCCCCACTCACATGATTCAAAATATTATCACTAACTCATTGCCTAATAAACTCACATACCTGCCAATGAAGTAAAGTCCACAAAGCATCACTCTTATCATCAAGTTTTTTAGTAGTAAAAACGGATAATTGAAAATCCTTAACATATAGAAGATATCCCACCTTCATTTTTAAATATGATGACTAAATTCATTTAGAGTAATCATTCTACTTAGATTCAAGTTACTATCCATAATCAATTTTCCAATCTGATAACTTGAGCTCTGATACAACTTTGATGGGAGAAGTACACACATACAATAAAATAAGCAAGGGAAATACTTCCCCCCCTAAGATAAGTAGATCTAATCAACAAAAGTAAAACACAATATCAACCACGCTCACGTAATAAAGCAACACAAATAAAACAAGCCAATTTTTACATGGAAAACCTCCTTGATGTGATAACTAAAAACCGCGAGACCATAGTTCAGTCTAAAGCATTACTATAATCAGAAAAATGAAGATTACACAATTTTCCAATATTAAATAAGAGACCAACAACAAGAGTAGTCCTAATAACATCAAGATTAGGATCAAACAACAAGAGAAAGAAAATAAATCAAACCGACACCCGTGTTCTGATCAATATCATTTTCTTTAAAAGTCTTTAAATCTAATCTCCACTATTCAAAATAAAAATTAATCCGTGCTTGGTAATACATCAAAATTTGGGCTCAATCTAATAGCTAAAAATGAGATAAGCCTCTTTGAATCTAATTTCATAGTATTGTAACAAAAATTCGATAGCCTCTACTTCTGATGATATAATTATAGTATTTGACCCCTACCCACAAAGCACCCATGGCTCGATGGCCGATGAGTACCACATTTTTTAGAATATTATACATACATAGTACTTATATCATATAAGTCCCAACACATACACATATGTTTTATTAATAACACATATTATCCTATAATTAGAATAAATTTAAAATATTTCATAAGTCTAACAAGTGTGCAAATTAATAAATACATATAGAAATCGCGTCACAATTATCATCTTTCAATGATGATTAAACACGAATTCATAATGTCGTAGTTTCACCAATTATTACAAAACAAAAGATAGTTTCTTGAAAAGAAAGATGCATGCAACGATCTCCAAGCTAACTAGTGATTTACTTCTTTGGTTTCTTTAGCTCGCTCGATCACTTGTTCAGACTTCATATAGAAGGAACAGAAAAAAATAATGAAAAAGAGAAAAAAAAAGTTATGTTATAATATGCCTGGTTAATAGTTTAATACTCCAACAATCAAGCATTTAACATGAGATCAATGAATTCAAAAAAGTAAGATTATACAATTTCTTAAAAGGTACCGAGTTATTTTCGAGATCTTGCCAAGTTAGAAACTTAGCATCACATGAAAAATAATGATAGAGAGACATACTAAGTTAATTGCCAAGTTTCTACTGAGTTCAAAGCTCGACAACCTACTCAAATTAGACTTGCCATTAACCTTAACCGAGTTACTTACCAAGTTCCTTATCAAATTCAAAATCGGTTACACAAGAAGAAAACTTGGATAAAAGATTGGACTGAGTCGGTCGCCAAGTTTCTATCGAGATCAGAGCTCGATAACCTCCAAGTTGGACTTCTTAGTAACCTTTGTTGAGTTTCCTATTGAGATCCTTACTGAGTTTAAACTCGATAACACAAGACAAAACATTAAATTGAGGCTATAGGTTAAGTTCTTGTCGAGTTATACAACAAGTTACAACTCAACATATAGAGAAAAACGAAATTGAAGTTACATGCTAAGTTCTTGTTGTGTTTTATTCTGAGTTACAACTCGGTACATGAAGAAAAACCAACCCAATACTACATGTTGATTTGGTGCCGAGTAACTTCCGTGTTTAAACTCCGTAACTTAACAAAAAGTTATGACATAAGGTACATGGCTAGGTGTTGCAGAGTTAGTTACCGAGTATCAAACTCGAGAATAAAAAAAAATTCCTAGGTCTGAGTAGAAACAAGACTTGTTTGACAACAAAACAACACAACAATTCTAGCACCATTCCAAGACTATTTTACAGCAAAAACCCATCATATTAAGGTCAATTGAGTCATTCATATTATTTTTCAAGAAACCATAGCATAGAATCACAAAATTAGCCATTAATAAGTATTTCAATTAATTCTAAAGAACAGAAAACACAAGACATTAACTTATTATGAAATTACACTTAATCCTAATCCAAGTGGCAAAAAGGAACACAAAGGCCAAAGCCATAACAAGAGCTTATGCTAATAAGGAACTCGAAAGGTGAAAATTCATAGACACCAGATGCATCCCTTTTGGACTGATACACCACATTTGGATCTTGCGAAGGACTAGAAGATGGATTATTCCATCGCATCTAAGGAGAGAATGTCGCCCCCGAGCATATTTGAATGCAATTGAATGACGATTGTATTACATGAAATTGTATGCTTAAGGGTTTAAATGATTATTAATGTATATATTTGGATATCAAATAACGATACATGGAAACAACTGAGCAGATTTGGAATTTAGATAAGTAATGGAATGTTAGACACTTATTGTAAAGACCCAATGATAGGGTGGGTTTGTTTTCTCACATGATTGGTAGGTAGTTTAGGTGCATATGTGTGCTAATCTTATTATTGAATATTAAATAGACACATGTGTATGTGGTTGTTAGAGTGTGAGTTGCTAACCAGACATCTATAGTCTGACGTGGTTCTTTTCCTTTTTCTTGTCTCTTTTATCGAAATATGAAACAGGTGTTCGAGCAGATTAAAGTGTTTCCAGTATAGCATCGAAGCATGTCCAGTTTTTATAATTTTCCTATATATTTTTGAAACTATGTTGAGACTGTTATTTATCTTTTGGAACTAGTATTTGGAGGATTTGTAAACCAATTTATTATCTTAAGATGTAGATGTTTTTAATAGTTTATTTTGGAATTGTAAATTGTTAGCTGGATGATTATTATTGTCTTCTAAATTGCTTTTGGAATTGTAAACCTTTTATTGGATATTTGTCATTGTTTCGAGACGTTTATATGTTTTTTTAAATGATAATCGAACTATGTCTTTATTATTAATATTTCTGTACTTAAAGAAATGAATGAATGAATAAAATGTGCGTTCCGGTCTCCAGTTGTGGTTCCACCGTGGTCGGGGGTTAGGCGTTACACAAACAGCCTTATATTTTACTAGGATATCAAGAATCCAAATATAACTTCATTGGCCACAAAAATAATTCTTACTATTGAGAAGAACTGAATATTAGTAGTTTACTAAAAATAGCATGAAATGTTGCGTAAAACTAGATGATTCAAGCAGACATCTTGAGTCTAGTAGTAGTGAGAGTAGACGTACGAAATTGATACCTGAAGGAGAATTAGAATGATTTATTGACTTTTATACAATCTCTAAAGAGTCCCTTGCAACTCTATCTTCTTTTAGAGTTGAAAGACAAACAGCATCACAACCTTAGTCGATTCAGTCACCAAAAGCATGATTCCTGAAAAGATACACTAAACCATTATGTGGAATCATCATTGATTGAAATAATTACAAGTATGATAGAATTGAAAAATCCTAAAACAGCCTAGATACAATCATTTTCTAAATCATAGAATCAGTAGTATTTGAATCATCAATGCAACAGTGGATAATCGAGAGATTGATATAAGAATCAAATACATAACTAATCAGTATGAGAAATTAATAGAAAGATAGAAAAATTACTTGTTTGTCGTAATTTCATTAAGTCAAAGATTAAACTGACTTAAGCTGCTGCAATGCAACTCTACATGTCACTTCCACAAACCCGGCCTAGAAGTTGAACTGTTTTGAAATCACTTATTAAATTATTTGTATTGACTTGATTCAATTTTGGAACAAAAAATATCACTTTTAGAGTCTTTTGAATTTTTGAAAATTTTTGAGTGAAAATCGAAAGTCTTAATTGAGTTAGAATGGTTACATTTGAAAATTATGTCCGAAGAGTAAAATGGTAATTTCAAAACCCAAATTTAGAAGTCTTAAATTGAAATGGTTCATCAGAACTTGTTTTGAACTAATTTTTATTTAAAATATGTTTAATTGAAAAATATAAAATTTTGTCTAAAACTAGTGCTTTCTAATTTAAAGTATGGTTTTGGGGTGATTTTAGAAATATTAAAAGTTTTTCTAAAAAAAAAACCGGTCCATTAGCCCATAAGCCAATATGTTTTATAAGTGTTCTTTTCCTAACCTGATAATACTTTTCATCTCTTCTATTTCACATTCAAAAACCCTAAATTCTTTTTCTCTCAAAAACCCTGACTTTTGGTCTGCGCTGTCTACTCTCAAATTGCCGTAACTTTTTATGTAGACGTCCAATTGATGTGATTTCAGAGGATATAAAATCCTACTTCATCCCTCAACAAACTCTTGTAACTCTTGAATCTAAAATCTTTCCGGAATCTGCTTAGATTGTCAAAAATCAGTCATGTCCGTCCAGAAGATGTTAGTTCTGAAATTGAACTTCAACTAGTCATAACTTTCTTGTCCAATGTTAGAATGATCTGATTCAAATTGCATTTTCCTTATTTTTCAATTTTCTACAACTTTAATGAAGACACCTTCCTCCGATTCTCGCATTGGTATGGTCTAATTTGGCCAAAACCACAACGTCAGTCTCCTTCATCCGGTCATATCTCCTTCATCATATCTTCGAATAATATCAATCTAGTTGGTTTTTCTTTTTTGTTCTGTCCTCTACAAATATTGTGAAGACTCCATCTACTAATTCGTATGATCTCATAGTTAAAAATGGTAAATTCTGAAACTAGACGGAACTATTTTTATTTTGTGTTATTTATCTTAGGTTGTTCTAGTCAATTCTATTATGTTATTTGAACATAATATATGCTATTTGGATGGTGTATAGGTTCTAATAGCAGTATAAGGTTATATTCAAATTCTCCTAAGCAAGTGCAAGCTTTTGATCAGCGGTAAAAGGTTTGTATCTCGTTTTTCGCCCTACAGAATCTATGTTATTATTCGCATAGTTATAGGAGCATGTAGGATTGTATGAGACATGTAGAGACTTACATTTTTGCACCATAGGAAATAAGTTTGATTATGAAATTGATAGATGTGAAATTATGGAAATGAAATAAATTGACTAACCGAGAGATGAATAATTGTAGACCGAGATATTGTGTAGCCTGATTGTGCCTCATCCCTTTTAACGAAACAATAAGTGGAACATGATGTATTTGGACTATGGACTTATTTGTTGTGAATGTTTGTGGCATTAGAAGAATTAGCTATAGATTGGGTGTTGAATGTTTATTGTTTGTTCCTTAAAATGGACTAAGTGTGTAACCATATTTTGATATGTATGTGCTTGAATTAAATGCCTAGTTGAATGTGTACATGGACTTGTGTGTAACATATGTTAAACTTAATGTTATTACTCTTGAAAATTGAATGGTAGTATATGTATTGATTTGCTGAAATTTATTGAATTTATTATTATTATTGCTCTTGAAAACTAGAATTGTGATATATGTGTTGTTGTTTTTAATGACCTAAAATATGGATAGTTGTCTATGTCTATGCATAATTAAATTTATATATTTAATATATGTCTAAGTATTGAATTGATTAATGAGATTGAAATTACAAAGACGTGCATATTGGTGTTAAATTGAGTTATTTACAACTTTAATTAAATAATTGAATTGGCTCACCTCTGTGAGGTTATTGGAATGGTAAATGATTGAAATTGAATTATTTTGTGTATAACCACTTAAATAAACGATTTCCCTTATTCTTAGATTGGTATAGAGATGGAGTGGCATGCCATTAGGGAAAACAAGAGATATCTCAACCTATTGGATCATAGTTGAAATGTGGTTTAGCTAACCACTATTGTTATTAGAGTGACGACTTCTATTAGGTGAGACGGCACCACTGCCTGCGGGCTATTGTATTGTTGATCTTCGGATCTATTGATGGAATCCACAGGTATATGATCGTCCCCAGGGGGGATTAAACAGCACTACGGATTGCGGTCTTTAGACCTATTGTCAGGCCTTGGCCTTATTGTTTCTCGTTTCATATAGCAACTAGATTAGGGGTAGTCAACTTAATAAACTAGTAATTGTTGTGCTTTGGGTGATTGGTTATTGTCTAATTTAAACTTATTTAGCTAACTATAATGTTAATTACCGAATTGTAAATTTGATTGATCTGAATTGAATAAATGCAGTCAAACTATTAAATTAGTCAACTTGCAAATTGGTTTATGTTGTGCTCTTGACCATGGTTGTGAGATACGGAATGGTACGGGCGTACATACGGTCAAAACGTCATACTGTTCGCAAAACGTACTAAAACGGATGTATTTATAGATTCAAATTATAACACTATTTCAAATAGAGATATGGTCGTTTAAACGCTGACTCGAGAGTCAAAATAAGATCAACAAAATTTTAAAAAAACATTGTAACAAATAAAAATAAAACCTTACAAACCTAAATAACATTCGTAACAATTCAGAAAAGGAAAATTACCTTATAAATATACAAAGTACCTCTATTGTAGTATAAACTTTTAAATTGTAGTATAAATATTATTAATTTTTTTATTTAATAATTTAAATATCATATACTTAGCAATTATTTTTAATAAATATTTGTCAAATTTTAGATATTAAATTATGTTATTTGACAAATAATCGTATAGTAAACCCATATTGAACGTATTGATACATCTGTATCACGTATTAATTAGCGACCGTACCCCGTATCAGTATTTCACAACATTGCTCTTGAATATTGATTAATGATTAATATGGACTTTTTAGTCGTATAGGTGGTTCGAATATCCAATAGTGAACTTGGTTGATGATGATAATTTATTGTTATGAACTTGTTAGCCTTATTAGATGTAATTGTATGCTTCAAATTAGAATTGATTATTAATAAAGGCATGTTTGAATGCCTCTTGAATAGAATTGAAACATAACAAATGATTCCCTATTGATCGAAGAAAAATGTAACTAGAATGTTTAAAACAATTAATGATTAAATAAATTTGGTGACTTATACTTGTTTATGTTTTCTGTATTGTACATGATATATGGATGTATGAGATGATTGTATTATGTTACAAATGATTATAGCATCATATTGCTTGATAGTGAATCCATGATTGATAGGATATGCGTGTCTATGCCTTGAATGAAAGAGAGTGGATTTAGAGATATCCACTATAGAATTGCATCGTGTGATCGCATTGCATTATAGAAGTTATATGTTAGGGAAGAGCATATATGTGTGGCTGTTTTGGGAACATGGATGAGAACTAGATGTAAGTTTGACCTTTCTGTATTTTCCTTTTTTCTTTCCCTACATGTGTGAATTTCCAAGTAGATTGACAGGTATGATCAAGTGAAGCACGAAGGTCTTCTCATAGTGTTAACACATCTTCATGATTATGGCATCTTTAGTTTTTAATTGTGTTTTCATTGAACTTTAAACTCATGTAAAACTTTAATATTGAATTATAATTGTTCATTAATTGGCCTTCAATTGGTTTTATACTTTCATAGTACTATTGATTTACAAAAAGTTATTTACACTTCCGCATATATAAAGTCGCATAGTGTTTGAATTAAGTATTGAAATTTTACTTTATTAATGAACTATTGAAGTACCTTTGATAAATTGAATTTATTTATTTCAACCAATTTTGTATTGAACTGTATTGAATGCATATTGTTAATGTAGCACTTCGGCCAACGTTTTGCGGCTCCGTCGTGGGCAGGAGTTAGGCGTTATACCACATAGTGCAAGTGATCTCGCATGCAGCCAAATCAACATGAATCAAATCAACAACCAAAATGCTGATGAATAAGATTCTCTTACCTTTTTCACCCAAACTTCTAAGAGATCTCATAGAGGAAGCGTATTAGAGCGTGTAATTGATAGTGTTGCTGATTGTAAGAATAAGATCTTATTTGTAATTTAGATTTATGGACAAAGGAGATGACAGATTGGGGATTATAGAGGGGATGAGAGGTTCCACATTTGAGAGAAAATTTTAAATTTACGTTTTTGTATGTTTGAAATTATATAGAATTATATATAGTCCCTCGCATATTTTGAAATTATACATATATATATATAAGAAATTAAATTTTAATTAATTTTATATTTATATATAAAATTTGAAGGTTCAATAATATTTTTCAAGTCAATGAGATTTTTGAAATGTTAGATATGAATGTTATTTTTCATACTTTTTTCCATAAATAGGGTGTGAAATTTCATAAAATTTAGGCTATGATACCTAACTTTAAAGATAAGGTATGAACATTTTCGAAATTTATACCTGAGTGCCAAGTATAAAAGATATTTTTTGTATCTAACTTTAAGGGTAAGGTATGAAGTTTTATAAAATTTATACCTTAAAAAAAACATAAAGTATATATAATACTTTTAATACCATGAAATTTATGTCAAGTATGAATTTTTATAAAACTTATATCTTGACCCAAAATATCAGGTATTTATAATAAATCTTGTACGTGAAATTTATTAAATTTATACTTTAACCCAAAACATTAGGTATAAATAGTATTTTATACCTAATTTAAAATTTTAGGTATTAAACATCAAGTATGATATCTCAAATTTGTTGTAGTGAATTTTGTGAACCTTAAATTTATAAATTAGATTTTTTTTTTAAAAAAAAAAAATTAAGTGGATTTTTTTTAAAAATATTTTTTTTTATGAAAGAGTAAAATAATAATAATGTATTATATTATATAAATAGAATATAAAAATAAAAAATAAACCAAATTACTTATTTATTTTAAAAAAATTAATATTTAAAATTTACAAATTAGATCTAGACATTAGTGAGAAAAAAAAAGGACCTAACTAAGTATTAATATTTTAACTAAATGGATATATTTTAATATTTTATTGAGAACCATATGAATAGAGTAAAAATAAAAATAAATAAAATAAAGCTAAACTATATTTGAAGATACACTAAGCCTATCTTATTTAACTAATAAAATATATTTAAAAATTTGTTAAATCGAATAAACAACTGAAACATTATCGTTATAACCAAATTAACTATATTAAATAAAAAAATACAAATTAATTAAATAAAATTAAACACTCTTAAAATAAAAGGTAAAATACCAAAATTTTGAAATTTCATAAATTAAAATGCATTTGGAAAGTAATAATAATAATAATAATAATAATAATAATAATAATAATAATAATAATCTATAGTAACACCGCAAATTAGTGGGTTGAAAATTCAACTCTAGTCAACTTATACATCACTAAACTAAACCATGCTGACCTAACCTATAATCCAAACATGGTATAGGTTATTAATAACCTAAACCATACTATATAAAATCATAATCCAAACATAACCTTAAAGAATTCCATTAGAATACGAGTAAATAAAAAAAAATATTAAAAAAATATTTAAAGAACAAGAGTAAATGAAAAAACATAAAAAAAATATTTAAAGTGCCGCATAAAACTGTAAAACTAATATTCATTTTATAAATATATTTCATTAAAATGTAATATATGGTATAAAAATGTGATACTAACTTTTCTTCCCAAGAAAGCAAATTAAACTTTCCCGGTTTGATTCTCGCCAACCACTGAATTAATTGCCTAAAGACACCAATACACAACGAATTCAACACTAAAAACACACCCAACAATTAAAATTAACAATTTGTAATCTTGGATTTCTAACTAAATGCAAAATAAACACTGTAATAAATTTTTGTACTTGACCAAAAATATTTATAGATCCATAATGACTCCACTATCACCATTAAGAGAATTTAAAAAATAATAGTTGTGCATACTATCACCATCGAGAGAATTTAAAAAACAATATTTATGCAAAGTCATTAGTGATGTAGAAATAGATAGTGTAGAAACTCCAAAACCTTCTCGGAACAATACTAGAGCCCTAGTCTAGTAGGGATTGTGTGCGTTTTGATGGAAATAGGATTTTTGAGTGATGAGGGTGTGAAATACGTGAATAATGTGATGGGAGAGGAATAGAGTGTATATATCTTAAATGTGGTAAAGAGCATAAAAGGGGTTTTGGGATTAGAAGTGGGTTTTACGTGTGGAATGAGTTTTCAGGAGTGGGTTAAGTAGGCCATGACCATTTCTTCTCCACTAATTGGTCTAATGGTATTCAGACTCCAAATTCCGCTAACCCGAATTTTCAAAATATAATTTTGGTAAAAAAATTATTTACCCACTAAAAATCCATTTGACCGAAAAATTTCATTTTTACCCAAAGTCTCAAATTTTAGAAATTAATATCACTCTCGTTAAAATAATGTTAATAAAATTATTTTCATTTAAGGCTTCTACTAGTATCTTTTATTACTATTTTACCGTTAAAGTGTATTTTCAAGTTATTCGTTACTTGAATTTTTAAAAATTTAAATTCTTATCAAAATTTCAAACGACTCAAAACAAATTAAAATTTTAGGGTTGGAATTTTGATATTGCGATAACTTCTTACTGTAAACTCTAATCTTTGATCTCAATGGTCAACCTTCTAATCAATGTGTCGTTAATGTTTGCTCCAAATTCGAGCACGATTCAATGGTTGCTTTACGAGCACTCTTCAAAACTCTCAAGTTATGTTGAAGAAGAATAATTAGTTTTTCTTCTTTTTCTGTACTTTTGTCAGCTACTTTTACTTTATTCTTGAGTGCCAATAAACTTTAAAATCAATAGGTTTTATACTAGAGTCTTTATGACTTGTTAGACCTCACATAAAGAAGGGAATCCAACCCAACTATTGGAAAAACTTAGCTAACTCTGATACCACTTGTTGAAAAAATTGATGATCCGTTGCAGTCGATATGAGTATTGGGAACCACAAAGTAAAACAAGCATACACAATATAAGAAAAAATATATATATTGTCCCCTTTAGTAAGACTGAGCCTCCACGGATTTATTTTTGGGTACCACCGCCCAAAAGCTTCATACTAAACGAGTTCTCTAGATACTTTATATACAAGGTATTATCCCATTGTATTACCAATATGGTATTGAGTTTGACACTTCAACAATTCTCACTTCAAAACAAGGGTCACATCGCCTCCCCTCAAGTTATTCCATCGGTCCATCAAATCATCTTGCACCACTGCTACTACCGAACGAGAATTGCAATCTAACTACCGTAATATGAGGAAGACTTTTGACATAAAATACCAACCATAAATCTAATTATGGCATCCATCTTTGAACCAGACTCTAATACTACTTGTTAGGACAAACCTTAACTAATTGTAAGAATAAACTAATACTGATCCAATCAATGTGCTAACCTAATGCGGAAACAAATAGTAAATATATAATCCACAGTAGTAATGGAAATAACAAATTTAAAGAGATTGTAAACATCCAGATTTAAGTGATTCCTCAAATTGTAGGTACATCCACAAAGGTCTCAATATTATTATTGAGATGGAAGAGTGCACACTCACTTCCTGACACTTAAAAATGAATAACTCTCATTCTCACAAATCACATAAGTTTTTCCCCTCATAAGTTTCCACTCTCTCATGATCCCTCACTTGTGGTCCCTCACTTGTTAAACTCTTGAAACCTATGATTGAATGACGTAAACCAATCTACTCGTAAAAAGATTTGATTTCTTCTACCTAAAAAGTCTATCAACACTGAAACTTGGTAACACCATCTAAAGTTTATATATCTCTAACTTAAGGTAAAATCAAATGGACTTAAATATTACAAAGCCCATAATCATAGCTCCCATATGACCGTAAACCATCTGAACACCAACACAATCAAATACCAATTCTGCTCATTTTCAAATTATTTTCGATTCTTGATTCGAAAAATATTTAGTTTCCTCCAAAACTACTTTCGCTTTTGAATTTATTTTCATGGAAAATTTCCATTTTTGGATTGGGTCATTTGCACTTTTGAGCATTTTTATTAAAAAAATTATATTTTTAGACCAATATTAAAATTTTTACAAAACTAAACTTTTAAATTTATTTTTTTTGCAAAAATAGACCAAAATGACCATCTTACCCTTTGATATTAAAAAAAATATATACACAGTAGTTTCCCGGTATTACATACCAGGAAATAGGCAAAATTGAAGTTTAGTTTCCCGGTGTGTAATACCGGGAAGCAAAAAATCATTTCCTGGTATTATACACAAGGAAAGTGACTTTGATTTTTGCCTGTTTCCAGGTGTGTAATACCAGTATTATACACTAGGAAAGTGACTTTGATTTTTGCCTGTTTCCAGGTGTGTAATACCTCCTGGTATTACACACCTGGAAACAGGCAAAAATCAAAGTCACTTTCCTAGTGTATAATACCAGAAAATGATTTTTTGCTTCCCGGTATTACATACCGGGAAGCTGACAAAATTTTGCATGCTTTCCGGTAGTACATACCGGTAAGCTCATTTTTTGCAATTTTTTTTTAAAGTTTATTTTTGTAATTTTTTTATAAAAAAGTTTAAAAGTGAAAAAATTTTAGGGTTGGTCTAAAACTAAAATAAAAAAGTTGATAAAGTCTAATTTTACGAATTTTCACTTTTTTTAATTTTATAATAAATTTTTGAAATAAAATTCAAAATTTTAAATTTAAATTTATTTTCAATCCCTAACTTCCATTTTGGTCCAAATTCTTTTAATTTAGATTTTCACTCATTTCACTTCCAAATTTCCTATTTGAAATTTTCCAAAGTCAATTTTTAAAAATAGTTACTCCTCCATTTAGACCGAATTTTTTAACATTACAAGTTTAGCTCTTGTACTTAGGATTATATATTATCATTTCAAACCTCTAACTTGGCATGCTTTCACTTTTAACCCTTTACCTTTCAAAACTATATCACATTATTCATCTACCTTTAAAATACAGGTTCACTTTTAAAAATGTGTCAAATGGCATAAAATGCTAGAAATATATCATCTATTATTTGGTTATATATATATGAAAAAAAATTAAACTGATTATTTTTTAAAAATAAAATTTAAATAAATTCTTTTATGAAAAGGAAAACAAAAATTACTGTCATGGAAAATTTGAAAAATAAAAAAGAAAACATTTGTGTTTTCTTTTTAATGGTAAATTTATAAATTAAATTTCGTATAATTACTTTATTTGAAGAGATAAGATTGAAAAATATTATATAATAATTAATTTAACTAATTAAAACTAAATAAACCTCTTTTATATGTTATTAAGAGAGTGATAGATATGAAAAATTATAAATAAATAAAAAAAAATTACTGCTGTTTCCGGCCATAAACATATTTTTTTGTGCGCAGGCCCACTTGAAAAAATTCCTTATTGATGAGTATAGATTTACAGTAGTGAGGTGAGTTTGGTATAAATAGCAACCCCGGAAAAAGAAAAGGTAGATTTTGAACTCAATTAGACACTTCTCTTCTTTCTAGGCTTTCGGTGCTTAATTTCAACAAACGGAATCTATTTCCTTACTTCCTTTCTTCTTAATATCTCCCCAATCATTGCTCTTCTTCATCATCAAGAGTAAAAAAAAAAATAATAATAAAAGAAAAAGAAAAAGTTTCCAAAGCTGCCATTTCTGACTTATATAAGCAACCAAAAACACATTATCCATCTTTTGTTTTTCAAACATTGTTCCCGGCAATGGCCATCGAAGTCTGTTCAGAGATTTCGATTTCAATTTCAAGCCCTCGACTCTCATTTTCTCGCGATCTAAACAACCAAACCCATAACAGTCAGAGATTAGACACATCACTCCTCGATTCCTCCTCTTCCGATTTCGATTTCTGCATTGGAAACAACCGCTTCTTCCAACACAAGATTTCTTCGGCAGATGAGCTTTTCTCCAACGGCAAAATCCTCCCTTTACAATCTCCTCTCCCAATCAACAAAACAAAAACAGATCAAAACAACAAGAACAAGAAGATCATCAGATTGAAAGAGTTTCTGTCCATGAGCGAAGAAGAAGACGACCGCAACAACACAAACACAAACACAAACACAAACACAACAAAATCGACCACATCGTTCTGGCAGTTCAAAAGAAGCAGTAGTCTCAACTGTGACTCCTCTACGAGAAGCAAGAGTTTAATTAAGTCTCTGCACTTCCTTGCAAGAAGCAATTCGACTGGTTCTGCTCCAAAGCAGAATCTGCAGAGACAGCCCTCTGTTTCCAGGAAAGCAGCATCCAGTACATACTATTATTCAACTCACAAGTCTCCATTGAGGAAATGTAGATCTTATAATGGAAATGGTGGCGGTGTTAGGATTAGTCCAGTTTTGAACATTGGAACTCCTTGTCTTTCGAATTCTACTGTAATTGGTCTTTTTGGCTTCTGTAATGGTAAGTTCAGAAAGAAGAAGAAGACATAGTTTTATTTATTTATTTATTTGTTTGAGTACAGGTGGATTTGACTGGGATCACATGTACTATTTTGTCTGTAAATTGAAAGAAAATTCAATATCTATACTTAAGCGAATATGATGAATAAATTTGTTAAATGAAACTTACAAGTCGTCATTTTTACCATATTAAAATCAATTTTTGCACCATATTAAAATTTTTACAAATTTATTTTTTAACACAAATTTTCACATTTAATAAATTAAACTAATTTTACTATCCATTATATTTAAAAAAAATTAAAAAATATAAAATAACATAAAACAATATCTTAAAAGAATTATTCTTTTATTTTTTATAAGATATATATACACTATTAGTTTCAGATAATACAATGCGTTAAATATTTTAACATTTATTAATAATATTAATATGTAATAATTTTAAAATTATTTACTATTTTATATTAATTATTAATTAAACTAATATCTAAAAAAGAAAATATTATAAAAAATTATTATTATAGTATATTATGATAAAAAAAAATAGTGATAATTTTCGCTTTTGGATCACTTCAAAATCAAAATATTTATTTAATTCAATGTCAGAAATCTTTTAAAAGTAAATAATTATAATTTTTTTTTTCAATAAATCAACCAAGTTTACCCTAGATATTAAAAAATAAAATAAAAATAAAATCCGAAAAATAGAAAAAATAAAAATAAACATGAATTCCTAATCTACCCATAAGTTAACCATTTGAATTCAAAAACATTTCTCCTCCCTCGTCATATTCAATTTTCACTGCTCCGACATCCGGTCTCTCCTCCTCTCCACTCCCTACTTCTCTGGCGGAGATCCTATCTTCAACTTTCACTCCGTACAACGCCCTCATTCCGCAAACTTCCTATGCAATTCTGCCAGAAGATAAATTTGTTAATGATCCTTACACAACTGGAAAAATAATCCCCAACCGTATTGAAACCCTAACTTTTACAATCCTAATTCTCCACATTATTGGAACACCAAATTCAACCTTGTTTGTCCCTTAATAATCCATAAGCATGTCTGCACATCTGTCTCTAATATTTTTCCTGAAAATTCATCTTCCATCATAACTTAAAGGTATGTTTTTAAAGTTTTTTCATTCTTGAGTGTGGTAGTGTTAATGTTATGGTGTAGGGGTGTAAGGGTCTTGAATATATGATTTTAGAGTTCATGGTAACGTCAATATGGATATTGGAAAGTATTTCGAGTCAATTAGATGGTACACGAATGCAAATTTATAAGTTAGAGTTGCAATTCCCGATTGATAGTTTTTCAGCCATTTTCCGGTTTTCATACTTGAAAACTAATACGAATTATACCATTTCCTGGTATCCATGCATGGAAATGTTGTATTGATACCATAACACATGTTAGGAAATAATTTTTTTGGTTTTCAGACATCAAAACTAGGACAGAGGTGATTTTTTTTTGCCTATTTCCTGGTACCCATACCAGAATATAAAAGGGATTATTTTTGTTAGTCATTTCCAGTATTAAAGACCAGGGCACAGGCTATAAGACGCCCTATTTCCTGCCTTCATGAAAAGGAAAATATTGACGCCATACCAGGAAATAATGGCTCAATTTGCCTATTTTCCTCCATTATACATGGAAACAGACTTGCATTTTTTGTCAGTGATTTCCTGATATCAACATCGGGAAATAGGCCAAAAGTGCTTCTATTTCCGGGTGTCAATACTGGGAAAATATTTTGATGCATTATTTTTTCCTGCATTTAAATTATTTGTATTTTCTTTTTTTAGAAATGGGTTTGAAAAAGACACTACTGTACTTCAAGTTTTTTATGGAAAGTGTAAAGAGTTACGACATACCATTCGCACGTGCCCAAACAAACATATCAAAGTTTCCGATTTAGAGGAATCACTATAGAAATGAAGATTTGACACAAGCAGCGAACCCTCTAATTGAAAGCTCTTCCAGGGATATACCATTCCATCCAAAAGCTACCTCACACTATCTCTTTTACTTTAGATATATCACTTTTATTATGAGTTTGTTTGAGCATCGTTTATCAAATACTTTTTGTTGAATATGGGTTGGTTGTTGAATTTGGTTTGACTATATGTATGATTTTGAATGTAGAAATTTATTTCAGAAAATGAAATTATAATGAAACAGGTTGTTTCCCTCTTCTAACATATGGAATCTGGACATTTTTGTACCATTTTTCGATATTCACACCATGAAATTGACTGACCAGCAAAAATTTCTAGGTACGAACATATAAAAACATGATGATATTTGGTCTGATTCCCAGTATTGATATAGGGACATGCATTGTCAAAGTTTCCAATTATTTCCCGATTCCAAGGCCGAAAATGGGCCAATTTGACAACATTTCCCGGTCTTGAATGAGGGAAATGACCTAAGATTTTGCAAAATTATTTCTTGGTTCGATATCATTGAAACTTAATATTTTTAAGCATGTGTCTCGGTATTCATTTTTCGGTGTCGGCACCAGTACAGAGGTCTCAGTTTCCAATATGCCTAGCTATGGGCTTAGGAAACTAATGGGATAGTTTCATAATTTGGGCCCAGGACATGGCTTAGTTTGGTCCTTATTTCTAAGTGTCTAGACCTGGAAATTTCAAATTTTCACATTTTATTGAATCATCTTCAACTCTAAACATCTTAAAACACTTATTAATAGCACTTGGATGATTTATTGGTTACCTCCTTTAACCCCATCAAGTTATGACACATTAGGATGGATTGGTTTATGAATGTAATAGGTTTAAAGTGGGTTTTAGGTATCTTCTATTGGGTAAAAGTGAATGATTATCCATGCTTACATTTAGTGAAACTCAAGTCGATCAAAAAATTTAATAATTGAAAAGGTCGAAAAACATGACGTTTTATATGGCCTAAGTAATAGTATATTGTCCATCATGTATAACTCTTACATTTCAAGTGGAGCAAAGATATAAACTCCTAATTCCTAATAACTTGTATTAGATTCCTTTATTGTTTCCATCAGTTTTGTTGTTGTTTTAGGAATAAATTTATTAGTCATTAGGCGCAGCCCTAGCTAAGAAGAGATGGAAAAAACACACTTTGATGAAATAACCATTTCTATGTAGAAGCACCGAAAAACGGGTCCCATTTTACACCATTTCCAGCTATGTGAGCTAAGAAACTAATAGGGTAAGTTCCATGTTTTAAGATCGAGACATGGCGTAATTTTGGCCTAAATTCCTAGTATCGACACCTGGATACTGTAAATTCCAACTTTTTATTGCATCATCTTCAAATCCAAACATCTTAAAACACTTATTAATAGCACTTGGATGATTTATTAGTTGTCTCCTTCAACCCCATCAAGTTATGACACACTAGAATAGATTGGTTTATGAATGTAATAGGTTTAAAGTGGGTTTTAGGTATCTTCTAATGGGTAAAAGTGGATGATTATCCATGCTTACATTTAGTGGAACTCAAGTCGATCAAAAAATTTAATAATTGAGAAGGTCGAAAAACATGATGTTTTATATGGCCTAAGTAATAGTACATTGTCCATCATGTATAACTCTTATATTTCTAATGGAGCAAAGATATAAACTCCTAATTCCTAATAACTTGTGTTAGATTCCTTTATTGTTTCCATCAGTTTTGTTGTTGTTTTAGGAACAAATTTATTAGTCATTAGGCACAGCCCCAGCTAAGAAAAGATGGAAAAAAAAACATACTTTGATGAAATAACCATTTATATGTATAAGCACTGGAAAACGGGTCCCGTTTTACACCATTTCCAGCTATGTGAGTTAAGAAACTGATAGGGTAAGTTCCATGTTTTAAGATCGGGACATGTCATAATTTTGGCCTAAATTCCTAGTATCGACACCTGGACACTTCAAATTCCAACTTTTTATTGCATCATCTTCAAATCCAAACATCTTAAAACACTTATTAATAGCACTTGGATGATTTATTAGTTATCTCCTTCAACCCCATCAAGTTATGACACACTAGGATGGATTGGTTTATGAATGTAATAGGTTTAAAGTAGGTTTTAGGTATCTTGTAATGGCTAAAAGTGGATCATTATCCATGCTTACAATAAAGAAATCCAATACAAATTATTAGGAATTAGGTGTTTAAATCTTTTCTCTACTTGGCATGTAAGAGTTATACATGATAGAGAACGTACTCTTACGTAGGAAATGCAAAACATAATATTTTCAACTATTTCATTTATGAAATTCTTTATACATTTAAGTTCCACTATGCATAAGTAGAGATAATCATCCACTTTTAGGTGTTAGAAGATACCTGAAATTCTCTTTAAACCAATTATAGTAATATACCAATCCATCCTTGTGAGCCAAAATAGGCTGGGGTTGAGGGAAACGACCAAACAATAATCTTTATACTATTACTAGGCGGGAAAAGTTGATTGGACTTGAAAAAGACTCTATTCAATGGAGAAAATCGAAGTTAGAGGTGTTCATACCAAGAAATGTGTCACCAAATGCACCATGTCCCGGTCTTGAAGCCTAGAAATGAGGCATCTTTTCTTAAATTTAACATTAGGACACAGTTATAAATGGCTCTAGTGTCCCGGTCCCAATATATGGAAACCAGCATTTCGTAAACTAGTTTCCAGATTTCGGTCATTTTCCTCCCTTTTTATCGGGAAATAGTTGTCGTATTGGCTCATATCCTGGCTAAAAATATGAAAATCACTAGGATTTTTGACAAACTGTTTCCTTGTATGAACACCTAAAAATGGACCAAATATGAACATGTTTCCTTGCACTCGTACTATAAAATAATCACTGGTTAATCTGTTTCACTGTATGGATACCGGGATAAAGGCAGCAAAAAATTAAATTTCCAAGTTGTCACACCAGAAAATAATTTATCAAAATCTCAGCCCATTTTACTCCCTTAGAACCGGGAAATTACTGTCATATTGACCCATATCCCGCCTATGAAACCTAGAAATCATTAGGAATTTTGCCGATCAGTGTCCATGTATCAACACCGTGAAATAGACCAAATATTATGTTTCCATATTGTTGTGCCCGAAAATGATTACTAGTCAATATGTTTCACGGTATGGAGACCGGAAAATATTATAAAAAATGTCCAATTTTCAGGTATTAAAATAGGGAATAACCTGTTTTATTACAATTTCATTTTTTCAAAATCCATTTCTGCATTCAAAATCATAATTACATCCAACCCATATTCAACAACCAAACCATATTCGACAAAGATCATATGATAAATGATGTTCAAACAAACTCATAACAAAAGTGATATATCTAAAGTAAAGGAGACTTGAGCGAGTTAGCTTCCAGATGAAATGGTATATCCCTGGAGAAGCTTTCAATTGTGGGTTTCGCTGCTTGTGTCAAAACTTTATTCTGCGGTAATTCCTCGGAATCCGGAACTTCAATATATTTATTTCGGCACGTGCAAATGGTATGTTCAATAAAGTTTTGCTACCGATTGGGAGAGTGAAATATTGTTACCGAGAAACATAACGATCATTTCTCTAACCTTATATCCGCCTTCAAGCCAATTCGTCTTGAAGTAGACTAGTGTCGTTTTCAAACTCATTTCTGAACGAAGAAAACATGAATTATTTAAATACTATAAAAAATAATGCATCAAAGTAGTTTCCAGGTATGGATACTCGGAAATAAAAGCTCATTTGGCTTATTTTCCGGTGTCGATACCAGGAAATCACTGGCAAAAAATGCAGGTCTGTTTCCATGCATCGACACCGGAAAATGGTATAATTCTTGATAGTTTTCAGGTATGGAACCCATGAAATCGCTGAAAAATGTAAATCGGGAATTTCAACCCTAACTCGTAAAATTGCATTCCTATACCATATAATTGACTCTAAACACTATCCAATATCCATACTGACGTTACCATGAACTCTAAAATCATATATTCAAGACCTCTACACCCGGGGCGGATTTATAGTGCTGCCGATGATGTCAATTGACATCACTATAACTGTATACAATAATGCTAAATGACATATAACTCACATAGAAAAATAGTAAAGTGTAATATTAATAATGTACCACAATCAAAGTTTGAACTCTCCCTAACCTCATCATTCTTCTAATGATTTATTTTCAGTTTTTTTCCTTTTAATTTTTATGTTTTTTAATGATTTAAAAATAGTATTCTACCGATTTAATTAAAACTTCAGCTTTTATTTTTTTAATCTCTATTTTTTAAAAAATAAATGCTCCACCCACACAATTTAATTCAAATCAATACCTTTTATATTTAATCTTAAAATTTTGAAACCCTCGTTACCAAACTCAAAGATCAAAACCCCAACAAAGCAAGTCAAGTCGTCAGCACCAACCCTTACTCTATCACTTAGACAATGATATAACCACTGACCCACTGCTGGCACCCAACGACCACTACTCTACCACTGTAGTTTGCTCACTTCACTTCACTGATCTTACTCAAAAATGAAAAAAACTTTTAAAACATATATTTGAGTTGTGATGGAAGACATAGTTTTAGAAATACAGGGGAAGAATATGTGCCGATAGGACTGTGCATTGTTTAAATATATTTAAAATTTATTTAAAATAGAAAAATATAGCTGATAATTTAACTCTAATAAGTAAAAACACTTTATCCAAAATTTAGTTTTATAAAAAATTCAATCTTCATACAAATATAAAAATTTTAATTAAATATTTAAATATGCAAATAGTCAAAATTAAATAAATTAAATATTAGGTGAGCCTCCTATATTAATAAGCTCATATTAATAAAAATTCTCAATTTTGGTAAACAGATAATATTAAGAATATTTATATTATATAGTAAAAATATAACATTATATACTAGATATAAAAATTAAAAAATAAATATAAAAAAGTATTATTATTTAGACTTTAACCTAATTAATTATTGGGATTGTATTTTTAAATTTTAATTATATTTTTATAAACAAAGAAGTAAATTATTAATAAGTTAAATCAATCAATAAATTAATAGAAAAATAGAGATTCAAATAATTTTAGAGTAAATTATTTTAATTGATTAATAAAAGAAAAATTATATATAACTCTAGGGTTATTTTTATTTTTGTTATTTTATAACTTTTATTTATATTATATAGTTGAACTTTAAAATTTTTTAAAAATAACTTTCACTTAAAAAAACAAATCGACCATTTTACTCTTATGGAAAGATATTTTATACTAATCTATGAAAATGTGAAGTTGGTACGTGAAAATGATTTGTGAAGGTGTAAAGGTCTATTTTTAAAAATAAAAGTTTAGATGGCTCGAAAATAGAAACAAACTTTCGTTCCTTTAGTTTTGAACTCATAAATTATTTAAAATAAATAATTAAATAAATCTATAAGGATAGTATAATAGAAGTGAGTATTTAATAGAATTGCATTCACTAGTTGAGAATTTGAATTGCTAAAGAGAATCTATTAACTAATCTTTGAGTGCAGTACTCAACTTTGAATGCTTATGGTTTCTTCATGGACTCCTAGAGATAGTGAATTGAATTCTCCTGGTCCTGCCATTAAATCCCAGCATAAAACGCAGTCATCTACTTTCATTCTGCATATTAATTTGCTAGTAGTATTTATTTACACAGCCACCAATAAAAACAATTTTTATACCATTTATTTTTTCATTTCATTTATTTTTATATTTACTTTAGAATAGTTTAAGAATTATAATTAAAATAAAATAAATAGCATTTCACGTTATTAAGAATATTCTAACCGTATGTTAATTTAAAAAATTTTTGCTTACTATTATTAAAAATTTTAAAAATATTTGATAAAATAGAGTTCCAAATAATTTAGTCTATTTTGAATATTCAGCTATAAAATTTAAAATTAAATATCGTTGATCGTACTTTTTTATTTATGGTGACTTAATTTTTTATATTATTTTATTAGATTTTTAATATGTTATAAATTTTTTATGTTATTATTTTTAAGGGAGAATTTTATTTTTGACCTTTTATAATTTTTATTTACACTTCATAGTTCAATTTTATAATCTTCACAAAAATAATCTTTCAAATTTTCATTTTTCAAAAATAACTCTTCACAGGTGTGAAGAATTATTTTTATGAAAATTTAAATTTTATTTAGGTTATTTTAAATTATTTTATGTAATTTTCTCTATTTATATTTATAATTTATTAACTAATTTAATCTTAATTATATTTTAATTAATTATTTTTTGAAAAAATATTAGATGATCACCATTTTATTACTATATTATTTATCAGTCAAAATTGATCACAGCAATTTTCACTTCTAATTCCTATCACCACCTTATTTCATATTCATGTTTCATTAAAAATACTGTAAATACCCTTACTATATTAAATATAATCTTGATCATCCCTATATATATATTATATTGAAATATAATTTTTAAAATATTTATTATTATTATATCAATATGAGGACAATTTTTTTAAAAAATTCTTTTAGTTTTTTTTAAATAAAAAAATTTGAAAAAAATATTATTTATTTAATGGACAGTTAAAATGAAATTGAGGAGTACATAATATTTTAATATATATAATAATAGTATCCTAAGCAAAGTGATGGCAGGCAGGCATGGTAAACTGTACATGTGGATTCTCTCTCTCCCTGTCAAAGTAAGTAGTTGAGAGAAACATAGTTTATTCCTATTTTCAGCCCCTTTTCAAGGAATATGCTCTTATTTGAAACATCTTAGTTTCTCAATATTCCATTTTTTTGGGCAAATTGATTCCATTCATGTGACTTTTGGTTGGAAACAGAACTCCACAATTACACTATTTTTCTTTTTCAAAAAATATTTCTAGTTTTACTTTTGTTAAATGGTAGTAGATGGGAAGTGAAGAGGAAAATGTATGGTGATAAATTGAATCATATCAAGATGTTATGGTCTTAGCAGACAGGTAAACAAAGAATCTTGTTCTCATGGTTATCTTCTCTTTATATTTTAAATCATTGCATGTTCTGAAAATTCCTTTCTTTGATTTTTGTCCTATTATCCATGAATTATATGATGTGGCTGTCTTCTTAAAACATTGATTGATGGTTCAAATTCAATAATTTTATCCAGTGGTGGGTCCCTCTCTTCACTCGGACAAAACAGTCGACGCAATTGGATTCAGAAACTTCAATAATCGGTGAAAGCAAATCAGTCTTTCTTTATTTAATAATTGTTAGTTAAATATTTATAAAGTTATTTGTATTGACAAACATCTCAGCTTGCCCCCACCTATTATTAGATTCTTATTACAAAGTTAAATAACCATAACTCAACGTTAAATTACAATTCAAATTCTAAGTCACTGCTCTTTTCACAATTACTAGGCTTGTCCCACTTTCTAACACCAACGTTTACAAATAATTTCAAACCAATTTGAAAAGTCAAAGATTTTAAGTTTCAATTTATACAAAAGCTTTTTTCATGTTAAAATAACTATTGACCCATAAATTAGAATTATTTCAATCAACAAAACCAAATCACCCAACAAAATTCATAACCATGAAGTTGGAAATGTCTTTTGTTTGAACTCTTGTTTCTAAACATTAACAAACTTGAAATCAACGCAAAATAAAGTAAAGTAAAAAAATAAAAATAAAAACTTAAAAAGAGTCCTACAAATTCCAAAACAATCAAATTCATCCATATAGAAATCAGATTTAAACACAAAATTTAACCTAAAATATTTCATGAGTTAAAAATATAAAATTTAAAAAATAAATATTAATTACTATTAAAATTCTGATGAGAATTTGGGTATACTCTGGTATCCATAATTGGTTTGTAATTAGGAAAAGATTCGAAAACTGTTTTGCAAATGTCATATTTGATTAGGAATGATATTTCTTAAAATGGATTGTAATTAGGAAAGAGATCCTTGAGAATCCTAAATAGGAAAAGGTTTTCTTAATGGTTTAGGATTACTTTGTGACTAAGTAATCTAATGTTATTAATATAATGCTTGTATTTATTGTTAAATATCCTGATAGAACAATGTAGATCTGATTGGTTAGATTTGGGAGGTCCCCGATGGGAGTCTGAGAACTATGGAGACCATGGAGATCTTGAGTTCTAGGATCAAGTCCTGATATCCTATAAGAGCCATATGAGAAGAGTTTGTATGTGATATTGTGACTGATGTAATTGGATTGGGGAGTGAGAGAGGAGTATTATGGTTGTAACTGTTGCTTTATTATTACATAGTAAATTAGTCTCTCGTCGCCCCGACGGTCGTGGTTTTTATCCGCTATAGGTTTCGGCGTGAAAATCTTATGTCTTATTTTCTATCTCTATTTTCTTATCTTGTGTATATTTGTTTTACTTTATGGTTTCTAATACTCGTCTCCGCTGCAATGGATTACCGACTTGTTCAATAAGTAGTATTAGAGCTATTTTCTATGTCTTATTTTCCAACAACTACTCACATCATTCTATAAATTGTAGTGCTAGAAATCATAGCGTGCAAAAAAACCATAAATCTCCCTATGTACAGGAAAAATACAATCACTGTATCCCTCACCACATACAAGCCAAAAGATTTTCCACTGTCCGTGATCATGTGAAAACAAACTCAATTATCATTCAATTCAAAAACATTTTGCATTATACCCTATCTACATGGAGAAAAACTAAAATTATCTTAATATCCTTTAGTAATATTTTAACATCACCAATATTAATGTAAATATGTATCGAACAATAGGTCTGAAATGAAAAATGAAACAATGAAACAGCTTTATGTTAGGATGATTATAACATCAATTTAGTGGTGAATAGTTCAGGATGAATAGCGAAATTGCAATAAACCCTTAAAAGTGAAAGGAGAATCTGCAATAAACCCTTAAGACAAAACAAACCTTGTGAGTTTACCTTATCATCCTAATGATTATTTATCATAATTCTTATTAACCTGTAAATTATTACAAAAGGACAAGAATATAATTGGAAAAGACCTAGTGAAGCAGTTGTTGTCAGCTACTTCACCGCTCTTTTATATATAGTAAGATATATATATATATATAATACATATTAATTTTTTCGACTTTTCTCTTCTCCGTAAGAGATGTGTGGATGGGGTACACGTGGTTAGGTTGATCCTGCACTTTCTTGATTTTGGTTGTTTATTGTTTTATTTTTTTTTTTATTTTTATAAGTTAAATGCTATATATAAGAAAACCTACGAGCAATCTATATATGTATGAGATGTATAGAAAGCTAATGTAAAATAATAATTATTTTCAATTAAAAAAATCCATATTATCTAAAAACAAAAAAAAAAAACACCAAGTAATAAACATAATAGAAAACACATAACAAAATTCTATCTTGAAAGCTCTGTGATCAATAAAATTAACGAAGAGAGGTCCAAAAGGCAAATTTTAATATAATTCATATTTAAATCAATTGACTCTAAAGGCACATGTAGAAACATCTCATTCTCATTAACTCATCTACACAATACACAACAGATTTATGTGCTTGTGTAAGTATACTCATCAAATCAAACACCAACCACTTCTCTCACATCTCTATCTTTTTCCAAGTTCCTATAAGACCATGACTATGTTTATAACAATGACTTATGTACATACATGAAGCTGAATTTACACTTTGTGAAATGCTATAATACATTTTACGTTATGAAAAAAAACTTGCAAAAAACTAAAAATGCATAGATTTAGGGGTTAATTCACAAGATTTGAACTAGAAGCATGAGAGTTTGAAAGATATATATATATATATATGTATATATATATGTATGTATAGCAGTGAACGAGGGTAATATTTTCAATTTCATGCCTTATTGCTCTATCATCCCTTGTAATATTTGCAATAAGATCCTAGTAGATAGATATAATAGATTGCATTTTGAATTGACGCCAACACCCACCTTTGATTGCATTTTGTGGCGGGAGACATAGGAGAAGAAACCCTAATGATATAAAATTAGGGTCAGAGAGTGATTTATACAAGTTATGAAAAGGAATAATTCTACAAACAAAATTGGATACTTTTGAAATTACAACTACCAATGTCCTGCTATATCCCATTCAACCAATAAAACTCATATGTAAATTATCAACAACTAAAAGGTATATTTTTTATGTAATAAGGAAATGAGGAAGATTTTTCCTTATGGCCAAGGTATATTTTTTAATGAAAAAATTTCAGGTAATACCTACTTTAATAAAAATAAAAAAAATAAAAAAAAACTTAGAGTGATTTGTTCTTTTTTTTCCCTCACGCTGGAGTAAATATTTAAAATTTATATATATATATATATATATATATTTATTTATGATTGGATACTATTAAGATTTAGTGAAGAGTGTCAATTAATGTTAGATTGGTCATAATTAATGTTAGTCTATCTCTAGCACTACGATCCTCTGTTCTTAGATCTGAAACCTAATCGCCATCTCTGGTCTAGATCAAATCTCAGAATAACAATATTACGTAACTCTCGTTCTTGTAATTCAATTAGCTCATGAAATCAAGTAGATCTTGCTATAATTAAACAAGAAACTTTGCAATTGAAATGATAATCAACATCAAAATTCAACAAATCAACAGAGCTTTTAGCTAGCACATCTACTTCACCATATCCAATCAAGTACAAAAATCATCATCGACATGCTTAAGATCTAAATCTTACCAAGGAAGATTGAAACTAGACTCTGTCACTGTTGTTGCTTCACAATCTTCAAGCTAATCTCTATGATCAACAGAAACAGAGTACAAAACTTCTTCGAGAAACTTCTCTGAAGATGTTGAATAAAGCGTATAGAAGAATCTAGAATTTCTCTCAAAGTATAACAGAATGTCAAAAGTGAAATCAATCGTCCTAATGCCTCCAGCTGAGCTCCTATTTATAGAGTCTAAGCTCAGTGGCAATTTTGAAGTTAAAACAACAAAGAAACACAAATTGGCGAAGTAAAATTTTTCTTCATTTTATGTCGCCAGTTCCTTTGCCTTAACCAAACGACTTCTTCAAATCTCGCTTGTCCTGATTGCCAAGCTAGCTTCTCTTTAGGCGAAATGTTCTTTATGTAGCCAAGATAGATCACCTTAAGTCTAGGCGACTGATTCTTTCCTTCGCCAAAGCACTCCGTTCATTTACAAACAACATGGCGATATCATCTTAGTTCATATGTATCTTCCCTTAGCTAGGCGACTAATTACTTTCAATTATTACCTCAACTAGGCGACATTTAACCTTCATCGCCTACAGCTTCTGTCAAGAGTGGCGATATATGCGGCAAGAAGAGTCTAACTCGCCTCATGTGCTCAAGTCTTTAAGGCGAGATTTGTCATATTTCGCCATCTTCATCGCCCTTTCCCTTTAGTTAGTGGCGATGTTCCCATGCGATAATGATCTTGGCATAACCATTTCGCCATCGTGATGACTTTGGATGAAATTCTGATTTGGTCCTCCTTTCTTCTAATTTTGCAAGATTTAGCTCCTTTTCCAAAGTTTTTCATCCAAGTCCCTGTCTCAGCAATAATAGTCTAGAGTTACTAGAAATACATTCAATATCTCACCTTTTAAGCTCGATTTTATTATATTAAAACTCATAAAGTATGCTAAAACATAGGTAAATTCTAGACTTATCAGTCTTTAACACTTCTCCTAGCTTCGCCAACTCTTTACTTAGCTCTAGGCGATGTTCTTCAATCGCTTACTACGGTAGCCAGCTTTATTTAATCTTTAGCGAGGCTTTTGGCACTGTATCCTTCACTCTTTGACTATCGCCAGATTGTCAAACTTGGGCAAGTGTCGCCTCTTTCTTATTCTAAACAAGCGATATGGCTTGGCGAACAAATTAGGTACCACCAAGCATAAGACAAAGAAGTCAATGTATGATGATGTTGATAAATTAGTTTATGTTGTGTTTTCAAGTGTATGAATGAAGTTATTTAACATAAAAGAAATAATTTTTTCTATTCTAATAAAGCATGCATATATAGGCATGCAATATAACATATCACCTAATGTGATATAAAAAGATTTAAAATCTAAAATACAACCAAAAGAAATTCTAAAGAGATTTGTTCTTATAACTTAACATCAGAAAATCTTAAAACAAAGGCAAGTGTTGCAGCAGATTTGACACCACCATCCAACACTCTCCCATGATGCAAGAATTATGCATAACATCTATTCTTCTTTTTCTTCTTCTTAATTTTACTTTTCTTCTTCATAAAATCTTCAACTTGGATATCTCCTTATGTTTTTACATGATCATTAATAGCATCCTTGAAACTGATTTCATCAATTGTGTTCTCAAATTCATCAAACCCAACTATATCCTTCTCATGTAAATTAAAATCCAACTTGTTAATATTAGCATATTCAACGGACAACTCTTGTTTTCTTTTAGAGTCATCACTTAATATATCTTTAACATCACTATCAAGTTTATCATTTTCGAAAGCAATATGAAAGCTTTCGTTAAGCATTTCAATAGACAAAAGTTTTGTACCAGAAAGATCAAAGATATCACACAACTTGTTCTTAAACCTTAAAAAATAATTTTTATCCAACAATTGACCAACACTTAACAAGTTGTGCTGAATATTAGGAATAAATAACACATCAGAAATAAGTTTAATACCCGATGGAGTTTGTATTAAAATAATACCTTTTCCTTTGACATCCAACAGTCTTCCATCTCCAAGCTTAACTTTAGAAAATTGTGTTCTATCCAAAGTCTTATAGTTGCTAAAGTTTGTTATCATATATTTACTACAGCCACTGTCAATCATCCATTTATCTAAATTTTAAGTTACACTACAATCTCTTTCAATTGCAGTAGCCATAAAAAGTGTTTCATCTTTAACTGTAGATAGAACTAATTCTTTTGTGACTTGTATAACCTGTGCGTACCCATATTGAGACATGGTTAAAATGAATTGACTTGCTACCCATATCACCAATGTGCACATTATTTTTCGGGAGTCCAAAACTTGAGAACTCCAAAGTTAAGCGTGCTTGGCTTGGAGCAATCTTGGGATGGGTGAGCTTCTAGAAAGTTTATCCGGAAAGCATACGAGTGAGGACAAAGCATGCAAGAAAGCGTAATGGCAGTCTGTGGGGCTAATGGTCAGCCTTAAGACCAGTTCTGTAACGAGGTGGGGCTTGGTCACCGCGCCTCAGGTCATCCAGAGGCGAGGACCAGACGTTACAGTGATTTTGTTTACTAGTATTTGCAGAACACACTTTTTCAACATGCCCAAGCTGTTTACAAGCATTGCATTGAGCGTCTGGTCTCCAAAAACATTTTTTTTTTTGTGGTTAGTTTTCTTATAGTGTGGACATGTGATGGGAGAAATGTTGACACACTTTTTGAATCAACGTCTAATTGTAATTTTAAGATATCGTCTCCATAAGGATTATGTATTTTGGAAAGAAAGAATTCAATCAAGATTTAAAATAAATTACTAAAAGAATCTTTTGAAATTGTAATTAATTGGAATTGAATTATAACATAGGAATTGGATAATATGCTTACTGTTCAGTGGTGAAAATTATGAGAAGCTAGTACTATTAAAGTTGTTTAATTAAAATATCAATGGATTTATTGATCTCAATTGCTTGCTTCCATATTTACATAGTATAATTCAACAGTAGAACTCAATTCTTCATTCTAGATCACCATATTTAACTAGTTAAAGATCTCTCAATTCGATTTAACCATTCCTAACCAATAACTTGCATATATCTCTATATTACAGATTTATCAACTGTTAAAGGTCGATCTAAAGAAAATTGAATCTAATTATTTTCTTTCACTAGATTAATATATTGATCCTTTGTTCTAAATCTAACATCTAAATGCCATCTCTAGTCTGGAGAGGATGCTTTAACATAATTGCTTAACTCTCCTCCTCACAATTCAATATGCTCATGAAAACTCAGAGAATTTAGACTTTAATGAAGTGAAATTATACACATAGATCTAGCATCGCAATTGATCTCAAAAGATTACTAGGTCTATTAGTTATTCATTATCAGATCTGGTTTAACAACTAAGCTAAAATTCATCATAATCATGTTGTTCAATTAAAGAACTTACTAGAGATAAAGAAAACTAGCTCTATCACAGCTTGATCTTCTTCAGTATCTTTCTAATAACCACAACAACTAAAACAGAGTACTAGATCTTGAAAGAAAAATCAATGAATTGAAACTGTAGCTTTTTTAGGTCTCTAACTCAAGAATGCACAATATTAACTAACAAGAATCAAATGCCAAAAGATCAAGAGACACTAATTGCAACGTTTAGGAACCTATTTTATAGAGTTTGAACCGAGTGGCAATTTTATAAATTTGAAAAGAGAAAGAAACACAGAGTAACGAAAAAATTTTATAATTCAACAATAAGTCGCATGTTTCTTTGCCTGGGTCTTGGCTGTATTCATAGACTTCGCCAAGCCCATCGCCCAAGTCAGGGGTTCCTTAAGGCAAGATCATTCATTATTGCCTGTGTTTGTCACTAGGTATTTTAGGTGAACCTCATTTCTATCGTCAGGCTGTATCACCTGTGTATGCTTGTTGAGGCGATGGTGGCAGGCGCTTCTCTAGTCCTTCGCTAATTTGTCTTTGTTTGAGGCGATAGCAGTAGGCTCTGAATTGTAACTTCGCCATATCCTTCTTGTGCTGTTGGCGATGATTCTTCAGTAAATGCCTACTATCGCTAGTTTCATGCTTTATTTTGGCGAGGCTATTGGCGTTGCCTTCTTCATTTCGTAAACTTAGCCAGATTCTACTTGGATAATTTCCTGCTAAGTTCTTCTATTTTGAATTTGTTCTTTTCTGCTCATTTTCTTCATTTTTACGTCCAAGTCCTTGTCTCCATAGAATAGTCTAGAATTACTAGAAATCAACTCAATTATTTATCTTTTTAACTCAATTTCTTTACAATTAAACTCATAAAATATATCAAAATATAGGTAAATTCTAGACTTATCAACATGGTGGAAAGTTTTTCTAATTTCTTCTGTCATTATTGTAGGTTGGCTTCTTTGTCTGAGTTTTCACCATTTAAATTGCACTAAGTGCATTCTCAGTTAAAGCTTCCTCTTCTAAGAAAGCTTTTCTTTGTCCCACTGCTTGTAAAGCACTCACAAGTTCTGCGAGGGTGAGTTGAAATAAATCCCATGAGTCTTCAAGTGAGCAGATTTTTGCTTCAAACCTGTGTGGTAGAGTCACCATTACCTTCTCAATAACTCTTCTCTCTGGTAAGTCATATCTTAATAATCTTATTTGATTAACAATTTTCATAACTCTATCTATGTAGTTTTTCATATCCCCAATTTCCTTCATCTCGAGAAGTTCAAACTTCGTTCTCAAGTTGAAAATCTGTATTTGTTTTGCTTTTTGGCTTCCTTGAAATTCCAACTTCAATCTATCCCAGACTTCTTTAGCTATTTTGTAGGCCATGATTCGTATGAACACAGGTTTATTAACAGCTGAATGAAGGGTGCTTAAAGCTCTGAATTTTCTAAAAATCGTTTCTTCATGGACTATAATCTAATTAAGAGATGGATTTTCTAGCAATTCATGTGAAGTATTTGATTCCACAGCTTCCCATAGTAGCAGACCTCTCAGATACGACTTCATTTTCACTGACCAAGAATGGTAATTTTCTCCGGTGAAAAAAGGAGAAGAATGAGCAGAGATATGGCTTGAGCAAGACATCGTAGAAGAAAATTTTAATCATGTTTAGGGTTTTGTTTTGTTTCGGTGTGGTGTTTTTGCTTTTCATAGAGTCCTTTAATGATCTAATTTGCTCTGGTACCACTGTTGTGTTTTCAAGCGTATGAAAGAAGATTTTTTAACATAAAAGAAACTATTTTTTCTATTCTAATAAAGCATACATATATAGGCATGCAATTTAACATATCACCTGATGTGATATAAAAAGATTTCAAATCTAAAATACAACCAAAGGAAATCCTAAAGAGATTTGTTCTTATAAGTTAACATCACAAAATATTAAAATAAAGGTATAGTGTTGCAGTAGATTTGACACCATCATCCAACAATTTCACCACTTTGTATTTCTTTGTCTTTAAATTTACAAAATTGTCACTGGGTTCAAACTCTATAAATAGGCGCCCAAGTGATGCAATTAGGGTCTTTATACAGTTTGAAATTTGAGAATACTTTGTTAGTCTTGGACCTATCAATTGACAGTTTTCAATTCTGTGATATTTTCTTTCAATTCTAGTACTCTGTTGAATGTGATTTCTGAGATTTAGCATAAAATTGTGAAGAGAAGCTGTGACAAGGGTGATCTTTCTTCTTCTTTGGTAAGTTATGCATTGTATCTCATAGTTATGGTGAAAATGAGTTTAATCATTGAATTATATCTAATTATGAGTAGCTAAATACTCTTGGTAATTTGTTGCGGTCAATTGTTGTTGCTTGATTTGTATATTTAATTCATGTTCAATTCACTGATTTTTTTTAGCTTATTGCATTGTGAGGATAAGAGTCAAGCAATCATGTTATGGCATCTTTTCTAGGCCAGAGGTGGCATTTAAGTGCTCTAAGAGCAGATGATCAAAATACTAATCTAGAGATAAATAGTAATAGATTCATTTTTCTACAGATCGAACTTCATCAGTTAGCAATTCTACAGTATAGAGATATATGCAGTTTGTTAGCTAGTATTAGTCGAATCGAATTGAGAGATCTTTGATTGATCAAATATGATGATCTAGGATGATGTTTTGAATTCTTAAGTTGAATTACACATATGAGCATGAAAGTAGGCAATTGAGATCAACAGATCAACTTGAACTTATATTTGAATCAATTTTGTGATAAGTACTAGTTTTCATATTTTCTATTATTGAACTGTCAATATTAAATGAAAATTCTATGACTCGTTGCAATTCTTTGATATTGATGAATCTTTCAATCATTCATCTTGAATCTTGATCCATTCTTTCTTCTATAGACACAATACATGTGGAGATGATATCTTAAATATTACAATTAGACATTAATTTGAGAAGTGTATCTGAATTTCTCCATCGATGATGATACATATCGTACAGGAAATTATTATGTTATGGACTCATGTCTTGAATGTTAAGTGGACAATAAAAGGGAAGCCAAAATCTTTGATTAAAACGATAGGAGGAGATCTTACAGTGAATATTAATTCCAAGTTCACATTAAACCATATAAGTGGACAGATGATTGAGCATGAAGAGACTTGGGATCTGTCTACTCCTTTGCTTATTGCTCAGTTGTTTTTTCCAACCATTCAGAAATTTTGTCATGTGTAACAATGCCCTTTTAATTGCAATTTGATACAGATGATGGATTCTAAATAGACTTGTACCAGATCGCATTGTTTCTTGTTGTTGTCTACCTTGTACAGTTCTTGAAAACAACCTTGTAAATTATGCTCGGAACTTAGACTTACCATTATAGTTTTTGCTTGTATCTGCCTTGTACAAGTTCTGAATTTATAACTTCTAGTAATACTGAAATTTATACGATCCCTCGTCTGGGATCGGATCACAGGACGAAGTGTTGCGCGTAGGTTCTTTGTCTTTCTTTTACCTATGGTGAATATAGTGGATTGAAATTTGTCAAAGGGAGCCTCAAACCTTTGAACTCAAAGGGATCTGCCTACCTAGAACTCTAAGGGAGTTTCCTACCAAGTTTTATGACTAGAATATTGCCTGATTTTATTCATAACAAATGACTGTTTAAATAGAGTTTACAAGCAAACATAATTAGGAAACAAATCATCGTGAAAAGGAAATGAAACTAACAAGGAAAGTAAATAACACTAACAAGGAAACTAAAGCTAAAATCATATCTAAATCTTGACTCACAATCTTTAATATTCGTAATCCCTTTTATTGTTTCCTATGAATCATGTTCCCATAAATGCTTATGTAACATTACACCCTCTCCTCGAATACAAGCTTGCCCTCAAGCTTGGAGTCCTTGAACTTAAAGCATTAATGACTTGAAGTACGGGCACTTCCGGTCTCGTCTTTTTCTTTTTTTTATTTTCTTCCTCAATTTCAATCAAGAACAACTTCTTTCATTGATGCCCAGGAATAAAAAGTTCTTCACAATTATAGCATAAACCTTTTGCTAGTCGAGCTGCCATCTCAGCACTAGTTAATTTTTGATAAGCGGAGTTGAACGATTAAAAGTAGTTGATGTTATGGTTATTTTATCTCTTATGTCATTATTTGGAAATTTGTCAAAACTCATGTTCGAATTTTGTGAGAATTGATAACACACCTGCAATTTTTTCTCCATGGCGTGAGCTAAACTAGGAGGGTTCAACATCTCTACTTCCATCTTAATTGGCTAAATTAAACCACCAGTATAGAGATCCACTTGTTGATCCAAGCGAGCTGATCTTACACGAGCCAACAAATTTTTAAACTTACTTTGGTATTCCTCTTACATATCAGTCTATTTCAAATTAGTCAACTCTCCCAAAGAATTGCTTTGCAATGGTGGACCGAATTGAGAATTACATTGATCTTTAAATATCATCCAAGTAAGCCGTGGTTCCTCTGCCGCGATTTGGTGGTACCATAATTGTGCTTCTTTTGTCATATGGAATGAGGCCAATCCAACCTTCTCCTCATTTTTTGTTCATTGATTGAAGAAAATTGTTCGCATTAATGAAGCCAAACTAAAGGATTATCTTTGCTATCATTCATGGGAAAATCCAATTTAGCGTACCGCAGTAGCGTTCCTCTAGTATTATGGTGATGTTGTAATTAGACAAATGCTCATTCGAACCAGAATTTTGATCTCCATTCTCTCTCTCCTTTTTATTTCCCATCATGGCTTCTAATTGTTGCATGAGTTGATCGAATCGTTCATCAATCAGGTTTTTTTGTGGCTGCTGCTGAGGCTGTGATCATGCTTTGAACCTCCTTCCGCATGTTGTCGTCCATTGTGAATAGCACTAATACCAAGTTGATACGGTCCCTCGTCTGGGATCGGATCATAGGAAGAAGTGTCAGGTCTAGATTCTTTGTCTTCCTTTTACCTATGGTTAATACAACGGATTGAAACTCGTCAAAGGGAGCCTCGAACCTTAGAACTCAAAGGGAGCTGCCTACATGGAACTCTAAGGGAGTTTTCTACCAAGTTTTATGACTAGAATATTACTTGATTTTATTCATAACAAAAGATTGTTTAAATAGAGTTTGCAAACAAACATAATTAGGAAACAAATCATTTTGAAAAAGAAACGAAACTAATAAGGAAAGTAAATAACACTAACAAGGAAACGAAAGCTAAAATCATGCTTAAAGATTTGACTCACAATCTTTCATATTGGTAATCCGTACCCTGCAAATTATGTTTGCACAAATGCTTATGCAACAGAAATCCTTAAAATAATCTTCTTATCCTTTTATTAGATGTACAAGAAAGATACAGATTGACACTTTCATGGCAGTACAATCATCGAAAGAATGGTCAAGAATCAGAATGATAATGAACAGGAATGACATAGAGATCATGTTTTCTTCTCACGGATATAGCAAAAGCTTCAGTGGATCATTACTATTCATTCCTCTTGAGAGTTTCCAGTCAAAGTGATACAACAACTTGGGCTAACCAATCCGATCAATAAGTTCATACAGCTGCTCTGATCTAAAAGATTCAACTCTTTTGGCTCTCAAAAGCTCGGACACACAAATTTTACGAAGTTGTTTCCAGTAATCACCATGTGGAGCAGCAGCAATGTCTGTGGAGTTGTAAAGAAGATGCTTAGTGGCTAGATTCTGAGGCCACCTCCTTGGCCATGTCTGGTGAAGAAACAACGATTCTGGAAAGTTGTCCAAGTGCATAATTGGACCATGTTTGTAAGCCAAGTCTCTTAGTCCATGATGAGGCAGAGAGCCTGCCTGCAAGTTGGTGTAAGTTTTGTTGCTGTCAAATAATAAAACATAACCAATATGCTGTCTAATTCACTGCATCTTATTGATAGTAAAGGAGCCTTTAAATAGGCACATAACATAGTAAACCAAAACTGACAGAAACTTAGTTTTCCTAATTCTATTCCTAAAAGAATTGAACAAACTCTGTAATACTCTTATACTAACTCAACTCTATATTTCCTAATTCAAGTTTGAATCACCTTTTCAATATTTCCCCTTGATTCAAAATCACAAACACCAAGTAATTTTTTAAAGAACAGAAATTTTTCCCTGGACAATGGTTTTGTCAAGATATCTGCTAGCTGATCGTGCATGCTGCAGTACTGTATGTTGACAACTCTTCCAGCAACTAAATCTCTCACAAAGTGTAGCCGCGTATCTATGTGTTTCGTGCGACTATGCAGAGCAGGATTCTTGGTCATAAATATGGTCGATTTATTATCGCAGAATATAATAGTTGCCGACTTTTGCTGGCATTGTAGCTCTCCCAATATACCTCTCATCCATACTGCTTGACAAGCTGCAAAAGTAACAGCTACATACTCTGCTTAAGTACTAGAAAGAGCTGTTATTGGTTGTTTTTTAGAGCTCCATGCCACTGCTCCTGACCCCAAACTGAACACATGAGCCGACACGCTTCTTCGATCATCTACAGAACTTGCAAAATCTGAGTCTGAGTATCCATATAACTCCCCATCAACCAACTCATTGTTGTTACTTGAGTACCATATTCCATGGGCAATTGTTCCTGCTATGTACCTCAGAATCCGCTTTGCTGCTCCAAAATGTATTTGTGAAGGTTTCTCCATGAACCTAGAGATAGTACTGACTGAGAATGCTATATCAGGTCTAGTGTGGGTCAAATAAATTAATCCACCCACAAGACTTCTAAAGGAAGTTGAATTGGCGACTCCTCCTCCATCTCTGCTCATGAGTTTTTCATTAACATTCAAAGGAGTACTGACAGGGCTACAATGTAGCATACCAAACCTTCTAAGCAGCTCTTTCGCATATGACTCTTGAGACAAAAATATACCATCACTTGCTTGTTTAACTTCGAGACCTAAAAAATATCGCAACTGACCCAAATCAGTCATCTCAAATTCGTTCATCATGTGATGTTTGAAATCATCTATGATCCCATGTTCTGATCCTGCATAAATCATGTCATCTACGTACAAGAAAATCATCATAAAACCTCCATTATCTTCCTTTTTAACATACAGAGTAGGCTTTCTTTCGCTTCTGACAAACCCATGCTTTAAGAAGTGTTGATCAATGCGATTATACCAAGATCGCGGAGCTTGTTTTAGACCGTAAAAAGCTTTTCTTAATCTATAAACAAGTGCTTCCTTCCCTTGTATTATGAATCCTTGAGGTTGATCAACATACACTTCTTCATTTAAATTGCCGTTGAGAAACGCTGATTTTACATCAAATTGGAAAACAGGCCATTTTTGTTGTGCTGCTAATGCAAGGAATATACGGACAGTTTCGAATCGTGCCACCGGAGCAAAAGTTTCTTCAAAGTCAATTCCAGCTTGTTGAGAGTATCCTTTTACAACAAGACGCGCTTTATACTTCTGAATTTCACCATTTATTCCTAGCTTTGTTTTGAATACCCACTTAAGTCCAATTGACTTTTTTCCTTTAGGTAAATCACATAGCATCCATGTCTTGTTCTTATTGATCGTTTTTATCTCCTCTTGCATTGCTTGTTGCCACTTCTTATCTTGACAGGCATCTTCAAAATAAAATGGATCAGCAGCAATAAGTGCAAAGCCACATGTCTCATATAAGTCTGCTAATGAACGATATTTTCTGCGTGCTTCTGGTGTTGATAAATCTGCTGTTGTGTCTGAACTAGTTCCTTCTGCTGTAGATTCTATCAATACTGGTGTTGCTGGTTCTGTTGTAGAGTCTGTCAGTACTGGTGTTGCTGATCATGCTACTTCATGACTCTTTTGCTGTATCATATCATCGACTATGACAGCAGTTTGATTAGTAGTTACCATACCATCATCCTCCCACACCCAACTATCTTGCTCATTAAATATGACATCTCTTCTAATAATAAACTTACAAGTTATAGGATCAAGCAGTCTATATGCTTTTGATTGAGTACTGTACCCAACAAATATACACTTATCTGACTTTTGATCCAGCTTTCTTCTGTCATGAGAAGGAACCAATGCATAACATATTGAACCAAAAATACGTAAATGACTTACAGATGGTTTATATCCATGCCATGCTTCAAATGGTGTTTGATTTTGCACAGTTCTAGTAGGTGATATATTGAGGAGATAGACTGCAGTTGCTACTGCCTCTGCCCATAAAGAGTTTGGTAAGTTTTTGTTTTTCAACATGCTTCTTGCCATTTCTACCACTGTGCGATTCTTTCTTTCAACGACACCATTTTGTTCGGGAGTATAAGGAGTTGTCAATTCTCTGTGTATACCGTGTTCTTCACAAAAGGAGTTAAATTCATTAGATAAGAATTCTCCTCCCCTATCAGTGCGAAGAACTTTAATTACACAGTCGCTTTATTTTTCCACCAACTCCTTGAACTGTTTAAATCTTTCAAATGTTTGGTCTTTGCTATTAATGAAATACACCCATGACATCCTTGTGTAATCATCTACAAGCAGAAAAAAATATTTATTGCCTCCCATGGATGTTGTTTGCATAGGTCCACAAAGATCTGCGTGTACCAACTCTAAGCGAGACGAAGCCCTCCATGCTTTTCCTACTGGAAAGGACCTTCGAGCTTGTTTTCCATATACACATCCCTGACCAAACTCAATATCCTCAATCTTTGGCAGCCCTGTAACTAAGTTTTTGTCTTTAAGTAAACTCAATCCCTTTTTGTGCAGATGTCCATAGCGATGATGCCAGATTGTTGATTCACTTTCTTCTTTTGCTGTGAGTACAAAGCTTCCCATTCTAGATACATCAAGTGGAAACATTTGATTGGAAGTCATTATGATTGTTGCCATTGTTTTGCCTGTTTTTTTTTCTCTAATACAGCACTTCCCATCATCAAACAACACCAAATAGCTAGATGACATCAACTGTCCAACACTAATAAGATTAAAATCCAAAGCAGGTACATATTGGATGTTGTGTAAATATTTTTGCTTTCCTAAACTTGATTCAAATCTGATTGTCCCTGATCCTTCCACATGAAGAGTATTTCCATTACCCAATTGCACAGTTTGTTTGTTTGTTTCATCAAGACTAGAAAAAAGTTGTTTGAAACCAGTCATGTGGTTTGAACAACCACTATCTACAAACCATATATGCTTATGGCTCACTGTACTCCTTGGGTTTTGAGCCATGAACAAATTCTCTTCTTCTTCTTCAATTTGCACGTCACTGCCTTCTCCATTCGTGAAGTTTGCTTGTTCTTCCATGGTCCAACAATCCGCTCTCATATGTCCATAATTACCACAATTATAACATTGCACATTGTTCATAGATTTTCGTTTATCATTATTCCGTCCTCTTCCGCGTCCTGATGATCATCCTCTGCCTGAAGAACGACCACGAAAAGCTCCTCTACCACGGCCTCCTTTGTTGCCATCGGCTTGCACTTGAAAGGCTTTATCTTCTACTTTTTCTATCTTTCTATTAATTCTGACTTCATGGGCTTGCAATGATCCCATCAATTCGTCAAAAGTAAAGATAGATAAATCCTTAGACTCTTCTATTGCAGCAACCACATGATCAAATTTAGGAGTCAAGCTTCGAAGTACCTTTTCAACAATAGTTTGATCTTCAATTTTGGCTCCATATGTTCGCATTTGACTCACTAAAGTTACTGCTTTAGAGAGAAAATCTGATATAGTCTCATCATTCTTCATCTGTAATGTTTCAAAATCTCTGCGTAAAGATTGAAGACGTACTACCATCACTTTAGAATCTCCTTGAAATTCTTTCTGTAGAATGGTCCATGCCGCTTTTGATATTGTGGCTGCCGCAATTCGAGAGAATACATTGTCATGGACTGCTTGTTGAATGATGGAGAGTGCCTTCGCATCCTTTTTCTTAGTTTCCTTAAGCTTAGTCTCTTCTTCGTCTGTTAAAATTGTCTCTTTATCTGGTTCTGTGAATCCGAGTTCCACGTAATCCCACAAATCATGTGATCTGAGTAAGGTCTTCATCCGGATAGACCAAAATTCATAATTTTCGCCTTTAAAAACTGGAATGAGAGACTGCGTTGCTCCCACACTATTGTTGTTGCTAGTCATGATGAAGCTGGTAAATTTATCTCCTTCTTTCACTGCTCTGCTGATGATGATTGAAGGCTCTGATACCACAATGTTGCTGTCAAATAATAAAACAGAACCAATATGCTATCTAATTCACTGCATCTTATTGATAGTAAAGGAGCCTTTAAATAGGCACATAACATAGTAAACCAAAACTGACAGAAACTTAGTTTTCCTAATTCTATTCCTAAAAGAATTGAACAAACTCTGTAATACTCCTATACTAACTCAACTCTATATTTCCTAATTCAAGTTTGAATCACCTTTTCAATAAGTTTCCTATCATTTGTTTTGGCGATGAAGAAAGCGATGGAAGTGATTAAGAGTATTATTGCTAAGATATTTTATTTATAAATTTGATATTCATTAGTTAACAAGTTAGTGTATCATCCCCTCCTTATCTGCTGATGTTGATTTCATTGGTTTACTTCGCTGTCATAGACGGGTATACTTTACCTTTCACTGATTAATATATTAGCAGCCAGTGTGAAGAAATTAAGCCATTGAGGGATGTTTTCATAATTAATGAAATTTCAAGCTACTTGTGTAATTATAGATTTTAAATTATAGCTGATTTGTGAGTATGTGTTCTAACTTTTGTTCACCATAATCTAGGGGTGTGTGGAAAAGATTTTAAATTATCCTTTAGATGTTGAATGTTATAGTTAGATTGTAAAAAAGGTTTAAAACACTATTTCAATTAGTGTTTCATTTTTTTTAATTATAAAATATTTATTTTAATATATTCTTGTCACCCGGTTGTATGTCTATGTAACCATATTTTAAAAAAATTAGAGTTGGATTGGTACGGTATATTTTAAATATTTAGCTAACGCGAAATATATTGACTCAGCTTTTTTATATTGTTTTATTAGATTTTTAATATGTGTTCAAATTCTTTTTTTCTTTATAATTTTTTTAAAAATTTTAATTTTAATTAAATTTTTATTAAATATTAAAAAATAATTATAATAAGCCGTGATCACTGTATGACTATTTTTAAACTTAAATGTTACATTAATAAAAAAAATTTACCAAAATTTTATCACATCATCATTTACTAACTTCTATTGTACACGGCCACATCATTTAATATTCACATCCCATTAAAAATGCTTTTAGTATTCTAACACTATTTTATTTCCAATATTTTTATGAACATTTATTTTATTTATAATTTTTATTTTTAATTCTACTCTTCAGTGCTTTTGGATGGTCTTAGAGATGAGAAGTAACTCTATCTAATGTAATACTTTTGAAGGGTAATTACCAAAAACCTTCCAAGTTTTGAAACGTTTGATTTTCCGCCACCGGTTTTCAAACGTGGTACCAAACCGCCCCCATTTACAAAACCAAAGTTGTTTTCTATTATGATTGGATGTTTTCTATTAATGGGGGCGGTTTGACATAAACGTTTAAAAAATGGTGGCGAAAAATTAAACGTTTCAAATTTTGGAGGATTTTTTATAATTACCCTCTATTAATTCTCTAAATGATATATATACGTTTATCACATCTCAATTGTAGGATATGTTATGATTTATAAATATAAATGTGATATTGTTTAGGGGTTTTTCATAATATAAAAATTTAAATTATTTTTAAAAAAAAATTATTTAACTAGTTAGATTTCAATTGTTCCACATTTTATTTCATATTTTATCAAAAGTAGTTTAATTCAAAAGTACCTTTTTTATTTATTTTTAAATTTAAATATTTAAATTAATTTAATTTATTAACCTGTTTATTTTTTAAAATTTGATTTTTTTAAATTTAAATATCTTTTTTCTTATTATTATTTTTATTTATATTTTATTCCATTAATTTTATATTATAATTTGTGAAATTAAAATTATTAGAATAAAAATTCATGACAATATCAAATACTTTTAAAATAATGGAATAATTATTCTGCATTTTAATTATAATATATAAAAAATTAATATTGGAAATGATAAAACTAAAATGGTAAACAAAATATATTACCAATTAAAATGATGTAAATATATAATTTATAAATAATATTCAATTATTATTACTACAACTCTAACAATTATTAAAACATGTAAATATCTATGTTATTAAAAAAATAATGGACTAAAAAAATCTACCACTAAATTAAACTTAATAAAAGAAAAAAAAAACGATTGTAATCACCCATTATATATCTTCTTCAAATACGAAAAAATATTGCAAATTCTTCCAACTAAGTTGGGTAATCAAGCATTATATATCTTCTTATTTTTCAAATGTTGTTCTGCTCACCTGCAATTATAATCAAATATTACTTATGCTCACTTGCTATTTTGATATTTATATTTTATTCCATTAATTTTATATTATAAATTTATTCTATATAAATAAATAAAAAATTAACAAGAAAAAATATATGTATAATTTAGAGAGTTAATAAAGGGCAATTACTAAAAATCATCCAAAATTTGAAACGTTTGATTTTTCTCGCCACCGTTTTTCAAACGTGTCAAACCGCCCCCGTTAACAGAAAACATCCAATCATAACAGAAAACAGCTTTGATTTTATAAATGGGGGCGGTTTGGTACAACGTTTGAAAAGCAGTGGCGGAAAATGAAACGTTTCAGAACTTGGGTTTTTTTTTGACAATTACCCTACTTTTGAATGCATTATATGAGTTTAATTAGCAGTTCAATTAATGTAACGTATTGAACATGAGAATAAATAATAAAACAAAATTTCAAACACCATATCGTGTTTTTGAAATATTTCCTATTTAGTATAAAAATTTAAATACTAAACACCAGTTCACGAAAATTAAAATTTCGGAATATTTTGGTACCGTACAAAGCAAATTTCGAATACCAAACTACGTAGTAATAGGGTGAAATCATGCATATATCACAGGAAATTAAATATGCTAACAATTCAATATATTGATAATTCAGTACGATCGAAATATTTATAATTCATGCAGGAAATTACTATACCAAGATGAAATCAATTATAAATAGGGTTTAGGATGAACACACTTGACAAGACTAAGTTGTGCATTTAAATAATTAAATAGTGCTTTGTTATAACTTTTCAATAGGCCTACAAGATGCAAAAATTAAAATGCTAACAATTCAATATATTTTCTCATCACATACGTGCCTCAGCACAAATCAGCCACGTTTATCTGGATATCCAAATGCAAAGGATAGCTTCGCATTTCTCCTCATTGCCTCTGGAGCTACCTCTTTTACCTAACCATAAACCATAACTGAGCAACTAGACAAAGTAAAGGCAATATCAACTTAAATTAGAAGAAAACAACATACAAGATCTGTCAACTCCCAAAGAGTTTGCATCTTTCTTAAGTATAAATTTGAACCTCATCTTTGGGTTCTTTGCCTCTCACAGCAAAGTCTTCTGCACTATGATGACCTCCATTATGAAAAACAATAATCAGAACACAAACTATAAGCATAAACAGGGTTGACATAACACCAACTACACCTCTCCCGAGGTTAAACAAGAGAATATAATTTTGGCAAATGCAGTAGCTTCATTGCCAACACTACTGGATATGCCAAAATCGAGACAATAAATGCACCTGCAAGGGAAACAATCCTAATCAGAAAATCTATAAATTGAGAGTGTAGTAAATTCTAAATTGTAAGTACTGAACGTATTAAATAGCATAGTAATGCGATCATGAAAAGCCAACTACTGAAGCTTACCAGTAAACGTCCGATGACCAACTCCAGGGAATTCCAAATGATCATACGAAGATAAGAAATTGTACGAGTTCATCAAGTAGGTCAAAAGCAAACCAGAGTAGACAGGGGAAAACATGTACGAAATATACATCTCACATTTTGCAAGTGATTTCAATGATACAGTAAGTCATGCATTGCCTGAATAATCACCAAAACATGAGTTAAGCAGAAAAAATACAGTTTCCGATTTCCCCCCACATTTTCCATATATCAAAATAACCAAAAGAAATGGGCAATGAGGTAATGCAAAAACTGCTCGAAGGCAATTATATATTTTGAGTTCTAATGCTTACAAGTCACCGAAAATTGTTCAAATAAAAAAGGATTAAATATTTAGAAAATTTTAGAAGTCAAAGGCAGCTTATCTACCATGATATAAAAGTAGAAGAAACTGAACTTGAACATTAAAGCTTTCCCCAACCTTGGTATAGGGTATCATAAAGATGTAAACTGTTGCTATGGATCCCAAAATCAAGTCGTCACCTAGTTGGAATATCAAAACAAATAAATAAGAATCTATAACTTTAGTCATCTATAATGTAGCAGAGATTTACCATAGTTCCACGATTTCAAGTCCATTTCCAACTAATTGAGGCGGCCTCCAAAGAGAAATGATAATCTTCCGTGGAGACTCTGATTGAGTTAGCCGGAGAATGATGGAATAAGGTGTCCTCGACCTAACTTATACCAAGAATTTAGAAATGGGCATTCTCCAAACACAAACTGAAAATAAATTAAATTAAATCAAATTAAAAAATTAGAAAGATTGTATTATGTATATACAGAATTCGAGGTCATCATTGAAATCAATCAAATCATCAATATACAAATAAAATTGGGCAAGGAGATGTCAATATGGCGACTTCTATTATCAAGCTTTGCTATTTTTATACATGAGAGCTTGAAACCAGTTCATAATTTAATTAACCACACAATACACTTCCATAATTCGCATTATTCAGTTTATTCATTAAATATATATAACTAGTACCAATTTTCCATTCAATATACATAAACATCGATCAGCTTAATGTTTAACAGGTTCATATAAAGACAGAGAGAACATTTTTTTTTTGGGACTTCCGTAGTACAGTCGGCATGCAAGAAACCAGAGTGCTATTGAATTATAAAAAACAATAATGGAAAATACAGTTCACGCTTTTTTCCCCCTTTTCGTCTACCTATAATCTCTGTAAACAAAATCATATACCACAGCCGACAATTAAAAACTTTACATGTGACAGACCATCTCACCGTGTCGCAAGCCCAAATATGAAAGCACAACAAGTTCATGATAATCTAATAAGGGCTTTGAAATATGACTTCTAAGTCGAACCAAACTCTAATACTATACACGTGTAAGCAAACATTAAACACAAAAGTTTAAAATGAGAAGGAAAAATTCATTAAATACCCCATAACAAAATCTGAAGAAATAACTGGAATGGAAAAGGAAGTGGAAAAGAAAATGGCAATGATTTTGAATTTTGTTAGAAGATGAACAAACTAGCCTTTCCCAACTCCAGCAAGCAAATTCTCTGCACACTCCAAGGCTGACTCATAAACATTCTCAGGGAACATCACATGTCCATATCTGGCAGCAGTATAACCCATTTCTTTTCCAAGCTCAATCTGAAACCACCTAAAGGCATTTATTATATTATATGAAACAATCCCAAGAAAATAAAACAGTATATAGACACACAGGCAGACAATTGCAAGCCCAATCGACACAGTTTCTGAAGCCACCTATTTTATCATACTCTTTGAAGTATACAACCATGCCTCTACACATTAGTAAACAGGGAAAGATCCTAAAATTCAAAATATGGGTGCAAAATCTATCTAAGCAAAGAGGTTCAGAGGGAGAGAAAAAAGAGTGCAAACAATTAAAGATTGCATATCGAGTAGAACAAAGAGTTCGGAGAGCCAAAATCCCAGTTACATATCAGAATAGTAGATATGCTCTCCTCACTTGATCCTAAGGGTGACCTTGCTTCACAATAGAAGGGTAAACTAACAAAGGTTACATTTGCACAGCTCAATCCATAACTAGCTAGAACTTACTCAAGCGATATCATCAAACAAAGTAATTTAAGATGATCACAAATAACCTTATCTTAACATATTCAATGCAGATTAGTTCAACAATCAACAAGCATGAGAATCCCTTGACAGCTATCTTGTAATTGCAACATTCAAAGTTATATCAAACATACATAACTAAAGTTATGACACCAAAACCATTAGAGTAATAGGAACACAACTGAATCAGTTCAAAACACAGAGACATAATTAAACCTCTCTAATTTTTTCATGTCTCATAGTTAGAAATTAGAAAGTCACTAAACCAACCAACATATGCAATTGACTGACTTCAACCAATTTCCACAGAGCAATTATATAATTTACATTGCAACAGTCCTACCCATAGTTGAATTCATAAACTCTTAGTTATATTTCAAGACATAGGCTCAAATTTGTCAGCCACAACCCTGAAAAAACAGCCTGTAAAATTACGACACAGAGAAAACATCAAACAATTTGAAATCGTACCCAAACAAACAGATATAAATCAAATAAAAACCTGATACAATCTTATTCTTCTGAATAACTTCTGAATAAGGCGAGGTCTCTTTTTAGGCCTTCCAGCAGGTCTGGGACCAACAATAGCAAAGAAGTCCTCCTCGACCTACTCCTTCGATAGCGAAACCGATAACTTGACTTTCTCCTCATTCATCTTCACGACTACATATTCTCTTCTCTAGGAGACTTACAAGCCGTGGCTCTTCTCTTTCTCAAATTCCATGGCACCAACGAAGTGTAATTGCCGCCTCTCTCTTGCTGATGTTCTACAAGAACCTTTTCCTTACGTTTCTGAACAATTCTCTGATCCAAAGTCAGCTTCTTCCCTTCAGTTGCTGGCGGAGTCGAGCTGTTGGTGATGGGTTTCGATTCAAATCTTTGATTTGGGTGGTGAATGGCGATGAGGTTTGGTGAGATTTGATCAACAAATTGGTACAGTGGTGAGTGAAGTGGAGTGTGATGAGTTGTGTATTGGTGAGATTCGGCCAACAAATTGGTTCGGTGAACGGCAGTGCCAGTGGTGAGCGAAGTTGACTATGAGAGTGGGGAGAGGTGATTGTTTTAGGCTAACTCCAATCCACCACCTCATCCTTACTGCGAGGACGGGGAGGAGGGCGGTTATTTTTGCTCCAACCCAATTTTTTAATACAATTTCCAAAAAATTATAAGGAGAGAAAGATTTTTATTCAAGTCCTTCCCTATCTTTCATCCCTCCCTATTTACAATTTTTAAATTATAAATTTTATCCTTAATATTTATTAATTATATTTTATACCCAATTCATATATACATATATTATTATTTGGTTAGTAAATAATTTTGTAAAATAAATATTACAAAAATAAAAATAGATTTATTAAATATAATAGAATAGCTTCAATTGAAGTCCAATATTGATATATATTATTCAATAAATTAATATAGTTCCTTATTAACATAAATAATAGATAAATAATTATAATAATAGACTAATTATAATTAAAAATATTAATTTAAATAAAAATACATCAACTTGAACATATTAAAATAACTACAACTAAAACATAAATAGCCAAAAGAAAATGGAAAGTTACATCAAACTACAGTTATAAATTAATAAAAACAAAATAGACATATTTAAAATTCGGGAAGGATATTACCATTTCCTCCAACATTACTGAAGTCTTGGTTTTCAAGATTGAATGGAATGGATTCTTCATAGGTTTGTTGCTCCAGAAATCTTTTGTTGTAAATTCTACGTTGTTCCGCTGCAATATATTGACGGTTTGCTGGATATTGTATGGAATCCAAATTGGTCATCATAATCTTATCATCATGTCTATTTTCTTTCAATTGTAGTGTTTTTTTTTTTGGCTTCATTTTGTGCTCGTAAAGTTAGAATATCATTACGTTGTTTAATTAAAACTTCTGAGTTTTTATAATCAGTTGAAGTAGCTTCAAACATTTTTCTCAATTCTTGATTTTCCTCTTGCAACCTTTTTATATTTTGGTTTGTCTCATCATTTTATTTCTTCTTCATTTTTTCTTTATTTCTTCCAGAAGGTCGAGTAGACAAATTAACATCATCATTTATATGCTCATCAATGAAGTTTTCGTTCAAATCTAAGTTGAATGATGACATACCTTGATATTTAGAAGCATTACTATCTGATTGTGATGATTCATTTCGAATATTTTGCTTTCGACTAGTTGGACTTTGACTACTTTCGATGTCAACATACTTTTGAGCATTTTTAAGAATAGGCCACAAGTGATCAAATTTGAACCCTTTTTTGAATTTTGGATCTTGCATTAGCAATTCCTTTGCTGTATTCATCTGCATTTTATGATAAAAAAAAATTAAAAGGTAGATACAGTTTGACATATAAGAAAATAAAAGAATAAATAAAAGAAATACTTACTATATTTTGTTCTGAAGCACCACTTGGATTTAAATTTTCTATTTGACGGATGCAACCTCTCAATTTAGCTATTGAAAGATTAATTAAGCTCATGCGATTTTGAAGAGATTTTGATGGTCGAATATTATTTTTCAAGTGGCTTGGTAATGCAATATGATACTCTTTTTCAATGCAAGACCAAAATGCATTGCCCCGACTAGTTTGTACCTATGATTGGATTTTGGGATATGTCGAGATATATAGAACATAAGAGCTTATCCTCTTCAATTGTATATGAAGTAGTACGAGAATACATTTTAACAAATGGATTATAGAGGGTTGAGTGTTTAGAAGAAGATATAAGTTGTGAGAGTATGTTGTAGAAAATTTCTAGTATTTATAGAGACATTATGGATAGAAAAAGATTACATAGAGATATTTGCTAGATCTTTGATTTGATGATGGATAGAAAAAAGATTCCATTGAGACATGTGTTTGATGGTGAGTAAAAAGAGATTGCATTGAGACATGTGGTCTTTGATTTGATTATATGTAAAAAAAAATAAAAATAAAAAAAATATGGATTGAGACATGTATTAAATTTTTGATTGGATGATAGATAAAAGGAAAGATTGTATTGAGACATGTGTAAGATTTTTGATTTGATGATAGGTAAAAGAAAAGATTGGATTGAGACATGTATTAAATTTTTGATTTGATGATAGGTAAAAAGAAAGATTGGATTGAGACATTTGTAAATTTTTTATTTGATGATAGGTAAAAAGAAATATTGGATTGAGACATTTGTAAATTTTTGATTTGATGATAGGTAAAAAGAAAGATTGGATTGAGACATGTGTAAGATTTTTTATTTGATGATAGATAAAAAAATAATAATATTTTTGTCTATAAATACTCCATCACTTACCATGCACCATAATAGTAAAATTTACATATAATTTTGCAAATTGAGACATGTTTCATTCTTCTTCATCTTCTTCTTCATCATCAAATTCAGACGATGAAATAGATCTCTCAACATATATACAAGCACATCAACGTTAAGGTCAATTGCGACAAGCACTTCCGTTACGAATTTGTGATACTAATGACCACTTAATGAGGCACTATTTGGATCAAGAGACAACTACTCAACTGGTACGTGGAGGCTCTATCTTTGGCCATCGAGTGATTAATCGTGGAAGAGAAGAAGCACATCAACGTTTGTGGAATGATTATTTTGCTGAAAACGCATTATATGACGAGACAATATTTCGAAGACGGTTTCAAATGAGAAAAAATTTATTCCTCCATATTGTGCAAGCTGTTGAAAATCATGATAATTACTTTGTACAAAGGTTTGATGCACTTGGTCGACCTGGATTATCCAGCTTACAAAAGATAACGGTCATATTCAGAATGTTAGCATATGGAGCACCAGCAGACTCTACCGATGAGTATATAAAAATTGGAGAATCAACGGCAATTGAATGTTTGAAAAATTTTTGTAGGGCTATGGTTAAGGTATTTGGAGAACATTATCTTAGACCGCCTAATGAGAATGATATCGCAAGATTGCTCCGCATAGGCGAGGAACGTGGTTTTCCTAGAATGTTGGGTAGTCTTGATTGTATGCATTGGGAATGGAAGCACTGTTCAACAGCTTGGGCAGACCAATACTCTGGACGCGCGGTGGATCTCCGACAATTATTTTAGAGGTAGTAGCAGATTATGACATATGGATATGGCATGCATATTTTGGCTTACCAGGTACTAACAATGACATTAATGTGATAGAGTCATCTCACTTGTTTGCAAACCTTGCAGCAGGTACAGCTCCTAAAGCCCATTACACGATTCAAGGAATTGAATATGATACTGGATATTATTTAGCTGATGATATATACCCGAAATGGTCCACACTTGTGCAAACCATTCATGATTTAATAGGTCCCAAAAAGAATTATTTGCTATGAAACAAGAAGCTTACAGAAAAGATGTGGAACATGCATTTGGAGTTCTACAGTCAAGATTTGCAATCATTAAAGGACCGGCACAATTTTGGGAGAAAAAAGTGCTTCATGATATAATGACAACATGTATTATTATGCATAATATGATCATTGAAGATGAACGTGATTTGGAAACAAGTATCAATATTTCGACGAAAGCACTAATTCACGATGTTGATTTGGTTCATACCGAATCCAATAATTTTCAACAATTCCTAGCACGACATAGACTAATTAGGAATAGAGATGCCCATTATGCACTTAGAAATGCATTAATTGTGCATTTATGGGTTCGATATGGTAATTCGGGAAATTAAATGGAGTTTTATATCCAATATTGTATGTTTTATTTTTTTTTAAAATTATGTTTTTATTTTTCCTTTTATTGCTTTAATCAAATTATATTTATTTTAAATTTATTTATTTTATTTATTATATTTAATTTTAAAATTTATAATATAACAATTTTTTACATTAAATAAATTCATTATTCAAATATTAATTTTAATTTTAATTTTGATTTAATAATATCATCTAATAATAATAATAGTAATAATAGAATAGTATATGTATATAATAAATAAAATATAAAATTAAATATTTAACTTTTAGTCCCTTCCCTATTATAACGAATGGATGGGTTGGAATAGATTTAGGGTAAAAATGAATTTTTTTATTAAAAGATATAATTTATAACTTTAAAATGAGGATTAGGGATGAGGAGGGTTGGAGGCAAACTCCAACCCACACCCATACCCTATCTCAAATATAAGGCATACTCTATCAATCTATCATAATTTTCATTCCAACCCTACACATACCCTATATTCATTTTGGGGTCAATTTGTAATTATTTTAATTTTTATGGTTAAATTTTGAATTATTACTAATATGAAAGATTAATAATTGTAGATGGTGTATTAATAAATATAAATTAAATTAATAATATTATTAAAATATAATAAATAAATAATTAATTAATTGATATTATTAACATAATTAAAAAGTTTATTTTTTTATATTTATTAATAAATAAATTGGAATTAAAATAACATAAAACATAAATATATAATTTTAATAACACGATAAATAACGATTACATTGTCGTGATCTTTTGAAGACCAGATAATCCTCGGTGACCAGGAATTGATCCTCTATAGTTGCTGTGATTTTCATCTTCTTCTCTTCTATATTGTCTAATCATAAGATCATTATTCAAAAGAATACGAGTTAATAATGAATGACGTACTCGAGTCTGATTCCGATGAGCTTGTATAGCCACTGTTAGGTCAAGTTCATCTCCTGAAGAAGAAGAAGAAGATGATGATGAAGAATACATGTTAAAGCTTTGAATTCGTAAATAGTTGTGTTATGCAAATATTGGACACTTATAGAATACATTTATATGTAAATAGTTAGCCCAACTCTCAAGTCTTCACATGGTGAAAAAGATGAATTGACAACTCTGAAGCCTTCACAGGGCTAATTGACAACTCTGAAGTCTTCACATGTCTACAAAATGACTTGACAACTCTGAAGCCTTCACATGCCTATAAAATGACTTGACAACTCTGAAGCCTCCACATGGCTATAAAATGAATTGACAATTCTGAAGCCTTTACATGGCTATAAAATGAATTGACAACTGTGAAGCCTTTACATGGTGAAAAGAATGAACTGACAACTCTACTACAATTATAACTCTAAAATTTTAATTAAACTCAAATTGTAGGGTAAAAGTTCGAAATCTATTAATTTGATCATAACTTATGCAATTGGCGTATGATTTAGACGTATTATAGCTTTTCGGAAAGGGAATTTCGAGACGGACAACTTTGAAAATTGCTCTGTTCCAAAATCCTTCATTAAGGGGGTAAAATTCTAATTTTTATTAAAAAATGACATTTTGATCGTAATTGAAACCCTAATCACTTTAAACTTGATAATTATAATTTATTATACTATATTTATGCATTAACATAGTACATATTTATTGAACATCATGCCTTATCACTTCACAAGGCTCAAAATCTAAATGAATTGGCAACCCTGCCATTCACAAGGCTCAAGAACATCAGAACGAATTGACAACCCTACCATTTACAATGCTCAAGAACATCAACATGAATTGACAACCTTACCATTCACAAGGCTCAAGAACATCAACACGAATTGACAACCCTGTCATTCACAATGCTCAATAAAATCTCTACACTATAAATGCTTTACTTTCTTTCATAACATGTGAAAGAAAAACTTCCATTTTCTTTAGGCAGAGCAAATTCATTCTTAACAGATTACACTACTTTGAACAAAATGAGCAGTTGCACTACTTCATATTCCATAGCCGAGGATAAGTTATAATGCTCCATATATCTCGACATCTCACAAAATCCTATCATCGGTACAAACCAATCAACACAAACCTTTTGGTCTCGTATTGAAGTAGAATATCACAACGCATTACCAGAGCAATTGAAATGTAATATTCGACCACTTCGATCTCTTCAAAATTGTATGCAACATATAAAAGCTGCCATCAACAAGTTAAGAGGTTGCATCCGCCAAATCGAAAATCTAAATCCAAGTGGTGCATCAGAACAGGATATAGTAAGAGTTTTATTATTCATACATTGCTTTTATTATTTTATAGAATAATATTATGTACTCACTTCTTTTTCTTGTTTAATATAACACGATTGGATCGAGCAAAGGATCTGCTTACACAAGATCCGAATTTTAACAAAAATTTCAAATTTGATCACTTGTGGTCAATTTTGAAAAATACTCAGATGTACATGGATGTTGATAGCAATGATAGTCCAAGTGGGAGAAAACGAACTAGTCGGACAGAAGCATCAGAATCGAATAGTAATGCTAATCAATCTCAAGGTATTTCGTCTATCAATATTGATTTAAATGAAGAATTTGACAATGTGGCACAAATTAATTGTGTGGGTGATTCATCGGCTAGACCCATTGGTAGAAATAAGGCGAAAATGAAGAAAAAACAAAGTGATGAACATAACGAATTTATTAAAACCATTCACGAGGAAAACATGCAATTTAAGAAAATGTTTGAAGAAAGTTCAGTAGGATTTCAAAACAGTGAAACATTACTTAAACAACATAATGACCTACAAGAAAGAAAATTGAAGTTCAAAGAACGGAAGCATGAGGACAAAATTCTATTAACAAATTTAGAATCCATAACAAATCCTGCCCATCGTAGGTTTATTGAAGGGGAACAACAACGAATTTATGCGAAGAGGATTCAATAACAACAAGATGGTGTTTCCAACACATCCAATAATAGCAACCCACATTTTGGTGGTCTTGGAGAAGATGATTACTATTATCCGCAATTTTAAATTATATGTATCTTTTTAATTGAAGTTTTTAATTTATGTATAAGGGTGGTGTTTTAAATTCATGTACAAGTTACTTTATGTAGATTTTAATTTATGATTAGTTATTTTATTATTATTTAGTGTTATTATTTATATTTTTACATTATATTATTATTATTATCAGAAAGAATAATTAATTTAAATATTTAATTTTAAAAAATTAATAATTTAAATTTTAATAATTTATTATTTTAAATATCATATAATTAATGTTTATTTTATAATTAATACTTTATAAGTATCAAATATATGGTTAAAAGGATTCAAATGTAAATTTAATTTTGTAAAATTGCAAATAGGTCCAATAGGGCGTGGAGAAAAGTAGAACACTATTAATAGTGAAAGACCTCCATGCAAACACCCTAAAAATTCTTGAAATTTGTAATAGGGTGGGGGTGGGCAACTACATGTGTGGTTCGGTTCCGAGTGGATCCGAACACGAACATGTAAATTGGGTGTTCGGTTCTGGGTGTTTTCGAACACCCAAATATCCTATGGCAAACCGAACCAAATCGAACACCCTGAAACATGTTCGGTTCGGTTCTTGAGTGTTCGAATTTCATTGACTTTATTTTGACTACATATAAAAATATATATTTATTAAAATATATTCTTATGAAATTGATTCAAATATAGAACAAATATTAATATTTAAATAAATAAAAATCAAAACCGAACTAAATATGTAGATTTTTTTGGGTATTTGAACTTTAAATAATATTAAAAGATGTAAAATATTTTTAAAACATGTTTAGGTGTTCGGTTCGGTTTCTTGGATCCCAAAACCGAATCGAACATCCTACCTTGGGTGTTCGGTTCCACTGAAAACCGAACACCCAGGAAAACATGTTAGGAATCGAACTGAAGGTGTTCGGTTCGGATTGATTCGGTTCAGTTTAGGCGTTTGCATGTTTTTTTGCCCACCCCTAGGGTGGATGGGTTGGAAAACACCCTAAAAATTCTTGAAATTTGTAATAAGGTGGATGGGTTGGCTTTGATTTTTGTAGTTTTTCTACCCTATATCTGAGATAAGATAGTTGGATTGGAGAAGGCCTTAGAAGGGATTAAGGTAAGCAAAATCTTTATATATATATATATATATATATAGGAAAAGACGACCATGGTCCAGGTGCACCACGTAAGATTTAGACCCAATCAATCCTCGGGTGACACATGACCATATTTTGCAATATTAGTAGGAGGGAGAATGGTTAGTAAATTTAATACACTTTAACCGCGTTGTCTGATTTTATCTATCTCCTATTAATATTGCAAAATATGGTCATATATCACCCCGAAGATTGGTTGGGTTTAAATCTTACGTGGTGGTGCATGATAGTCTTTTCTATATATATATATATAAAAAAAAAGCCATATATATAAAGCTGAATTCTAAGCGGACCCACCGACCGGGTTCGTGGTTCCCTGAAAGTTCAGCTTTGGTATGAAAACAATCCAAATCAATAATTTTGTATTTTACTTGATATTTTACTAATAATATACTTACACGTGGCACTTGCTTGATTGGTTCTCCCTTCCCTTTACATTCATTCCTGACCCATTCACTTCCTCTTCTCGTGCGTGTGTTTTCTTTTCTCCGAGCATTCATTACATAACCGTTCTTCTCCCCTTTTTCTTCGAAACAAATTTATGTGAAATCTAAATGGAAACCACAGTGGATCGAAGGGAATATTTTCCTGACACAAGAGAGGTAAAGAGAGATCACATTGAAGAAGAAGAAAGATCGACAATCAACAGATTTGAAGATTTGTTCTTATAACAAATCTTAATCAATTATTTCTTCCATTTAATTATACTACCAGATTTATTTCACAGGCAGTTCCAGATCCCAATCAAGTTACCGACAAATTCACTGGTATAATCTCTTTTTATATGATTCATATGTTATTATATATTTTACATTGAAAATGTCAATTTGTATTTCGGCAAAAGTATGTTTTTTTTAAGGTTATAATTAATCTAGGCAGTGGATCGAAGTGAAGTCTGATTGAGGAAGAGCTATTTCCAATTAACTTATCAGGTCCGTTTTCTTGATTTTTCTTTTTATCTTTTTTGTTTTTGTTTTTCTATTACTTAATGCATGCCAGTGCTGTTTATTTTGGAATCTGTGTCAGCGATGGCGAGGGCAGTACAGGATTCCTAAAGTAGGGTGAGATGATAAGGGGATTCACTATTTCGATAATGATTTACTAACTTTTGAATTTTTGCTTTGTTTTGGATGCTCTGATTTTTTTTCTTTGTTTTGGTTGCTTTGAATTTTTACTTTTGGCTTGGTAATTTCAAAATGCTTTTGGATTCTATTCTTCCAGTTGAAATCGATGGTTGGTTATAGCTTTGTGTTTGTTTGGCTGACAATTTTGATTCCATTGTTTAGATGTAATGGTTGAAAGATATGTAGTTGAATTATGATCTTCATCACTTCACTTGGGAAATTTGTTCTCTTCTCTCTACTATGGCTGCACCGGGATTAAAACTGCCTTCCTGCGCAAGAACAATGATGTCTATCAAGTACATCCTTCATCTCTCAAAGATTTGTCTGCATTTGCTTCAAACTCTATGGTTGGATATATGTTATTGTATTGTTTGTGTATATATAACATGATTATTACAGGTTTCTTCTGAACCATAAAGACTCGGTCTTGTAACATTACAAATTTTCATATTTGCACGGACAGATAGTAAGGTGGTGACAAAAGTTTCTTCCATTTGAGTTGCTGTTATTCAGCTTGCAGTATTAATAAATAATATGGAACGCCAGGAGTTCGTCTCCAGAGAGCTTTTTTTATACTATCATCCAAGGTTTGATTTTTGAGTTTATTGTTTTTGTCTATTGTGGATAACCTTCCTTTTGTCTAAGAGCTACTTAAAAAAAAAAAAAAACATTGACTAAAATAATAATGGGATGTGCAGATTGGATCAGTATACTATTGCCAAGTTTGCTCAAAGTTTTGAGATGGTACCTAAAACACTTTCTGAAAATGCTAGGCTTAATGTTATAGTGATAATCTCATCATTATAAGTTGAACATACATCTGGCAATATAAAAGTTGGTACTGACTTACAATAAGACACTTGTAAGGATGTTTCGACCTTGAATGTCCAAGATCTCCATGCGATCAAGTAAGCTTCCATCAATTGTTTTTTTTTCAATTTTTTTTTTGAGATTAGAACAATAATTGTTGCCATAATGTTTATAAGTATCAGTGAATGATGAAATAAATTAGAATTATGTTCATGTGGTTGCAAGATGTTGCCCTTCTTCTTCTTTTCTTTTTTTTTTTTTTTTTTTTTTTTTTTTTTTTTTTTTCCAGTTCTCAGTTTGCACTTCGATACTCGTACTTTCTTTTTTATGAAATAGTGGACAACCTGCAGGTTGGTTGATGAAGAAACAAAAATTTAATGTCTGTTGAAATGTGCTTTGGATTATTTTGCAATTATTGTAGTGTCATTTTAACACCGGTATATGTAAAATATTTTCTTACAAGTAAGAGTATTCTACGATTGAGCTCTTTCTTAGCCTCTTATTTGTAATTATGAATTCTATTCTTATAGTTGCCCTTTTTGGGAGATATGGAAAGCATCTAGCCTCTTATACTATTGCAATGTTGTGCTTGATAAGCTGTTTCTTTGCTAGCAGCAGTGAGTAGACTTTCTTGTGGTGTTTTATTTGGTATTTGTTTTTTTTTTTTTGTTTTTGTTTTTGTTTGTTTGTTTTTTTTTTTTTTTTTTTTTTTTTTTTTTTTGTTGTGATTGATTTTATTATGCTTTTTTTTTTTTTTTTTAGATTGGTTCTTAGTGGAGATATTTTTTTATTGGTAAGATTTGTCATGGTTAGTTAGTAGTAGAGTTTTGAGTTTTGGCTGTGCAATTTGTGGTGATGTTATTTATATATTGTTGATGATGTAAGTGTAATTTATTGGTGGAAAAATGGATTGTTGCATGGTCCTGATGTTCAGCTGCAGAATCTGCAGGCACAGATGTTTTCTGATCCTAACATGGCTATGGATATGATGAAGAAAAATCTTCCTTTGATAATTAATTGATGTGTTTTTTTATTGTTACTTGAATTTGGTTACTGGTATTATTTTTGTTGGACAGACTCTTACATCTATTTGGGTCAATGAACGTGCTTATAACCTTTGTGATGTTTGCATTGAATCAAGCAAAAGGGTTGATTAGGCTGTTATAGGGAATATGTTTTAACTGCAGCATTTAATCTTGTGATTTTGAATACAGTTCTCATCAAAGTTGGGCAAAGAAGAATGAAAGCAGAATGTATTACATCACCTGAGGCTGCATTGAATCAAGTAGAAGGTATGTACTTGTGACTGAAGTAGCTTTAATGTTGGTGAGTTTGCTTTAATGAATAGATTCTCACTGTAGTGTATAACCTTTTTGATGTTTGAATACATCACATGAGGTAGAATAGAATGTGTTGCTTCTATCGAATTATTTGGAGGCTCTATCCGGTGTTGGTGGTACAGCCAATGCCAACAATGAATTAAATGACATTCAATACCAAACACTGGCAGCTGCTCACATCATTTTCCCACTCCCTGTCCCTATAATGGATGTCGTTTTACCTTCAATCTTCACTCACTCTCAGCACAACCCGAGCTTTGCATTATAAATATACTCTGCAAGTACTTAATGAAATTCCTGTTTCAGATACATATTTGTGAAAAAAATTATCCATACTCATCTCTCCAATCAACAACCCCACGATGCTCTATCCGTTTATCAACAAATTTTGCACCATGGCGTCAACCCTGATTCCACTCTTGTGTTTTTCTCACCAAACAGCTCCGCAATATTTTGGTTGATATTTATCAAATTTAGCCTCAAAACAACCGAATTCTTCCAATGCCTGCCGGACTTGCTCTCTCACTGACTCCCACTCCGCCTTCCCCGCCTTCAGCTCCGCCGTTGAGAATTCGATCACTGGATATATTTTTTTTATAAATTTTCTGGCTTGGAAACGGTAAAGAATTGGGTTTCTTGGACTATCCTGACTAGGCTGGATTGATGCATAACAAACACAAAATGGTTGTTCATTTGTTTTATCAAATGCTTAATTTGGTTGCTGAAATAGATAATGTTGCACTACTACTGCGATTGCTCTTTGCACAAAAGTTGAAATGTTACGCTTAAAGAAATGAATATGAATGTCTTGTGACCCGTAGGAAATTAATGCGTTATATTTACTACCCTTTGGTGCTATGGGTCACAATAGAGAAATGAACATTGTTCATGTGCAGGTGGAACATGATAGATTTGGTGGTAGATTGTAAACCCCGGGTTTACGTACCAAATTTTCCAATTTGGCAGGGAGCTAAGGGTTTAGCTTTTTTATTTTTTATTTTAGAAAATTTTAATTTAATTTCAATAAAATTCAAATAAAAATAATTATATTTTATATTTTATATTTATTTTTTAATCAAATAATACATTGCAATTATATTTTTCTAATAAAATAAATTTGTTTAATCAAATAATACATTTCAATTATATTTATTCTGATTATGTAAATTATATTAAATAAATAAAATAAAATTGTAAATATAAATTCGTCAACTCATTTTTAATTAAAATTAATATAATTAAAATTTAATATTTAATTGAAAATTTTATTATTATTAGAATTAATATGAATGAAATTTTTTATTTGATTAAATAAATTTTTTTATTAGAATTATATAATTCAACTATATTATTTAATATAAAAATTAATATTAAAATAAAATTACTTTTATTTGAATATTATTAAAATTAAATTAACTGAAACATAGTTTTATTTAAAAAAAAATAAAAAATTATCAGTCAAATATGATCTCACCGCCGCATAATTTCTCTACTTAATTTTTTATAAAACTCGATGTAGTCACATGCCAAATTGGAAAACCTGACTTCATTCCCAAAATCTCTTAGCATATCTATGTAATTTACCATAGATTTGGTTAACAATTAGGGTTATAATATTCTTTTAACTTGATCCATACCATTTTTTGTGGATAAGTTTATTTTGGTATTTTGATGAAAAAATTTGCAAATATTCTAACCATTTGTCACGAGTAAATTGGAATTAGATTTATATCTACCTATTTTATTAAACAAATTATAATTAAATGATAATTTTTATAATATTTTTTATTTTTATTTTTTAAAATTACATCGTTAAAAACTAAAAAAAAATTCTTAAATGTATGTAAAATACTTAATTTTAACTAATACATTGTGTAACTTACCAATAAATATTCATTAATTTTGAATATAAAAAATATAATTTGATTAAATTTAACTATTGTTTGAAACAAAAAACTATTCAGTAATTTGATGTAGTGATTAAACACAAATTATTTTAATATCATATGCTATACAAATTATTTGACATATAATTTTGTTGAAACAATTACCCTACCTAGATTACTATGTAAGACAAACCTAATTGTATAAAAATATACAAAAATAAACTAAGAATCTTAATTGCATAATACTTTTTAATTTTATTTTTATAAGTGAATTAATGTGGAGAATTTTAAGTATGAGTAATGCTACACAACCTACTCTTTTTACCTACTTTCGTTAACTACTCTTATGTGGTAGGAAATGATTGGATGTAAATTTTATAATAATTATTACATTAATTATTATTAAATTTCTTCACCCAATCAATTATTGCCACGTAAGAGTAGGCACAAAAAGTTGGCATAAGGAGTAGGTTTTTAATCATTACTCTTTAAATATATATATATATATATAATAAAAAAAGTCGAGCTTTCTTTTGTTATCAATTCTTATGGTTTTAGTGACTAAAACATAATAGTCACTAAACATGTTTGTCTTAAATCAATAAATACATACGCAATGGTTAGCGCACTTCAAGAAAGTTGGGCGTAGGAAGCGAGAAAATGATAAAAATGAGTGAACACTAAAAAATAGACTTGCAAATTACAAGTTTTCTCCCAATGTTATCCGAATGTTATTGATTACACTCCAAAATTTCAGGTGCACAAACAAATAATAATCATTTAGGCATCACCATTTTTGCCGGCATAAACATCTTCTTCAAATTAATCATGTGGACAAAAAATGTTAAATTTCAACAATTAAGAACTATAAAAATAATTTTATTATACAATAAAAATGAAAACTAATTACAATTAAGTTATGATATAAAACAAAATCATTAAAAAAAAAATCCCTGATTGTTGTTTCAATCATTCATCTTCTGATCCCATAATCATCTTCGTGAAAGTGAAACAAATGTGTCTACCTAGTAAAAAAAACGAATATTCATTTTTATAGGAAATAAATCTCTCCATTTCTTATTTGGAGTGTTAGAAAAGAACCATACTCAAAAGATTATAGTTATTTTGGAACTCACACAAATATTTAAATATAATAAAGGAGATCATAATACAAAATTTAAGAGAACACAAAAAGAAAATATATTGAATTCGAACGTGAATCTTACCATTTTAAAGTAAAAAATATAGGACAGATATACCTAAATAGCAAAACATCAAACAATTGTTGTTGAAGTTTCAAAATAAATAAATATATGATATCATCGAACAAAAAAATTATCGCATACAAAATATAAAAGTAAAAGAATGATGGAATGATGGAGGGTGAGTTTGTATTTTGATTTAAGGGAGGAATCATATATATCGAGAAATGAAAGCAGTAGACAAATCTTTTATAGGAACAAATTATTTTTAACTTAAGAGATGTAAGAAAACTAAAAGTCTAAATTTTTGGGCATTCATACATATTATACTTAAATGTATTAAATATTTCAAGCATATTCTTTATGCAATTGTGGAGATTCTTTAAAAATATTAAAAGTAGAAGGTAGAAAAAGAAGAGAAGATTAATAGATTTACTGTAATATTAATGAGACAAATTAATGCAACAATTCACATAAACCACAGGAATCAAATTTTGATAAAATGAAAAGCCATTTATAATTAATTGCATTGATGAATAAAAATAATCCACGTATAAGAAATTCAAAAAACAGTTTCGTGGGTGTTTTTCAACACAATAGTGAACTCTCAGCCATGCCACGTCATTTTCGTGGGCCCGCTAAGAGTTCCGCTTTATATATATAAATAGATTCAATCCTGAATGATTTTCATAAAATATTAGAGTAACGTTTGAAACCATTTCCATATATATATATATATATATATAATTAATGTGTTTCTAGATAGGTTTTATTCTTATTATTTGGTACGTTAAAAAAATATTTCAATAAAATGGATTTATGGTACGGTTTTATTATTATTATTATTATTATTTAAGAAATATGATTTTACACCATTTCATAAATATGTTTTTGGAACGGTTTTGTTCTTATTTGATATGGCTTAAAACAGTTTCATTAACACATTTTAAGAATGGTTGTGAGTCATCTCGAAAAACCGTTCCTATACATTCTTTTGGAAATAGTTTTCACACTGTTATAAGAATGTCTTTTCTTAAAGGATTATTTGAGGAGTGTACTAAAAAAAATAACTATAAATTAGTAATAATTTTTTATTTAGTGTTGTTATATTTATATGTGGAGTTTATTTGCTATTAAAATATAATATTATTGAAAATATTAAATTATTATTGTTATTATTATTATATACTACAAATAGTTAAATTTGATATTTCAGAGATGATACCAAAAATATTGAATCTCGTTTCAAATAGTATCAAATATTAAAAATTTTAATTTAATCATATCAAATAGTGATTGATATTAAAAAATTTAATTTCAACATTCAGTATATCTGAACGGTGAAAACTACTGGAAGAAGAACAAGTAGTTATGTTCTATAGGGGTACTGCCTCCCAAAATTCCAAGTTGCGGAGATAGAATCTAGAACTAGTCGTGGAAATTTTCAAATCATCAGTTAAAATGATTTTAACTCATAATAACTAGGAATGAGAATTTGAATCCATCCCGCGGGTTCTCGACCCGCTCCAATCCGGTCGGGGTAGGTTTAAATCCGTTCCGCATAGGGGTGGATTCAATCTAATTGAAAAACTGGTTCCGGGGCGGGGTGAGTTCGGGTTCTATCAAAATTCTTCCCGTCCCGCACCGGTAGATATATATTAATTAATTTTATAATATTATATTACAAAATAAATTATTTTATAATATAATATATTATATTATTAATATTATTTCTATTATTCAATATATTTTTATTTTTTAATTTTTAATTATGTAAAATTTAATGCTCTTTATGAATTTCTTAATGTTGTATATTGATAATATTTTATCTTCTATTATTTATGTAATTTTGATGATAAAGTGGGTTGGAATGGGGCGGGATGGATTTAAATCCATTCCGTACGGATTGGATTTTTTTTAATATAGGAAGAACCCGGCGGGACGGGTTAGAATGGATTCAAATTAATTATAAAATTACTGGGGCGGGTTCGGGTTGACCATGAATCCAACCCAACCCGCCCCATTGCTATCCCTAATAATAACATGGTAAGGCATAATATAACTTATATTATATAAGCAACATTGGTTAGTACATCACACATAAATTCTCTAAGCAAGGATACTAACCAAAGCTGAGATAGTATTAGAGCATGTACAATGCTGTACATTTCACATGGGATATTTGTAACATGTTTGATTTTTATTCCATATTTTAAAGCTAGTCTCATAGTAGCGCGTATCACAAATGGTTTTAAGCTTAGGCTGATGCGATTGTATTACACGCACCACACTTTCACTCAACTTATTTTACAATTATACGGTGTTATGTCTTTGCACAGATATTTTACCTCTCATCATTCTTTTACTTTTCTCTGTCCTAGTGTACTTCCAACTCATCAATACACCAAGTAAAAGTCTCCCATTGTACATGCTTTTGGAGCATGTGCAATTGGAGGGGTTTTTTTTACAGGAATTTTTGTTATATAAATATAATATAAAATTAATATATTTTGGTATTTTTTAGAAGAGTGATACATTGCGTTTGGTTATTGTGACCCCGTTGGACACGGGAGACAATACACAAATTTGGAGACGATACGATACATAAATTGGGGACAGTAGAGTATTTGGTTGCAGTGGACAAAATTAAAAGTTTGTATCCGTCTCCTGAATAAAATAGTGTTTAGTTAGGGGGACAAAACTGAAAAAAGTATTAAAAAGGCCAAATTATCCCAAAATTTTAATATACTTCCAATGTTGGTGATGCAAGATGATTTTTTTCTTATTACACATCTGGAATTGATGAAAATAATGGTGGTATTTTTGACTTTCCAAACTTATGTGTGTCTCTGTCTTCATCTCTAAAAAATTGTTCCTCAGTTTGAAAGAGTACAAAAATTTTGTGTCTTGTACACCGGAGACGAAGACGGAGACAAAATGAAATTGAGACGGCTAACAAACACGTTCGGAGACAGAAACCTATGTGTTTGTACTCCGTCTCCTCTAGTTGGGACATCAACCAAACACAACGCAATAGATTAGGAATTTTTCAAGGATTATTGTGAATATTTAATAATATTTTATTATAATATTTTATTTTTATATTTTTTTAATATATTTTTATAATTAAAATAATATATTTTTTAAAACACCATCTCTCTTCTCTCTCCTCCCTTCATCACGAAAAATCTCCATAAAATGAGTCCTAAGCCTTCTCCAACCCAACTACCCTATCTCAAATATAGGATAGAAAAACTTGAAAAACCAAATCCAACCCATCCACCCTATTACAAATTTCAAGATTTTTTAGGGTGTTTGCATGGAGATTCTTCACTATTAATAGTGTTCTACCTTCCTCCACGCTCTATTGGACCTATTTGCAATTTTACAAAATTAAATTTACATTTGAATCCTTTTAACCATATATTTGATAGTTATAAAGTGTTAATTATAAAGTAAACATTAATTATATGATATTTAAAATAATAAATTATTAAAATTTAAATTATTAATTTTTTTAAAATTAAATATTTAAATTAATTATTTTTTATGATAATAATAATAATATAATGTAAAAATATAAATAATAACACTAAATAATAATAAAATAACTAATCATAAATTAAAATCTACATATTGTACATGAATTTAAAACACAACACTCATACATAAACTAAAAACTACGATTAAAAAGATACATATAATTTAAAATTGCGGATCATAGTAATCATCTTCTCCAAGATCACTAAAATGTGGGTTGCTATTGTTGGATGTGTTGGAAACACCATCTTGTTGTTCTTGAATCCTTTTTGCATAAATTAGTTGTTGTTCCCCTTCAATAAACTTACGATGGGCAGGATTTGTTATGGATTCTAAATTTGTTAATAGAATTTTGTCCTCATGCTTCCGTTCTTTGAACTTTAATTTTCTTTCTTGTAGGTCATTGTGCTGTTTAAGTAATGTTACACTGTTTTGAAATCCTACTGAACTTTCTTCAAACATTTTCTTAAATTGCATGTTTTCCTCGTGAATGGTTTTAGTAAATTCGTTATGTTCATCACTTTGTTTTTCTTCATTTTTGCCTTATTTCTACCAATGGGTCTAGTCGATGAATCACCCACACAATTAATTCGTGCCACATTGTCAAATTCTTCATTTAAATCAATATTGATAGACGAAATACCTTGAGATTGATTAGCATTACTATCCGATTCTGATGCTTCGGTACGACTAGTCCGTTTTCTCCCACTTGGACTATCGTTGCTATCAACATTCATGTACATCTGAGTATTTTTCAAAATTGACCACAAGTGATCAAATTTGAAACCTTTCTTAAATTTCGGATCTTGTGTAAGCAGATCCTTTGCTCGATCCAATCGTGTTATATTAAACAAGAAAAAGAAGTGAGTACATAATATTATTCTATAAAATAATAAAAGCAATGTATGAATAATAAAACTCTTACTATATCCTGTTCTGATGCACCACTTGGATTTAGATTTTCGATTTGGCGGATGCAACCTCTTAACTTGTTGATGGCAGCTTTTATATGTTGCATACGATTTTGAAGAGATCGAAGTGGTCGGATATTACATTTCAAGTTCTCTGGTAATGCATTGTGATATTCTACTTCAATACGAGACCAAAAGGTTTGTGTTGATTGGTTTGTACCGATGATAGGATTTTGTGAGATATCGAGATATATGGAGCACAATAACTTATCATGTGCTATGGAATATGAAGTAGTGCGACTGCTCATTTTGTTCAAAGTAGTGTAATCTGTTAAGAATGAATTTGCTCTGCCTAAAGAAAATGGAAGTTTTTCTTTCACATGTTATGAAAGAAAGCAAAGCATTTATAGTGTAGAGATTTTATTGAAGAGCATTGTGAATGACAGGGTTATCAATTTGTGTTGATGTTCTTGAGCCTTGTGAATGGTAGGGTTGTCAATTCGTTCTGATGTTATTGAGCCTTGTGAATGGCAGGGTTGTCAATTCATTCAGATTTTGAGTCTTATGAAGTGATAAGGCATGATGTTCAATAAATATGTTCATGCATAAATATAGTATAATAAACTATAATTATCAAGTTTAAAGTGATTAGGGCTTCAATTACGATCAAAATGTCATATGTTTTTATAAAAACTAGAATTTGACCCCCTTAATGAAGGATTTTGGGATTTAAAAAATGCGCCTTAAAGTGGCGCAAATTTCAAAGTTGTCCGTCTCAAAATTCCCTTTCCGAAAAGCTATAATACGTCTAAATCAGACACTAATTGCATAAGTTATGATCAAATTAATAGATTTCAAAATTTTACCCTATGATTTTAGTTTAATTAAAATTTTAGAGTTATAATTGTAGTAGAGTTGTCAATTCATTCTTTTCACCATGTAAAGGCTTCAGAATTGTCAATTCATTTTATAGTCATGTAATGGCTTTAGAATTGTCAATTCATTTTATAGCCATGTGGAGGCTTCAGAGTTATCAATTCATTCTTTTCACCATGTAATGGATTCAGAATTGTCAATTCATTTTATAGCCATGTGGAGGCTTCAGAGTTGTCAAGTCATTTTACAGACTTGTGAAGGCTTCAGAGTTGTCAATTCATTCTTTTCACCATGTGAAGACTTGAGAGCTGGGCTAACTATTTACATATAAATGTATTCTATAAGTGTCCAAATATCTGCATAACACAACTATTTACGAATTCAAAGCTTAAACATGTATTCTTCTTCATCATCATCTTCTTCTTCTTCAGGAGATGAACTTGACCTAACAGTGGCTATACAAGCTCATCGGAATCAGGCTCTAGTACGTCATTCATTATTAACTCGTATTCTTTCGAATAACGATCTTATGATTAGAAAATATAGAAGAGAAGAAGATGAAAACCACAGCAACTATAGAGGATCAATTCCTGGTCACCGAGTTATTAATCGGGGACGAGTAGATGCCCACCAACGTCTTTGGAATGATTACTTATCTGAAGAGCGATTATATGATGATACACAGTTTCGAAGGAGATTTCGAATGGATAGGGATCTCTTCTTACGTATTATTCATGCAGTGGAAAGTCATGATAACTACTTCCAACGACGATATGACGCTTTGGGTAGAGCTGGATTATCTGGTCTTCAAAAGATCACGGCAGTTTTTAGAATATTAGCATATGGTGCATCGGCGGATTCCACTGATGAATATATTAAAATCGGAGAATCAACTGCGATTGAAAGTATGAAGAGATTTTGTCGGGCTGTTGTTGAGATATTTGGGGAAAAATATCTCAGATCGCCTAATGAGAATGATATAGCAAGATTACTATGTATTGATGAGCAGCGTGGTTTCCCTGGAATGTTAGAGAGCCTTGATTGTATGCATTGTGAGTGAAAAAATTGTCCAACAGCTTGGGCGGGTCAATATTCTGGTCGCAGCGGATCACCGACAATTATATTGGAAGCTGTAGCTGATTATGATCTCTGGATATGGCATGCTTATTTTGGCTTACCAGGTTCTAATAATGATATTAATGTGTTAGAATCATCTCATTTGTTTGCCAACCTTGCTGCAGGTTTAGCTCCCAAAGCTCATTATGTAATTCAGGGAAAAGAATATGATACCGGTTATTATTTGGCGGTGGTATCTACCCTAAATGGTCAACTCTTGTGCAGAGTATTCAGAATCCTATGGGTAATAAAAAGAAATTGTTTGCAATGAAACAAGAAGCCTGTAGAAAAGATGTTGAACGTGCATTTGGAGTCTTACAATCACGTTGGGCAATAATTAAAGGACCTGCAAGATTCTGGAATAAACGAATTTTACATGATATCATGACAGCTTGCATCATAATGCATAATATGATTATTGAAAAAGAACGTGATATGGATGTGAATATCAACTATCGGGTAGAAGCTGTTAGTTCTGACATCAATATGGTTTCAAATGAGAATGGTGACTTTGATAGGTTTCTTGCAAGACATAGACAAATTAGAGATAGAAATGCTCATTATGCACTTTGAGATGCATTAATTGATCATTTGTGGGATCGATATGGTAACTCGGAAAATTAAATAGATATCTACTTTTAGTATTTAATTTTGTTATGACAATGTAATCATAATTGATCGTCTTATTAAAATTATATATCTTTGTTTTATGTTATTTTAATTTCAATTTATTTATTAATAAATATAAAAAAAATAAACTATTTAATTATATTAATAATATTAATTAATTAATATATTTTAATAATATTATTAATTTAATTTATAATTATTAATCTTTCATATTAATAATAAATTCAAAATTTAACCATAAAAAATAAAATAATTACAATTTGACCCCAAAATGAATATAGAGTATGGGTAGGGTTGGAATGAAAATCAGGATAGAGTGATAGAGTATGCCTTATATTTGAGATAGGATATGGGTGTGGGTTGGAGATGGTCTAAGAGCATCTCCAATGCAGGTCCCAAGTCCCACACTCTCTCCTAAGTGGCATCGACTTGGGACCCTGCAAAATGGGTTTCCCATTGGAGATGTACAAAATAGACGGGACTGTCCCCGTTCAGAGGGACGTCCCAAGTTGATTATTTTATTCATTTTACACTTTATCTTTCCTATATTTGATTGTTTTTTATATTATCACTCCCTCTCTCCTATATTTTATTATTTTTATATTCTCCCACTCTCTCTTCTCTATATTTTGTTGAGTTTCCAAAATAGTAAACATGAATTAATTTATTTTATTTTTATATTTTATTATTTTTATTTTTTATTTTATTATTTTTTAATTTAATTGTTTTGTATATTTTTTCAATAAGCAGCTTTTAATTTTTTAATATTTTATTTTTCTAATAAGTATTTTTATTTTTTTTAAATTTTTTATCAACAGTAAATTTTATTACCATATATTTTTTTATTAAATAAAAATAATAATTATGTATTTTTCAATAAAAAATTATAAATTTAATTTTTTAAAATTTATTTTTATAATTTAAATTAATTATAAGTAAACTTATATTATATAATATATATATGAAAAAAAATATAATATAATTAATAATATTTTATATTAAATAATAATAATTACTTGGGACTCAAAATGGAACATTGCATTGGAAATAAGAGTCCCAAGTTGAGAAGAATCCCAAATTATATGATATGGCAAAGAGTGGGTCCATAGTTAGGACTCAAAATGGGACTTTGCAAAAATAATAGTGGATGGAGGTAGTTGTGGCTTGGTAAATAGAGGGTGTAGATAATGATGTGTCAAAAATAATATTTATGGAGAAAAGAAATTAAAAATCGCCCACAGTGGTTATTGTCTATTCGGATTTCCCTAATTTATAATCCATTAGAATTAATCTTCTATTTCCTTTTTAATTTATAATTTAAATAAAAATATAGTAATTACAATTTTAAAATATTAAAATTTCTGATTGACACCGTCTAACTAGGACGTGGAAAATAGAAGCTCTACTCCACACCCTTTATTATTTTTCCTGCCACGTCACCAGTAAATTCACATTGTCATTGGAGTGAATTTTTTAACTAAAAACTCCGGAATGTCCACATGGACGTGCAAATCAATAAACTCACATTCCACTGGAGAAAACTCACATTCCACTGGAGATGCTCTAAGGCCATCACCAACCCTTCCATTCTCCATTCATTATCTTAAGGAGAGAGAAATGTGTTTTTTTGAATAAAATATTCACCACTACACTATAATTACTTCAACTCATCTCATCTTCATGATAAAAAAAGGACTAAAAATTAAATACATAATTTTATATTTTATTATATTAATACATCATGAAAAAATATTATTAAATAATAATAATTAATATTTGAATAATTAATTTAAAATTACTCCAATCCACTATATCTTCATAATATTTTAGATTAATATTAATATAAATTAATAAAATTAAAAAATTATTTAAAATAATTTTTTAAATAATAATTTTAAATTATTTTATAATTTATTTTTTAAATTTCTACGTTGCAATTCTTTAAAATATGTTAATCTAATTGTTTTTTTTAAATTTTAAATCTAATTTAGTATATTTTATTTTTTATTTAATTAAATCTATTTTTTATTTAATATTTTATTATTATAGTCTATTTATTATCTATATCAATAATTAATATATTAATTAATTTAATATAATAATATTGGGTTTAAATTAAAAATATTATTTCAATTAAAATAAATATTTATATATATGCATGATTGCTATTTCCCACCCCTAAATTACTAAATATAACATTAATATTACTAAATTATCCTTAATATTTTTAAAAAAATTACTTAAATATCATTGAAGTTAAGTATTTAATTTTTAATAACTAAATCATAAATTATTTAATTGATTTATATATTGAGTAATCAATTTAACAAAATATTCACTCATTCATTTTATGGATTTGATAATAAAATTTATATTAATCAATGTATATTTTATTTGGAAGAACATAAATTATTATGATTTTTTTATTTTTTATTTTTAAGTATAATCTTAATATTATCTAATTCATAGGACGAAAATCGTGAATTATAAAATTTAAAATCGAAATTTATTGAATCATATTAGAACGTTCCGTAAAGAATCATATAATAATAAATAAATAAATAAAAATCGCTAGAGTTGTGTTTAAGTTAATTTAATTTAAAATCAAATTATCTAATTTTAGAAAAGAAATATATTGATAAAATAAATTTGTTATAAGTGTAAACTGTGGAAAGGAAAAAAAAAGACAATTTTAAAATAATAATAATATATAATTTTTAAATTTTAAAGAAAAAATTAATAGTAAGGAGAAGATTGGAAAAAAATGCTAGTCGAAGTAATTCAGCCGTGAGAAATAACAATGCCACATATATTATTAATCTATAGACCAAATTAATATATATATATATATATATATATATATATAGGGAAGGGTATGAGTGTAATTAATAAAAGTTGAGTGGAATAATTATAATTAAAAAATATTAAAATATATTTAATAGGGCTATTTTTTAACATAATAATGAGTAGGATTTCTATGCAAAAATGAGCTTTCTTCACATTTTATCGGAAATTGAGATGAAACAAACAAAGGTGTGGAAAAGAAATATCCACTTTTTCGCTTCATTAATCTCCAACACGCATCTTCAAACCTTCAAATTCATCGAGACAACATGCACAATCCCCAATGAGAAATGAAGGAGGACGTGAACAGAAAGCTCTACAATTATTGGAGCATAATTGTTCCTCCTGCATTTAGTTTTTTTTTTTTTTTTTTTTTTTTTTTTTTTTTTTCACAGATTTCTTTGTTTAATTATATTAATTTTTTATTGTTGTAGTATTTGATTTAACTTGTTTTACTCTCTTAGTGTAAATAAAATAATAATAGCTTCAAATAGTGAAGCACTATCAGTTGATGAGAAGATCCTTGAAATTTGAAAAATGAAGAAATGAAAAAGAGGAGATGGTCTAATACTCACTTCTCTCTTTCTTTAAATATTTTTTCTTACTCTCTTTTTTTCGCATTTATTTCTCTCATCCACCTCAACAAAAATACCACAACAAAAAAATCTCCTATGGTACATGGTTTTGGTCTTAGTGCAAGAAAATCAAGATACTTCCTTACATGTATGAAATTTTTATCATTAATTGTATATTATTATTATTATATATTTAATTTCAATCTCAAACTTTTTTGTTTTTTAAATAATTTTGTGAACTTATTGCGATTAAAATGGATTTCATTTAAAGAGAATTTAATTTTTTTTTTAATAAACAATAGTAGTAAAATTAGAGAATTTAGATCATCATGCAAGTCTAGTTATTATAGGGAATTCGGGTCTAGTGGGACAAACTTGAATTTAATTTTTATTTTTATAATTGAATGTCAAAAGTAGTTCTCAACATAATATAAAAAAAAATCTATGTATTTGGTTTTAGAATTTATTTATTTTTTTTTATGAAGTTGGGGAAAATTTTATATGGAGCTTATTCTACTTTTAAAACTAATTGGATCTTTTATTGGATTCGGACCTTGGGAACTCAAATCAACATTAGGCCCATATAAACCAAGCTCACAACTCATCTTTACTTCTCCATTTTCTCTTACACGCACTAAGATTTTCTTATGGATCAAAATTAGTGACTCTTCCCATTGTATACATGCGAATCAACTTAACCTGATTTATCATCTTTAGAGTGGTCTCCCTAACAAATCCTCCACTTTTAAGTGATAAGGTTCATACCTTTTTCCTTGCAGCTTTTAATCTCTGTCCATTGGTAAGTCTAATTTCTAACTTTCTTCGGTTAATAAATTAGAAGTTGTGAATGTATAGCTGAAATTTCATGTCTTTAGAGTTAACTTTAACTTCCAATCCTTTATTGTTGGGTTTTCTTTATTCACTTCTAGTCTTGACTTGCAGCTTTTAATCTCTGTCCATTGGTAAGTCTAATTTATTATGTCACATTTAAAAATTTCAAAACTATTTCCTAAAACTTGTTAGGATTAAAATTTTAAATTATCTAGAATTATAAAAATGAAAATATATTTATAAGATTTTTTATTTGGGTAAATTATAAACATCTCCCATTATTTCAAACGTTTATGATTAATTCCTATTTTGAATCGTTTGTCACAAACCACTCTGGTTTTAGATTGGGTTAAAAATTTTATAAATTTTAGTTGAAAGTAGGATAATTGTGACATGGATGTAGCATCCCAAAATTTAGCCGAATTTTAATTGCTTTTGTTATTTGAGAATTAGGGTTAGGATTTTGAAAATTGCAGATTGAGGTTTATCTAATTTTGAAAAGATTCAGGTAAAGATGTGAATTAAAAAAAATAAAAAAGAAAACAAAAAAAAAAATCTCTTAGGTTAAGTTGGAAAATTGAAAATATATAATGTTAGGTTAAAGATCTAAACCTATTCTTCTTATCTATTGAGTGACTTGAATAACACCAAAAAAATAAAATTACTTCTTTTGCTTTCTTTCCTCCCGTGTTTGATATGAAATTTACTCAGTTGGATTTGTCTCTATGTTCGGACAAATCTTCAAAATTTTATTTTATTCTTACATTATTAGGCCAGTTTCGATGATTTGACTTTTTATTTTGCCTTAATTTAATTTTAAACATTAGTTTTCTTTTAACATTATAAAGTTCAATGATCTAATTTTAATTTTATTTTTATATATGTATGTTTATGAGAATGACTTTTACTCGATATCATGTTTTCAAGTCGATCTGAAATTTTTATTGAAAGATTCACAACTCGCTTGGTGAGTGCATTTTACCCTCACCTCTGGTGTGTTTTGTGTATTTTGAATTGAATTTACTTGTTTTAAAAATTATATGTTACTAGTGACTTATATATTCATTTATTGATATTAATATCATAGTTATGGTAATTCTTGCCATTATGATACTTGTCATGGTCAGTGGCGGAACCAAAATCAAATCTTTGTTGGTTCATCTCTAAAATGAAGTGGTGTCATTACTTTATGAAATTTATTATTATAACTTTTTATATAGAAATTTAAATAATAAATTATTATTTTTTTCTTTCAAAAGCAATGGTGTCAAGTGACACCACCACCCTCCATGTGGCTCCACCACTAGTCATGGTTGTCTATGCATTATGCTTATTTGTACAAATTGATATTACGAATATATATATATATATATTGAATATATATATATATATTTATTGTGGCTAATGATATTAATATGCGTATGTGATTGATATTGTTATTTGTGCATTATATATAGTTATTATATCATTAAAGCATGAGGTCTTTATTCTTGAGACATATATATGTATATTTAATATATATATATACATATACGTATACATATATTAATACATATTTATATATATACAAACGTTTAATATAAATACATTCAATATGAATCACAGTATTCATATGTTATCAATATGTTAGTTGGTGAGTATAGTAAGCTGGTTAATATGGAAAAGATCATGTGGTTGTGATGAGATAAATTGAATATTGTGATATCTATTGGATTTAACTTGTTGAAATTTTCGATTTATAAAGAATAAATACACTTTGTTTGAGATGATATGGATGAGGAGAAAGCAATCTGTTTTAAAATATTTTATTGGATTTGTATGTTCACTTACTATCAGATAAACTAGTATAATCTATCGTTAGGCTAAATAAATAGATTTTAATGGAACATACTGAGACTTAAATTATTGGTTGGCTTAGAGGAAGAGTGCATATAGTTGTCATGTGGCTCAATGAGTAATTAGGTTGAAATTATGATATTTGTGATGTTGACTTAACTGGAGATGTGATTCAATTTATTTATGTGTAGAATGTGATATCTATGATGTTGGGTTAATTGCAAACTTAATTTTATTTATTTACTTGTGAAATCTGGGTAACATAAATATATCGGCTTAAGTAGAGATTTGTGTTTGTAATGATAGTTGGTATGTCATAGGGAGGATAATTATCAGTTTTGAGGTATTTGATCTTGTCTGTGTCTTCGCATCTGATTTGTGGTTAAAAGGGACTTAGGTCCACCATATGGTTGGTTTATGGGGGTTTTTGAAGTGCCAAATTTTCTATTATCGATATGATCTGGTTGAGTTTCCTATGTCTTGCAGTAGTTTGGAGTCTTACTTAACGGCGAAGTAAAATTGGACTAAATGTGTTATATTTTTATACATGGTTTGTGTGGTTAATAGTATGTATATGAGACATGTGGTGTTTTATTTTGCTTACATGTCTATCATGATATAATATTAGGTTATAGTTTGGTAATAACAAATGAATATAGGTAGTTAATAAGGTAAATTTGTTGACAAATTTTTGTATGATATCTACAGGCAATTATAATAAAAATAAGTGGTGTATTATCTTTTTATTAAAAGAGTTTGGTTCGTTGATTTCTATGTTTATGTAAGATAGTAATAAATTTATTGTGGTCTTGATACAATATAGATTATGCATGATTATGTTACATAATATTTATTCAATATACAGAGATAAGTTTGTATTGATGTTGTTGTTAGGCAGATATGATTAAAGTAATGTGTTAATTGATTGTAAGAGTTATGAATATTTACTGTTGTCGATCCTTAAAGTATATAATTTTTGCGATATGTATGAAAGAACGAGGTTTACATAGCTAATATGAAGACTTGTTATCAATCGTGCATTCATTGTTGTTTGTATGTGTGTTGGTAATCTTGCGAGTATCCCCTGATTGTCTCGTAAGTCATAAATCAGTTTATTTTTTTTATCCATCTAATTGAGTAAAAAGTTTAGCGTGTTGGTTTGTTTTGCTGACACGTAGGTACAATGATGATTTGAAGTAAGGAGCTGGATCTATTGGGCAGAGAGTCACATCATTTTCAATTATTTAAATTTTGGATATTTTATAATTTGCTATTGTGTATGATTTTTAAATAATAGTTAATGTTTTTATTAAGGAACTCTGCTTCATTTAGTTTTGATTTTAGTACGTTATTTGAAATGTTTTTATATGATAGTTTTATTTGATTATTTTTAATCGAAAATTTCTTAGTAGTTTTAGAGTTTGTTTTCACATCAAGAGTTCGATTCTGTTACGAGTTTGTTTGTGATATTTTATCTGATTTAAAATAATCATTTTATTCTTCTTTCAAATTTCAATCGTTTTAAAAATTTAGAATTTTCAATTCAAAATCTAGGGTTTTTAATTTTAAATTGATTTGATTCCATTCATATATGGTACTTCTAGTCGTGTTCTCTAGAACCAGGTAGGAGCGTTACAAAGGAGGACAATGTGATTTTCAGTGGTATGTTTGTATTGTTTGAACACATGAGCATTTTAGAATATAGAATGATTTTTAGTGAAGTAAAGATCATTATTAGTTTATGAATTATATTGATTTCTTGTCCTGATTTCAGTTTTCTTTTATCACCCTAATCTTATGCATGTCATTTTAGGAATCGGAATAGTCATCTTTCCATCATATGTCACCAAGAATACGTAATGGAGATATTTGTGTGACAAATTTGAGCATTTATAATTTATATTCCGAGTGTTTTTGTACCCCATGCACTATTCTTGATCTATTTATTTCTTTAACTCTAGCTGATGGTAAACTTCCTCAAGTGTACGGGGGCATTAATGAGAAGTTGAAAAACCAAATGAGTGATTCAAGGAGACGAATGATTCTTAATGATTATATATACTAAAAAAACCGAGAGCCCAAATATTAACCTTATAAAATACCGGTAAAGATTTCTAACTCACTTTGCACTCTAAACACAATTTGCTATTCATTTGCTCCCATTTTTCAATTTAAATTGAAACATGCATTACCGTACTTCAAACTCGTTATGTTTAGGTTATAAAGAAATTTTTTTGTAGTGAATGATTTATATTTCTGAAGTTTATGAAAATGTGATTGGGTGCATATTAAGGAAACTTATGTGCACAAGATGGATAAAATATGAAGAAGTTTCAGTAACATGATGAAAGCATATTTCATAATGCAAAAAAGAAGAAGAAAAATGTTGATTTTTACTCCTCAAAAGTAGAAAAGAAAAACTAAATAACTCAAGTTAAGAAATGTTAAAAGATTTGGAGTTACTACATACATTACTAGTAAAATTGGTTGCGCATTACGCGAGAATATAATATTTTTTAATTAATTTTTTAATTTTTAAATAATATTAATATAAATTATATTCAATTTTTTAAATGATTAAAAATATGTTATCTTACAATAATAACTAAAATTGTAATATATTAATTTATACTAGATTGGGTATGTATAAATTTTAATTGATAAAATATTATAATATTTTTTAATTTTATAATTATTTTATTTGTTAATTTATATATATATATATATATATAGTATTAAGTTTTACAATTTTAATTCAAAATATGTATAATACTTTATTTTTGTGTTACTTTTAATTTATTTAACTTACTATAAAGATTAAGAAAAAAATTGGATTAAAAGATAAAATTATCCAAATAAAAAAAGTAATCTTTGTATAGAAATTGATAGTTGATAAGGGAGGTCCTGCGTTCATCTCCGTGTATTTATCTGTACAGAGACAATGCTTGTTGTTGTAATAATGACCTTATAAGATGTTATTAATAATGGCATTTGAGTAAATAACTGGAAGAATGAACCTAATTTATAGAATGGAATGGAACAATTTGAAGCATGTCACGTATGCGAGTTTTGTAACTCCTTTATATATATATATATATATATATATATATATATATATATATATATAGATTAATGTGCACATTTGATGTAACCCAACACATACAAAATTCAAGAATGAAACAAACTTCGTTGATTCGTATGAATACCGAAGAATTGTTGAGAGAATAAAATCTCAATTTTATTTCATCAAAAACTGAATTATCATTCGGCTTACATGATACTTTTATAGCCGTAATGATGAAAGGAAACAAATAACAATAGTTTCAAGCAAAGGAAATAAATAAAAATTCTCTCAAATAATGGAAACAAAATTCTAAAATTGAGGAGTCAATTCCTAATCAATGAAAATAATAAATTGCAAAAATCAAAGTTTCTTGGAAGCAAAGAAACTAAATCACTCTCCTTGAAATTTGCAATGATCACGTGTCTCAATGTAAGTCAATGCTATATGGGCTACATCATTCCCACCCGGATAGGAAAGATTGGACCTCGAATCGTGGGGTGGGTCCCTCTTAGAGGAGTTTTCGTCTTAGAAAAGTTGGAGATGTTTCACATTGAAGACATCTGAAGTATGTATATGACTTGGTAATTGCAGACGGTATGCATTGGGATTGATTTTCTCAACAATCTCGAAAGGCCCAATTTTCCTCTTGGAAAGTTTGTTGTATTCATGTGAGGGAACACGATCTTTAGTTAAAGTAGCCCATACAAAGTCACCAACATTGAATTCAACGTTACGACGATGCTTGTCAGCTGCCTGTTTATAGGCATGTGTAGAAGCAACTAAATGATCATAAGTGTGGTGATGAATTTTTTTAATTTCATCGACAAAGTCTGTCGCAATCCCATGAGGTCGTATCTGTGAAGGCGAAGAAATAAGGTGGATCAGACCACGAGGTAGAACACCGTAAATCACGCGAAATGGAGCATAACCCTTGCTACAATTAACAGCAATGCTGTGGGCGAATTCTGCTTGTGGTAGTTTAGAATCCCAAGATCGGATGTTGTCACCCACAAGACTATGAAGAAGATTTCCCAGAGAGCGGTTAACAACCTCAGTTTGGCCATCTGTTTGAGAATGGTAGGTAGAGCTAAAATTAAGAGTAGTATTGACCATACGCCACAAACTACGCCAAAAGTGACTAAGAAATCTAGTATCACGGTAAAAAACAATACTCGATGGCAACTCATGTAGGCAATAAACATTGCGAAAGAAGAGAGTGGCCACTTGTACAGTAGTGCGTTTACATAGGATAAAGTACTATCTTTGAAAATCGATCGACGACTACAAATATAGAATTGTTACCTCGTTGAGTGCGTGGTAGTCCAAGAACAAAATCTATGGAGAGTTCCGCCCATGGTTGTATAGGTATTGGCAAAGGCATATAGAGGCACACATTAGAGGCGCCACCTTTGGCTTGTTGGCAAGTGCGGCAACGAGACACAACAGTGAACTTCTTTCTTGAGGGATGACCAATAATAAGAGTTGGAAATGAGTTCATATGTGCGAGACTGACTAACATGTCCTATATTATAAATTTCTTGAATGACCTTCTGGCGCAAACTACATGTAGGGATACACAATTGTAACCCTCGAAATAAGAACCCATCTTGAAGGAGAAAATCAGAACATTAACCACCCTGTATATTCAGCAAAACTTCAGAGAAAAAGGATCATCGGCATAAAAAGACACAAAGGAGTTTAGGTATGGAACATGGAGTCGCATATTTGTTAACAAACAATGGCGGCGACTCATTGCATCAGCAACACGGTTCATAGAACCAGCTTTATGTTTAATAACAAATGTGAATTGTTGTAGATATGATGCCCAAGCAGCATGGTGAGCAGAATGTTTCTCTTAGGTGATGAGGTGCTTAAAAGCATCATGATCCATATATAATACGAACTCCTTATGGAAGAGATAATGACGCCAATGTTTGATTGCTTCGACTATGGCATAAAACTCCATGTCATATGCGCAAAAATGTTGTTTGGCCCCAGAGAGTTTCTCACTAAAGTAAGCTATCAGTTTATCGATTTGGCTGAGAACTGCACCAATGCCAACCTTACTTGCATCACTATGCAATTCAAAAATATTTGGTAAAGTCAAGTAATACCAAAATTGGAACTTTTGTGAGTAGATCTTTAACACGATCGAATGCATATTCAGCATCAGAAGTCCAAAAAAATTTATTGCCTTTGATATAATCAGTCAATGGAGCCATGATAGAACTGAAGTGTGGAATGAAGCATCAATAAAATGAGGCAAATCCATGAAAGTTGTGCACTTTGGTGATAGAAGTGGGAATAGGCCATTGCCAAACTGCGTCGATTTTAGTTGAATCAACTGATAGTCCCGCCGAAGAGATCACGTACCCTAAAAAAAGACATGATGTGAGAAGAAAGAACATTTATGTAGGGCCACCAAGTACTTATCCCTGCGAAGAGCTGATAGAACTTCCCGCATATGCTGAGAATGCACATTTGGATTTGCACTATAAATTAAAATATCATCAAAGTAAACGCCCACGAATTTACCGATGAAAGGACAGAGTGCTTGGTTCATGACTCGCATAAATGTGCTTGGGGCATTGGATAGATCGAATGGCATAACCAGCCACTCAAATAACCCGTCACATGTTTTGAACGTAGTTTTCCACTTATCGCCTGGTTTAATACAAATTTGATGATAACCACTCTTCAAATCAAGTTTACTAAAAAAATTTTGCACCATTTAACTGGTCCAAGAGATCATCCAAACGAGGAATAGGAAATTGATACCTAACTGCGATTTTATTTATGACTCGACTATCAACACACATACGCCATGTACCATCTTTCTTAGGAGTGAGAAGGGCTGGTACTGCACAAGGACTTGAACTCTCCTGGATAAGTCCTCTAGAGGGGAGGTCTTCCACCTGACGACGAAGTTCTTGATGTTCAGTTGGGCTTATACGATAATGAGGTCTATTAGGTAATGGAGCTCCTAGGATAAGATCAATTTGATGTTGAATGTCTCGTAAAGGCGACAAATTATCCGGAAGGTGTGGTTGAAAAACATCCTGAAATTCATCCAACAAAGGGTGCATAATAAGGGGAATATCATTAGATGGGGTAGAAGGCTTACCCAATAAGACATAGACCACACCAGCATCACGCAATGCATGCTCGAAGGGATTGCGAGATACAAGTAGTGTCACTAGGGATGGCTTTAACTCCTTTGAGGGTAGAAGATAAATACGCTTGTCATTTAATACGAACGAATGTGTATTGGCGTATCTATCATGAAAGACGTGTTTATCGAACTACCACAGTCGCCCGAAAAGCAGATGGCAAGCATCCATAGGAACCACATCACACCAAATTTCATCTTTATATGTGCTGCCAATTGAGAAATTGAGGAATACCCGATTAGAAACCAAAATATCAGTACCTTTGCTTAGCCATGCTAGTTTGTAAGGATGAGGATGTTTGGTCACCGAAAGCCCCAATTTATCCATAGTTATTTCCGCCGGAACATTCTCACAGCTGCCAGAATTAATGATGAACTGACACACTTTACCATTGATTCTATAAGTGGATTGAAAAATTGATTGTCGTCGCCAGTCTGTGTTGTCACTTTTAGGAGAAAGGAATATCCGTCGCATTATTAAAAGAGTATCAATATCACCAGAGACATATTCATCAAGAATATCTTCAGATGGATCAGATTCATAGATAGGATTCGACGAATCATCAACATCAGCTAGCAAATCCTGATTTTGGTTTCTTCCATTCACTTTGGCGATGTCCCCTTTCACCGCAGTTGAAACATTTAAAGCAGCCTGAGACACGATTTGTTGTCCGAGGACGATCAACAACACGATTGGAAGTGTTTGATGCATGTGGAAGAAGTGGTACAGATCCGCCAGAAGGACGTGAAGACTGGCCAATACGGCGGTGTAATTGCTTTTCGGCTTGCAGAGCTAGTTGATGGGCCTCAGATACTATTAATGGGTCAAATATGTTTAAAATATCTTAAAATTGAGGACGCAAACCACCAACATACCTTGATACGAGTCGAATAGGAGACTTATTGATGTTAGAACGAGCAAGTAACTGAAAAAATTCAGTTGAGTATTCACCAACAGACTTTGTTCCTTGACGTAAATTCTGAAAGCATTGGTATAGATCTCTATCATAATTGTATGGGAGAAAAGCAGCACGCATGTGTTTCTAGAGTTTGGTCCAGGATGTAAGTTTTGGTTTATAAGATTGCATCTTTGTAGCTTTAAGTTGTTGCCACCAAGCCTGGGCTCTTCCGCGAAAGCGAGTTACAACAAGAGTAACACGTTTATGATCCGGTAGTTCTTTGAAATCTAAGATTTCATCAACAGAATGGAGCCAATCAAGAAATTCGTCAGCATCAATATTACCGTGGAATTCTGGAATATCAAATTTGAAACCATTCTCACATCGTCGATTATTGTATTGATTATGGCTGAGAGGATCAACAAATGGATTTTCTAGTGGAAATTTAGGACCACCCACCTCAGTATCAGAAGAGTCATCATGTCGTGTAGGAGGCTCAAGCGCAGCTAGCCGTGGGGTCAAATCTTCGACTTGTTGCCGGAGTTGGGTGACATCATCTCGACGATGGACATCTTCTAGGTTAACTTCTTGACGTCTATGCGGCGGCATCGTCAGGATCGAGTTGAATCTGATACCAACTGATGTAACCCAACACACACAAAATTCAAGAATGAAACAAACTTCGTTGATTCATATGAATACCGAAGAATTGTTGAGAGAATAAAATCTCAATTTTATTTCACCAAAAATTGAATTATCATTCGGCTTACATGGTACTTTTATAGCCGTAATGATGAAAGGAAACAAATAACAATAATTTCAAACAAAGGAAATAAATAGGGAGAAATCCAAAAAACCCACGAAGGTTTGTCAAAATATCCAAAAAACCACACTTGTTTTATAAATATCCAAAAAACCACTAAAGTTCATTAGAAAGGGAGAAAAAACCACTTTTGTCTCATTTGACCTTTAGAATTAACATTGACCAAGGTCAATTATGTAATGTTACAAATTAATTATATTAATAATTAAAAAAACACAAAAAAAATTATTAAAATGACGGGAAAAAACCCACATATGTCAACCCGATGTGCAATCAATATGTTCATTTTGGATTGAGTTGTTTCAAATTTTTTCGATATTGAATATATAATTAAATTTTCTAAATGTTTATCGTGTAGTTATTAAATTTTAAAATTGATACTTTTTAAAATTAAAATTAATTTTTTGAAATTGATCAATGAGTTCGTTCCAAAATATTTATAATTATTAACTATTAAACACGTAGCTCCGATTTTCTTTTATGAATTTATATAAAATCATATTTTTATAATGAAAATAAAAAAATTAAGTATTAATTAAAAAAAATGAAATATATAAGCGAGTAAAAGATAATATGGTAGAATTATACGTAAACATATTTATATTAAATTATAATTTTTAATGAATTGGGTCAGTTTATTTGCTTCGATTTATTTTTTTATATTTATTTTCTAAATTTCATACTTACAATCAAATTTGGATGTTGTTTTTGGATTTATTTTTAGGGTATAAATGTCATTACATCAAAAATCTACTAAAAATAGAAAAAAGTGGTTTTTTTGGTATTTATGAAACAAGTATGATTTTTGGGTATTTTCACAAACCTTTATGGGTTTTTTGGATTTCGCCTTAATAAATAAAAATTCTCTCAAATAATGTAAACAAATTTCTAAAATTGAGGAGTCAACTCCTAATAAATGGAAATAATAAATTGCAAAAATCATAGTTTCTTGGAAGTAAAGAAACTATATCACTCTCTTAAAATTTGTGATGATCACATGTATCCATGTAAGTCAATGTTATATGAGCTACATCAACATTACTCTCTTTTTTTTATTTTATTTTATGATTTTAAAATTTAAAAATTGTAAAATTAAGCGTGTTTGACCCGAAGCCATTTAAAGATGAATACAGAAACTTCTCTCCTTAATAAAGAAATAATAAAATTGCTTCTAAAATTTACTCAACAACAAACTAATGTACCAACAAAGTTGAAGAATACGATGGCTTTTTAATGTTTTCAAACAGTTCCAACAACACACACGAAAGATGATTTCATGGATTTTGAAATATATTGACAAAGCTGTATTTTTTTCTTCTATTTTATCAGTTAATTTTCTTTAAGAATAGTAAAGTCATTTCACATTTAAAATATACCAGGAAATCTATCTAAATGACATTTTTATTAATATTTTTTTTTCAAAAACGATAAATTAAGAAGGGAAAAAAATTACAAATATTAATTTAGTAATTTTTCCAAACTAATACTGCATAAACATTAAACTTTATAATGTTTATTTGATATATTTATCCCTAATTATAAACATGAATTATTTAATTTTGGAATCTTTAGTCCGTAAATTTTAAGATTCCATATAAATAATACTAAATTCATTAGATTAATTGATGTATTATACTCAACCGGATAGTGAAGAAATGAAATGTAAAATTCTCCACAAAAATAAAATTTAATTTTCTTTTTCTTGGTTTGACTATTTTACTAGTTATTATATTATACAATAATTATGACTTAGAGAATAAAGAACTCATTAATAATTTAAAAAATAAAATAAAATTTGAAGATAAAATAATTTAATCTTTTAATTGTTCTGTTCATAAATTATAAAAAATCTATTAAAATACTGTGGTGGGAAAATAACCATAAGACATCATAGTCGAAGGTAAGAGCAAGCAAAGGGAACCGAAGTCTAAAACCAAGCTCGGCCGAAGACAGAAGGGATACCCTAAAACCAAGCTCGGCCGAATATAGGGAGGGTACCCAAAAGCTACCCTCGGCCGAAAAAGAGGGCCAAAGGCCCAAGAAACGCTCCAATCTAGCTCGACCAACATGGCCAAAAGGCCCAATGAAGTTCGACTCGGCCGAGCATAGTAGAGTCCAAACCGAAACACTCCAGCCCACCGAATGATTACCTAACTAAACACGGATTTCCCACGACCAACCGGAGAAGGAAGACTTATCATACCAGGCCAAGGATTTCCAAAGCCCAATAGATAAAAGGAGATCAAGCCCAAGAAGGGATTGAGTCCAAAAAGGAGACCGAATTCAAGGAAAATAAGGAGTCCCAATCCAAATCGGAATAGGACCCAAATACCTCCTATAAATAAGGGGCAGAGATGATTGTAAAAGGGTCGGATTTTTACTCATTAAAACTAAACTCTGTGAGACCATATCTATAAGCTGTTTAGCTACGTTATTCAAGCAATCTTAGCCTAATATTTGGTTGTAGTTTATTTGGCACCACAGTTTGGCGTCCACCGTGGGGCTTACGAACCTCACACACAAAGTTAAGGTTTCTTGAAAATTCCAAATTCCATCTACAATTGTTCTCGGCATCTGTTCTTACCAGACATGGCTCCAATAAACCCTAATACCACCAACTTGGAAGATCAAGTTCCGAAGACACCTGAGGAACAGCTGGCGATCTTGACAGAGATGTTGAAAAAAGTTGAAGAAGAGAAGGAACAGTGGAGGAAAGAAGCGGAATCCAGAAGGAGATCCACGAACCTCACCAAGGAAAAAGCCCGACAACCAAACTAGAAATATTCTCCCCTCCGGAAGCGCAAGCTCAACTTTGAGGACTCCGGTGGGGAGACATTAGAAGAAAGTGATGGGTCGACGAAAAGCTGTAAAAACACAGATCGCCGCGATATGAGCAGTTCCGACGAAGGAGCCAGAGGTCCAAAATCAACCCGTAAAGACCGAGAGAGGCGCCGTGACTAGGAAATCAGAGAGCTCAAAGACCTGGTACATAGAACCTCAGGAAGAAGGATCACGATGAGGTCATCGACAATGCGATATTCCGACATGCCCTTCACATTATGGATCCTAGAAACAAAAATGCCCAAAAGGTTCTCAATTCCAAACATGAAGTCATATGACGGGACAACAGACCCTGAAGACCATATCGCCGGATACAAAAATCGCATGGGAACCTGCAATATCCCAGAAGAAGATATGGAAGCAATTATGTGTAAAAGTTTTGGTTCCACCTTGACAGGAACCGCCCAGAGGTGGTATTCGGCTTTGCCAGAGAAAAGCATCAAGTCATACTCATCATTGGTCACCAAATTCGTGAACCAATTCTCAGACAGCAGGAAGAAGGAGAAAGACGTAGATGATTTGTATGATCTAAAACAAGGGAGCGCTGAAAGTCTCAAACAATATGTCAGAAGATTCAAAGAAACCAAAATGGCCATTCCCGATTGCCGAGATAAGAGCGCCACCAAAGCTTTCATCAAGGGCTTGCTGAAGACCTCCAAGTTTTACGAAAGCCTAAAGCTAATCAAACCCCACACTTTTGAAGACGTTCTGGAAAGAGCCGAAGACGCCATGGAGTATGAGGAGGAGCTCCAGCCCAAAAATCATAGAAGCTCCCAAAATACGCCAAGCTCCCGCGGCCGAAACAGTACTGAAAATTTCGGCCGAACCGAAAGGCCGAGGAGCAACTTCAAGGAGACTGACCGCAGCGGCCCGTCTAGACCAGTTTACCCCGAACACGACCGGAGGAGAAAAGAACTACTACCTTATCCACTCACCATTCCCACAAGAGAAACCCTTGCAATTCTTAAAGGAATGGGAGACAGAGTCAGATGGCCTGACAAACCAGCGAACCCCGCAGGAACGTGGAAAGATAAATCCCGATACTGCCAGTTCCATGGAGACCATGGCCACAACACGGACGACTGTTGGACCCTCAAGAGAGAAGTCGCCGAGTTAATAAAAGCGGGTCACTTACGGGAATATTTATCTGAAAAGGGGCGAGAAATCGCAGCCGAGGCCGATAAAAATCGCTAATCTCCGATAACGGTCCCAGTCGCGAACGCGGAAGAAGAAAGGGTGATCAACATGATCGTAGGGGGATCCGAGACATGCGGATTAACCAGCTCGGCAGCAAAGAGAAAGCTGAGAAACTCCCTCAGTATTTATAGCATCAGAGACGGACCCACAACCGATAACTACTCTATCACCTTCACAGAAGAAGAGGCCAATGGGATCAATGCGCCACACCACGACGCATTAGTGATCAAAATCTCGATAGCGAACCTAACTGTAAAGAGAGTATTGGTAGATAACGGAAGCTCGGCCAATATACTATTCCTCGAAACATTCAAAAATATGCAACTGGACGAGAGGATGATGCGCAGAAAGGCCGTCTCCCTTATCGGCTTCGATGGCAAAACCACCTCAACAATCGGGGAGATCGAACTACCAGTATTTACAGAAGGGATCAATCTGCACACAACCTTTCTCGTGATAAGCTTGAGGTCCGCATACAATGTGATACTCGGAAGACCCTGGATACACGATATGAAGGCAATCCCATCTACATATCACCAACTCATCAAGTTCCCAACCCCGCGAGGGATAAAACAAATAAAGGGTGAACAAAGCTCCTTAAAGGAATGCTACGCTAACTTCTTAAAGCAGAAGGGGGTCGAAGAATAGCAATTAGCGTCTCGGCCGAACACACCCCGAAGCCCGGCCGAAGACGAAGTAGATGAAGTCCCCCTAGATTAGGAAGGGGCGAAAACGGTGCAGATAGGAGCTGCAGTAGAAGGCTTGGAACGAGAAAAGCTGATAGGCTTCCTCAGAGCCAACCAGGACTGCTTTGCCTGGTCACATAAGGATATGACTGGGATCGACCCAACAATCATAACCCATGAGCTGAACGTGAAAGAAGGCGCGAAACCATTCAAACAGAAACGCAGAAGGTTTGCCCCTGAAAGAAACAAAATTATCAACGAAGAGGTCGAAAAACTCCTTGCAAACGGATCCATCAGAGAAGTCCAATACCCGGACTGGCTTGCTAATGTGGTAGTCGTCAAGAAAAAGAATGGGAAATTGAGGATCTGCATCGACTTCACAGATCTGAATAAGTCGTGCCCAAAAGATCCCTTCCCGCTGCCACATATCGACCTCACCATCGATGCAACTGCGGGCTACGAGATGTTGAGCTTCATGGACGCCTACTCAGGTTACAACCAGATCTTGATGCATCCCAATGACCAAGAAAAAACTGCATTCATCACGGAGAGGGGGATTTACTGCTACAAAGTAATGCCCTTCGGCCTAAAGAATGCAGGATCTACATACCAAAGGCTCATGAACAAGATGTTCGCTGATAAGTTGGAAAAACCATGGAAGTCTATATCGACGACATGCTAGTTAAATCTGAGGATGCGGGTCACCATGTACATCACTTGAGCCAGGCTTTCGAGACACTCCGAAAATATAACATGAAGCTCAACCCCACGAAATGTCAATTCGGAGTCAAAGCAGGGAAATTCTTGGGGTATCTAGTCACGAAGAGGGGAATCGAGGCCAACCCGGATCAGATAAGACCCATCCTGAACTTAGCAGAACCTCGAAGCAAGAAGGACGTGCAAAAGCTCACCGGAAGGCTAGCCGCACTGACCCGATTCATTCCTAAGGCTTCAGAAAAATTTCAGCCTTTCTTTGAGGCTCTCAAAAAATCCAAAGAATTTGAGTGGACAGAAAAATGCAGCGAAGCTCTAGCAGATATCAAGGATTTCTTGACCAGCCCTCCACTCTTGGCCAAACCAGAAGACGGCGAAAAATCTACTTATACCTGGCACACTCCGAAATTGCAGTAAGCACCGTTCTGGTCAAAGAAATCGAGGGAAAACAACAGCCAGTCTACTTTGCAAGCAAAACCCTGACATCGGCCGAAACCAGATATCCTACCCTGGAAAAAGCGATCCTGAGCCTTATAGTTGCTGCAAAAAAACTTCGAGTATACTTCCAAGGGCACCCAATTGCGGTCATAACAGCGCTACCCCTTCGAAGCGCCATCCATTCCCCCGAAAAATCCGGAAGATTAATGAAATGGGCCCTAGAACTTAGCGAGCACGACATATCCTTTGAGGGAAAGAGGGCGATCAAATCTCAAGCTCTGGCAGATTTCATGGCTGACTTCGAAGAAGCTCCACCAGCCGAAACAGCCTCGGTCAATATTAACCAGCTGATAACACCCTCAACTGATGAATGGATACTAGAAGTAGACGGGGCTAGCAGGCAAAGCGGCAGCGGCCTAGGCGTATACCTCAGGCCCCCAAATCTACCCCTAATACTTCAAGCAATCCGATGCGAATTCCCAGCCACCAACAACGAGGCCGAATACGAAGCCCTTATCGCAGGGTTAAGAGTGGCCAAAGAAAGTGGAGCGCATAACTTAACGATCAAATGCGACTCCTAGCTGGTGGTAAATCAAATAAACGGTACATACCATGCCCGAAACGAAAAGATGGCCAAGTATTTGAAGATAGCCAAAGATCTTATGAAACGCTTCCAAAAGGCCACAATAAAACAGGTCCTAAGAGAAGAGAACGAAAGGGCCGACGCTATGGCAAACCTCGGAGCCTCAATGCATAAAGACGAGCCGACGGGACCAATTGTATACGCCTTCCTTCCCAAAGCAGCCATTGAGTACGAAGAAACCTTGGCCATAGAACAAAATGACAGGAGAACCCCAATCATCAGCTACATCAATCATGGTCAAGTACCTGAAGACAAGGCAGAGGCTAGGAAGCTGCGAGCCCAGGCTGCCAGGTTTTGCATCATCGGAGGGTTACTTTTTAAAAGATCCATAGGCGGTCCCTTCCTAAACTGCATCTCCCTCCCTGAAGCCGAACTAGTGTTGAAAGAACTCCACGAAGGATCAGCCGGAAACTATTCCGGAGGTAGAAGCCTAGCATTCAGGGCGCACAGAGCCGGATACTACTGGCCAATCATGAAGACAGATGCAGCCGAACTCGTAAAAAAGTGCGACAAATGCCAAAGACACGCCAACTACTCCAACCTTCCCGCCGGAAATCTACACAGCATCACCTCTCCATGGCCATTTGACAAATGGGGGATGGATATCATCGGGCCTTTTCCGATATCCACACAAGGTCGAAAAAGATATATACTGATGGTAACCGATTACTTCACAAAATGGATAGAGGCTGAAGCACTAGAAAGAATCAGAGAGCAAGAAGTACAGAAATTCATCTGGAAACACATCGTCTGCAGATTCGGCATACCAAGGGAAATTATCACTGATAACGGCCCTCAATTCATAGCGCAAACTCTGAAAGAGTTTTGCAACCAGTTAAACATAAAACTTACATACTCGACCCCAAGGTACCCTCAAGCCAACGGCCAAGCCGAAGCATCCAACAAGGCGGTGGTAGACTCACTTAAGAAAAAATTGGAAGGAGCCAAAGGATTGTGGCCCGAAGTCCTCTGGGCATTCAGAACAACCCATAGGACTTCAACATTGCAAACCCCCTTCTTGATGGTATACGGAACGGAAGCAGTACTCCCAACGGAAATCCTATCACCGCAAGAAAGACTAAATGGAAGGGCCAATGAACAAGTTCTGGCTTTCGAGAGAGATACTTCGAATGAAAAAAGAAACAGCGCACGGCGAAGAATAGCCGAATACCAAATGGGGATAGCAAGGCAGTACAATAAAAAAGTCAAGGCCCGAGCCTTCTAACCTGGAGATTGGGTACTTAGAAGGGTATTCCAAAACACGAGGAATCAAGCCCATGGAAAACTGGCCGAAAGCTGGGAAGGACCATACCAAGTGGGTCGAGCATCCGGAAAAGGGTTCTACAAGCTGCTCACGAAAGAAGGAAAGGAGATAGAGCATAGCTGGAACATACATCACCTTAAAAGGTACCAATTTTGAATATAGCATGATAATTGTAATAACGGGCACCCTTTTTCCCCGAAAGGGGTTTTTAACAGAGCCCCACCTCAATGCAATAAAATAGCCTTTTTATCTCATCCACTACTCTCAACGACTTATGCATTGCCAAAGGCAAGCCCCCGGTAAATCTGGAGGGTCTCGGGCGAAGACCAACTGCTCAAAGAGCAAAAACTGCCTAAAGGGCAACCCGAAAATTGCCAAAGACAAGCCCCGGGTAAATCTGGAGGGTCTCGGGCGAAGACCTACTGCTCATAGAGCGAAAATCGCCCAAAGCGCAATCCGGAAATCTCAAAAGCAGACCGGTCGAAAAGAGCTCAAACAAATATCAAATAAAACACGTCTCGGCCAAAATCAACCGAACTACAGCCTCGAAACCTTAAAGAATAAAAAAGGCGAACGTAGAAATAATATGCTTGAATCGCAATTAAAAAGCTGGGGGATTACACCCCTCACAAATAAATTCAACATAAAGTACAATAAAAGATAGAAATTTCATTAATCAAAAAAGGGGGGTTACAACGAGTACACAAAAGATCGAAAAAGGTACACAATACTCGCTCAACTCTCCCCACGAAGAGCATCCAATGCGTCCAGCTCCTTCTGTGCAGACTCAGGAGTCAAAGACCCTTTGATGACCTGCTCCAAGGAAAAGGACCTGATCACAACCTCGGTTTGGGCCGCCTCAATGGTAAGACTCTCAATGCGGCTCTCGAGCTCCTCTATTCGACCGAGTGAGGCTCGTTTCGCCGCCCTCAACTCCTCCAACTCCGCCGCTTGGCGCTTTAGCTCCGCGTTCTTCGAAGCAATCGAGGCCTCTAGCCTGGCGTTATGAGCCTCCACCCTCTCAACTCGGCCGACAGCCTCAGCACATTGAGCCACTGTTTTTCCCAAGTCATCCTGAGCCGCCTTTAACTCGGCCGAGACAGACTGATACTTAGCCTCAAGAGCCCGTCTGTCCCGCAAAACAGGGCCGAAATGCTTGCGCATACCAACCGCCCCTTGGAGCCCCTGAAGATAAAGAAGGTAAGCAAGGAAACCACCTAAGAGATCAAACAAGAGACGAACTTACCCTATAAAGGCTCGAGATAGACATCTCGTAGAACTTTGTAAAGGACAAGGACTCTAACCACTCCTCGTCCTGGGGAAAGAAGAAGCCATCGGCGGCCGCAATCATCTCGGCCGATATCTCCCTAGTAGAAGAATCCCCTGGGAAGTCAATCACGTGACGACCATCGCCACGAGGCTTTTGACCAACATGCTTGGTCCGCTTCTTGGCCGGCGCCACGCCACCCGCCATCGGCCGCTTCTCCTTCGCAACCGAGGGGCGAGAAGGCTTCCGAGAACCCTCTGGAACTGCCGGGCGAGAAGCCTCAGCAGCCTCCGAAGGAACAGGACTTGGAGGACGGACAGGCTCGGCGGCCGGCTCAGGTCGCTCTTTGACCGGCCCTTCATTCCCAGCAGAACCCGACGCATGGGCCTTCTCTTGCTCCGCCTGGATCTGGCGCATGATGGCCTACATGGCCAAAGCTCTCTGACCCTCAGTCTTGGACATCACGTAGTCGGATAATTCTGAAAAGACAAACATCAGCAAAGTTCAATCGAAGGAACTTGAAACACAACACAAACAACTTACTTGTTCTAGTGAAAGCCCAAAGACGACTGACAGACAACTCGCCCAAAAGCGTCCTGTAATCCCGAGACTCGGCCAATAAAGCGAGAATAGCCTCGCTCCTAACACGTGCCCGAGGAGAGGACCTGCAGTTCTTCGTTCCGAAATTCGCTGAAAAGAAAGCAGTCAGAAAAAAATCAAACTCGGCCAAAACGCAAAAAAAAAAAAAAAAAACTACAAGAGTTCCGCCAGAACGGAGGGTAACCCAACCCCTTTGACAAACGGGTCACCCCTTTAACAAAAAAGTACTTGTCCTTCCACTTGGTCTCGTTAGAAGAAAAACCCAAGACCAAGAGCTGGGCATTCGACCGAGCATTCAGCACATACCGTCCAAACTCAGGATTCTCGCGTTTCACAAAGTACGAGTAGAAAAAGTATTCGACCGTGAACTCTAAGTTGTACTTCTCCTTCAAACGGTTGACTCACAGGAGAAGCCTAATAGTCATGGGAGTTAGCTGACTTGGATGAATCTGGCACCAAGTACACAACTCTTCGACCAATCCCATGATTGGAAACCTAAGCCCTATTTTGAAATGACGAAGGTAGAGGGGCTCCCAACCATCGGCCAACATATCATCAACCTTTTCCTCAGGCTCAGGCAACCGGGCCCTAATCCAACTAGGGAACTTGTAAGCGAAGAAGGCCAATTCCAGCTCGTCTATAGTCATGGTGCTCCTAATATTAAAGAAAGGAGGCAGAATGCCCTGAGGGCTAGACTCGGCCGATGAATTACGAACCGATGAACATTCCTCCCCCGCATCCTCCGCGGTCGAGAATTCTGAAGTCAGACCCCCGAAAGAAGATGTGCCTATGGAATCAGTAGACATCTACAATCGACCGAGAAAAAAGCAGGTTAGTGGTCTTCGACCGAATTTAGTACAAACAAAAGATAGAAAACGGAAGCAAAAAATCAAAAATCAAAAATCAAAAATCAAAAATCAAAAATCAAAAAGCAGACGAACAGTCAACAAACTCATGAACAAACCCGAAAACCACAAACACCAGAATCCCAAACTAAAACGAAACAAAAGCCTAGAAGAACAAGTCGGAGGAGAACTAATCTGAAAGAAGCCGGAAAACACAGCCACAGGGCGTCACCGACGAAAATGGCAGTGGAATCAGAAGACGGAGGCGAAAAGTTTCAAACTTTTTAGAAAGAGAAAGCAAAAAGGAGAGAAGTGGAGAGAGAGGAACAAATCGCCAACCTATTTATAGGCCAGCCGCAATGATGGAAAATCTAGGGCACAGCAGTCGAGGAGCCGCCGAATCTACCTAAGACAAGACTATCAGGGCTGACGTGGCCCACCAAGGAAACCACAGAAACCTCGGCCGAAAACAAAAACAAATAGAAGCCCGAACTCGATCGAGATAACGACATATTGCCATGCTCGAAAGATTCAAGCCATGGCAATGGGGGATTACTGTGGTGGAAAAATAACCATAAGACATCATAGTCGAAGGTAAGAGCAAGCAAAGGGAACCGAAGTCCAAAACCAAGCTCGGCCGAAGACAGAAGGGATACCCTAAAGCCAAGCTCGGCCGAATATAGGGAGGGTACCCAAAAGCTACCCTCGGCCGAAAAAGAGGGCCAAAGGCCCAAGAAACGCGCCAATCTAGCTCGACCAACATGGCCAAAAGGCCCAATGAAGTTCGACTCGGCCGAGCATAGTAGAGTCCAAACCGAAACACTCCAGCCCACCGAATGATTACCTAACTAAACACGGATTTCCCACGACCAACCGGAGAAGGAAGACTTATCATACCAGGCCAAGGATTTCCAAAGCCCAATAGATAAAAGGAGATCAAGCCCAAGAAGAGATTGAGTCCAAAAAGGAGACCGAATTCAAGGAAAATAAGGAGTCCCAATCCAAATCGGAATAGGACCCAAATACCTCCTATAAATAAAGGGCAGAGATGATTGTAAAAGGGTCGGATTTTTACTCATTAAAACTAAACTCTGTGAGACCATATCTATAAGCTGTTTAGCTACGTTATTCAAGCAATCTTAGTCTAATATTTGGCTGTGGTTTATTTGGCACCACAAATACTAATACAATACTTCAAATTAATATATAATAATAATAATAATAATAATATCAAAATTAATGAGATAGTTGAATTTACATAAAAATATAAACCTAACTCAAAATTAATTTATTCTAAATAGATTTTCAAAATTAAATTTAGAAGTTAAATTAAATAAATTAAACGATTTGAAAAAGGACTGAAATTCATTAATTTGACTCGAATAGTTTAGCATTCAAAATATTTTTATTAAAATTTATTTGGCACAGAATAACTGATTTTGGATTATATATAATTGATGGGCCGAAGAATGTTATTAGATTGATCACTTTCACAAATTAACGTCTACAAACAAGTGCAATAGATTAATTAACATTTGAACAAGTACACCTTGGAGTACTTACAAATTGTTGCTAACATCATATACATCAATTCAATCCAAGTCAACAAGTAAGTGACTTAAACATGTTACTTTGAAAACCCATGGCTTGCTGGAGACACTTGAAAGCTTTTTGATAATTCAAGAAACCCATAAACCAGAATTCAAAATCATCGGATGTAGTTATTTCCATGTACTTCTGAGCTGGCTTATTCTCATTAACACTTTGATGTAATCTCTTTATCTTGTCTATTGGAATCACAACCTTATAATGAACTCTAAGTATCTCCCCATTTGAAGCACTGAATTTCAGAGATCTCTCACTACAGAATGCAATTTTATGAGTGGAGGTGAAAAGAAGACCAGCTATGGGACCTGCTGTTGTTGACAAATAGCATTGACTTGCTTTCAACAATTTCTCTCCTTCATTGACACTAAACAAGTGCTTGAAAATCTTCTCTACTCCACCTACTTGTACTATTTTAGCTCCCAAGCTTAACTTTCCCTTCACTGTTTCACTTATCTTTGGTCCCAATCTCACTGCAATTATATATCATTCCACATACTATTAGTATTAGTATACATGATAATAATATAATATGAGTCTACTATACTCACCATGTTCTCTGACCCCATTAGCAATTTTTCCAAGTTTGTTTATTCTCTTGAGAACAGAATGTCCTTTGTCTGCAAAACTCTTCATTAGTTTTAGCATATACTTCAATTAATATAATGAAGTAATAACTTACTTTGTTTATACCCATTTGTTGAAGAATGAATGTGGTACTTCGTAAAACCAGATTCAGATTGTGTATAATTGAGAAGTGCAGTTGAGATGCCACCAGTTTTCAACATTTTTTTTGTGAATGTTTGTGTGTTGGTCTCATGTGTTTGTATGTAAGTATTTAAAGGGAAATGAAGATGAACAAATGAACGTGGGTTATTAAGTTGAATGAGTCAGCTTTGTCTCAGCAATTGAACATAAAGCATTCATTTTCTTGGTTTGGAAGAAAACAAAGTTGCTGGTGCACGTCGTGGAGGAAAAAAGTCTACTTTTGAAGGTTAAAAGGATTTTTAGTTGAAAGATGGAGGTCGATGAAGTGATGGGAGGTGGCACTAATTCAATGAAAAATTGAAATAAAGGTGATTTGCAAATGAGTTGAATATAAAATGGGGGAGGATAAAAAGTAAAGTAGATGAGTTGGGGGATTAATGTTGAGGACGAGCTGGCCATTTTATCTGCTTTAAGGAAACAAACCATTTGCAAGCAAATCCCCCATTCACCTTTTTTTCAATTACTACCAGCTGCTTCGAGATAAGGCTTGCAAGCTTACAATTCTTTTGTCCGTATGTTTTGGATAATAAGAAAAATATTACTCAGCTGCATGCTAAAGATATTAAATTTGGAAATTAGAATGAAATAGTGATTATATTCGATTTATATTAGGGTGTAATTTGTATCATTTGTGTTGTATAATCTTCTTTCTACTTTATTTGTTATGGTTTTGGTCTTGTATGGTTTCAATATTTGGCAAATGTTATTCAATTACAAATGGTATCAATGTTTCCAAATCCAAAATAATTTTAAATAACGTCCAACCCCACCTCCAGAGGATCTGAGGCGCGGCCTCCAAATTACACATACTATACATATCTATAATCACATGTTCATAAGGCAAACTAAACATTTCAATATTCATTTACGTAATACTTGAAAAATATTCATAAATCTCAATTTAAATTCATATTGCGTCCATCTCAATGAAGTAAACATTTTTAAAATAGTTAAACACGTAGGTTTCCCAAAAGGTTTCATAGTTTAACAAATTATTCCATGTAAAAAAAGTAAAAATCCATAAAAGAAAATATACTACATGATCTCCAAGTCATCCCCATGATATGATATGATTTGATTTACCTCTAACTCACTCGATCACCTACTTGCAAATCATTTACAAGAAGCAAAAACATAGAAACGAGAGGGTCAGGCTACCGGTGTCTTGTTAGCAATCTCATACTCAAACAAACACACATGATATACTTATTTGATAATTACTACTTATGGACACATGGATGCAATTAGAAATCAATTTGAATCAATAAGTCAAACATAAACTAACGATAAAACATATAAGATTGCAATAATATTTGACTATAGGATCAAATGGACTTGACATGACCTAAATTGTTGAAGATTGGATTTTAACTACCAGAAGTCACAGGCAACTCGCTTCACGATATACAAATCGCGTAGCAAGTCGCACAGAACTAATTCTGACATATCCAAATGACTTGTTTGAAAATTTGCAAATTACACACTAAGTCGTCTAGAATCAATTTTGGAAACTTCAAATTCTAGACTAGGGATGAAAATGGGTTGAAATTCACCTCAAATTTGCCAACCTGAATCCAAATCTAATTCATGCATCCACATCCGCAAATTTAATTGAATTTGGATCAGATTTAAATCTGCGGATTTGGGTTCAATCCATGATACCTGGAAAAATACAAAAGAGCTAACTTATTTGAAAATCATGTGTAGTGATAGAAGCCTATAAGCATATTAAAAAACTAAATACATGATTGGTCCCACAGAGAGTTATGCTAGCTAACATTCAGTAAATATATATATCTGTGTATATATCTTCTCTTTTTCCCATAAATCAGACCCCAAGAGCGTTTTTTTTTTAAAATAAATCTGAAATTTATAATAATATAAGAAAATTGATGGACTAGTATAAATTTATAATTAATTTTATTATTAATTATATTAATTATAATACAAATTAATATATTAAAAATATTAGTTATATATAATTTAAAAATAATAAATATAAATAAATAAAAAATAATTAATTTGAAACTGCATATTAAAAAAAAGGAATAATACAATTTATTTTGTTGTTGATTAAATTATGGAAAAAATATAAAATAAATAATAAATTTAGTGGGTTCATGGATTGTGATTCGGATATCCAAATTCATCATAAAAAGAGGACAATTTTTTTATATCCAAACCCACGAATCCATGAACCCGCGAACCCGAACCTATCTCGCATTTCGTGGATGGATATCCATGAATTCGCGGGTTTTTGGATTTTTTTGCCATCTCTATTCTAGACGACTTGTTTGGTGACATGCATGTTATGTATCAAGTTGTGTAGAACTAACAATAACACAATTAAAGGACTTTTCTCTACCGGTTGCTCCAAGATCTAATCCTGACAGGATTTGCACCCAGAATTAATTCTCACAAGTTCAACATGACTTGCTTCGCAACATGTCGCCCAACAAGTCGTTTACAACTAACGATAACACCAATTCAAGGTCTCTTGTCTACTTGTGGCTCCAAGATCCGATCCAGACAGGATCCGCACCTTGACCTAATAACTTGATCCGACTTCTTATAACCATATATATATATATATAAATAGATGATTATCACATATTGTCGCTCTAGCCGACTTCTTCTTCTTCTTTCGTTTTCTTATTCTCATTGTATGCTTTACTGGAGTTTTTGTCTTTACTTCTTTTCTGTGTGATTCCTTTGTGTTTTTGTGATCTTTGACTTGTAATTTGTACTTTGGTCCTACTCTAAAGTGAAAACTACCGTTTATATCGAGCCCAACGTGAACTAACCCATTAATGGGTGAACCACGGTAATTGTTGTGTTTTCTAATTTTCTTTCTAATTACCTATTATGATTTATTTAATTTTTTTAATGATTTGAATGTTTAGTTGTAGCTGTTCAAATTCAACCTAGAGTAACACTTTAATTTATTATATTTAACTATAAATATAATAATCATATTTAATTATAAGAGAACCACTGATAAAAATTTTTAGTTTTAAATTTTTAACTCGTATCACATTAACAAATTTTTCAGTATAAATTCCTTTTGTTGTTAAAAAAAAAATTATTTTGTTCATTTTCTATAATACCCCTACTCGGTTCAGGAGAATCAGACAAGAAGTGCCACATCATGGATCAAAATAACTAATTTGAACTTAACACTGAAAATCGTCAGTAAGACAAATCTGAAATAACAGAGTTAATAATAATACTAACAATAGTACTACCAAGATATATCGGTTCACAATTCCAAACTATCTCAAATACTTTTAATTCCTTGCAGTTCAATATTCAATACATTTGGAATTTTCTCAATCACAAGTTAATCTCCCTAGGTACCTATAAGTCTAACAAATCCATTATTTCAATAATCCATAAACTAGGATATCCAATAATTAATTCAATAAAACAATCCCTCCTAACATGTTGGGGTAAAATATCTGTCTCGCAATGAAATGTAACGAAGTTGAATGAATGGGCTCTTGAGTGCTCGTCTAACTCAGCTATAGAAATCTGAGGATGAAACCCACATAAGTTTGGAATGCTTAGTGTGAACACATACTAAAGGTTTGAGCAACTCTAACTTATAATTTACTAACAATTTCTAATTCAATCACTAAACACAGAATAACACTCAACATGCATTTAAGTCATTCTCAAGAAAGATATTCAATGTCTATTCCAATATAGCCATAGCACATAGAATCACACTCATCATCCTACAAGGTCACTTTAATAATTGATCCTATAATTTACAATTAAAGTACATTGTCTTTAAACAACATAATCAAACTTACTTCACATTATACATAGCAGATAATAAATCATAACACAGTCTTACACAAAAATCATAATAAACAAACCAAGATATTTTAGTTGAAAGGTAACAATCCACTTACCTTTAGCAAAATTATCATGAAGAAATTATACAAATTTTATTGATTAACTCATCTCATTAACCACGTATATTTACTTTTTTTCAAGTTATAATTTATCATTACTTCATAATAGACCACGCAATCAACCTAAAACACATCTCATACACACACCAATAACCACACAGATCACATATCCAAATGTTAATCAATTATTTCAATTTTAGTTCGCCTTTAAGCAAGATTCCTGAATGACTGTATGACACGGGAAATCCAACCGGAACATATCGAAGTAGAAAACTCAGGCACGATAGAAGTCCCCATAACTCAAGGGTTACCAAGTTTTTCACAGGGATGAATTAGAATTTTGTAGCCTCTGAAATCATATCAATCAGACATCTAAGGAAAAAGTTACGACCATTTGAGAGTGGACAGCGCGAACCAAAAGTCAGGGTTTTTGAGAGAAAATGAATTTAGAGTTTTTGGATGTGAAATAGAAGAGATGAGCATGAAAAGAACACTTATATACATACTGGGCAATGGGCTAATGGACCAGGGTTTCTTCAGGAAAACTTTTATTATTTCTAGAATCACCCCAAAAACATACTGTAAATTAAAAACCACTAGTTTTAAACAAAATTTCATATTTTCCAAATTAAACCTATTGTAAATAAAAATTAATTTGAAACCAGTTTTGATGGAACATTTCAATTTAAGGCTTCTAAATTCTGGTTTTAAAATTACCATTTTACCCTCCAGGCATAATTTTCAAATATAACCATTTTAACTCAATTAACACTTTCAGCTTTCACTCAAAGAATTTTCAAAAATTCAAACGACTCTAAAATAGATATTTTTAGTTCTAAAATCATATCTAGTTAAATACAAATAATTTAATAAGTGATTTCAAAACGAGTCAGCTTCTAAGCCGGGTTTGCGGATGTTACAATAACCCTAGGTATTTGACTTAACACTATATATTCTCTAATTTTTCGATTTAGTTTAAGATTTTAAAAATTCTCATCTTTACCCCAAACTTTCAAAAAATTATTTTAACCAAAATCCCTAATTGAACTAAAATTCCTAATTTCAAAATTAGATTTTCGAATCCTTATATGAATTTAAGTTAATAAAATTGTTAACCCAAATTTCGGGTTGTTACAACTCACCCCTACTTCAGGACATTTAATCCTTGAAATTATAAACGTAGATGAAATAAGAAAATAAGATAAATTAGATCCAAGGAGTTAAATTGTGAAAGTATCAGATTATCACACATATGCATGATCATCATTCTAACTAATATAGGAAAACCACATAGAAATAAAAGCAAAATAATATGGTTAGAGGGCAAGCAAGACCGAGCTACTGCACAGTGACCTCACCATCTCAATTGACAAAATAATACAAGAGCTTGGTAAACTCAGCCGTACAGTTTGTTGGCCAGGAAAATTGTAGTTTAACCCAAAATAGAGAGGTCAATCCAAGCAGTGTCTGTTTCATGATGGTTTCAGCCACAATACATACAATTGCATCGCTCTGAAGTACGAAATACACAACTTGCTGCAATAGGGCCACCTCAATAGGTTCTTGGCCAAAATAGTTCCCATCCACCAGCCAGCAGCCGCAATATGAACCGTGAGAACCATAAATATTATGAGCGGTAAATGTCATAACAGGAGGCTCCTATGAGGTCAACCTATTCGACCGTGAAAAGAAGCACCCGGAGAATATACGAAGTGACAGGCAGATCAGAAAAGGTTTATGCGGTAGAAGACAAACTCGAGTTGACTTTTAGTTTCAAATAAGGTATTGATGTTCTTAAGCCCCAACATGATGCACTAGTTATATCGCTTGTATAACAAACTATTTAATAAAAATGATACTAGTTGACAACGACTCCTCTATAAATATTATCTACACCGGCACATTAAAAGAGATGTAGGTGGAAGGGACTAAAATCGCAAGGTAAACGATGGTCTTGGTCGGTTTTAGTAGTGAAACAAAGCGTGACAAGATCTAATTGTCAATTTAGCAGAATGGGTCAACAAGTATACGCGGTTCTGCATACTAAAGGGACCCTCATGTTTCAACACCATCCTAGGCCATTATTAGTTGCATGAAATAAGGGTTGTCCCATCCATATACCATAAGTTCCGTACAAAATGAGGCGTCAAGAAAATCGAATACGATCAAGTTACTTCTAGGGTATGTTATGCGAATAAGCTCAAGCCCCACACAGGTGTTGCATAGTAATTACAGACCGGCTGACCGATAGAAGACGAGGAATAAATGTTGGATGAGGTAACCCTTCACCCGTCTGACATACTTAAGAAGGTACTCGTCGGGCCATGTCTAAACCCCACAACTGAGCCTGAACTTATCTAGTTCTTAACAACCAAATGTGCGTGCTTTGTCTAGAGTCGCAAGGACATGACTAGCATTGATCCTAGTGTAATATCTCATCGATTAAATAAGGACCTGAAGTTCAACCAATTAAGAAAAAGAGGGGAAAGTTTGCACTCATAACCAGATGATTAGTGAAAAAGTTGAGAAACTGCTTAGCATTGGTTCAATGAGAGAAGTGCAGTACCCAAACTAGTTACGGAATGTTGTAGTCATCTGAAAGAAGAATTGAAAATGGAGGATATGCATCAACTTCATGAAATTGAATAAAGCATGCCCAAAGATCCTTTCCACTACTGCATATAGATTTCGTCGTCGACACCACTGTTGATTATGAACTCTTGAGATTCATAGACGCCTTTAGTGGGTACAATCAAATACTATTACACTCGGCCGATGTGGAAAAGACCGTCTTCATCATGGAAAGAGGAACCATACTATTATAAGGTGATGTCTATCGGCCAAAAAAATGTAGGCGCAACGTACCATGGTTTAGCGAACCGAATGTTCGCCAACTTTATAGGGAAGAAATGGAGGTGTATATTAATGATATGCTAGTGAAGTCGCTAAAAGCTAACCAACATCTTAACCACCTATTATAGACGTTCCAAGTACTCGAGGATTACGATATGATGCTCAACCCCTCGAAATGCTCGTTCGGAGTAATGAGTAGAAAATTTCTAGTCTATTTAGTAACCAAAAAGGGAATCGAAGTAGATCCTATCAAATATGAACAATAAGCACTTAGGGCATGTTTGTCAATTAACTATTAACGGTTGGCGGATTCAATAGCAGTTGGCGGATTTAATATCGGTTTGATCAACTATTAGCGGTTAGCGGAATGATGATACAGTATTTTGTAATTAGCTGTTTAGTAATAACACTTTTACAAGATTGAATTATAAAATGACGTAAAAGAACATTATAAAAGAATTATTCTTTTATTTTTCACAAAGTATATTTTACACTACCTTCAATTAGATAATACAATGAGTTGATTATTTTAATATTTACTAATAATAAGTAATGATATTCACTATTTTTATATCAATTATTAATTAAAATAATATACTAAAGAAAATAATATACTTACTACAATACTAAGAAAATATTATAAAAAATTATTATAAAATATTATAATTAAATATAATTATAATACGTTTCAATTATTTTATTAACAAATAATTAATAAAATTTTAATTAAAAGTGCGGTAATTTTGTATTTTTAACCAACCTCAAATTTTAAAACATTGCAAACGCTCTTCCCATCAATGTTTTAGATCAAATCAACTGATTAAATTACTATTAACCAAACTAATTGTAATCAAACCTCTAAAACTACTGAAAACACTAAGTTCTATTTGAAAACACTATTGAACAACAGCTTCTTCTTACTCTAATGCGTTAAAGAGTTATTAAATTTTGTGTTTCCATTTATATATGGACTGAAGAAAAGAATTGGATAAATTTTAATGAGATGTTTTAGAGGAAAAAGTAATGCTATATTACAAATCAAAAGATATTATAATGGGAAACTTTCAAAAAGTAGCACAATAAAAGTTGGACTTAAGTTTCTGAGACCACTAAAGTTTGTTTTGTAAATATAAATTTTGTGAAAGTTTATTTTCACTCTATGAGCCTTTTGGACATTTATACCCTTTTGGACAAAATATTTTATGATGGACTTTTTCAAAGATACCCCTTGATTTATAGAAAATTAGGATTTTACCATGCTCTAATACCAAATTTTCGGGGTTTAAGGTTTAAACTGAAACCGAGTAAAATCATGCATATGCTATTAGCTTTTGAAAATTTTTAAGCTTTATACTTAAAATTTTATAATCTGCATAAGCTAATGCAGCCATATAATGGTTATTATCTCTCTGAAAGGATTCATAATTATCATGAAAGATTATCATTTTTATTTTAAGAATTTCAACATACTTGTGACTTAAAAACCAATTTTTCATGACTTTAATCAATATTAAATCCTTTATTATTTGCAAAGGTTTTTAATACTTCTTTAAATTGTTCGAAAAGCTCGATTTTAAGCTATGATTCATTAATTATACTTTGACATGATTCATGATGCATTTTTTCTTCTTCATTTGCTAAATCTTCAACATTTTCATCTAAACATTCTTTTTCTGAATTAATAACATCTTGAAAACATTTTAAAAGACTTTTAAAATCATCGCAGTCTTCCATTGGAATTCTGCAAAGTTTGACACAGAGAGAACCGTAAAAACACATGATTTATAAATGTGTTTGGACATATGATGTCAAGTTATTAATTTGTTTTGAAATTATTTGGAGATCAAGCTCCTGATTAGAAGAAGGATGTAGATCTTCCTTCTGTTCAGAAGATGATGCCTCTGAAGAATTTTCTTTAAGAGTGTTTCTTGGAAAATATCTTTCCTGCTGACTGAGACCATTGGCAGGTTTAGTTTTTCTGTATAAATCAAGACTGTGGCGTGGTCTTCTTTTAGGAATTTTTTTTAAAAGGACTTTTGAAAAAAGGCTATCAAAATAAATTCTGTTTGAATTAGCAAACATTATTGAATGCGTGCTATTTGTTAATGCATAGCTAAAAGCGTATGTAATGCTGAAAGGAAATTGTCCTTCCTTCATTAAATCTGAACTGTAGAACTTATGAACAAGAGTTATAGCAGTGTTAAGATTTTTTGACCTAAGAGGAATGACATTACCAAGTTGAACTTGAAATTTCAGCTGTTGAGCAGCTAAATTTCCTGTTACAATTCCAAGTATCAAATCATTTGGATCTTGGATTCTTTCATCTTTAACAGCAATAAATATAGGAGAATCAATACCTTTTGCAAAGGTGGACTTAATGATTATCTGAAGAACACCTAGATGGAGCCAGTCCATCTAGATTTGTTTATGATTTTTAAGTTTTTCAAGAACTTTTTCAATCTTTACGAGATCAATTAATTCTATTTTACTTTGACCTTTAGCATCTTTAATATCAATTGGTTATTCACATACCAATACTCCATAGTTAATTATATTAGGCATACTTATTGAAGACATTATCTTTATCGGGTTAAGTCTTAAAGGTTTTCTCTTAAAGCCTTCTTTTTTAGAAAGAGTTATTTATGTGTTACAAATATTTTCAAATTCTCTATCCTTTAATTCTTGTATTCTTATTAGTGTAGACTCTTCATGCAAATCTAAAGATTTAATGAAATCCATGATAAACAATCTTTTCTCAAAAGAAAACTTATGATACCTTGAATTGAAGTAATCCACCACAAGTCTTTTTGCCTCTGCTGTTGGTGTTTGGCTTCTCCACTGCCACTGCCTTCTCGCCTTCCCAAAGTGCTTTGACAAAGTACTACTTATGAAGATCAATTTATGAATTCAAGAAATCACAAGAGTTTTCTTTACATGGAAGAGAAAGCTTTTATTTATGATTCCTAGGTTTCAACTAGTGTTACTTGGTTGTTCCCATGATACATAGATCAAGTCCTTAAATAGGCCTGAGGAAGGGTGAGTGGACAAACCCCAAACTACCCTTTTTACGTAAGTGCATACATCACATGGCTCAATTATTACAAGACTCAATTATGTAAGCGCATGCATCACATGACTCAATTATTACATGACTCAATTATTCATTCACATGGCTTCATGCAGACTCCTGCTTTTTTCATTTATCTGCTAGTTATCAATGAAGACCTCGTGGTCCCCTTTTGAGTCATTTGAGTCATCTTTATCTTCAAAAGCAGATTCCACCTTATCTTCTTTGGTGCTTTCTGCCGACATATATCTTGAACTTTCATAGGCTTCATATTCACCTACTGTTTCAAACTGACACATTTCACATGTGTGCACCTAGAAGGAGCGCATTGTGAAACATAGTCTGAGCTTTATCTCTTCTAGTAGGGTTACCATCCTACCTGTTAAGTTTTTAAATTCAAAATCAAAGTCGAGGACCTGTTCCAGCTCTCTCTCTGAAATCTTTTTCTTATTTACCGACTAGAGTAAACATTCTGGCGACTTATATTGCAGCCTCATCAAAGACTGGTCATTAAAGGAAGAAGTATTCTTCCAGACTGATGCTAAAGAGTTAGCAATGTTCTTTGTGGAAAGAACATTGTCAACTTTCATATCTTCATCAATTGGTGGAAAACCATACTCATCAATCATCAGTTTTACGCATGATAGTGATGGGAAAATGATTTCACCATCTTTTTCGAAGACCGGTAAAGATGATATAAAACGAAGAACCTGTCTTGGGCTCCTTGTAATTTTTCTTAAATTTGTCACTGCCACTTTGAAATGATGTGGGAACTTTTCCAAGCACTTAAAAGTCCCTGTAATATGGACCTGATGAAGCAAACCATATTTCCAGAGTTTGTAGACCGTTATAGGATTTGCATCCTCTATGGCCACAATCTTAGAGTACTCACTTCCCATGCCGTTGACTAGGTAATATGATCTTTCTAACCTGTTGTTCAAAGACCATGTTTTTAGGAATATAATTCCTTTCTCAAAATCTGCTTTATTTAGCTTTAATTGCTCCTGCACCTGGCTGCTTGTGGGAATTGAGCCAAGGAGGTACATTGACTTATTTTTCTGAGTTATTGGAGGCGATGGTCGAACCAACTTCTCCCTGGATGACTTGTCATTATTATTAAATTCATCAAAAGCATCCTTCGCTTGTTCCATCGTTGGATACTTTTTATGGTTGACTCCACTCTCATTATTGATGAATAGTGAAACTTTAGGCCATGAATCATAGATTCCTTTGCCGGAACCGGTGAAGATGACGTAATAATCCTTCTTGGAAAGCTTGGACTTATTAATTATTTCATTGACTTTTTCCAAGTCTTCAATGACTTTGGCTCTGTCTGAGGAGACTGCCAAGATTGATTCTTTCTTTTTCTCAAGAAATGGTTTTTCTTGAGGTGAAGATGATGACACCTTTGTTGGTGATGTCGTTATTATTGATGATGATTCTTTAACTACCGTTGTTAGCTCTGACTTTATTGTTGACTTTAATGGGTCCACCACGCTGGCGTTTGCGCATTCTGATGGACTGTTACAATGTTGACTTATGAGCTGAAGAGCACTTCTCAAGCCTTTCACCTTTTGTTCTTGAGCTGAGTAACGCTGTTAAATTTCTTTTAATTGAGCATAGAGCTGCTCATACTCATCTTCTTCTTGCTTGAGTTGAAGCTTTAATGATTCCATTGCTGTTTCCATTCACGAGTGAGTGTATCAGCAATGACGTTATTTGAACCTTTAATTTTCTCGAACTTTATTGGATATTTGGCAAGAGTTTCCTGCCAGCGGATGAGGCGTCATTGACTTAATTTTGTCTTTAAATCAAAGGCTACAAAACCTATAAGATAAGAGTTATCAGTTCGAAGAGTAAATTCTTTTGGTAAAAGATCAATTCGCTATTTGCGAATAGTTTTTACTGCCACAAGAACTTCACGTTCATGGGTTGAATAATTTCTTTCAGCTGGACTAAAAGTCCCACTTATATATCTACAGAGTAATTTTCTGTATTTTCCTCTTTTTGAGGTACTTAAATTTTCACTTATATGACTCTAAGAGTCATTCCGAGTAGTAAGGTTCCTCTTACTGTCCTCGGTAATATCCTGACTAGTAGAGACTCTTGCCTTTAGGCATCCTGCCCAGGTGTCACTATTGGCGTCAGTTTCAACAATCAAGTTGTCTTTATCATTTGGTTGGTATAATCTCGGAAGATTTTTACATCTATCCTTGATTAACTAAACCGTTTTGGAATCTTGGTCACTCCACGACCATTCAATATTAGTAGAACATTTAGGGGAAAGCTTTGAGGTTAACTTTGAAATGCTTTTCAAAAAACCTTGTGATGAAATATAGTTTACAATACCAAGAAAACGTTGCAAATGTTTTCTGTCATTAAGTTTATTTGGGAAAACATCAAGCTTTTCCAAGACATTGTCTTGTAACTTTATTAAACCATCAATTGTTATTGATAAACCAAGATAATCAATCTCTTGTTTACCTATAACAACTTTCTTTTTTGAAAGAATTAAACCTTTTTCTTTACATCGTTCCAAAACGATCAAAAGTTTATGAAGATGATCTTCATAGTTATCTTTTGTAAAGACTAAAATATCATCGATGTAAGATAGAGTGAATTCTTCTAGCCCTTCGAGGTTTTTATCCATAAATCTTTGATATATCGATGGAGTTTGTTTCAAACCAAATGGTAGAACATTCCATTGATATAATTTTTTAGGAGGACATGTAAAAGCAGTTAATGGCTTAGTTTCATCATCAAGACGTAACTGTCAATAATCTGATTTTGCGTCTAAAGACGAAAACCATTTTGATCCGTGAATGCGGTTTAAAATTGAATCTTTTCGTGGGAGATTGTAGGCATCTCCTACAGTAGCTAAATTCATAGCTTTGTAGTTGATAACCATACGTCTTTTGCCACGTTTTATCTCGTTATGATTATTAACATAAAATGCTGGAGCTGAATGAGGGGAGGTACTTTCAGAAATGATTCCTTTCTGAAGTAAATCCTTACATTCTTTTTTGAATTCCTCAATATCATCCTTTGAAGAAGGGATTTTATTGGGAACTTTTACTTCTGCATTTTTATTTTTCAGTTCTATGTGAACTGTCATAAAATTTGTGTTCTTTGAGTCCAAAGGATTCTCAGAACAAACAGAGTCTAAAACTTCATCAACCTTTTGTTGGAGACTAGTTTTAGATTTAGCAATAGCTTCAATACCACATAATATGATGTTAAAACTACAGTTAATCTTTTATAGATTTTCTGTATAGCGCTCAATTGGTATCCAAACCTCTTAAGCCCTTTGTTTTAAATGTGGTGAGCTAAACTTATGACATCTTAAACTTATGTTATCTGAATTCTGCACAAAAGGTGCATGACTTTTTAAGAAATCATTTCCAATTATAAACTTCATACCTATTCGTTTTTGGTAAATAATGTTGAACCAAAATATTTTATTTTGAATTTTTACTAAAACATTCTTTGCATGTAACACTATCTTTTCAGTAGTGTTATTTGCAATTTTGACTTTAATTGGATTAGGAAGTCTAATCTAGTTAAGTTATACTGTTTGAACAGCAAAACTTGCTGTGGCACCAGAATCTACATAAGCGAAGATTCTGGGGTTATCTTTATTATTCAGAATCTGAATCTATATGAAGGTTGCGTTCTGATTCGCTCTCTTCATCAGTCTGATATTCACAGTAATTGTAAATTTCGGTTCTCGATTCATTATCTAATGACTCATTTTCTGAAGACAAAGAAAAGTCTTCTTCAATTGGTTCCAAATTTAAAGAGTAAGCAAACTTAAGGAATTTTTCTTTCTCTTTATATTTGGGACTGTTTTTCTCAGGGCATTCGTTAGCGTAATGACCTAACTTCTTATAGAGAAAACACTTACATTCTGACTTAGGTTTACCCTTAGGACAGACTTTATTTCTAGAACCAGGTTCTGAGAATTTCCATTTCTTTCTGAAGAAATTTCTATTTTTCCAACCCTTTTTGGAAGATTTATTAAAAATTTTACCAAATTTCCTTTTAGGAAACTTTCTCTTTTTTGAAAAAATTTTAGAAAACTTTTTACAACTATAGTGATGAGGAACATATTCCTTTTCGTCACAACAAAGACGAATATATGACTTAGCTTGCTTAATGGCGTAAGTTTCTTGACATTTTTCAGCAATTACTTGCTCAGTGGCGCGAATAGCTGCACCAAGTGAGCGTTGATTCTGAGATTCATATTTTTCTCTAGCTCTTATGTTATATGGGTATGGGAGTTTCATTATGTAAGCAATTACATAATGTTGACTCTCAGTTGCCAAGTTATAATAATATCTTTTAAATTCACATGTATATGGTTTAAGTTTGCAAAGATCACAAATTGACATGTTATTCAGGTGATATTCAGCTTCTTTATGCTGCTTATCAGCTGTAGTACCATGCATCATCGAGTGATCTTCACCGAAGAACTCAAGACTTATCAAATTTATAAGCATTGCTGCTTGTGTTAACGTGTTGCCAACTTGAGTAAGATTGTTAATTAATTCATTATTTTTAATTCTGTAAAGGAAGTTTTGGACAGTTCCAGTTGTCTTGAGAGCTATCCAATTAAATATGCTGCCAGCTCTAAAGGTTCTTACTTTAGCATTAAGATCAGCTTCTAACATCATTCTGTTAGCCCAAGTTTTAAAAGCTTCTTTTTCATCAGACTCACAATCAAGATTTAAAAATGTTGAATCTTTTTGTGTCTTTTTACTTTTATATGCTTCAGGAATTTTTTGCCAGACCTCATCTTGGCGTATGTAACCTTTTCTAAATGCTTCATTATCCAGTTCTTGTTCTTTCCGTTGGCGATCATGCCTTCGGTCAGATTCGTAATATGGAATTTCTTTACCAAACTCATTCTTAACACCAGAGGAGCTAGCTTGAGTTTTCCGACTTATTTCTTCATCCATAACGTCTGCTGGATTAGCAATATCGCTATCCGAATCAGGCATATAGATGAATTCTTCATTTTCAACTTCTCTAATAGCATGATTGATTTCCTTGCTAATAGGAGGTTGATCAGTTAAGGATAATTGAGCCAAAGACTCAATCATGTTACGAAGATTAAAGATCTCTTGTTCAATATTCATTCCTTTTTAGGAAGTCTATATTGAAACGAAGGACCTATTTCAATGGGTTCAGACTCAAAATCTGAATTAAAGAGATTTTGAAGATACTTAGGAGAAATGACAGTAGATGACAACTGTTTTTCTAATTCGGGAGATGTTAATTTGGAATTAATCTCGTTAATTAGAAGAGTTACAGTGTCAATGGCAGCTATAATCTTACTCTGATTATTAATTATAGTCTGCTGATTAATTAAATTTTCTTTATAAAAAATATTTATATCTTCTTTATCAAAATGACTTTTGAAGATCCTTATTAATTCAACAAAATCTTGTTTAATTTCTTGAGTAATAGATGGACGTTCGGGTTCTTTTGACATATTTTAAAACATATGTGGAAGAAAATCCAATTTTAAAATGTTTGGGGACAAACTTATTTATACAAATAGTTATGAAGGGTATTTTGGGTATGTTGGCTCATTTTATGAAAATAAGCTTTTGTAAAGTTTAAAAACTAAAAGAACTTTTTAAGGCTTATAAAGTAAAATGTAAGTTTAAATGGACTAGATTCTAAAATTTTCCCTACAACTGAACTGTGAATTCAAGACGCCCTAACCATTCTATTTCAGAGAAGAGAATACCATGAGATGCGAGCACATTAAAGTCAATTTGATAAAATATATTATATTATCATCTTTACTATGAATGTTGATGCTGAGATGTAGTTGAATGCGCATTGGCAGCCTTTTTCTCTTTCCACAAATGCTTGCCTATCTCACCTCAATTTCATGGCAGCCTTTAAGGTTTCACTTCACTTCCAATACACTTGGAAGCTTTTCCATGGCTAAGTAATATTATATTATGATGATCACGTTCACAACAATGCCTAAAAATGTTCCCATGTGCTTCTTAGCAAGTGGATAGCTGATCTGACCTCACGGTGGACTGTTGCTGCTGCACGTGTTCACAGCCAAATGCAGTCCTGAACTAAGAATCTTGAACTTCATTTTAAACACAATCCCACAATGTAAGATGAGATGGATATATTTCTAGAATGACAGCAAATTTGACAGTCTTCAGTTTCCAGACATCTTAAACAGTCGAGGAAATTAGTTTTCTACAGTGATAACTCTAATCAAAAGTTTTGAATGGGTCGGATGGCCGAAGATCCGGCCAATCATACATGTCATTTGCAAATGAAAGATACTTCTGAAGCGCAGATTAAACATACTGTCACGTACACATGGTATCCCGACCTATGCGATTTATTGAAATTCTTTTCCTCCCCATTCTTCACATTTTTACATCCACCCGGTGGTAACTATATATCTATACTATCCAAATATTGAACAAACAAGAACCTTAATAAAGCTGTTCTGCTCACTGCTCTTCTGATACCAATTCTACATGCATTGCCTTAATTGCATTAACCACTTTTTCCATTTTCATTGCACGACTACCTTTCACCAGAACTATATCATTACAATTCAGCATCCTAACAATTTTCGGTGCCAGGATTTCTGAGTCATCACCACGTATAACGTTATCCGCTTTAATCAACTTCATATTCTCAGCTGCCATATGAAACCTATTTCCAGCAAGGCCTATTAAATCGATGTGACAATCACAACAATGCCGTAAAATCATCTCATGAGCCTCTATCTCGGTCAGTCCTAGTTCAAACATGTCCCCAAGAATGACAACTCTTTTACCATCACAATCAATGCTGTTCAGCAAGTCAATAGCTGATCTGGTGCTCAATGGATTGGCATTGTATGCATCATTGATAATTTTGATGCCGTTTCTAGATATTTGAAGCTCTGATCTCATCTGAACTGGGACAAATTTGGACAAGGATTTTCCAACTTGAGCGAGAGAAACTCCGAAGAGTGTTGCAACTGCTGCTGCTGCACATGCGTTCAGAGCTAAATGCAGCCCTGGGCTAGGAATCACGAACTTCACCCTGAACATGAATCCACAACCATAAATTATAGACAGTTTATCTCGACAAGACACAAACCCAGAATGTAAGATGAGAAATATTTATTACTAGTGAATCACTAGTAGTGAATTACATACAAAAGGTTCGCAAGAGAAAACTGTTGCAAGCTTCACAGCAAATTTGACAACATTCTTCAGTTGACATCAGCAAACAAATTTTGAGACACATTTTTGTACTGGTTCGATCCATAGTGATTTGGCCAATCAAAATTAATCCAACAAATGGTAACTACCTAAAAACCAGAAAACTTTCAAATAATATATCCTTCTCAGTACAAAAGATACAGAACCATGATGAAAAGCCTCAGTTCCTTGTCCTCTCCCTTCTTGCTAGGAAATTACAAAGAAGGAAGACTGTATCAAAAAAGAATAATGAAATAATTATGTTTGCTTATCTATTGTTTGAACTCTTTCATTGGAAAGATACAAACACAGGATACAGCAAGCAAATAGACAGGGGATGTGCTGCAGCAGATTCTTGTTTCCCAGGATATTCTATTGTAATTCAATTTATATTATTGATATTTTTTATTTGGCTTGTTTCTCAACTTGTGAGAATACTCATCTATATATAGATATGAAATTAGAAAGCAGAAAACAGTAATTTATTGACAACCGATTTGGGTTTCTTGAAGATGAGTCCTATGAACAAAGTTTTTCTCATACACCACTAAGTTTTCTAGAAAGTTGTAAACCAAGAAAGAGGTACATGAATGAACAAAACAACCAAAAAGGAGAGCTCCTATGAGCACCATGAGTCATAAGTAACTAACAATAGTTTGAATCCTCTCAACATTATCAAGCACTTAGGGTCCTATATGTAATATGTTTTTGGTCTCAAACAGCTGGTCAGTTTGCTCTGACTGAGAGCAATGTGTCTTAAGCATTTCTAATGGAACTTCAAATTGAATTATAGGAACCAACACTTCAACACAGGAACAAAACAACCAAACATGAGGTCCTAATACTTATCCATATAAATATGCATTACTTGTTAAAGAACTTACATTTCCTTGCTGCTTTCCAGGGCAACTTGAACTCCAAGACCACTGCATGTGCTTTCAGCTGCAACCAACCGAACATCACATCCCATTCTCTGACCAAAGAGCACCTAACAGAAAAGCAAAGAAACCAATTTAAGAACAATAACTTCAAAATTTTAAGAAATAAAGCATATTTACTCCATTGACCAAACAATCTACTAAAACCACAACCTTCCTGACACCGGGAGGCATGTGAAGGTTAGTAACAAGAGGATCATCAGCATTCAGAACACAAACATCTCTAGGCCTGGCCTCCCTAAAAATCTCGGCTTTTGCCAAAGCAACATCTTCCAAACCTCCAAGACTCTCTAAATGTGAAGCCCCAACATTCAAAACCACTCTAATATTGGGTTTGGCCATCCTGGCAAGCTCCAATATCTCTCCCTTCCCACTCATTCCCATCTCCAAAACCGCAACATCAACACTTGGATCAATCTCAATCAGGCTCAAAGCAACACCAATCTGGTTATTCCAATTCCCATAACTTTCAAACACATCAACACCTAAACTCTCAAGTGCTAATGCTATCATTCTCTTGGTTGTAGTCTTACCTACACTACCGGTAACACCAACTAATACACCATCAAACCTATTGTCTCTAGCATAACGAGCCATATTCATCAATGAATTCAAACTATTAGCGTTGTCATGATTACCTTCAAGTATAACAAAACCCTTGTTCCAATTTTCACACGCACGGTTCCCGATGACGCCAACACAACCTTTACTATACAGTTCAGGGGAAATAAAATTGTGGGCATCAAAATGCTCTCCAACAAGGGCGAAAAACCAGTGATTTGTGTCAGCTTTGAAGCGTCTGGTGTCTGTACAGATGGTGCCTGGAGGACCCCATTTGAGTATTTTGCCATTGATAGAATCAGCTATCTCAGTTACTGTCCAAATGGATGAGTTAGATGACCTTCGGTAATAGTCGTTGGGGGTCGAGTGGGATGCAAATATGCCATGATAATGCCCAAAGCAGAAGACTGAACTCATTACTTGTCGAGATCAAAATGTTGTCATCTTCTTTGGCACTAGATATTTATTTTTTTTTTTTTTTTTAAAATAACTTAAGTTGGTGGAGTTGGTAAAAAAGGCTAAACCAAACCCGGAAACAGGCCCATGTAAGCAGCTCATGTCATGTTGGTCACCAATCCACAGCCCATATAAGCCCACCTCTCGACCAGCTAGTTTTGAAAAATAGTAGGCTGCGTAGTGAGGTAACCTAATGTTTAAAAACAAATTATGTTTTATAAAAAAAAAAATAATAAAAATGAGAAATTACATACGGTCGGCTAGATTTAGCATCATCACCTTTATATTGAGTTTTACATAATGTGCATGTCAATCCTTTGACTTGATTAACTGGCACGTTAACATCTGGAAAGACAATTTTGTTCCACTTATTTGTCATATAAGAGATGTTATTTTAACCATTGATTAGGTTGTTTTGATCATGAGTCATTTACTTCATTTTATTTCTGGGACCATAAACTTTAACGATTATGTAATCATCGTTTGTCATTTTTAATATAAAATAATAATAATTAACTTTTTTTAAAAAAAATATTATAATCATAATTTTATAATCTGTAAATTGGATTTTTTTTTAAAAAAAATTTATAATATTTTTTTAATACTAAATTTTTTTTATTTGTGATAAAATAAAAAATATATATATATATAATGGTGTGAGAATATTTTGTAGTAATTGGTATCTCATTCTTAAATTAAGTAAGTTTTTTAATTATAATTTTTTGGGATAGTTTGACTTTTAGTCTTTTTAAAGTTTTAATTAAGTTAAGAGCATCTCCAGTGGTATGTCTATTTACAATTTCTCCACGGTCACGTCAGCCACGTAGACAATATTTTAAAAAGTAGAGCTCCAATGGTACTGTCTATTTTAAATGTCCAGCTGACGTGTCAAATTTTAAAATAGACATTGTCCATCAGACCTTCTATTTTAGACGGTCAAATAGACATACTAACTCAGGTTTTTTATACTATTTAATTAGATTTTTAATGTGTTTCAAATTCTTTTGTTATAATAAAAGAGTTTAATTTTAATTAAATTTCTATTAAAAATTAAAAAGGAAGAGTAATAGACAGTGACTACTGCATGACTATTTTTAAACTATACTGTTTATAAATAAACATTTTGCAACATCAGCATTCGCGACTTCTATTTTTCACGGCCACATTACCTGACACCCATGTTCCATTGGAGATGCTCTAATGAGCCTTCAAAGTTTGAATTAAATTTTTAACCCAAGCAAAACTTTAGATTTCACAAAATGAGCCTTTATAACTTTTTTACCCCTCTTCACATAAAAATAAAGGTTCGTCACAGAGGTCCTTCACACGTGTGAAGGACTTTTAATAACATGTGAAGGATGTGAAGGGTCATTTTATGAAATCTAAACTTTGAAGGCTTATTAATTTAAATATATAATTTGATTGGTTCAGTTTTTATACTTTTTCCTTTTTGAAAACATCGACATATTAAAAGTTTTAATTTTAAAAATAATAATAATATTTTTTTGACCGGTTTTTACGGGGTTTGACCGGTTTTTTTGAAAAACCGGTTTTACACAAAAACCGAACCGGATGGACAGTCGATTCCCGGTTTAACCTATTTGATCGGCCGGTCCAGTTTTAAAAACATTGGTTTCTATTTATATTTTCAAAATATTTCCACATTTCTCACTCGACATTCATTATTATTGTTTACTTTTTTATTAATTTTTTTTAAACTAATAAAATATGAAATAACAAAATATAACTTTTCAATATCACACTCGCGCTGATTTATTCCAAGTTCCATATACAATCTAAGAATATTTGTGAGCAGATCCCTACCAACTTGAATTGAAAATAGAAGTTATAATTTCTCTGTCCAGAAGATAACAAAAACAAAGATTCACTGTCGTCATAGTATAGGACTGCATTTTAATTATGCTACCCAATTTGAATAGTTGTGATGATATTGGCAAATTGATAATGTTTAAGGTGTATTAATTATAATTGATTATAAGTGGCTATATATGATGTTAATGAATGGACATTGATGCATTGGTGCATTTGGTTTGTAAATGCTATAAGAATGATAATATTGTGAGTTGTTGATGATTCTTGTCTCAATTGGATAGATATTGTTATTATTAATGTGATTATAGACTTGTGGAATCTTGGTTTACTAGTTGATGCCTTGATGATATTGTGATGATTGAAATGATGACCTTTAATAAGAATGTCATAAATTGTTTACCTAATTACATTGAATAAATTAACTTAGTGACTATTCGGTAAAATAAGTCAAACGCCCTTAGACTTGCTCTAAAAGATGAGAAATAAGGGATTACTAGGGATAAAAGTACTTCAGCATGAATGTACCCTGTTTTTTTTAGCATGGAGCCATATTGAAACTTCGGTCGATATTGTATTAGAACTTTAGTCTATTGTATTGGGTTTGTAGTCTATATTGGAACTTCGATTCATGCTAGGATAAGGGTCTATATTGAATCTTGAATTCTATTCTATAGTTGGATTTAAGGGTTATGGTTAATGAAATTAGACTTATTGGTATTGATGTTCTTGATTGATGCTATGGTAAATGAAAATGAACATAATTAGGTCGAGGTTCTTCATTGATAATACCTATAATGATGATTGATAATGATACTTGGACTTAAATATAATTATGATAATGAACATGACACGATCATTGATGATAGATTTTTGATGTCTATGATGAAATTGGCTATGTTGTGAAACTTAGTAGTTTGAAATTGTACTTGCATGCTATGACCACTACATGTCGTAATAAAATGCTTGTGATGTGTTGGTTATGGTCTAATTGTGATTGTATGAGCATGATAAAGAATGTAAGCCTTGGGTTACATAAATTTGAAATCTGCCTTAATGTCAAGTTATTGCAATAGGTTAGATAAATAGGCCGCTTTCATTAGCTCAAACGGATGGCTTTTGGAGATTAAATTGGTTGTGTATGTTGTATGATGTATCTAGTTATTATGTTTAAAATTTGATTGCATTATGATATCATTTGAATACATTTTGGAACGGGGCAAATCACTTTTAAAAAACAGTCTATTTACGAAACTTTCTGAAATCTAGATTTTAAAAACCTAGGCGACTTGCTAGTCGCGAAACAAGTCGCCTGAATCAATTTTTCAAAACTCACAAGAACCGGATGACTAATGTAGGTGGCTAGTTAGTCACCAAGCTAGTCGCTCGACACATGAGTTCTCAAAACTATTAAAACCAAATGACTTGATTGGCATCACCTTAGACTTGTTTTGTTCAAACATTAACCTTTTGACTTTTGGTACCAAAAGTATCCTTTAAGTCTCGTAATCATGTCTAATGACCATAACACCCCCAGTAATCAATTATAATAAGCATAATTGAGTTGACCTGAAGAACGGTAATTGTTCATGGTTGTTACATGTGGAGCAAGTGACCTCCTTCATGCATTAATAATTGAACTATATAGGGTGTTATTGATTGATATAGACCTATTAATGGATTATTTATACCTATATGAATTTCTAATTGAATTGAACGATTGATTGACTTCTATAATCTAGTGGACCCTAATGAGTCTTTAGAATTGTATTGTGAGCCATTACTTACTATCTAAGTTAGTAGCATTTTTATGTGTCTTTGTTATGGCATGAATATACGAACTAAGCATCGATAGCCTAAACTTATTAAAATCTCCTTTTCTTTTTTTCTTTTTTATTTATTCTTTGTGCTAGAATGCCAATTTAGGTCATCGAGCAAACCATTAAAGGAAGTGAATTTCCTTCAAGTGTACATTTTATCACATGCTTGTCTTTATCATCATTCGAATGTTCAATTGTTATTTTACATTAGTGATTTCGTGACTACTTTCACATTTCATTACCTCATTGTACTATGTATTGACTAATGATGTAGCTAATGTATTATTTTCCCCAGTGTAATAAATATTTTAACTATGGTTATAACAATGAGATTACAATATACTCTTTAATATTGACACACTAATATATTTGTAGTATATTAACTATTTCTATTTATGGTTTGAGTATCCAAAATTGAAATGCAGACTTATTTTGTTTCTTGAGTATCAATACTGTTTATTAAATCAAATTGAAAGTTGAATTTTATTACATTGTCAATATGGGATCCGGGCCCACGACTTAGGTCCCACCGAGTTCAGGTTTAGGCCCTACGAGTTCATTATAATTTTCAAAATAAACTAACTAGTCTAACTAGACTAACACTAGACCAATTTGATGTTCTGTAATCTTTTTAAAATAAATCTATCATTATGCTTGACGGTCTGACCAAACAGAGACTATACCAATTTATTTTCAAATAACCCAAGCTAGATGGATTGACCAAATCGTCATTAGACTGATTCTATCTTAAATTTTTTTTAATTGACAATATTTTAGATTGCTAAACTATTAATTCATTTGAAAATGATTGTTTTACCACTAAATCACCTCTAGAACATTATTATGAAAATGTTTGAATATCCGTCTCGAACTATGGACGTTTGTTGTAACGTTCGGCCCCCGCCCCCGGATAAATCCAAGCGCGGTGGTAGGGCGCCAGGTCATTACAATATCGATCTTAAGGCTGACCACTAGCCCCATATACCACAATTACGTTTTCCAGCATTCTTTGTCCTCACTTGCATACTTTCCGAAAAAAAACTTCCCTGAAGGTCACTCATCCAAAATTGTTCAAAGTCAAGCACGCTTAATTTTGGAGTTCTCGAGTTCTAGGCTCCCAAAAAATAATGTGCACATTGGTGATATGGGTATCAATTCAATTTCTTTTAACCCTGTCTCAATATGGGATATTACAATCGTTGTTGTTACTTGCATTACAAGTAACCTTGACCTAGGCTCTAATTTCCTAATTTGGGATTCATTGGCTAATATAATATAACCTTTAGACTTTATGCTTATCTTGTACATTTTAAAATAATTATTTGCTTTAGGATATGATTTTCTTGGATTACTTTTATTATCTAAGGGAGTATTAGCGATATTTTGATAGAACCACATATATTTATGTTTGTGTGTGAATGGTAAATTCATATTGCATTATGTGTTTTTGTTAGGGTTGAATGTATAAACTAGACATTCAATAGCCTGACCCTTATTTGTTGTTATTTCTTTTTTCTTTCCTTTTCCACAATATAAAATGTGTACAGGTAATCAATCGAGTTATTATTAAGCAGACATAGAGCCTTGAGAGCATATACAAACATGCATCGATTTCCCCATTTGTTTTTGTAAAGCAAAATTATTGCACTCAAACTAATATTCTTTTGTTTACTCGTTTACTCTATTTTGCCTAAGTAAGGAGTTGAACTTCAACTTGATACATTACCCTTATATGATTGAGTAGAATAAAATTGATATAATTGTGTAAATACTTTTAATTTGAATTCTATTTAAATGAAATATTTCTACTGCTGTTGATATTGATTTTTTTTTTTATGTATACATACACATTTAAATGTTTAAGTATACTTGGTTGTGGGTGTTCTATACCACGTAAGGTGGAATGAGTAGTTTTAGGGTATACATGTGAATGTGTACCAAGCAATGTAGCATTGTGTACTTCATATCTAAAGCCTACTAGGATGGGGATTAGATATTATAAAACATATTGAATATCCAGTTGTCCTCCATCAAGCTTCTTCCTGATAAACTACATGTCTTTTTTAACATGTTTTGTCGATCATGGTATACAAGATATCATGTTAATAGCTAGTGTATTATCACAAAAAGACTCAACCATGTTTGGATCATGGTTTTGTATGACGTGGTTTAGGTTATTAATAACCTAAACCATGTTTGGATTATGAGTTAGGTTGGCTTGGTTTGGTTTAGTTTAGTTATGTGTGGGTTCAATTAAGTGGAATTTACAATCCATCAATTTGGGGTGTTATTCTAGGTTATAATTTTTATTTTCCAAAATTATCCTTCTAATATAAAGTATATTACAAATAATATCATGATGAATTGCAACATATGAAATTTCACAATCTTGAAATTTTAGCTGTTATTTTGGGAGTGTTTAATTTTATTTAATTAATTTGTATTTTTTATTTTACATATTTAATTTTGCTATCAGAGATAGTGTTTTGGTTGTTTATTTGATTTAACAATTTTTTAAACATATTTTATTTAGTTAATTGAGATAAGTGTGGTCTATCTTCAAATATAGTTTAGTTTTATTTTATTAATTTTATATTTTTTTAATGTATTTAATGGTTCTCAATAAAATATTCAAATTAGTTAAAATATTAATTTTTAGTTAGGTCTTTTTTTTTTTTCTAATGTCTAACTAGTTCTAATTTGCAAATTTTAAATGTTAAGAAAAAGAGAGAAAAAAAATAAACAAATCTTTAAGCAAAACTGAGAGAAGAATAAGCAGAAGCATATAGATCCATGAAGGATTATTTGAATCAGAAATTGAGAAAAGAGATATATAAAGTTGAAAAGTTTAAATCTGGAGAAGATGAACGGCTTGCTTCCCCTACCTCTTATAGGTTTGTGGAGAGGTTGGTGGATGATTTTGTGTAAAAAGTAATCATTGCTTGTTAAGGTGTTTCAGTAGAGGCGATTTGGCATATAATGCTACAGATTTATATTTGAAATCCAACCAAGTTATTGATTGTTTAGCTACAAATTGACAACAAGTTTCTTCTAAGTGGAGTAATCTCTGTCCCCATCAAAAAATAAACAATTAAAGTAGAACAGGTCTTGACGAAAAAGTAGTAAGAGTAAAAAGGAAACTAATGTAATAATACAATTTTCTCATACAAGTTCAAGAACAATATTAGGGGATTAATATAGTAGGTCAGTCCCTATCCCTATTGAATAAAACAGAAACCCACATAAAGACCCATGATACATGTGAAGAGCGTAAGCTCAGCAACAAATTGATTATAGGAAAATGAGCGAAACAAGGAAGAAAGTGTGGGATGCTCAAAGGACTGTTTACAGATGAGCGCTCATAGGAATTTAGGGATTCAGACATCATCGTGGGAATAAGGTAGAAAAACTAGTTAAAAGAAGTACGAGGTGTAATCCTAGAAGACTGTTCCCTGTGTCAGCAGTGCTTGAAGCACGTCCAACCTGGCAAAGCGAGCGTAACACATGTAAAGTGAGGAATATGTCGAGGGAACTAGAATTTATAAAGTTAAACGAGTCTATTTGAATGTTGTAATGGAAATCATTTTTAGTGTTGTAACAGATACTAACTAGGATACATGCCCACGCGATGCGCGGGGAGTGTATTTTATGTAATTTTTTAAAAATAAATTATAAAAAGAGGGGAAAAAAGTTTTTTGCACGGAGAATGTTAGTCAAATATTATTTGAAATAACCGAATTATTTATTTAAAAAGAAAAAGAAATTACAATGATAAATATAAAAAGAAAAGAAAAAAAGAAATTTCCTATTGAGCACGACTTCGATCATAATTAATGACAAACTTAGAGATGGTTACTATTGCAATATTTTTCCAACACTAAAAAATATTAGTATAAATAAGATTAATTTAGTTTAAAAATATTAATAATAATACATTATAAAATTAAAATAAATAAGTAAATCCAACAAATATATTTTAATTTGTTATTACACTATTGCAACTTTATTCCCCTTCAACATTCATAAAAACTTCTTCTGAATAATAGAAAGTTTCCTTGAAAGAATAAGAGAAAGCTTCCTCGGAAAAATATTCCTCTAACATTTGATCATCTTTATCCTCATCACTACCATCGTCTTCTTCATTTGTTTTGTCATCTTTCTTTCTAACTTCATTTCTATTAATCTAAACCAGCATTGAGGAATTTTTGTATACAAATTTTAAACTCATCATCTTCATATATAGCGTCGTTAATATTATTGCAGGGCAAAACACAAATAAGAAGCACTTATCATTTGTAGGGACTAATACATGTGTACCTCTTGACAGTGGCGGATCCAGAAAATTTAAAATGGATGACATAGAAAGGGATGTAATAATAGTTTGCGATATGATATAATATTTATATTTTATAATTATAAATAACTAAATATTTTATATAAATATTATGTTAAATTTGTACATTCAAAATATAATTAATTTAGTTTTATTTTATAAAAATAATATTGGTTTAATTTTTTATGAATATTTTATTAAACTTAATTAGTTATATAAATATGTTATATTTTAATATCCTTTTACTTTATATTTAAAATTTGATTTTATAAAATATGTTTATACTGTTGAAATTTATTCATATAAATAAAATATTATATATTTCCATAAATTATATATTTATTAAAAAATACATTTTAAATAATATTATTATTAATATTATTTAAAACAATATAGATCATTCTCCTTAATATTTAATAAAAAAATTAAAATAATTTTTTTTAAAAATCCCGTAAATAAATAAATTGATTGGTTATTATAAATGTAAAAATAATGAGAAATATGAATGTATCACATCATAACCCATTTAATTAAAAAGTATTACATCATCCAACTAAAAATATCCAATAAAAGAAATTTTAAAAAATAAGTATCTAATAAAAAAAATTTTAAAAATAATGGGGGACATTTGTCCCCCATTTCATCACGTAGATCCGCCTCTGCCTCTTGAGAAAACTTCATCCAAAAGCTTGTTAATTTTATAACTTTTCGTTGCACGTGTTCTGATGGCGTGCCTTAAGTTTATGATCAAATCAACTAAAAACGTAACATTGACCATGTTGAATGTGTTTGAAAAAAATACTATGCGATTAAAATAAGATGAACTTATATAAGCTTCAAAAATGTTATATAAATTTATGGAAATAATATTTAATTTTCCATAATTTTCTATATTTACATTATATATAGTAAAAAATTTAATTGACCAATAAATACAATTATATTTTATAAAATTTTATTAAATTATTTAGATTAAAAAATATATTATATGAAAAAAATTTAATGTAAATAAATTAAAATAAATATATTAAAATATTATAAGTAAGAAATAATACTTTTATAATATTTTATTTCTAAAATATAATTTACGGAAATCAAATACAATAAAAGGAAAAAAAAAATCTACTAATAATTTAAAAACATTTCAAAAATTGAATAAAATTAAAATAGGTAAAAAAATAATAATTTAACAAAAAAAGAAATCTACACCGCCACTGATCACCACTAGCTTAGGGATTTGCTATTCGAGATTTCTCCTTGTTACCCAATTGACGTTAACGGAGGCCAGCGAGCCGTGCTTTTCAACAGGTTACGCGATGCGACCGCTTTAACCGTCAACGAAGGGAATTACTTTCTCATCCTAGGGCTCCAGAAGCCATTCATCTTTGACATCTGCACTCGTCCTCACACCTTCTCTTAAACACTTTCTTTTGCTCAGCTCCTTAAACTTGGGAAGAATTCAGAAGGCCTGCTAAACAAAAGTGATGTAACTATCTGCAAATTTAATAAGTATCCGTAAAACATCATCAAAAATAATTTTTTTCTTAAGTAGATTCTTTATAACTAAATAGCTTTGAGATGAAGCAATTGAGAAAAATAAAAACTCTAGTAGTAAACTGAATAACTCCAAGGCAAGGGGAAAATGCCTTCATAGAAAATTTATGTTAATTATATTAGCAGGAGTCATCTTACCTTTATCAACATCTTTATAATTTTTCAAAAACACTAATGTTTCAGGGGTTATTTCCAAAAAACCACCACTTTTTCAAACGTTTCACTTTGAACCCCTGGTTTTGAAAAGTTTGGAAAACTACCCCCAAAATCAAAACCACTAGCGTTTTGGTATTTTTTTTTGAGTGGTTTTGGTATTTTATGAGTGGTTTTGATTTTAGGAATTTCCGAATCTCCAAATTAAAGCATATAGAATTTCAAAACCACTCATGAAATACCAAAACCACTAAAAAAAATACGAAAACCACTAGTGGTTTTGATTTTGGGGGTGGTTTTCCAAACTTTTCAAAACCGGAAGTTCAAAGTGAAACGTTTGAAAAAGTGGGGGTTTTTTGGAAATAACCCAATGTTTCATACCCACAAGAACTCATTTAAATACACATAACTAGCATCCTACTTCCCAGTAATAATGTAGGTCAAGTAAACATGAATATCCTAACTCCCATGTGTAATATTCAACAACACTGATAACCCATTTACAACTATTGTTACCATTAAATGCATCTTCATACCCATTCGCATCTCTACTTTATAGCAAATATACATGATCAAAACAATTACTAAATAAAGCATATATTACACTTACTAATAAACCAGACAACATCATTTTCACAACTTCGGAATCTATGGTGATAAATGTAAAAATGCTCTAAAGCCAAGAATTAAAATACATGTGAAATAAATTCTAGTTGTTAGACCCATCTAACTGCTAATTGAAAGACAAAAATAAAATTAGAATCGGCTAGCTAAAAAGAAGCTAGTTCATAATAAAAAAATGACAATAGATCTCCAAAAGTCCGAAAGCCACTTATCATGATTGTTCATAGTTTCCTTCGGTATAGTAGAAGCAAAAAAAGCATAAAAAAAATATGTAAAAGAGATATCAAATCGGAAAAATTAAAATGTATAACTATTTAATTACTTTCATCATGTTCTAGAGCACCAATGAGCACAGACACAACCATACAAACTATATGCAAATCTGATGTCAACCATTGCAATAGGGCCCTATCTGGCCATCAGAGATGCTAACCCGGTAGTGATAAGCACTGCTATTGTTCTGTTAATCAGAAGACCACCTATAATTGCAATGAAAAAATATATATGGTATTCGGTGTCCAAATGAAGCGTGTTGCAACATTGATTGTATATATAACTATTGATAATCTAAAGACTAATTGTACAACATAATACTTTCTTTTACACTACCCTACCAATGAAAGAGAAGTAGATTTGAAGCTTAGTAGCTGAGTAATATACCGCATTCAAGATAGTGGATGAATCTTCTACAATCAATACTACCTTGTCATTCAACTTCCATAAAAGGATAAAAGCAATCAAATATCTATAGGGAACAAAAGGATATCCATTAAGTATAAGCTTATTGAGATTAATAGAGATTCAATATCTTCATTAACAATAATCGCTTCAGAGCTAGTTTTATCATATATTTTTAACTTAGAGTTGTTATTGACCTTACTTAATTCGAGATCAAAGATTTCATAATCGAAAAAATTAATCGTAGCAGCAATCATACTTGACCGCCAAATAGCGGAGTCTACACATATCCATCAACAAACACAAAGACAACTTTTATGCAAAATAAATTTAAAGAAAAAAAATTATTCCTTATTTTCAATTAATCAATTACCAAAATCATAAAGAACATAGAACCAATCAACATCAAGAATAAAACTTTATCTACTTTTCTATGAATCACATACAACTTATCAACAATGATAACACAAAATAATATTCTTATACGATAGAAAAACCAAACAAAAAGACTATTTTTTTTAATAATCCATAAGAATCAAGAACCAAATTTGTACCCATATTTTGATAAATAAAAAAATAATAAAACAACACAAACCCAAATTATCAAAACAAACAAAAAGATCAAAAAAGGGCAAAAGAATGTACCTTAGAGAACATAAGCGACTTTAGCAGAATTAGAGAAGCAAAACCATCTTTTTCAAGAGCTAGTTAAAAAGCATTAATGTTATCTTCACGTAACATAGTAATATCAGTAGAGGACCAAGAATGGTACGATCAACAATCGACTTTGTACACCTTATTCGGAAACTTCGGTGTCAAGTCAATCTCTATGGTTTTTTTCTTGAAACTAACATACCAAGCACAAAATAAGTTCAGTGGAATATTAAAAACTAAACATAAAAGATACCTCTATTTTATAAAACAGTATAGAAGTTATGGTTTTTGTAGGAAGAAAAAATCCAAATTTTTTTAAAGTTAGGTGTTAGAAACAAAAAAGTTTACCTTGATGAGAGGTAGCAAAAAGATATATCCATTTCTAGGCAAATTCTTTGTCTTGTGGATGCTATCTATGAAGTAGTTGTCCACACCCTTTGTCTTGATGATGTTTATGAGAAGTTTTTGTCCATGAAAAATCTATAATCAGCAGTGTGAACTTATAGTGCACAACTATTTTTGTAGTCAAAACCGTCTATAGTAGCAACATATATCAGTTAGTTAAATAAGTACTCAAATCCCATTGCTTCTTCGCCATATCTTCAGTCCTTGCTTGCTCACCCGCCTTCTCTATGTGACAATCCTCAAAGTAATCCACAGTCACTCCATTGACCTGAGGATTCATCATGACATAGCCTGTTGTAGTAGCACCTTGTAACTACAAATTTGTTAATAGAATTGTATGTATATATATTCACTATTTTAGTACCTCTTCAGGTGTTTTTGCAATATCACTAATCACTTTACCAAAAACTTCGTTGAGTACTAAATTGAAACAAAAAAGAAAACATGAATGTCAATATCGGTCTAATGATACTTAACAAAATATTAAGTACTTACCAAGTAAGAAATAGATATGATGTCAAAGTTTTTTGGCAATCGCACCTAGATGAAGTGAATTTATAGTAATATTAATACCTTTCTGCAGATATAGGTATAGACAAATTATGTTACATATATAGACCTTATATATACTCATTTCATGTGCCATAACTTATCTACCATATTGTGATATTCAAATTATATACCCTCGCATCAATGATTATATCGAACCGAATTCCTCCATGATAACTAAGCGTGTGACAATAACAGGTGGCTTACAATTCTCCATAATATAATATTCTCCTTTGTTGTGTTCTTTACAGCGTCTAGTAATAGTTTGTCAAAAGAAACTGACCTGTAAGAATTTTTCAATTTAATCTTTATTAGACTATCATATTTACATACACATATATATAGTAACATGTATTGACATGTATGTACCTATGTGATTGGCTGCGAATTTAAGCTCTATTGTCTTTTGAAAGTGTGAATGTTATGGCCAAAACTCTTGCATTGTTCATGCAATAAAGAACCTATTCATGCAAGTACTAACATCAAGGAAAAAAAATAAAGTGAAATATAGGTGTGATTAGGATATGTAGAGGAAGGCTGCAAGTAATGAAATCAAAAGTAAATTTTCTTATAAAAGCTGATGAACTAATGTCCACTTCCATAACATCAATCTTGGCGAACTAATATTTTTCGAGTATAGAAGCTTTGACATCATTACCAGTAGCTAAGTTTCGGACTACCATGACTAATGTCATGCAGTGCAAGAACTTTAACTGTTTCTATTCCTATACCACTTGAAACTTCTATATAAATATAAAAAAATTAATCACTTATACAGGAATTAAGGTATGTTGTATCTCATACATATTTAACAGAAATCAACTAATTGTTTAGAATTGGAATTCTCAAAAGCAAACTAATAACAAATAATAAAAAGCAACATTAAAAAAAATAAACCTATATCAATAGTAGTGAAACCAGTCACATCAGTTCCCTTTGTAACATCTTTTGCTGTTAAAGATGAAGAGAACCCAAATGACAATTTTTTCCAAAACATGTTCATCTTCTCTCTATTCTCAAATCTATGGAACTTGGTTGTTAAAAGTCTTTCTTGTTATTTTGTATTACTTTAGTCTTCTTCGTTGACTGAAATAAAAATTCAAATGAATATAAACCAAAGACCTCAGAACCCACAACTTACATTTATCAAACCCTTACCAGAAACACAATGAAAGTATTCAAATTTAAAGAAACACAAATAACTTTTCTCTACCTTCTCTTGTTTGTCTTTGCAGAAAGGAAGAGCTTTTTTTCATCTGAAAATAAATAGTGACCAAGATCCCTCTAAATGCCTTCTATGATTTACAATGATGTCACTCTCTTCTCATTACCTGCAAAAATCACTCATTTATAACTAAAGGAAAAACATAAGTAAATAATAACAAAATTATATAATTTTTTGAACATCAACACGAACCATAGGGTTAAATTCTGTCACTGAATCACAATAAACCGTTGCTACTATTTTCCAAACATACAAAAGAAGGAATAAAAAATTTTGCAAGCGATGGCTCTTCTGTCACCACCTTATCATCCACCAATGTAACAATCACTATAAAAATCCTCTACTAATCTGAAATCAAACACAACACATCTAAAAAAAATTAATAAAATAGATTAAAATTAAAATCAATAACAAACCTGTTACTCAACCTAACTATTTTAGAGAAATTTATGCATTCACATCTCAATTATTTGGTATCAACGATTTTATATTTCGAAAGACTTCTTTATATACTATATTTTGAATAAGTTTAGGCTCATTAATTTTATCATCGACATTCAATATCCTCAGACCTTTTCTTATTGTAACTCATGATACTGCCACGTAAAGTTGGCCATGCGTAAAAACTTGTTTCGATAGATATAAGCCCACTTATTTTAGAGATTGCCCTTGACTTTTATTGACTGTCATGACAAAGTAAGGTGCTAAAGGAAGCTATCGTCTGTTAAGCTTGAATGGCCATCTTGACTCATTTGGTGACATGATGATTCTTGGGATTGTTACTTGGGAACCAATTTTTGCTTTTCACCCCTAACGGATCATTTTTCGAGATTTGATATAATGAGTCTTATACCATTATATAACCTTTTGCTTTAGTTTAAATTTCTTAAAAGCATGACAAGGGCATTCTTCATTAATTTAATATCATGATTTGGTATACCTGAGAACTTTAGGATATTTAAAAATTTCGTTGGGTACAAAAGATCTTGATCATTAGTGTTTATACTTGTTTTGCAAACATTGTCTGAACTAATATATGTCCTTTCTTCGCTTGGAAACATGTTCATAATCATCTCATTTAGTTCATAGACAGTTTCATTTTTTGGTGTTAATATAGCTCTTTCTTGTTAATATGTTGGGTCATGATATTTTTGCAATAGTGATGGATAAACAGCAAAGACAATTGAATTTAATGGCTCGTCATGTGGTTTTGAAAATATATCAGAAGGTAAGTGTATAAGCTCTTTATCAGTATTATCATAAAATGATCTGTCTCCAATTTGCAACAACCATTTATCAAATTCCGTTATTTTTGCAATCTCATCGATGCTCAAATTTCCATTATATAATCTCATATTTTTTTAAATTCGTATATGTTAAAAAATGGCCACAAATACGAAGAGTTTAAGTCTCTACAATGTTTGCCTGATTTTCTTTTAGTACCACGGGTAGTATTTAACGAAAATCTCCTCCACATACCATTGTAATTCCTCCAAATGGCTTATCTAAACTATCTTCATATTTTATGCGTAGGATGTCTCTAAAAGTTCTTTCAATTACCTCAAAACAATATTTATGTGCCATAGGAGTTTCATCCCAAATAATTAAAGATCTCTTGCAAATTAGCTCTGCTAATTGAGTTCTTTTTCCGATTTCGCAAATAGATTCAGCAGTAATTTCTATTAGTATATGAAAGCGTGAGTGAGTTATTCTACCATTAGGTAGTAGTAAAGTAGCTATACTAGATGTAGCTATTGGCAGTACTATTTTGGATTCAGATTTGAGTTTTGCAATTATTGTATTCCACAAAAAATTTTGTCTGTACCTCCATGGCCATTTATGAAAAATAAATTACCCTTGTCATTATCTACGGATTCAATAATTGCTTTGTATGATATTTTTTTTATTTTCATTTAGCGCAATAAATGAAAGCTCATGCAAATTTCTCATAATGTTAGAGTCAGAATCAAGTTCTTCATTGATTAAGTAGTTGTCAACATCTTTAATTAAAGAGCTGTTAGGAAGGGGCATTCCATCTATATCTTTCAAACTCTTGCTTAATTTTAGTAAAATACTTTCAATTACAAATAAAGTATACGATTTAATTTGTTCATTGGATAACTGTAATTTTGTAGGCCAAACTTTTTCTTTTGCATCTATAGTATATCTTCTGATAAAATTGTATAGTTTAATTTCTATAATTGAAATGCATCTGTAACATGACAGTGAAGTAATATTGTCACAAAAAGCTGACGTAATTGATTTCCAGATGCCCATAACGAAGCTTCAGTCATGCAATCATGCCATTCTTTGTCATCATCAAGTAATTCTAACACATAACATGCAGCTTTAAATGTTGGTGTGACACCATTTACAGTTCCAATGCTTTCAAATGAGGTGCAACCTTTTACAATATTAAGTAACATTCTCGTGTAGAACCATTCTCTAGTGGAAGGGTGTGCAAAGTAAATTCTTCCTACTGAAAATCCACGTTTTCTTTTAGTCTAAAATTTATACTATGCGTTCCATACCCATTTCAAAGGAAAATCAGAGTATGTCAAATGTCGCACTTCAATATTATTTTTGTTGATTTCAAACCATTCAAAAAATTTTGTACACTCAACTCAGGCTACTATAGTACATTATCAACATTATTATTTTCATCGGATATAATTGTATGTTGTCCAGGCAAATAATAAGATAACCTTTAAACTGCTAGTTCTCGATGATGAATTTCAAATTGGAAAATTCTCCAACAAGCTTCAGTGGCTGATAAGTATCTACAATCCAAATATGTTTTTATCTCATCAACTACAGGTAATGTGTCATTTGAATCAACAATAGCAGTTGCTCTATCTAATCCTTTATGGAGATACTTGAATAGATATTTGACAGATTTTGAGTAGTTACATAATTCAATATTGATGTGTGCATCAAATTTCACTATCAAGTTTCTATTGTACGGAACAACATATAGATTATTTAACATGACACCCTTTTTTAATTTGTATTTTTGTATTCCTTCTTTTATATATTGGGATGCCATCTGCATCAATTGTTGTCTTATCGTTGAATTTTTCGGAAAATGTTTCGTGCATCTTTCTTTTACCATACATGGTGATCGAGGATTGCATTTTCCGCAAGGACCATGTATCATTTTTTTTCACAACATTATAACCATCTATATCGATTACTTGATTAGGAATTTCTACGCTGATAATTTTATCAATGTACTATGTTGAAGGATTTTTTAAGGTTGCATGAAGGAATAGTTATATGCGTGTATAAGGAAGCCCTCTTTTTTGGAATTTAATTGTGTATAAACCTGACATAAATTTGGAAAGTGTTAGTTATTTTAAGAAATTGTAGGAATTGATTTTTTTAATAAAGTATTAGGCTAATTATAGAGGATACTTACAAGCTATAATCTTTCCAAACTGTTGCTGATGTTTTAGATATTGCATAAGTTACCAAATCTTGATTTGAAATACTCTACAAATTATATCTGTTCTATCTGCGCCATCATGTGAACCGATTAATTTTGTCATTTCATTAATTTTAGGCCATTTTGGATTACAAGTAAATATTATAAATAAATCAGGATATCCAGCCCATCTGCAAATTGTCATTGCATCTTGATAGTTTTGCACTCTATATCGTAGACCCCCCATTATGTGAAGACAGTAAAATAATTGTTATTCCCACTATAGTGGCACCTGAATCTCCTTTTTGTACGGCATCTATTAAACCAGAATATAATTCTGCTCTAAGCAATTTCTGGTTTATTCGAACCCAGCGAAATCTTTCTTCTTCAATCGTCATATAGTAGTGTACAATATATTGTTGCAATAATCTACCTGCTTTAATCAACGTATGCTCTTCATTTAATCTTTGTTGGAGCCTGTAGCAATAATATTGTCGCATAGTCAATTTTTTACGACTAGAATTTTTATTTTTATTCTAAGCCTAAATCCGCCCTCGCCATATGGATGTATTAAAGGGTATGTCATAGGCATAAAACTTGGATGCAAATCAGTTATTCTTTGAAATCCCTTAAAGTGATGCTCCACTATAATATCACGTTCAAGATTTTCTTTGTTTAAATCCCCAACAACCAAACCCGCTATCTCTGAGACTGATGACAAATTGTATTGTTGTCCATCATTTGTCCTACTGCTTAACAACTTCAAATGAAGTGTTGAATTCAGTTGTGCTTGATACCTATCTCTAACCATTCTAAAAGATTTCGCTAGATTATTATGCTCGTCTAACATTAATGAAAGATCTCGAACAATGATTGGATCAATATTGTCATCAATTGTATGAGTGATATTCTGTTGTTCACATCGTGTTCAGTATCATAAATGTATAGATGTGCAAATCTGGGCTTTTCTCCTATTACTAGCAGTAAAGAACCAATATAATGATAATTTTGACCACTCATCCTGAACACATATGGTCCTCTAGACTGGTTTATGTTGTCATCAATTTTACCTCCTATTGATGTAAAGGCAAACATTGAATTGTAAATTCTAATGTTATTGCGAAAATTGATTGTTTTCTTATCATTCTAATCTTTCATAAGGTTATTTAATAAAAGAGATGATTGTGTAAGTAATGGAATTTGTGCTCGCCCTTCCATACAACAAAATGAGAATTTTGGTTGAAGAACCTGTTTAAGATTTTTTGGTTTGTTCTTTATACCACATAATTGCACCACAATATGAACATATATGTGTTGAAGGGCCAATATTCCAAGGTTTTGCATAAGTACCTATTTAAGCAAGTTATTATGTTAGTAAGTTAATATTATATTGTATGGTTTTAAATATACCATTATCAAATATGAAATTTGATTTTGATATTAATTTTAATATTTATTTTTCAATAGTTATATAAATAGAAAATTAGTATTGGTTATATATTTTGGTTAGAGTATGATAGTAAAAATCAGAAAAGTATAGAGGTAAAGTAATAAATTTTTGATGTAATGTATGATTCTAAATTGAAATATATATATAGGGTTATTTAAATAAAAAAAAAAATCATTTTTTCAAACGTTTCACTCTAAACTCCTGATTTTGAAAAGTTTTGCAAAATCACCTCAAAATCAAAACCACTAGTGGTTTTGGTATTTTTGTGAGTGGTTTTGGTGTTGTATGGGTTGTTTCGAAATTCTATATGTTTTAATTTGGAGATTCAGAAATTCACTAAAACCACTCACAAAAATGGGGTTTTTTTGGGAAATAACCCTAAATATATATATATATATATATATAATTGTAACAATATAAAATGAAGTTTTACTTTTTTAATATTTATAAAATTTTAGCTTTTTATTTAAAATAATATATATATATATAATATTTTAGATATTAAATTTAAACGGTTAAGGAGACTATTTTAAATTTTTTTTCCGACTAAATTTTTCATAATTTTCATAACCTAAGAAAGAAATGAAAAGAATTGTTGTAGGAATAAAGTCATATAAAAAATAATAGTGCATATATCTATGTGAATTTCTATTTTGATTTTACTTTTCTTGTAGAAATGTATTAAATTTATGGGTTCGATTAGTTTTTTTTTAATTCATAAATTATTGTTGATTTATTATTATTATTATCTAGTCTTTTATGGAATAGTTTACTTACTTCTATATAATGATTGTATAAAAAAATAAATTACATTTAAATTTTAATATTTTTGAAAAATAAATAATGATGGTTATTGTTGTTTGAAGGTTTAAAATATAATTTTAATACCAAAATTAAGTACAATCAAATTTAATGTAATATTAAAAGAATAGTAATTATTTATTTATATCTATATTTATATTATAATATTTATATTTGAAAATTTTATAATAAATATAATTTAGATATAATATATTTTATTAAAAAATTATCAGTCAAAATAAATGTAATTTTGTAAAATAAATTATATAAGAACAATTTATATAACATGAAATTATTTCATTCATATAATATATATTACATAATATTAATATTTATGTTAATTTTGTAAATGGTCAAATAAATAGAATATCATTTAATTGCTTTTCATATTCAAATTCAACAAATTATATAGGTAATATAATGTTGACGTGGAACATTAATACATGAATTTTCATAAGAGAATTTATTTACTTTTAATAATTTTTGTCAATTTTATTGTTAATGGTATATGTTTTATATATTTCTAAAAAATTGTCGTAAAAGAATATTTATAGTTTTTTTATTATACAATATTTATATTTTAATTATTCACTATCAAGGGTTTTCTTTTTAAAAAAATATATTATTATTAATTATAATTATTTTACTTTTTATTTTACTTTTTTTTTCTTTTTAGAGAAAGATACTAATTAAATTTTATCTTTGTTTATAAACTTAAAAAAAAATATTTTTTTTTTTTTACTTCCCATCATTTCTTTCTATCTTTTTTAATTGTTTGTTTTAAATTAAAATTTTAAATATAAATTTTGTTTTTCAAAAGAAACTTTTTCTATTTTATTTTTAAGGAAATGAAAGGCTTGTTTACTTTAATTATAAGCACTTATATTTGTGTAAATTTTTAATATCATAATTATTTTAAATATAAATAAAATAATATATTTTTTCTTTACAATTTTTTTTTTATCATTGAAAATAAATATGTAAATTATTATTTATTTTAAATAGTACAAAAGGGAATATGTTAGATAACCCACGTTTAGCTAAAATTAGTATATGATTGTAAATGTGAAAATAATAAATTTACCTTGTATGAGTTTGCTTTTCCCACGTAGTTTGTGTTATAGAAATGTAATAATATAAACATACCTTTTTTTAAAAAAAATAATGGAACTATACAAAATTTATATAATTGTTAGAAATGTTATAGAAATGTAATTATATAAACATACCTCTTTTTTTTTTAAAATAATGATGCTCCATTCATTTTTCTTTCTACTTTTTGAAAATGATGTATAATTTGTAACACTGACATCACTTTTTATATAAATGTTTTGAGTATTTTTTTTTATTAGTTTTAGTCAATATTCTCTTCAATCTTTTGAATCTTAATTCTAAATGAGATAACCGATTTAAAGCTTCCCTATTGTTACACCTTTCACATCTTATCCGCCTGAATGCTAAAGTTCTTTCATATTTTCTTAAATAGCAATATTGAAGATGCAAAAGCTTCGATCTTGGTAACAAATCTTTAAAGTGTGAGCAATCTCTAATTATACCTAATAGGGATTCCATTTCTACTTGCAAGAATAATAGTAATAGTGATTAAAATCGTGATTGATTCACTACAGTACAGTATATACATTGCCAAAAGTAATCATTTATATTAAGGGGGAAATAGCAAATGAGATATGCAGAATAAAAAAAACGTTACGAGTATTTTTTTCAGACTCAAAGTATCAATATGAAAGACAAAAATTGATTTTGCCCACACAGGACGACCGCCATTTTATTCTGGTAGTCTAACTACATAAGGGGGAAATGTATTTAAAAAAAAAAAAAAAACAGAATTCTAAAACGCCCTTGAAAATTATCTAATTGAGTGTCCACATAACAAAACAATTTTATTGCTTAAACTTATCAAAAACCATTAGAAAAGAGTAAAGAGTGGTAACCTTTTTGGGGAAAAGAGTTAAAAATGCAGATTATATTGAACTAATTAACTATGGTATCAATTGACACAATCAATATATTCAAATAAAAAGGAGCTAACTTAAGTTTGAAACCTTAAAAAGGTTCTACAACATATCTCATTCCACTCTAAGAATCTTGAATTTAGAGAAGTAGAGTAGAGGAGTACCAGGAAGATAAAAATGGTTTAGGAGAGAAGATAGTGAGTTAAGACACGTACAGTGAGATCGGAGTTGATAGTCCATTAGTTTCTCTACGAGTTTAGACCGAGTTATAATCTTCTATTAACATCTCCTCCTGTGTGTCTCTTGTGCAGCTATACGAAGAATGCAAACGTTTTAAGAGCTTTGATTTAAATGGTATAAAGATGGAAGTATTGAGAGATTGGATTTAAAATCAAAGGAGACAAAAACAAAAGTTAAAGTTAGAATATAAACCTGATATTTTAATAGCAAAAACTTAATCTAAATTGCAAAGAATATGTGTGCTCTCTCTTGTTTGTGTAATCCGAAAAAAGGAGCGATGCTTGAATTTGTGACAATAACCCTAGCAAGATTTAACTATGGTTGTGGATCCAGTTGGTACGGGAAGGACTGATATAATTGTGCCAATTTTGAATGTATATCACATTTGTCCTTCTCAAAAGACCTTAATAATCACTCATTCCAATTAGGCTTTGAATGATTTGTTTCAGAAAATAATTGAGGTACAACATTTTGATTGTATAATACATAAAATTGGCACACTTTTGGTCTACATCAAACTTTGTGATTCACTATGATTTCAATAGTAAAATATTTAACTACTATTTAATTCACAATTCAAACATAGCCTTTAATGTTAAGTGTTAAAGTAAATGGTTTAGTCCAGTTAAAAAAAAAAGTAAATGGTTTAGTTAAGTGGTATGTTATTAACTAGTTTTTTGTTTGCTGCTTATTTGTACAATTATGCTCATGTTTTGTGATGGGGTTATGGTTCAATCGTGAAATGATTTGGTTTGTGTTATATTTGCACCAAATATTGCACGTAAGGACATGCGCTAACATAATGTTTAGAAAAAAAAAACTATCAATATAATCAAGTTTGCTTTAGAATAAGTAGATCGTTGTATGGATTACAACTGGAAAATGAAATTTTGATGAGACTTCAAAGAAATATATTTTTTAAGTTTTGAGTTCCACTATAATCAAATGATATGTGGAATCACTGAAGTACCAATGGCTGCTTGCTTGTTTTATTTTTTTTTTTCGGAATATTTATATTTGGATGGTTTTGTTTTATGGAATTTTTATATTTGGATTTAAGTGTGTCTGTGCAATTCATGTAGGTATATTATATCTCACTTGACTACGGATGGTACTATAATGTGAACGAAGTCAAATTCTACCTTCACAAGGTATAGATTTACTTTGATATTTCTTGTTTTCTTTGATTTTATTGTTTGTGTTATTTAATAATTATTATTATAAGTTTTTTTTATTATATATTTTTCCATATGGTGTAATTTCATTGTTTAGTTTAATTTTCTATAATTGTATATTTCAAGTAACTTAACTATAAAAAAATAAGATTCAAATAACCAGATAATAATTATGGTTTAAAAACACACACACTTGAACATAAAATGTTAAAAACACTCGGTAAATGTCATCAACATTATTTAAAAATAAAAAATAAAAAACTAAATTGTCTTCTTCTTTCGTATCTCCATTGTTATCATCGTCATCATCTGAAATCACCACCTTCTTCTTTCGTTTTTTTTTTTAAATCTCTGTATTGTCCTCAATGCCAATCGAAACTATATCAACCAATGGAAGAAAATATTCAAAATTTGAATATATTTTACTAATCAAAATGTTCACATTTACATTTATATTATAATCTAAATTAAATTTAAAAAAATTACCTTCATAATGAACTTTGATGAATAAGTCTGTTCGAGTTCTTCTTTTGGGGTGAAAACTTTAGCAATAGTAAAATTTTCTTACCCTTGAACAAAGTTATATCGATTCATCTTTAATTTGAAACAAACTCCTTACCACACAAACCTTAAATCTGTAAATGGATTTCCAACTTGTCATTCTTCAAAATTTTGAACAATTTGTTAGCAGAAGTGTCGAGCAGTTTTTCTGCTACATAATTCATTAACACAAATGAAGTACTTGCCAAAGAATCCTTAACGTCTAAACGAATTTTGTACATGTTAAAAAAATCAGAAAAATTAAAATGGTCATTCTGATACTTTTTATTAGTCAAATGAATAATTGCTTGTTAAACTTGTTGTCCTACATCACGAGAGGAAACTTTACTTCACTATCACTGGCATTTACAAATACCATATTGGGCTTCCACTTTTTTGGTGCAAGCATTACATGATACATAAAATCATCCTCGTGAACTATTGATTGATTCAATAGTGGCTTGCACAGTCAAGAAAAATTTCTAATAGAAAAGTCCATATTTTAAAAATTACTTGTGAACATTTAAATTTGCAAAAACAATGTCTGAATATTGCAAATACCTGTAATGTAATATTCTATTCAGTGTCCAACAACTTCTGAATATTCATTCTATTTAGAAACATTTCATCTTCCAAATTAATTTTTCATGGTGTTGGTTCATTGAACACTCTTAATCACGCTAGTGAGATATGCAAACTTCTTAACCAACACTGATACGTAATCAATATTTAAGTGGATATATAGTTCGGTGGATTGAGTGCTTGAAAAAGTAATTTTACCGAAAAATTATATATTAAAAAATTTAGAAGTCAAGGAAAATAATTATACAAAATTCTTAATCAATGTAGAAGTCAAGGAAAACTGAAAAATTACATATAAAATAATGTTTAGGTGAAGGAAAAATTATAAATAACAAACAATTAGAAAATAGATTCAAAATCAAAATAAGAAAACCTTCTTAAAAGGAAATTATTATAATTAAAAGCAATCCTAACACAATTAACCATGAAACTTTATGAGTTTTGACCCGTGTCGGCGGAGCCCTTAGTTTTTTTTTTTTTTTCGTTCTCTCATCTTCATTGATATGTTTTTGCGAAACATCATATCTAGATAGGTTGCTGCACAGTAAAAGCAATTGGTGTTGTAGATAAATGATATTTGTCCTGCAAAAAAAATAAATAAATAAAATAAAATGAACTGTTAAGAAACATGTGGTTATTAGCCACATTAGGACCCAGAAATCTCAACAACTACTACTCTTTCCTAATTAAGATTCTTCAAACCCACCACACTCACGAGACATTTTCAACTTTTCAATAATTTGTGCCTACTAAATCAACTCATCATAATCGCCTATTCTTACAAACTTCCGAATAATAATTTTTTTCCTCTAATCAATTTCCTTTTAATATTTTTTAATTACTAATCAACTATATTATATAATATAATATCCGTGTTATTTATTTTTCTAATTATTCTTCTAATTATTCGAAGCATCTATATTTCATAAACGGTTATCAACCGGAAAACTATCACTTATTGTTATAAGATTATTTTTAGATGATACTTTTGAAATTTAATTATTAAAAAAGTATTTAAAATATCAATTATAATTTTAACACCAAGAAATCAAATGGATTAATTTTTAAATGATTTATAATTAATGGTAAAACGTTATCACATCAGTAATTATATATTTTTTAAATATTTAAAATTAAATTTAATGTACTCTGAATCCAACAAATATTATATTTATAAGTACAAAGATATTTAGGTATACAACTTGATATTTGTTTAATAATTTAATGAGAATATTTTACCAAAAAAATTACATGGGTTAACCATTTTAGAAGAAAAAAAACATCCATTCTTTTATTAAAAAAAAATATTTTTTAACATTTTTCGTTCACATTCATCAACGACCAATAATTAAAGGTATTTTGATAATTATAGTTTTTTTTTAAAAAAATAAAAATAAAAAAATAATTACAAAATCAAAAGAATTAATTTTTTTTTTTTTGAAATTGAAGATTACAAAAATACATCTGGTTAAGGTTTACGATCTGCTGCAACCCGGTCGAATGGGTTTAAATCCGCCCCGCATTAGGGTGAGTTCAATCTAATTGAAAAGTCGGTTGCGGGACGGGGTGGGTTCGGGTTCTATCAGAATCCATCCCGCCCCGCACCGGTAGATATATATTAATTAGTTTTATAATATTATATTACAAAATAAATATATTTATAATATAATATTATATTATTAACATTATTTTAATATTTAATGTTTTTCTTAATGGTATAGAATTTATTGTTATTTATGAATTTTTTAATATTATTTATTGATGTAGTATTTTATTATTTATTATTTTTTAATATTTAATATTATTAAATATTTATTTTTATAGTAATAGGTCTATTATATTATTTCTCCATTCTAAATTTATTCCGATATTGTAAACTGAATGTTATTTCACCTTCATATTATAAGTGATTGATAATCCCATAGAAATGGGTCCGTCAAATTTGTCGACAGAAGAGTGGGGGCTTATTTACCGCAATCACCGCAACTGATTTTCTTTTTATGGTTGAAAAAGAAGACACACACAGCCAAACCAACACATTTATTTCTGATCCAGATTTCATATTCTCTTCACTCTCACTTGCTCAGATTTTATCTATTCCTTCACTCACATTCGAATATTAATTATTTATAACCATTTGATTGATTAGTGATTATCACTTGATGTCTAATCCAACGGTTTACTTTGAATAGTTGAGAAAGCATTGACAGATCATCAAAATTACTTTCAAACAGTTCATGGAAATATCACTATGAAAGTGCCTGTATTAAAAAGGTTCCATTATCAGGACATAAATTGCATAAATAATGAGAAGAAAATGAAAGTGAAAATGAGGGTTACAGTTGGATAATACTTTGATCCAGCTTATACACCCTATAATACTCCAATCAAAACATTTATGTCCACTCCATTCACATTTATTATGTGCTAAGCATGGGATAAAATGTCAAAATTTTGGTTAATCAGAATTTTTAAATTTCTCATACGAATCTAATATGTTTTTTATAAGTTTAAGGAATGTGTCAATTGAAATAATATATATATTAAATTAATAAAATAATTATTAAAATTCTAAAAATAATTATTTTTGGTAACAGATGCTAATCAATAATTTTATAAACTAATTGAAAATCATACACTATTTGATATAAATATATAAATGTAAAATCAAGTATAGGTATTCCAGTTCTTATCACTATAATATTATATAATTATAAATTTTTTAAGGTTTGACTTTTTATTTAAAAATTTATATTTTCAAACTAAAATCAAAATTTTTATAAAACTAAATTTTTTTTTAAAAAAATTACTAAATTAAAATAGTCATTTTACCTTTTAATATTAAAAATAAAATTATTATAACCAGTCTTTTTTTCTTTCTTTCTCTAAACTATCCTTCATCACAACTCCTTTATCTCAAACTTCTTGAATACTATACCAAACCAAACCATGTCAGCCTTATTTCCATTCTCTTCTAATCCATACATTTCCACTCATTCAAGATTCACGAATGTGAAATTGTCCTTTTCCAATAGCGTTAACAATCAAACATCTCTCATCTGATCCACTATAATGGTTATTGTTGATCCTATATGCATACTACGCAATCAACATACAAACAATAAGCGAAAAAGGAAAGAGAGATTACTATCAATTGGTCGACGATAAATCTCCTGAAAATACCGTTCAGTTCACCGGCTAAGAACCCCAATTGCTCTTCTAGAACACGAACGCGGAATCTCTTCAAAACTTAAACTCTTGGAAACCTTGGAGTAGGTTTCACTTTGCAAACACTATTTGCAATTCAAGTTTCAGAGAACGCTCTGAGATGTGAAGTTTTTGGGATGATTGAATGAATGAGAGGAGGACTCTATTTATAGTAGTCCTTGGCTAGTTCACTTGAACTAGGACTCATTCAAATTCAAACTCTTGAATTCTAATCAGATTGTTATCTTACTATCCATTGCTTAATGGACAAGTAAGTGACTTGGGCTGAGCCTTTGTTGGGTGGACCAATCACCCAGGCCCAATGGCCCCAAGCCCACATCAATATGAGGCTTGGGCCAATCCATATAAGCCCCAAGTCCAACAATTATGATATTGGATTGTCCTGAGTTTCGAATTCCTGATATGGATTTCAAAATAATGGTACAGATGAATTCGAATATGGGGAGGTTTATTCTAGTTTTAGACGTTTGCACGTAATGCAAAATGGACTTTAAAAAATAATAGACATCTTTTTTTTAAAGTGTTTTTAAATTTTTTTTAGGTGATTTGTATTTTTAGATTTTTTATTAGAAAAAATAAAATTGTACTTTTATTAAGGAATAGTCACTTCGACAACTATACCCTTATTCATTAAAAAATATTTTAAAAAATAATAATTCATTTATATGTTGATGTAAATATCATATTTGTCCGTATATTTAAATATTTAAAATCAATTCTCAAAATTGAAAAAACACCCCTCACAATTCAAAAAAGGTCCCCACAAAAGTAAAGTATTGTCCCTACCAAAAAAATCCTCACTTGCATGAACTCTAACTACATGCAAGCCATATTCTACGTAGTTAATTTTTCACTTTGATCAATTCAAACTACTTTTTATCCACCTTCAAGCAAAACCTACAGAATACTTTCTTCGTTGGATTCCATAAGGTATGTTTCATACGTATTTAGGGTTTAGAGTATTATAAAGATAGTTTTTGTTAAATACATGTGATGAATTGTAGAATCTATAGGCTTTTTTCGAGTTTAGAGTGTTTGTTAATAACCTTTTGTCAGATATAATTATTATTTCGATTCAATTTTAGTTAGTATAGATATTGTGGTTGAATGGCCAATACTGTGGTTGAATTGGTCGCGACGCTTCCCGGTAATTACTATTCGTCTACTTTCCGGTAATAGACGCTTCCTAGTCTAAAAATTCGTAATCTTTCCGGTCTTAATTACCGAGAAGCAGACGAATAGGTTCCAAGCCTCAGACACCGGGAACCTATACATGTTCCTCATGTCTGAGGCTGGGAACCTCTTCGTCTGCTTCTAGGTAACGAATACCGGGAAGATTATGAACCAATTTAACCATTTCCCGAGTTTAGTACCAGGAATCTTACGGTCTACTTCCAAGTACTTAAACCGGGATACTATTTAATAATTTGGGTGATTCCTGGTACACTATACCGGGAAGCCACTCCGAACAATTTTTTATTATTTAAATTTTATACTTTATTTGCATCCAAACCTCTTTTAATTTAAATATAATTGTTTACTGAAATGTGTAGGGATGGGAATGAATAGGATCATTGTGAAGTTCAAAGCGGATTGGATAGATGGCGAGTAGAAGGGCGGTGAAATGGTTGTTATGCTTCTTGATACTGCCATTTCACTTTCCCAATTAGTGAAAAAACTACATGCAAAGTTGAAGATATCATCGAATTTGGAATTGACGGTACATTCATTTATCACAACTTCAACAAGAGATAGGTATGAAATTGTGGATGACGACGACTTACATTTTGCGATGGAGAATCATAATGAGCACATGTATCTATTTGTGGATGCTCTATAAAAAGAGAAATGACCTACTGTACAAGTCATTGGTAGTACTTCTCACGTTGATGTTGGTGGACCGAGTATGGATATTGTCATTCCGAATGCCGAGGAAATTCATAATGTTTTTGTCGATATTAATGAACCGAATGCATTTCATACTGTTGAGGATTCGGCAAATAATGATGTGGCAATGGATGGTACGCATTTTGAAGGTGACAGAGATGAGCATGATGATTTGGATGATATTGATGATTATCCGGACGTCAGCTCAGAGGGCAAGGGAGAATGTATTCACATCACCACGTCTAATGAACCGAGTTGGGTATTACCAAGTGCTAATTATTATTCATTCTACGAAGATGTCACATATGCACCGTCAGCCCCAGTTCGGACTAATCCACTTCAAAAGGATGAGACATTTAGGAAGAAAAAAGATATGAAAGTGGTTATTGGGAAGTATACTCTCGATAACAAGTTCACCACCAAAATCATCCATTCTAATAATATTCAGTTTGAAGTTGAATGTTCAGATGACACCTACTCATTTGCATTTCATGCTACACGAGGTAGGGGCGCTTCATTGTGGCATGTGTCTGAATTTGCGCGAAAACATTCCTGCGTGCATGATACACATACCTCATATTATCAGCCCGTGAAATCCAACCTCATTGGTAATTTGTACTCGTCCCGGGTTACTGTGACCGATTACCCCTAAACAAGTGCAGAATGAAATGGAAGATCGCTATCAAGTCAATATTCAGTATAACAAGGCATTGAGATCCCTGTAGCATGATTTGATGTTTGCATATGGTGATAGAGTTGAGTCATATCGAATTCTACCAACTTATTTTGCACAGTTGGAATCTTCCGACCCGGTACTATTACTTTCTTATGTACTAAAGGTGATAATACTTTCATGTACTCATTTTTTGCTTTAGGTGCTTCGATCTGGAGGTTTTTAGCATATGTTTTTCCAGTAATTGTCATTGATGCAACACAAACAAAGGGAGAGTATAAGGGGGTGATTATGATTGCAACTACTCAAGATGGTAACAGCGGGCTATATCCCATAGCTTTTGGGTTTACAGACGGAGAAGATAATGCTTATTTGCGATGGTTTCTTTCTAAGCTCAAACTAGTAATAAGAACACCTGTTGATTTTGTCCTTGTTTTGAATTGCCATAAAAGCATCTTCAATGCCGCCAAACATGCCCACCCCAACATACCACATGTTATATGCTACTACCATTCGGCTAATAACTTGAAGCAATATGGTTAGGGGTGGACGCGGTTTTCGATTTTTGACCAAACTGAACCGACCCGAATCGAACCGAACTAAATTAATCGGTTTTTAGTCTCATTTGGGTTGGTCCGATTTTAATAAAATAATAATCGCGTCATTTGATCTCGTTCCGGTTTTAATCTCCAAAAACCGAACTAACATAAAAACAGATTTAAATTAACTATAATAATAATAAATTCAACAATTTGCACTGAATTTCACGTGTTTCACAAATATACAATGTTTTCTTTACATTATTTTCTTATTTTTTCAACTTTTGTTTTTTTTTTCAATTTTGTATAAAAATCATTTGATGTCCTTTTTATGCATATTTAAAAGTTATATTTTTTATTCATTCTAATTATGTAATGTGTGTTGTACACTTGGTATTTTTGGTGATCACATAGGTTGTTTTATTTGAATGTTGGATGCTTGGTTTCAAACCTAGTTATTACTTTATTATTCACAAGTAAATTAGATTTTAATGATATTTAATTTCATACATGTATTATAAATTTATTTTGAATTAAATGGAATATCACTTACTTAAAAATAAATTACAAAATATTAGGCCTAACAAGAGAGCTAAAACCAAATAAAACTGGACCGATTCGAACCAAACCGACTAAAACCAAACCAGTGGTTTCACTAATCTATTTGGTTCGGTTCAGTCCTAAATATCGAAAAACCAAGTAATTTGGTTTCGGTCCGGTTTTGCTCAAAACCGGACCGACGCGGACCATGCCCACCCTTAAATATGGTAGTAAGAGGGGGAACGCAGGTCGTCTATTGAAAGTTACATGTTATGCTCATTCAAAATAGGAGTGTGATGCTATTTTGGATGATATACAACAAGTGAGTCAAAAAATGTTCACTAAGTTGAAAAAGAATGGTATGTCAATGTAGGCACGTGCTTACTGTCCCATGAGACGATACGCCATGTTGACTTCCAACATTGCAGAATCCATGAATGCTGCAATGAAGAAGGCTCAAAGGCTGCCCATTACGGATGCAAATGAATTTTTAAGAGCCTTGACCCAACGCTGGTTTTGTGAGAGGCGGAAAACTGCTCAGAAGCTGACTACCATTGTAATAACGGGAGCTGTTAAACATATTGATGATCTTGATGATGTCGTCACAAATACCGTTGCTTGACCTATACTAGAAGGTAGACGCTACCAAGTGTCACAATGGGATGATGTTTATGTGGTTGTTTTTGAAACAAACTCATGTGGATACAAGGCTTGGGATCTTGATCGTCTTCCCTGCTCGCATGCTATTCTGCTTCCAGATGTTTTTTTATCTCGTTATTATCTTATCCTTTATCATTTAATATATTTTTATTTACATTCGTAATGCGATGTGGTGTGAATATGTCAGGTTGATGAACGTTCATGCTCACATCTTATGCCATCAATTCTATAGTAAGGAATGGTAGGGAGCATCATATGAGGAACCAATAAATCTAGTACTAAGTAATTGAACATGGTCTGAACCTAGTAAAGTGATCTTACCACTTATAGAAAAGCGGCAATCGGGTTGTCCTAAGATGACAAGAATACCATCTGGAGGGGAGAAAATTCGGACGAAAACTTGTGCTAGATGTGGTGAAAAAGGACACACAAGACTCACTTGCGAAAAATCCTATCAAGTGTAGAAATGGTAAAGAAAACACAACACGTCAAGATGCTGCCAACATCGGACCTAGTGTAACCGGAGAAGATTCGATTGACGATTCACCAGGTAAGAAGCGTCGTAGGCAAGTATATTATGGATATTGTCACGATGTAGGTCATACGATCAGAAAATGTCCACGCAAAAATCAAGAAGTGCACAATCCGGATGTTATTAATGGCAACATTATGTCTGCTTGTAGATCTAGAAGTCGCGTGCCATGTAGATGACTCCATAAACGAGGAAATATCATCTAACCTGGAAGTCACATCCTCAGAATCCTCTCTTATATAAGAGCTTTATTGGTATAAAATTGTAGTACTAAATTTTGTTAAATATACTTTGGTAAACAAGGAGATATTCAGTCGAAAACTATTTGGTGAATATGCTTTGGTCTTTTTTATGCTGATTTTGGGTTTAAAATTAAAAAGACCAATTTAGCATTGTAATACAACTTCCGGGTAATGAAACCCAGAAATCTGGCACATTTCAATCTTACTTCCCGGTACTAAGAACTGGGAAGCAGGAAAAACCCTCAGGAGAGTTATTTGCCTTCCGTACCGCGACAAAATGAATAAATTATGTTGTTTCCCGGTTTAGGAATCCAAGAACAGGGAAACTTGATGTTTACCAGTTTTCTGACCACTACAACATGAAAATATGCAAATAACACACACTATTCTCAGTCATACGCACCGGGCAGTACCAAAACCATTCTGGAGAGTTTAATATTTGAAATACCAGGAACATATAATCTAATTGTACCCTTTCCCGAGTCACAACACCGGGAACCGGGAATTGCCAAAATTACACTGGAATTCTAAGTATTTGGAACCCCGGGAAGCAGGTAAGAATTTATACTCTTTCCCAGTCTGTGATACCGGGAACTTGGAAGTGGTAAAAATATTTTGTAATCCATATTGTTTCCTGGCCTTGACACCTAGAAATATGTTTATTTTTACTTCCTTTCCCGGTTTCAAAACAGGGAAAAATTTATACTGTTTTCCAGTTTATAGTGCCGAGAAGCTTTTTAATTGTAAATTGTATATCCCGGTTTCATATACCGAGAAGCCTTAATTTTGGTCTCTTCAAAAGAGTTTAAATGCATAAATAGTAACCCATTGACTTAATATGATCAACCAAATTTGTTTAATTGATAAGTGCTACCATTGTCACAATTAATGATCACTTAGATGTGGTTTGGAGTATACATTTACCTTGATTGGGGATTCCAAATCCACTAATAAACTAAAAAGTATCAATTAAATATTCTAACATGAATTGTAACATAAATTGATCAGCTTTTTTAAGAGTTTTGAAAATTAAAAAACATTGCGTTTTCATGACAAACGTAGAAGTACAATATTTAGGAAACATAACTCATACATATCCAACGAAACTGGGAACAATTTTTTCAATTGAAAAACACTATTTACTTTACTTTAAGACATTTTATACAAAATAATTGGCCTAATAATAATAACTTGGATATTTACTAAGTAATTCATTAACTTCGATTTGAGTGGATTCGAACGACTTTCACAGTCTTAAACAAATCATTTCATCATAATAAAAAGAGACGTAACTTTATTTGGTCATAGGTTCATCGCATTTTGAAAATAACAAAACATTATGTTTTTGTGCCCAATGTAGAAGTACACTACATAACATATGTTACTATTACATATAAAATGGATAGTCAAAATATTCATTTCACATCATTATCTTATTTGGAGTCATTTGTTTATACTTTAAGTAATTCAGAGGTTTTTTTTTAATGTCTGGAGTCATTTGTTTATACTTTAAGTAATTCAGAGGTTTTTTTTTTAATGTCTGCAATTAAAAATAATAGCTTCCCGGTCTAGTAAACCGGGAAGTTATTACTATTTCTTACCATTTTCCAATTTGCAAACCAGGGAAACTGCTTATTACTGAAACTGAAAAATGCATCAAATTTAACTCTGTTTCCCGGCAACTGAAACCGAAAAGCAGAAAACCGGAAAACTACACAAATTGTTACTTTTGCATTGCTTCCAGGTATTCTCCGCTAGAACCCGTCACACATGAATCAGGGAATTGTAATATATAAATTTTAAATACCTACGTTTAAATTATCAAATAAACAAGTTAATAAATGTGTACACACGATCACATAAAATTCATTTTGTCAATTACATCTCCCTCACAAGAAAGCTAGAATAGAGAATATGCTATTTATTTTTTTTATCCTGGACGCCTCTTCGAGTCCAGTTCCAAATGTCCATGCCGGCTGAGCTGTCCATTAATCTTCTATGTACCAACAAACATATGGATCACATGATGCCCTGCAACATTGACACTTGTCATTCAACACTGTATAACTGAGGAAAGCTATTTATAAACACAAATTACTTACTCATTCGTTTGTAAGGGAAGTCCAAGTTCTTTTCCTATTGGCATAATAATTCATAAAGTGGGAAGAAGCTGTATTGGTGGATTAGCATCCACTATCATCAACATCTTTTCGAAGAAGGTGATGAAGTCCCTAAGATCTTTCATTGTTATGTTCATTCTATGATATAGTAAGTCAGACACAAGCACCTATTTGTGACGATAGGAGATATCGCACAAAACCCAATGGTTGCCAAAAAGATGAACATGGAATAAAACCTACAATTTAAAAGTATAACTTAATATGCAATATTAATGAAAATAGTAAAGAAGTATAAAAATAAACCTAACTTACATGTTCGGCTTCATTCCACCCACAATTCGCTTCATTCAGGATCCGTACCAGCAGCAATCGTCTTGAAGAATTCCCTCGCTTCTTCATTTTCACTATTTATTTGCTCTCCTTTCATATAAGTCTGCAAACATGTGTAAAATCATCAAAATAATGGTTAGAATGTAGTGCTTCTCAGTCAGAAGAACCGAGAAGCAGAAGTCAAAACATGTTTCCCAGTACATGGAATTAGGAAACAAGGCAATATTTGTTAGGTTTCACGGGGAAAAGACCAGGAAACAAGAAAAAAATCCTGCACCAAACAAACAACATAACTGCAATCCTCACTCAATCAACAAAACAAAATGAATAAAACTCATTGTAGCAATACAAGATTCATAAAAGAATTAATAATTTACTTACAAATATATTGGCAATTTGAACTATAATATCGTTATGAAACCTATTCCTTTCATTGCCAGTCTGTTCGTATAGAATCTTGATGTATTAGTCGATGTCGTTATTCCCAAACCATTCATCAACATTCAATATTCTTCAAATATCATATGAGGTCACATACCAGCATCATTTCTTAACCAACGGCTGCGCAAAAAGAATTTTATTAGATAAGGATATTTAAATGAACATTTAATAAATAACTAGAGTGGTCAATGACATACAACTTGTTAGAATCGGGAGAGATGGATTCTTCAAACCTACTGGAACGACATCGTCAATAATGATTCCATGAAATCTCTCCTTCGGGCATAGATCCTTGAATGGCAAACTGTCCAAATTTGAAGGGACTAGCTTCATATCCATGGCCTTTTTACCCTTGTTTATTTTTATTTTCTTATTCTTTCGACCCAAAACACCTTCCATAGGAGTAGTAGAGTCATTATCGACATATATAACCACATCTTCATTCCTTAGTCACTTACTTCTCCGCTGAAAAATTGAAATGTTTAAGCAAATTTCTAAACAATATATTTATAACTAAAACAAAATATTTACAAATTCAGCAATATCCCAATTTACATACCTTCATTTTTGTTTGCCAGCTTCTTGTATAAGGCCTCCAAACGGCCAAGCCTTTAGCAATTTTCCTTGATATTTGCTTTGTTTTCCTCTACAGTTTCGAGGATTTTGGTTAGCATGGCTACAACTTTATCATCTCCCGCAGGTTCATGCACTGTAGTTTTCATCGGCCTTATTTCTACAGTCGCTATTAGGTCAGATTCCTTCCCCTCCTACAAAATAAAAGAATTAATAAATTGAATACCTAAAACAAGAAAGAAAGATAAAAAAATTAAAAAAAAATTATTACTTACATCATCTGCATTGAGATGTTGAAATTGTTCATCTTTAAGCATTTGATCATCATCTCTCAAACCTAAAGGATCATTCGCAATAACCCCGAACTCAAGATCCATTGCAGATATGTAATAAGCTCTCTTTTTCTCTTCATGGGTAGGTTCCAATCTTCCCTTCCCAATGTCAATTACCTGCGAATTAAAAATACATATATATTCATTAGATATAGAAACCATTGAAGTAGTATTAAGAAATACTCACATGATTCAAGAATTCATTCGACTCATTGCTTGAATAATCTTTGATGTTCCATTTCAAACACCATGGGTACTTGGGAATCTTTTTTATTGGAGGTGACATGAAGAAAATCCTTCATATTTAGGCATATTTCTAATAGCCACCACTGCAAATCCAAATGAATCAAGTTAGATTATTTACAATTCAAATGACATAACACAAAGAACAACGTAATTCAATTAAATAATTACTACAATCGTCCATGGACATCCATAGAAGTTGAAGGTCTTCACTATATGTGACTTGCCTTCAAGGACATTCCGAATGTCATTTATGGTGTAAGAATAGGAATAGGTTCACCATGGAAACTGGTAGAATCATTCTATGTCCTCTACCATATGCCACAATAACTTTCTCATAGGTCTTTGACCTTCTGGACCCATCAAGAACTTCTCCACAAAAATGGCATAGCAAATCTTCAATGCATCTCGTGCATTCATATCATGTGGTGTTTGAGTTTTAAACCACTTCATGATAGGTCTAATTACATCATTACCTTGAGATTGTATATATCGGCTATACACAGAGTTCAGGTCTTTAGGAGGTCGATTAATTTTTATAATAACTTCTTTGAGATCTTTCCAAACCTCAAATCGGTTATCAATGCAAAATCTTCTCTACCAAATCGGTTTGCTGAGTTTCCAATCCCAAACCACACCTCATCATCCTTACATTTCTTTCTGTCTAGCATTTTGCCAACCAATCATAGAACAAAGTTTCCCGGAAAAGCGTCATTCCTTTGGTTTATGTCAAGAAAGTGACCAAAGAGACCTTTCTTCCATTCCTCAACTAGATTGAATGCCTTCAATTAGTCCTCAATCAAGGTCATTACTGAAGACTGACCATATGTATTCAACTTCGCACCCACAAAATCCCTCGCGGATACTTGAAATACATTCCATATTTGAAATGTAGCATTTTAGGAGCATCCTAAAACATAATGAAAAAAAAACATAAGATATAATATTAGATTAACATGAAATAATAAAGTAAAAAACTATGTTTCAGGAGTTTTCCGGTCATACAGGCCGGGAAGATTTGGGGTTTTATCATGCTTCCCGGTAAACAACACTGCGAAGTTTCTTTTTACGCGAGTATCTTCCAGTATGTCAAACCAAGAAGGCACTGGAACCTACTGGTTTCCTTGAATCTTCCCGATTTATTTTACCGAGAAACGGGTATAAAACCCCAAATCATCTCGGTCTATAGGACCGGGAAGCACCTGGAACATACATAAAATAAAACAGCACAGTCGTAATTAAAACCCAAACCACATCTAACCTAAAATTCTAAACAAAATTTACTTAATCGAAAAACACTAATCTAAAACTAACCCTAACTCTAAAATCTTCATAGTTAGACTAAAGGAACATGAGAAATAAACCCTAACCTTCACAGTTTGGCTTTTGGTTCGCTGAACAACCTTCTCAGGCAGCTGTGATTTGCTAGATTTTGTTTTGGCAGTTTTGGCAAGGCTTCGTGATGGCTTCTTCGATTGTTCATGCTGCTTTGTTTTTGTAGGGCTGGAAGTTGTCTTCGATCCTGGTTTGTTGCTGTGATGTGTTCTCGCCATGGAAGACTTGCAACTGGGAACGAGAGCGAGAGTGTGAGTGATTACCAGGTGCGAACTTGAGAGGGAAATAGAGAGGTCTCTGTGTGTGTTAGCTAATGTTGTTCGTCAGAGTGAGAGTGAGATGAAAGTAAAATTCGAAAATGTCTGGTTAGAGTTTGCTTTTGACAGAGAAAACGAGAGAGGAGGTGGATAAGACGATGATGATGCTGGTGGGAAGATGGAACTCAGTTCCTTTGATTTCCAACGGTTAGTTATGAGGGTAAGTTAGGAATTTCAGTTTTATTTTTATATTAATTTTATTTTTCTTATTATTTATTTATTAAATTTAATAAATTTTAATTAAATGGAAAAAATTGTCAACTTGGTTTAATTGGTGTAAAAACTTTTTACAAATGTTTAGTTTTGTAAAATTTTTAATGATGGGACAAAACTAATCTTTTATATTTTAATAGGCCAAAAAAGAAAATTATCACTTTTTTTAATGTTAAGGATAATATGGTCAATTTAGTTTAAAAGTGTAAACATTTTTATTAAAAGTTTAGTTTTGTAAAAGTTTTAATATTGGCCTAATATTAAATTTTTTTTCTTTTAGTTTTGACTAATTACATAAATTATCACAATTTTTAATGATAAAATGTTGTATGTTTCCAAACTTGAATAAATAATACAGTTCATTTGGAATTTTTAAATAAAAAGTCATAATTTTAGGCTAACATTAATTTTTTTATAAAAATAAACAATCAGTAAAAGTTTTTGCATACAGTAAACCAAATTGACAATGGTACCCTTTTATAATAAAAACTAAATTAAAATTATATAAAATCCTTCTAAATATTGTGTAATGTTATGAAGGTCCTTTTTTTTAAAAAAAATTTAATTCAATTATTAAAATTACAAAATGACCCTAACAAATTTTAAAAAGGTCTCCACCAATTTTATGATAGGTCCCCACCAAAATAATAATAATAATAATAATAATAATAATAATAATAATAATAATAATAAACCCAATTTGCATGAACTCTAACCCCATCCCATGCAACTCAAATCTTCGATGTAATTTCATTACATTTTTCCGTTTGTAAGCGATAATCATATCAATTCTTATCTTTCAACCAATCAACCTAGTGTTCTCATTATACTGCGACTAAAATGTATTTTTCTTAATGTAATTGGGATTTAGGGCATGATTATTATAATTTTGTTATGTAGATATATTAGTTATATAGAATATATATTTTTGTTTAATTTAGGATATTTGATAATATCCTGTGCATAGTTGAGTTGTTATTTCGAATCAATTTTGATGCTAGTGTTGGAAAATTTCATTGTCGAATCACAGTTTTTTTACAGTCATTTTCTGGTCCCGACACCCGGAAAATAGAACAAATATCAACACGTTTCCAAGTATAGAGTACCGGGAACGTACAGACAGGTTTCCCTGTATTAACACCGAGAACCATTAACCTATTTCTCAGTGTTAAAAACAGGGAAGCTACTGGGAAGTAGTTTCCCGATCTTTAACACCGGAAAATAGCTTTAATTTTATTTTTTTCCCAGTGTACGATGACCGGGAAACCACTGCAGACTACTGGAGAATTTTTTTTATTATTTTTTGCTTTCAGTTTAATTTTATCTAAAATATTTTATTTACTAAATTTCAGTAGGGATGAGAGTACCGTGGTGAAATTTAAAGCTGATTGGATTAATGGCGAGTACAAGGGTGGTCAATGGTAGTTATGCTTCTTGATACTAGTATTTCGTTTTCCCAATTAGTGGACAAACTACATTCAAAGTTGAAGATAGAATTGAGTTCGGAATTAACCATTCATTCATTTTTCATAACTTCATCATGACACAGAAATAAGAAAATAATGCAACTGTTTCCTTGTGTATTGATATTTAAATTTTTTTTTCAAATTTTGACAATTCAAATTTATTTGAACACCACCCAAATAACTTATCTTGCTCAAATTATTACGTCAACTAAATATCTCACTTGATTTTTCTAGTAATTTTCAATTGATTATGTGTTCCTATATGCATTTATTTAACGATCGAGTGGATTCATATTTTCTAAGCCTTGTAATAGTATTAAAACGACATTCTCACAATTAAGTTAACATTATATGTACATATTTTCGTTGCATAATAAATGTCAAAAACAAAATGTTACCAATGACTATGTATAAGTATCACCACTAGGAGTTAACATTATGTACATATTTTCGTTGCATAATAAATGTCAAAAACAAAATGTTACCAATGACTATGTATAAGTATCACCACTAGGAAATGTATCTCCTATGTTAGCACGAAGAAGCAAATATTTTTTTCAACGTACATAAACAAATCCATTATGTATGTAGGTCGATAATTATTTATTATGTCAAATAGATATCCCACTAATTTTTTCTAATAATTCTCAATTGGTTATGTGTTCCAATATACATTTATTTATGAATCGAGTGGATTCATATTGGTCTAACCCTTCTAACAATATCAAAACAACATGCTTACAACTAAGTTAACATTATACGCACATATTTCTGCTCATAATGAATGTGAAAAACAAAATGTTACAAATGACTATATACTAGTATCACCACTAGGAAATATATCTCATATGTTAGCACGAATAAGCAAATATTTTTTTCAATATATATAAGTAACTCTATTATGTATATAGGTTGCTATTTAAAATTACGGATGAAATATTGACATTTAGACTGCTTTTATAATACATCTATACAGTTTTCTGGTATTCATAACCAGGAAACAGTGGTTTATTATGCCTATTTCACGGTTCAAATGACCAGGAAATAGAGGCACATTTTCAGGTCATCATGACTAGGAAATTGGCGCATAATTCAACTATTTCCCTATATTAAAGACTAGGAAACAATTTCATTATTTACCTATATCCCGCTCTTTATGACCAAGTAACAGTCGTATCATTTTCTGGTCATAAAGACCGGGAAATATGCAAATAACTCAACTATTTCCCGGGTTTAAAGACAGGGAAACTGTTTCATTATTTGACTATTCCTACTATTTATGACCGGAAAATAGGCAAATAATTCAACAGTTTCCCTGTTCTGATTTTCTCATCATGACCACTAATATTTTGAATACTTTCAAACATATAATTCAATCAACTTGACTTATTTAAATATAATTCCAAACATTTTTATCAACTACATCTAAAACTACAACTTTAACAAGGAACTAAGGCGCTACATTGTCTATATCATAAAAAATATCACTATCATCACTCTCATATGAATAATCAAAGACGGCATATGCTAATTCTCTTCTCATTCTGATGGCCTCTTCATTTCCGGTTCCAAATGTCCAGGATGATTGAGATGTCAATATATCTAGAATGTAGTGGTACACGTATGCTCCACATGATGCCCTACAACAATTAAATTCATTAAATAAATAGAATCTACAAATATATATATATATATTAAGTAAATATACAAACAAAAATTTACTTTTCATCTTGGCCACTCTTTTGAGTAAATCTTCTTCCTCACTCAAATTTTCTTCTGTAAGAATACTAAACAAAAATTAGTGATGTAAACAGACTGCATGGTAAGTACAGTTTCCCGGTCCACCAAATCAAGAAATAATTCAACTTTAAAACAATCATTTTCCGGTCATTAAGACCGAGAATGTAACACCCGTACCCCCACCCTGACGAAAGAGGCGCGAAGAGTGGATGTCACATGCAAAACGGACAGATAATGGATACACACATAAATACTGGGCAGAAACACAATTAAAAATCAATGCTGAAATATCTTATTATTCGAAATTGGTCCGAAAACATATAGTTCAAATACATATCCAATAAAGAATAATCAAACCTAAAATACTGTAAAGTATCCATTCTAAAATTAAAAGCAAAATGTAGTGCAACGATTACAAAATACTAAATTAAGTTCAAACAAAACATAATAATAATGAAAACAAAGTCTTGAAAAGATGCTCGATGATGCTTGATGCTGACATGCGAGTGATATCCTACTATTCCACCTGACTGTCTGAACTCCGCAATTTCCATCCCTAACGGGTTCAAAAATATAAACCACGAAGGGTCAGACTATCAATGTTTGGTTAGTAAGCCAATGCCCAACAAACACACACAATATGCGTCGTATTTAACAGAATAACATGTCACACACATATGCAAATTAGTTTACAAACATGGGGTAACAAACAGGGCAAATAAGTTGATTAAGGACCCGAATTATCCTTGTTTTAATCCCCTTAAAGTGATCTGAGATAAGTGATTACAGATTATTGTAATTACCATCTGAAAGTAGGATTAATAATTAATGTTTTATTTCATATCGAAGTTTGTCACCGAATTGTAAGTTCGATATAGAAATCGGCATGTATATTGGTCAGGGGTGTTAGTGGCTTTACCAAATTGTAATTCGGTAAGGAGTCCGGCAACTAATTCGGTCAGAACCATTTATTCAAGTCTAAAAAGGTTTTAAGTGACAATTCGGTATCTTATTCGGTAAGCGGTTCGGTCAGACAGTTTTGTAATCTCAGAGACACTGAATTATGATTCGGTACTCAACTCGGTAAGAAGTTCGGTCAAGGAGATTTAACTATCTCTTAAGACTACACTGAATCGTAGTTCAGTAATTAATTTGGTAGGAAGTTCGGCCGGGGAGAAATTCTATTTATCACAGGGCTGACCAAATTGTTATTTCAGTAACTAGCTCGATAAGGAGCTCAGTCAGGGACCATTCTACCTCCTAAGTTTGAGTTAAAGTGACAGTCCGGTTACCAGTTCGGTTTCTAATTCGATCAGGGTCACTGGACACATTTTCTGCCTAGTTCAAATTATGTTTTCCGTTATTCAAAGCTCTACCCATCTAATTGAGTCCATTCCTAATGCCTACGACCAGTAAGAAGTCAAAATCAAACTACTCAAATTTTAGAACCCAAAATAACAAGCGACGGATAAAAATCAAAACAATCCATATCAGACATTCATAATCAGAAACATAAATGATTTCACAATAACGGATTTTAGATTATCATATTATTAAGTGGTATTTAACTTACCAGGCATGTCCTTAGTTTAATAACAAAAATCAGGAATAAAAATAGACAAAAATAGGGTCAAGCCCTCAGAGATGGATCAAATATCCCAAAAGTGATGTCGTTACATCCAGACAGTGAGCAAAGCTCCAGAATGATGCCATTGCATTCGGAAAATAGGTTGGCAATCAAGGCCAAATACGCTTTCGTGCATCGATGTATACATCTAATTTTCCCTACAGCATGCTGGTCTTATTATATTAATCTAGGACAGGACTTTTAGCAGATTACTGAGTTATATTCTCAGTTTAGCAGACAGACAGTGAATATTAAATCACATATCCACATTAAAGCAACAGAGATAACATAATTTTACATAATCAACAGATGATGTACAGATACAAAGGCAGCAGATGTACTCCAATTAATTATACCCAAATGCAGCAGCAATACATGATAATCAATCTCATGATTTTCAAAATTCAACTTATTACAATTTAATCAATTTACACCACAGAAAAAAAAAAGTCAGAAGCAGACAATTGTGAGGGCATAAACATGACTACTAACCTTACTCGCTAAATCCAAATTCATCAAAATCACTCCGGTTGACGCTCCCCGATTTGATCTAGATCAAATCAAGTACAAAGTACATAAGTCCTCAATTCTAGAAAGTTAGGGTTTGCAAAATAATCAAAAAATAGAATCCCAATTAAAAACCCAAAATACTCAAATCACATGTATTAAAATCAAGGGTTTCAAAACCCAAAATAAATGGAAAATAAACCCCAAATCGCTAAACCCTAATTTATCCCAAAATTCCCCAAATCAAATTAAGGTGATTTAAAACAAAAAGAGAGTATAATTCATTACCTAAAACAAGTAGAAATCGAGACAAGTACGAATTCCCAATTGAAATCTTAAAAAATGAGTACCTTGGAAACCGTGGCCGAGGTTTTGTTTTGAGAGAAAACTTAGAACACGTAGAACTCACTCTGGTTTTGTGAAGAATTGTTCTAAAAGCTTTATTTTCACTTATATATGGGTGGCAAATATTGCCTTAAACCCACAAGTATACAAGTGGTTTTAAAAATGGCCCAATTTAACAAATAATTACAAAATGAATCAAATTTCCAAATTGTTTTCAAAACTATTCCAAAAGTCAAATAAGTCAAACCAAATGGTCAAACCGAAATGTCAATATTATTTTTAGAATACCCATTTTACCCTTTGAACGAAAAATTATTAAAATTTAAATAAAACTTCAAATAACGAAAATAATTCTCAAAAATACTAAAGTTAATAGCCTCATCTTATGGACATGATAGGGAAATGGTTCAATTTATAATACATTTCCTGGTCCTTGTAACCAGGAAACTACTAGACAATTCTATTTCCTGGTGGTCAAGACTAGGAAATAGTCGAAAATTTGGACACATTTCCCGGTTTGTTCTACCAGGAAACAACGTGTATTATTTCAAACAAATCAATTCTGTACCAAATCTTCAATACCATCTTGTGTATTATTTCGAACAAATCAGACCAGAAGCTTGTTATTGAAAAGTTTCCTATTTCATCATCTGGATTATATTATACAACCATCAGGCATATTGAAATCCATGCTATTGAGAACTAGAAGTTCTTTGATCCTAAAACATTCAAACTTTGGCATGATCGATTTGGGCATCCGGAATCCACAATAATAGCAAACTCAAAAGGGCATCCACTGAAAAATTATAAAATCCTACTAAATGGTAGGGACCTATGTATCACATGTTCCCAAGGGAAATTGATAACGAAACCATCGTTTACGAAAGTAGGTTTTGAATCTCCATCATTTTTACAGAGAATTCAAGGAGATATATGTGGACCCACTCATCCACCTAGTGGACCCTTTCGCTACTTCATGGTTTTAATAGACACATCTGCAAGATGGTCCCATGTATGCTTGTTATCCACTAGAAATGTTACTTTTGCTAAGCTGCTAGCACAGATTACTTGATTACGAGCTCATTTTCAAGATTACCTTATTAAGAGTATAAGACTTGATAATGCTGGTGAATTTACATCAAAAGCATTTGACGAATATTTTCAAGTATCTGGGATTGATATTGAAAACCCAATGCCGCATGTTCATACCCAAAATGGATTAGCTAAATCATTAATTAAATGCCTTCTGATAATTGCGCAAACTATATTAATGCGCTCGAAATTACCAGTAATTATTTGGGACATGCTATATTGCACGATGCTGCACTGATTCGTATTCGCCCAACGGCTTATAACCAATATTCCCAATTACAGTTAGTATTTGGACATCCTCCTAACGTCTCGCATTTGAGAACATTTGGGTGTGCAGTATATATACCCATTACTCCAACTAAGAGAACAAAAATGGGACCCCAAAGACGTTTAGAAATATATGTGGGCTTTGATTTTTCATCAATTATTAGATATTTGGATCCATTGACAGGAGATTTATATACAGTTAGATTCGCTGACTGTCAATTTGATGAAAGTGATTTTCCATTACTTGGAAAAGAAAATATTTCCCACATTATTGCATATGGATCCACATACTCCACAATGTGAACTATAAATTCAAAGGATCCTACATCTACAAATGATAGCTAATCGAATGCTAGATGCATTTAATGATACTTCAAAGATAACCAAGTCTTGTATAGAAACTACTAATGTACCAGCATGGGTAAATGTTCCAGAAGGAAAATCTCAAAAGACAATGGCAAATGAAACTCCTATCTCACGCCAGAAGCGTGGAAGACCAGATGGTTCAAAAGATACAGCTCCAAGTAAAAGAAAGAAAAATGATCTAGATCCTAAAACTACATCCAATGAAATCCCAGAAGTTGTTGAGATCTCTGAAAATAATCTCCCGAAAAGAGGAAATGATAAAGTAATATCAGAATCGAAAAATGAAGAAATTTCTATAAATTTCAATTGGGTATTATGGAATAGAAATGAAATAAAAATTGATTATCTATTTTCCTACACAGTGGCAGTAGATATTTTATATGATGATCATGAGCCACGTAGTATGGAAGAATGCAGGAATAGACATGATTGGAAAAAATAGGAAGAAGCAATCCAGGCAGAGTTGAACTCTCTAAATAAATGAAAAAGTTTTGGACCCATAATGAAAACACCAGCAGATGTTCAACTAGTTGGTTCAAATGGGTTTTCGTTCGGAAAAAAATGAAAGAAATTAAATTATGAGATACAAAGCACGTTTGGTTGCTCAAGGTTTCTCCCAAAGACCTGGAATTGATTATGATAAGACATATTCCCCAGTAATGGATACTATTACGTTTCGATTTCTAATCAGTCTTACTATTTCTGAAAAATTGGAAATGTGTCTTATGGATACAATCACTACATATCCGTATGGATCACTTGATTCTGACATTTACATGAAACTCCCAGAAGGATTGAAATTACCAGAATCATATTGATTAGGATCTTGAAACTTATATTCCATAAAGTTACAAATATCCTTGTATGGATTAAAACAATCTGGGAGAATGTGGTATAAACGTCTTAGTGAATACTTAATAAAAAAAATGATACCGGAATAATACTATATGTCCATGTCTCTTCATCAAGAAATCAAGTTCTAGTTTTTCCATTATAGAACTTTATGTGGTATGAATATAATTGGGACTCCTGAAGAGGTCAAACAAACTGCTGAATATTTGAAAAGGGAGTTTGAGATGAAAGATTTGGGAAAATAAAATTTGTCTTGGTGTGGAAATTGAAAATAAATCAAATGGCATACATTGAAAAGCTTCTAAAAATATTCAATATGGATAATGCCCTTTCATTAAGTACTCCTATGGTTGTAAGAACACTTTATCCCAAAAAGGATCCATTCCGACCGAAAGATGATGACGAAAAAATACTTGGTCCTGAAGTACCATATCTGAATGCAATAGGTGCACTATTATATTTGGCTCAATGTACGAGATCAGATATCTCATTTGCTGTAAAATAATTAGCAAGATATAGTTCTGCATCAACTCGTCGTCATTGGAAAGGAATCAAACATATTTTGCGTTACCTAAAAGGTACGAAAGATTTTGAATTATTTTATACAAATTCTGATAAACTTCTGGGTTTGATTGGTTATGCCGATACTGGATATCTTTCGGATCCGCATAAAGGACGTTCTCAAACTGGCTATATTTTCACATATAATGGTATTGCAATATCCTAGAGATCTACTAAACAAACTCTAGTAGCCACATCCTCGAATCATGTTGAAATTTTGACATTACACGAAACCAGTCGAGAGTGTATTTGGTTGAGACCAATGATCCAACATATCCTGAATTCATGTGGTATCTCTCAAACTACGAATGGGCTAACTATAATTTTTTAAGATAATGCGGCATGCATCGTCCAAGTTCAGGGAGGTTATATCAAAGGAGATCGAACCAGACATATTTCTCCAAAATTCTTCTACACCCACGAGCTTCAGAATACTAGTCAAATCAATGTGAAGCAAATCTGATCTTTCAGTAATCTAGCCGATTTATTAACGACATCATTACTGACACCAACATTCAAGAAACTTGTTTACGAGATCGGGATGCGGAAACTCTCTAGGTTAGAAAATTAGATGTATGGGTGTCACAATTAGGGAGAGAATTTTTATAATTCTGGATTCACCAAGTGTACTCTTTTTCCTTCGTCCAGTTTTTATCCCACTGGGGTTTTTCTGGCAAAGTTTTAACAAGGCAATCAAATGGTGAAAATCCAATGGGGAGTGTTGTGAACATTATTGAAAGTAGATTTCCACTTTGATGGTATTCTCTCATGCAAGCTGCCACTTGTCTTTCTACAATCTTCTATTGATGTTAAACACACCACTTGTCAAAATTGTATAATTTAGAGATGAATCATACTTTTATGTACTGCCAATATAAGGCATTCACTGTGACTTAATAATACATGTCTCTTTCTTTTGTTAAGAAATATCTTATTCTTATTATACTACTATATTGCATTAATATTATCAGAGAGACATTTCAAGACATTTCAGAATCAACGGAATCATCAAGATCAGATTATCATTCTCATCCTTTTTCAATTAATTTAATTTATAATTTATTTATTCTATTCTATTCTACTCCTATTCTTTTTATTTTTACAACAAATAAACTAATATATGAAAAATAAATTGCTTCTTAGAAGTCTTGATGATTATATTTCTCATTTGCATTTGTTGTCATTATTAAGGGAAGAAAAATTCCTTATGAAATATTATACCCGATCCAACGGTTAACGAGAGAGATATGCCTTGTTCAATTCGATGGCGCAAGACAGATTTGCGAAATCAATGAACCCAATTATTGATGGTGTATCTATTCACTCTCATATTTAATCCACAATCTGAACAATCAAAAGTTATAATTATATGTGCAAAAGATTCGACTCAAATTTGATCATAATCCAACTGCTGGATACGGAGAAAACCTCAGTTCTTTTTAATTGTCCAAAAAATTCTATTGATCAAAACTTTCATTAAATTGACCTCACTGATCTACGTAATGGATTCTCATTCAAAGGTGTCTATTTCAAACAAACCTCCACCAAAGCTCTAATACCAATTTATTAGGGATTTTTTTTATCAATCTTCCTTATGAGTTTCAAGTTTGATTAAAACAAAACAAATAAACCTAAACGAACACCAAATTTAACGTGGTTTGGCAAATAACCTAACCCACGAAAAGATAAAAAATTTATTATAGAGAAAAACGATTATAAAAAATTTATAATTCTCTTTATACAAAATCGCTCTCTTTCTCAATCATACTCAAAACAGAAATATACCAGATCAGATAATGAAAATCTCTTTTACACAAACCACTCAAATCATGGTGACACAACCCAAAACGAAATCTCTTTAATGGCAAGACTCTAATCCCCAAAACGAAATCTTTTTAATAGTAAGACCAAAATTCTAATGATCACTACCTCATTAGGTATAACTCCAAGTAGGGGAGAGGAGTTTTCGGTTTTTACCGAAACCGAACCGATAACCGAAAAAAATTTCGGTTCGGTTAACCGAAAATATGTATCTTTTCAGTTTTCGGTTAGTTTGGTTCGGTTAACCAAAAATTGCGGTTCGGTTTTCGGTTTCGGTATTGGAAAATTTCGGTTAACCGAAAACCGAATTTTTAACCGAAAATTCTAGTTTTAATAATTTTATCTTAATATTTATTGAAAAAAATTAATTATTTTAAAGAAATAAGTAGATATATTGTCACTATATTTGGTTTTCAATTATTTTATTGAAAAATTTGGTGTTTTATCTTAAAATTTATTTTAAAAATTTAATTATTTTGAAAAAAATATAATTTTTCGGTTAATTATTCAGTTTTCGGTTAATAATTCGGTTAACCGCAAAAATTCGGTTTCGGTTTTCGATTAACCGTTTTAATTTCGGTTCGGTATTCGGTTACCAAAATTTGAAGTTCGGTTAACCAAAATCCGAATTTTCGGTTCGGTTTCGGTTAACCGAATTCTCACCCCTAACTCCAAGCCAAAGATTATCACCCCAAAAGATGGGATCCCAACACGATGAACACTAATCCAAAGGGTGAGAAAATTTCTTCTTAATGAAACAACTTTATTTATAGTGATCATCAAACATAATTTTCTAATTTGTTTCCTTTTCAACTAACGAATACAGTGAACCAAATTAAGAAAACCTAATTTTTCAAAACTAAGAAACTTTTTCAAAAATAAAAAATCAAACAATTAGAAATAGATCCAAACTCAAGATAGAAAACTCTTCTTAAAAAAAATCCTTATAAGACAAAACAATCCTAATAAAAAAAAATATTTAAAATATAATAAAATATATAATTTTTACTTTGATTTTATTTTAATGGAAGGAAGTAATAATATTTTCTTAATATCCCTAATATTTTATAAATTAATAATTATAAAGGATGAACTATAAAAAGAATTAAAATAAATTATTTTTAAATAGTAATTTTAATATATATATATATATATTATTTAGCAGCAACTTTTTATTTGAAAAATAAATTATCATATTTCAATATTATTACTCTTTATTTGATTTACATGACAATAGGTTTATTTACATATTTTTAATAAAAAAATATTATATACTTTACTATTTTTTTCTTTTTAATTACAGACTGTCTTATGATTATTTAATAGTTACTAATAAATTACGGATTTTTTAAATATTTAATAAAAAATTTATAATTTAAATAAACATTAATTTTATTGTGAATATCTATTATCTAAACTATTTCTACCACACTAACTCTTTATAAATTAAAATAAATAGAACTATATTAAGTGCAAATTAAAACTCGTTACTATATGAGTAGTAAATCAAATTTGACCTTTAATTAATAATCTGTTAACTTAAAAATAAATGAATAAAATTTAAAGAATGAAACGTTAATTAATAATTAAAATTCATTACCTACACATAACAAATCACCCTTAATCTTCAAAATATCTTTGCTCCAAATGCAAATAAATGAGGTAATTAAATATGTTATAGCTCTTGAATAGATGACCATGAAAACTGTTAACCTGTCTTTACCCAGAATAACCGTTGAATTTTCCTTTTCGAAAAAACAAAGTCGTTGAATTTGTATATTAAAAAATAGAAAAGAGAAAAACGTTGATTGATTTTCAAAAGTTGATTGAATTTGAAATCTACTGCGCTCCAAATGTTCAAAATCAATCAGAGTTCTCGTGATACATCCAACGGTTACAAATCTCCATGTGAATGTCTTTATTCTGATTTCACCGTTTCATAAAAAAGACAAGTAGATTTTTACTTGATAAAAGTTTCATCTTCAAGTTCATCACTAGTATAAATATGAGACCAGCTACTTTGTTTGTAGATCACCTCACCATCTTTGAAAATTCTTATTTTCTTTTTTCATCATTATACCTTCCTGTCTACGTGACGAAACGAAATAAAAAATCACCATGTCTGCAGCTTTACAACTGCCATTGCTTTTTCCATAGAATTTTTTCCCCCCTCTTTTTCTAGGTTTTGATTTTTATTTGAGTAATCAATCGATCCCCATTTCATCGGATCTCAATACCCACATCACAAAAAATGCAGATTCTGAGGTGGGTTTTTAATGTAGTGTTGTTTTGTGTAGTGTTTGATTCTTTTTTTTCAGTGTCATTATCTACTACTCCACCACAACCAACTTGTTATGAACCAGACAGAAGAGCACTTCTGGAGTTCAAATCCAGAATCTTGAAGGATACTACAGAGATTCTGGCTTCATGGGTTGGAAGAGAATGCTGTGGAGGAGAATGGGAAGGTGTTACTTGCGATGAAGCTACCGGGAGGGTCTCAAGTTTGGTCCTTCAGAGACCAGACAGAGTGACTGATATGTACATGAAGGGTACTTTATCAGATTCTCTTGGGAGACTAAAGTTTCTGGGTGTGATGGTGATAAGTGGGATGAAGCACATCTCTGGTCCAATTCCTCAAAGCTTCTCAAATCTTACCTTCCTCTCGCAATTGGTCTTGGAAGACAACGCTCTACAAGGCAGCATCCCTCCGTTTATTGGTCACTATTTTGGACTCAAAACTCTCTCATTGAGTGGGAACCGTCTGAGAGGTCCAATTCCTTCAACATTAGGAGGTTTGAAATATGTTACTTCCTTAACTTTAGCAAGAAATTTCCTTACAGGTTCAATCCCTCCCACTTTCAAAAACTTGCGAGCTTTACAGTCTCTTGATCTTAGCTTTAACTCCTTATCTGGGTCAATCCCAGATTGCTTAAGAAGCTTCCAAAATCTTACATATCTTGATCTATCAAGTAACCAATTGTCAGGAAAACTACCCATTTCTTTGTTCAGTTTGGTTAACCTCCAGGACTTATATTTGAATCATAACCAACTGACAGGAACAATCCCTGATCAGATTGGGAGCCTGAAATCCCTCACCAGTCTCCAATTAAGCAAAAATAAATTTACAGGTCATTTACCTATGTCCATTTCCAGATTGCAGAACCTTTGGAGTCTTAATTTGTCCAGAAATGGCTTCTCAGATCCTTTGCCCAATTTTCTTAGCAGGGACATCCCTTCTCTGCTGTCCATAGACCTGTCTTACAACAACCTCAGTTTAGGTACAGTTCCCAATTGGATCAAAAACAGACAACTCTCTGCTGTCAGTCTTGCTGGTTGTAAACTAAGAGGAAACCTCCCAAAATTTTTGAAACCAGATTCTTTAAGCTCCATCGACTTGTCTGCTAACCATCTCACAGGCCGCATTTCAGGCTTCTTCACAAACATGTCTAGCTTACAGAAGATTAAGCTCTCCAACAATCAATTTCAGTTTGATATTTCAGAGCTAAATCTGCCAGAAGGAATTTCTTCTGTCGATCTCCATTCCAACCAGCTCATTGGGCATCTCTCAAGCATCATAAACAACAGAACAAGCAGCTTCCTGGAGATATTAGACATATCAGGCAATAGAATTTCTGGAGTAATTCCAGAGTTCACTGAAGGCTTGAATATTAAAGTGTTGAACATAGGAAGCAACAAAATTTCAGGCCACATACCCAGTTCAATGTCAAACCTCATTGAACTAGAGAAGCTTGATATTCAAAGGAACCTGTTTTCAGGCACCATCCCTACTAGCTTAGGGCTATTGTTGAAGCTTCAATGGCTCGACATATCAGTCAATGCACTCGGGGGCAAGATCCCAAATACCTTGTTGGGGATTAGAGGTCTGAAACATGCAAACTTCAGAGCAAACAGATTGTGTGGAGAGATACCGCAAGGAAGACCTTACAATATTTTCCCTGCCGGAGCTTATGCGCACAACCTCTGCTTATGTGGCAAGCCCTTACCTCCCTGTAAGGGAAAGAAACGGCCTCCAATCGGTCACAACAATGTTGACTTAGCTACCTAATACATGCATTATTATATATACTCGCATAAGTCAATTTCATGTGACGAATGGTCATAGGAGAAGAGTTTCACAGCTGTAGTTTGTCTACTTATAGTTTCCTGTTTAATTTCAACAACAGCAATTATTATTGAAGAAACCATTTTTATTCAAAAGCACTCATTAACAAAGAGCATACAAATATGATATAATAACCTCCTAGAAGTGAAATAGAGGCAAAGGGGGACCTATCCATCTATTAGTAATCATCAACTTGTCTATCTTTGCTACAAGCAACCTTCAAAATTTTGAAATTCAATGAAAAAAAAAAAGCACAAATGAATACTACTTCTAAAGAAGCAAAAGCATGCGTCATACACAATATTAGGTAGAAGTGAGAACATCTAGCCAATCCAGTTCACTAGATTCAAAATTTACAAAACAGAACTTAGCATTCATCATCTTACAGCACAAATATTGCAATCTTAATAGTCATCTAAGTTTTCTTCTTCTTTTGCTCCCTCTTCTTGAACTTCCTTCTCATCATCATCCTTCTGATCAGCATCCTTGTCATCTGCAACCTTGTCATCAGCATCTTCAACATCCTGGACAACAGATCAAGATTATAATGTGAATAAACTCTACACAATAAACAGGAAAAGTATCACTAGCACAATCCATTGCAGAACTTACATCTCCATCAGCAGCATTACTTTCCAATGACCTCTCATACTCTGCCTTGAGCTCAGCAGCCTTGTCAACATAAGGTGTCTTTTCCTAAAAGTATTACAAAAACCAAATCAGATTTAAAACCATCCAGGCAATGGAAAAATTAATTTACTACACTGAAATAAGAATGTAAATTCTCTCACTTCATCTGTCATATTCTTCCACTTTGCACCACCTTGTTTAGTAACTTCTGTGACACCCTTAGCATCAGGATTTGTTGCCTTAAACTCCTTTCTGAAATCATCCCTGAAAAATGAACATCACTGCCCCATCAGCACAAATCATCCACAAGGGTAAGAGTAACACGCAATAGAAACATTACATGAAGAGAAAGAAGGCAGTGGGAGGTCGCTTGGGCTTGTTGGAATCACCTCCCTTCTTCTTAAGTCTCTTTGCCTTCGGTTCACTCGAAGTTGGCTTCTTCCTATTTAATTAAAAAATAAATAAATTCAACCTCCTCAAATAGTTAGAGGACAGATATCAACACACAATGCAGGGTCTTGGGGTAACATAATACCTTTCGGCAGATTTCTTCTTAGCTTCAGCCTGTGTTTCCACAACTTGTGCTTCTGCAACAACGATTCAAAGGCATTAGAAGCCGTAGTAATAAAACCATGTTCAAGAGAAGGAATTAATTAGTGTAACATACCCAAATTCATCTTGATTTTAGCATCAAGGCAGCAGTCATGAAAGCTTATGAGCGCCACAGGGACATCTTTTTTACATTCATCACTGTTTCAAGATCAATAATCAAATCAACAGAAGTCAAATTGAAAAGTGAAAAAGGGGGAGGTGAGAAGAAAGTAGTACCATCGAGTGAAGGCACTGCCGTCTCTGGCGCGAACAAGAGTCGGAGTTGAAGTGGAAGTAGAAGAGACGGCTTCGACTCTCTTCCTGGCCTTGGGAGCATTAGATTTGGAGGAACCACCAGCCATTTCGATAATGTAATTAGGTTTTCAAGAAAGATTGAAATGTGAGAAGATAAAATTGGAGGCGAGAGAGTTTATGAAGTGAAGAGAAGAGAAGGGTTTAAAGAGGGAACTGAAAATAGGTTTTCAAGTTTTGGCGCAAAATCTTCCCCGCTCTGTTGGTTTGTTTCATTTTTAAGTTTTGGAGAAGTGGCGGTTCCAGTTTCCGCCTCTCTTATTGGGCCGGACTCTGCCTTTTTCATTTGCAACAATTCCTTCCTTGTTACCAAATGTACCCGGATACATTTATTCCTAATTATTATTTTATCGTACCAGAGATTATTTCAGATATTTTCTCGACCTTCCACATCATTTTTATTCTATTTATTTTTTATTCAAATACGGTAAATACCGTATACTAATTTATTTAATACCATATTTTTTTATCTTTATTTTTAATTAATAAATATATTTTTAATTTAATATTTTAATTTAGGATGTTTTAATTCAATTTATATTTATTCTTCTTCTTAATTAATTAATATTTTAATTTTGGGAAGTTTTAATATAATTTATATTTAAATTTTATATAATTAGTAATTTAATATACTTCCTCCGTATTATTTTAGTTGCAATATTTCTCTTCGACACGTTATCCAATACTTAATTTTAACGCTAAATATTTTTAATTATACACAATTAAAAATTATAATAATTATATATTTAAAAAAATTAAGACGAATAAAATAAAATCTCACTTGACTATATTTTTCCTTATACATAAGAAACTATATATGAAATAAGATTGATTGATGAATAATATTTACTATGCTAATGCTGGAAGTAAATTGATACGAGTTTGATTGATATATAAATTAAAAAGTTAATTATTTAATTTAAAACTAATTTATATGGATCCTCAGACTTAGTTTTGGAGTTTTAATTGGAGCTGTTGTTATTGGAGTAGTTTAACAGGAAAGCTCGTTTCAAAATAAAATTTTTAAGTTGTTTATATGTAAATATGTATTTAATTGAGTAGAACACTGAGAGAGACGAATATAATACCACTTTTTAGGATTTTTATCCTCTTATTTTGTTTTCACTTTTAAAATAATGATAATCTTTTTATATTAATATTTTTAAATTAAATATTTTTATTTTATTTCAAAAACTTATTAAGACCATCCTCTGGAGTCTCTTACGTGGGCCCAACCATGACACATAAGCAAAGAGACTTTACCTAAAATAAATCATTATTTTCACTCCAATGCAAGTCTCTTCTTTTTAGTTTTCCAATAAAATTTTCATTATATTATATATATATATAATTATGCGATGTTTATATAATTATTTATATTATTAATTTTAAAAAATATTAATTATTAAAATTAATTAATTTAAATAATAAATTATTTAAAAAATTCAAATTTAATATTAAATTCAGAAAATATTAATTTAATATTAAATGAATATAATGTATTTATTTGTAGGTGATGTATATTTAATAATTTGTATAATTGATTTTTAAATATTTATTAATTTATTAGGATCCAAAAGTGTGGTAGAAGAAGAATTGAAAAAACAAAGAAGAATGAGTGAAAAAAATTGAATTAGTGTTTATATAGATGATAAAATAAAACCAACGGTAAAAAACAACAACGGCTATAAATATAACGTCTCTTAAAATAAAATAATAAAATAATATATTAAAAATTTAAAAGAGTTGAAAGTCAAATATGTCATGCTCTTTCATTTATTACGTTAGTTTTACACGTGTCATCATTTTATTCGGTTTTGGTTTGCAAAAATGAGTCTCTCGATTGAGAGACTTGGTTTTAAAATTCAATTTACTTCAATGGAAAGAGACGATGAACCCAATTTTTGTGTCAGACGAGAGACGGGGTGAGAGACGCCGCTGCGGATGGTCTAAGGATACAATTGTCCATTATAAAGTGAGTATTTACATTTTAGCAATATCATTAATAAAAATAGTACGTTGATAGGATTTTTTTTAATTATTATAGTAAAATTTTATCCAGATAAATTTGTATTAAAAAGTAAAAATACAAAATATATATATATAAATTTTTATAATAGAAAAAATAATATATTAAGAAATAAAATTTATAAAAATATTATTTCCACTAAATAGTAGTAACATTCTAATTTTTTTAATGCTCCTATTTAATAAAGGAAAAAATATATATGGATTTTTAATTACTTTTTATTTCATTTAATTTTTTAACTTTTTCAATCTCTTATAAATTATTTTTAGGTATTTGTTCTTCATTAATTATAATTTAAATATTCTAATTTCTATAAAATAGTTTATTCTATAACTCTATATTTTTCTTATTTCTTTATCATATCATTTGTCCGCTCATTGATACAATAAAATATATATTTTATTATTTTAATTAATAAATATTTAAAAAATAAATAAGCTACTATTCTTTTATACTTTTATATTAAGTTAACATTTTAAATTAAATGGCTTACTAATTTAATATTTACACTTAAATATTTATTTATATCACGCTTAAAATATTTATAATATAAAGGTATATACATTACAAGAAAAGAGGGTTTTTATGACGGAATGTTTGTGACAACAAATTTCGTTACTACTTATGATAGATTTATAAAGAATTTTTGACGAAAATGTTGGAGTACATATTTAAGTCTGACAATATTGAATTTGTTATGGAAAATTCCGTCACGGATAGTTTCAGTGGTGAAGATAGAAAAAAAAAAATTTGTGTTCAATGGTATGTAATAAATAAATAAATAAAATTGGATAACTAAATTTAATTTTTAAAATTTATAAATATTTATTTATATAGTATAAACATATTTAATTTTTAATATTTATAAATATAAAATTATTTTAAAATTAATATATAATTTTTTTTTAAAAAAATGTTTGGGTGTTCAATTGAACACCTAATGCTACACATGGCTTCGCCTCTGGATAGTTTCATTACAAATTCATCACAAAAATTATGACGGATTTATTAGAGATACATTTAGACTAATATTAGTGACCGATTTATAATAAACAATCTGTCTATCACAAATATATCGTTACAAAACTATCATAAATTTAGTACATCCACGACACAAATCCATCACAAATATTACAAATTCTTAATGCCCTCGTAAATCCGTTATAAATGTTATGAACGCAAATATGTCTTATACGTATATTCATTTAAGTTGTGAAATTAATTTTAAATAACCTTTAATATTTTTAATTTGACCAAATATTTATTAATATTTATAATAAATATTTTTAATTTATTCATTAGAATATAATTTTAATTAGATATGACCAATGTATACATATAAAATTAATTTTAAACAATAAATTTATTAGATTAATTAAAATGATGAATTTTTTTTTACATAAATATATCTCCTTTTAAATTACTAAAAGTTGATATTTAAAATTTTGTTATTATCATTATTAATTTTAAAATTTCAAAAATACATAGTTTAATTTAATATTATATTAATAATTATTTATTAATTATATTTGCTCTCAAATTGATAACTCATTAATGGATCAAGAGTACAATTCGACCATAACCCGCCCACTCCAAATACAACGAAAACGAAAATGAAAGTTAGAGCACATGAAAAATTATAAATGAAGAAACCAAAATTTTAGTTTTCAACACTCAAGCCCTAATCTCCTCTCAAGCTCATGAAATCGCCCTCTCTCTCCATAGAGCTCGATCTATGGCAAGTGCATGACAGAGGAATGTATTGGGTATCAAGCAACAGAAATTGATCTTTCAGAGCATCGCATCTAGTTCTCATGTCCGATTTCTTACGGGCTCTACTCCTCTGTGGTTTGTACTATTCTTTTTAAATTTCTTTTCAATATCGCGGTTCTGTGTTGTATTCCGTTAGTTACTAGTGAAAACAGTATGGTTGCTGGTCATAACAACATTTACGGTGAAATCAAATGCTAGAATGATTGTCGATGAGCCGGTCAGGCCAAGCCTATTAGCTAATGGCCTTGGCAAAACTCCACCAATGGGGTACTTTACTTTGTGTTCTTGTTTTTGTAATATTTTGATAGATTTTGATCACCATTTGATGTTGTTTAGCAGGTGGGATGGTTTGTTTGGAATCACTTTTTATCTGTTTGTGGTTTATTTGAATATCTATGTGGTTTATTTGAATCTGATGTTGATAATGCTTGATTTTGGTTTTGCAGCTGATGTTTTGGTGTCTTCTGGTATATCTAAGCTTGGATATATTTATGTTAACTTGGGTATGTAATATGGTGTTAGATCAGTTCGATTTCTGTGTTAGATGTTGATATGGATGGACTTTGATTTTACAGATGATTGTTGGGCGGTGATGAACCGAACCAAAGAAGTATGTGATTACTCTTTGTTTTCTCTGTGTTTGTGCTAATGTTGGTGCTTAATGAATGATAATGTTGTTATTGTAGGGTTTTCTTCAAGCTAAGAAGACAACATTTCCATCTGGAATCGTGTTGTGGTATCCCACTTTAGTGGTGGGACCAATATCCCACTTATATGGGGTGGGACCAAATTGTGTGTTTCAAGTTAGTGTACTTGAGAAGTTAAAAGGTGTTAGAAGCAAGAGAGAGCTTAGAACATTATAGAGAGACACAAGTCATTTTCTGTGCGTGTCTGTGCGAGAGAACAAGAACAAGTGTGAGTGAGAGATTTTGAAAAAAACACAAGAGTGAGTTCAAGTGAAGAAGAAGAGGTGAGAAGGGGTGTTGTTCGAGTCTTCATCAATCTCATCATACTCTACAATCGGTCACTTGCGATTGTAGAAGGGTCTTCGGTTTCGTGTTCCGCCTTTTGGTTTGCTCTTTCACTCTCTTGTATCTTAGTTGTTTACCATCTTTGGGATGATGATGATGTTGTATTACTAGCTTTGCGAAGCTAAAGTTGTTGTGTTTATTGGTTGAGTTTGTACCTCTAGTAGATCTAGAGAAGGATTTGTGTACCCATTAATTCATATTAGTGGAGGAGTTTTACTGGACTAGGTCCCGTGGTTTTTCTCTTCACATCGAAGAGTTTTCCACGTTAAAAATCTCGCTGTCTCATTTTATATTTTTCGCTGCTCTATTGCTGCTCAGATTCTTATTGTGTTGGTTGATTATTGCTGCTGCTTGATTAGCTATCTTAGTACACAAAGCTGCGGAAACCCCAACAAAAGTGGTATCAGAGCTTTGGTTATTTATTTTGTGTATCTAAGATGGAAGAGAATGGCTTACATGGTATGTTTAATTTGAATGCTGGAAATTACTCGGTGTGGAAGACTCGCATGGAAGATATTCTCTATGTGAAGGATTTGTATGAGCCAATTATGAATGAGAATATACCAACTGGTGTAGTTGAACAAGAATGGAAGATTTTGAATCGGAAAGCAGTAGGAACTATTAGACAGTTTGTTGATTTGAGTGTGTTACAACATGTTGCTAATGACACAAATGCATATGTGTTATGGAAGAAACTGGAGTCTATGTATGAACGAAAGAATGCCTTGAATAAAGCCTCTGTGATGAGAAGACTTGTCAAGTTGCAGTATAGAGATGGTCAAAATGTTGTTGAGCATATGAATGATTTTCAAGGCTTGGTAAATCAATTGGCTGCAATGAAGTTAGATCTTGAAGATGAGCTGCAGGCCTTATTGTTACTCAGTTCATTGCCAGATAGCTGGGAGACTCTTGTTGTGTCATTAAGCAACTCAGCACCTGAAGGAAGGCTGAACATGGAGATGGTGAAGTCTAGCTTGTTGAATGAAGAAGCTAGAAGAAAAGATCATGGTTCCTCTAGTCAGTTAGAAGTGAATGTAGTTGAAAGACAAGGTAGAGGAAGAAGCAAAGACAAAAATTTCAACAATAGAGACAAGTCCAGGGGGAGATCAAAATCAAGAAGTGATATAATCTGTCACTATTGCAAGAAAAAGGGTCATATTCAGAGATATTGCAGAAAGCAGAAAGGGATAAATCTCTTGAAAGAAAAGAGAGAGATGATAAACCAGAGCAAAATTCAGCAGAGACAAACACTACTGCAATTGTAACCAGTAATGATGTGTTCTTGGTATGTGATGATGGTTGCCTGAACTTGGCATGTGATGACTGCAGTTGGGTGATAGATTCTGGTGCTTCATATCACCTTACTCCACATGTTGTGTATTTTACTTCCTACACTAGTGGTGATTATGGCTATGTGAAGATGAGAAATGATGGTTCAAGCAAAGTTGTAGGCATTGGCACAGTGTGTTTGGAGACTTCTATTGGTTGCAAGTTAGTACTTAGAAATGTCAGACATGTTCCTGACATTAGATTGAATTTATTGTCTGCTGGATCACTTGATGATGTTGGTTATACAAATTACTTTAGTGATGGAAAATGGAAGCTCACCAACGGAAATTTGATATTGGCCCGTGGCAAGAAGCAGAGATCCCTATATATGATGCAAGCGAAGTTATGCAAAGAAGAGGTGAATATTGCTCTAGCTGCATCATGTGAGCTATGGCACAAGAGACTTGGTCACATGTCTGAGAAAGGGATGCAAATTCTTGCTAGAAAGGACTTCCTTCCTGATGTTAGAGGTACGTCTCTAGAACCTTGTGTTGATTGTTTAGCTGGAAAACAACGTAGAGCTGCATTTCATTCCTATCCTCCATCTAGGAGAAGTAATTTAATTGATTTGGTTCATACTGATGTTTGCTCTATGTCCGAGAAGTCACTTGGTGGTGCTGCCTATTTTGTTACTTATATTGATGACCATTCCAGAAAAGTGTTTGCTTTCTTGTTGAAAACCAAAGATCAGGTCTTAGCTACTTTTAAGGAGTTTCATGCCAGAGTTGAGAGGGAAACAGGCAGAAACTCAAGTGTGTCCGTGCAGATAATGGCGGAGAGTATAGAGGGCCTTTTGAAGAGTATTGTAAAACTCATGGTATTAAGCTTGAGAAGACAGTACCAAAGACTCCACAGCTAAATGGTGTTGCAGAGAGGATGAATAGAACAATTGAAGAAAGGGTTCGTTGTATGCTCTCTCATGCAAAATTAAAGAAGTCATTTTGGGGTGAAGCTGTGATGACTGCAGTCCACTTAATTAATATGTCTCCATCAGTTCCTCTAAATGGTGACATTCCTTAGAGAGTCTGGACTGGAAGAGATGTGTCTTACAAGTATTTGAAGGTATTTGGGTGTAGAGCTTTCGTTCACATTCCTAAGGAAGAAAGAGCCAAGCTTGATAGTAAGACAAAACAATGCATTTTTCTTGGTTATTCAGAGAATGAGTTTGGGTATAGACTATGGGATCCAGTTGACAGAAAAGTTCTTCGAAGCAGAGATGTTGTATTTTTTGAAGATCAAACAATTGATGATTGTCAACCTGAGAGATCAAACTCATCTACAAGTACAGATACTAGCTCAAATCCAATCGTGTTCCCTCGTGCAGATCATGGTGAAAACAGGGAAAATGATCAAGAAGCTGTTGATGTGGATTTGAATGATGAAAATGATGATGGTAATGAGCCATCACATGGTGAAGAAGTTCCTGCAGAACCAGAGCCAGAGCCAGAACCTCATTTGAAAAGATCCACTAGAGTGAGACAACCTTCTACTAGATACTCAACAAATGAGTATGTGATGTTGATTGATGGAGGTGAGCCAGAGAGTTTTGAAGAGGCTATGTCTCATGAACATAAAAAGGAATGGTACAATGCTATGCAGGAGGAAATGAATTCTCTCTATGAGAATCATACATTTGAGCTCACTGAACTACCTAAAGGCAAAAGAACTTTGAAGAATAAATGGGTGTTCAGATTGAAGACAGAAGAGAATAGACCACAACCAAGGTACAAGGCAAGGCTGGTTGTGAAGGGTTTTAACCAGAAGAAGGGGATTGATTTTGATGAGATTTTTTCCCCAGTTGTGAAGATGTCCTCCATTCGAGTTGTTCTTGGTTTGGCTGCAAGTTTTAGACTTGGAAGTGGAACAACTTGATGTAAAAACGGCATTCCTACATGGTGATTTAGAGGAGGAGATATATATGGAACAACCTGAGGGTTTTCAAGTTAAAGGAAAAGAGAAGCTTGTTTGTCATTTGAAGAAGAGCTTATATGGGCTAAAACAAGCACCCCGGCAGTGGTACAAGAAATTGAGACATTTATGATTGATCATAAATTCCATAAAACACAAGCAGATCACTGTGTGTTTGTGAAGAATTATTCTGAGGGGGATTTTCTCATCCTTTATTATATGTGGATGATATGCTGATTATTGGTCATGATGTTAAGAAGATTGCAGGTTTGAAGAGTGCCTTGAGTAAATGTTTCGCAATGAAGGATCTTGGTCCAGCAAAGCAGATCCTTGGTATGCATATATCTCGTGATAGGAAAAATAAGAAGTTGTGGCTATCGCAGGAGAGATATATTGAGAAGGTGCTTAAGAGGTTCCATCATGACAAAGCCAAATCTGTTAGTTCTCCACTTCCAAGTCATATGAAGTTGAGTTCTGCACAATGTCCCACAAGTGAGAAGGAGAAAGAAGAGATGAAGAGAGTACCATATGCATCCGCTGTTGGGAGTTTAATGTATTCCATGGTGTGTACAAGGCCAGACATAGCTCATGCAGTTGGGGTTGTCAGCCGGTTTATGTCTAATCCTGGAAAAGAGCATTGGGCAGCTGTGAAATGGATTTTTAGATATTTAAGAGGTACTTCACGTGTCTGTCTTTGTTTTGGCACACAAAACAACCTGAGTTAGTTGGTTATACAGATTCAGATATGTCAGGGGATGTAGACTCCTCAAAGTCTACTTCAGGTTATCTGATTTACATTTGCAGGGGGAGCTGTGTCATGGCAGTCAAGGTTGCAGAAGTGTGTTGCCTTATCCACTACTGAGGCAGAGTATATTGCAGCAGTTGAAGCTGGTAAGGAGTTATCATGGATGATGAATTTTTTGTCAGAATTGGGTTTGAAACAGGAGAAATATATCCTTATTGTGATAGTCAAAGTGCCATCCACCTTGCCAAGAATGCTGCTTATCATTCTCGCACTAAGCACATTTCAAGAAGATTCCATTGGATCCGAGAAGCATTAGAATCAAAGCTGTTTGAATTGGAGAAGATTCATACTAGTGAGAATGGCTCGGATATGATGACGAAGAATTTGGTGAAGGAAAAACTGGTCGCTTGTAGGGGAGTTGCTGGTATGGCAATTCCCACCACTTAGTGTGAGGGGGAGATTTGTTGTGGTATCCCACTTTAGTGGTGGGACCAATATCCCACTTATGTGGGGTGGGACCAAATTGTGTGTTTCAAGTTAGTGTACTTGAGAAGTTAAAAGGTGTTAGAAGCAAGAGAGAGCTTAGAACATTATAGAGAGACACAAGTCATTTTCTGTGCGTGTCTGTGCGAGAGAACAAGAACAAGTGTGAGTGAGAGATTTTGAGAGAAAAACACAAGAGTGAGTTCAAGTGAAGAAGAAGAGGTGAGAAGGGGTGTTGTTCGAGTCTTCATCAATCTCATCATACTCTACAACCGGTCACTTGCGATTGTAGAAGGGTCTTCGGTTTCGTGTTCCGCCTTTTGGTTTGCTCTTTCACTCTCTTGTATCTTAGTTGTTTACCATCTTTGGGATGATGATGATGTTGTATTACTAGCTTTGCGAAGCTAAAGTTGTTGTGTTTATTGGTTGAGTTTGTACCTCTAGTAGATCTAGAGAAGGATTTGTGTACCCATTAATTCATATTAGTGGAGGAGTTTTACTGGAGTAGGTCCCGTGGTTTTTCTCTTCACATCGAAGAGTTTTCCACGTTAAAAATCTCGCTGTCTCATTTTATATTTTCGCTGCTCTATTGCTGCTCAGATTCTTATTGTGTTGGTTGATTATTGCTGCTGCTTGATTAGCTATCTTAGTACACAAAGCTGCGGAAACCCCAACAAATCGGAGCATTAGCAGATTATGTTCATGGCAAGGGTCTTAATCTTGGGATCTACTCAAGTGCAGGGTAATATAAGTCTCATTCGGTCCATCCTAGTAACCTTCCTAATGTGACCACGGATTAGCATACACTATTGCAGATACTACACATGTAGCATAAAAATGCCTGGTTCACTAAGTCATGAAGATTAAAGATGTTAAAACCTTTGCTTCATGGGTACCTACTGTCCAAACCAATCTAATATTCCCATCTTGTTTATATACATTTTCACTGATCATATAATCCAATTTACAGGGTGTTGACTATTTAAAGTATGATAATTGTTACACAGCAACAATCAGGTATAAACCTTTGCTTCATGTACATCTTCAGGGTGTTCAAAGCCAACAATCAGGTATAAATTGCACTCAGCTACTTTCGTCACATCTTCACACAATCCAAAATGACATTGTCTATATGTTTGACACAGATCCCACTACAATGATCAAGGAAGAGTGAAGAAGACCAGTCCCATCGGTGAGTAATACTAAACTAGTAATGCCAATTTTATATGGTATAAATGTTCATATGTGTATATTATCCCGGGTAAAGCACAACTGTTGAAAACAAATTTTATTTGTTAAGATCTCATAATCAAACCATAATTGGTGATGTTGTACTTCTTTTGTTGCAGTCTTTGGCACTGTCTCACGTTAACATTAAAGAGAATGGAATAGAAGCATTTGAGAACCTTATTCACAGAGTATTTGACATTGATGCTCTGTTCCCACTTTTATACTAATTATAAATAAATTAACCCATTTTTGGAAAGCATGTCTTTTATTACTTGCTAATGAAGTTTCTTTTATTTTACAGGCAAATAAATCCAGGATTCGCAGTCATTATGACAGCAATTACGCTGTCTTTGATTAGGCTAAACGAGTATCGAGCTTTCTGGACCAGATCGTAGTAAACTGAAACCTAGTTGCTTGTCAATGAAAATATAAATTATCTGTTGTATTATGTTTAGTTATTGATACCACTTATCACTATTGAATAGAGTTTTATTGAATTATGTTTCTTTTCTAGTGTTAGTATTATGACTTGGTAATGATACAATTTTTTTTCTTGTTTAATTATGTTTTGAGATTTATGAAGTTAATATGTGATTTTGTTTGAGATTTATGAAGTTACTATTAAATTTTATTTATGTGGCTAATTATTTCTTAGAGATTTGATATTTGAGGCATGTTTTTCTTATGGAAGAATAAGGTAAATGCTTATATTTTGTTTTATTAATTTCATTCATGTATTATAATTATTAGTAAGATTTTAAGATTATTTTAGTATGTTTATGGATTTAGCATTTAGCAAGTGGTAGGATAAAAATAAGTTAAATCAACATTGCAGATATAACATATTTCTTGTAAAATTGATACAAGTTTGTCACTCAAATTTCAATATTTAATACTGATTTTGTAAATATTTCGTCAAAAAAATATGGTAGTTGGAAATTTGTCACAAATTCCATAACAAGATTACTTATAAGATGATTACATTTTCATCATAAAATTTTTTAAATGGTTATAAATATATCCGTCACAAATCTATCATAAAATGTATACCATCACAAATTCAATAAAAATTACATAAAAAATATCTCACAGTTCTGTCATAATTTTGTTAAAATTCAATATAATTCTTTTTTAATGTAAAAGTTGTAATGAATCTGTGATGGAAATATCTCCTCACAAAAGTATTGTGATGGAAATATGTTGTCACGAACCATTTTGCAGGGGACTTTTCAGTGATGAAATTGATTCGTTACAAATCCATCATTATAAACCTTAAGTGGCGAATTTTATACTTTCATTGATAGAATTTTCCGTTATTGAATGTCATTTTTCTTGTTGTGATATAAAAATATTATATATATATATATATATATATTAAAATATCAATAGTTAAATGGTTGATAATATGTAACATCCCATATTGAGAAATGGTTAAAAGGAATTGAATTGTTACTTATATCACCAATGTAGACATTGTTTTTCGGTAGGCCAAAACTTGAGAACTCCAAAGTTAAGCGTGCTTGGCTTGGAGCAATCTTGGGATGGGTCCTTCTGGGGAGTTTGTCCGGAAAGCATGTGAGTGAGGATAAAACATGCTGAAAAACGTAATGATGGTCTGTGGGGCTAGTGGCCAGCCTTAAGACCATTTATGTGAATGATGTGGCACCCGACCACCGCGCCTCGGATCATTCGGGGGCGAGGCGGGGGGGGGGGGTGTATTATTGTAACACCCCATATTGAGAAAAGGTTAAAAGGAATTAAATTGCTACCCATATCACTAATGTGCACATTGTTTTCGGGAGTCCAGAACTTGAGGTGACCTTCTGGAAAGTTTGTTCGAAAAGTATGCGAGTGAGGATAAAGCATACTGAAAAGTGTAATGGTGGTCTATGGGGCTAGGGGTCAGCCTTAAGACCGATTATGTGATCAAGTGGCGCTCGGCCACAGCGCCTCGGGTCATCCGGGGGTGGGGGCCAAACATTACATAATGCTGGTCATTTGATCTGCATCTAAGGGTAAAAAATGATCTCTTCTATTTTAATAAGAAAATGGAGTGTCGGCAAAGTCAGTTTCTGGATTTTTACTTATTTTTCATTTCTAGTATAATTCTATCTTTTTTAGTCTATACCCATTATTCATTGTCATGTTTATTAGGGTTGTAAAATGTGTTCTTAATCGTCGCCGTCGAAGACTTGTCGTGCTATCCTTTATCAATCATCACCGTTAAATCGTCGCTGTTGACTCGTCGCCACTGTCTTTTACCAAATCCACCAGTAGAGGATTGTTTTCTACCAAATCCACCAACGATGGGTTGTTTTGAGTCATCAATAGTAGCTGTAACCAAATCGCTTCAAATCTAGTTAGAGCCTAATATATTGTCTGCAACATACTTTAACTTCTACTCGAACATCACGATCATGAAATTGATGATGTTTACGATGATACCATGATGAAGATGATCAAAATATGATGATAATGATGATCCTAATGGTGATAATGTTCATGATGATTATACCATGATGATCATTATTACATGCATTATGATATCATGATAATCATGATGATGATCATAATAACATGATACAATGACGATGACCACAATGATGATAATGTTGATCACAATGATACCATGATGATCAAGATCCTTTGCGGAATGGTGCATCGCGACAAACATCATTCGCGGAATTGAGAATTCGCGACATAAAACCTTCATGGCGTTCCACACTCGCAACAAACAACATTTGCTAAATAAAGCCTTTGTGACATAAAGCCTTCGCGATAAAAAGCCTTCGCGACATTAACGAGTCCCGCGGCCGACTTAATATTTACCGATTTAATCGATAAATTTTATCGAAATATGTTATCAGGTCCTATGGCATAATTGCTATTTATCGATGATATCGATCATATTTATTGAAATCTTTTATTAAGTTGTATGGCAGTTCTGATATTTACCGATAGAATCGATAAAATCGAATATTGATTCTATCGGTCTTTACCGTCTTGACCAGCCGACTTGTTGAATGGTTTCGAAGAATTTCATAAACTCTATCATCAATTATCAAGTGTAACTGTAACGTCTCAATTTTGGGGCTAAACGATTTCTATAATTTTCGAACCGAATGTGATTAATGAATTATCGAACTTCTTTGTAATTCTTGAACCATTGTGATTTATCAAAATGGTATTTTATTCATTGAATTACATTGAGAACGTCTATTGGTATTTTATTGATCGTACTTCGAGAATGGGATCTAAACGAGGCTGAACGAAGGAAACAAACGGAGGTGTTCGGTACTGTAGAGGCTGGCGACATAGCTCATTGTCGCCAGCCATGTCACCAACACATGCATTCATGCCGAATTATGGGACTCAACGCTGTAGGTGTTGGCGATATAGGCTTTATGTCAGCAGCCTTGTCACCAATGACCGAATTCAGGCGAGTCAGATGCGTGAGACACTATAGTGATTGGCGACAATTGTAACGTCCTAAAGATGGACCTAGAATTTTAAGTGATTTTATAGAACTTTTAACTTAAATAGTTTCTATTTAGATTAATTTATTTGAAGTGCTTTTATTAAAATTGATGCTTTCGAAATTTCCATTTAGGGAATCGAAAGTATCAATCGGGCAGATATCATTGATTGAGGAAGAAAACGAATTATTAAAAGCTAGTATTTTATTGTTCTGTATTTCAAAATTGTCATGATTTAAAAATTCCTACTCCGTTGTTTAATATTTTTAAAAGGGTCCGAAAATGACTTGTCTACTTATTTTAATTTCCGTCAGATTGTTGGATTTCGAAAGAATTATAAAGAGCGGTTTTCATTTTACTCGTTTTGGGTTGAATTGGACCTAATATCAAATTTGGGCTTTGAAAGAGCCTAAACTCAATTGACTTGGGTCCAATTAACCTAATAGCCTAAACCCATCACATGATTTTCACATTTTTCACTCATAGACATTCTCTTCCACCATTGTTCCAAAATTACAAAACAAACTTTTCATGCTCTAGTTTCAACGAATCTGCATATCTTGGAATATGTCAATACGCTTTTGATCTCACCCAGAAAATCCATGTTTCATCTTCAAATTCATTCTTAGGCAAAACTCGTGAGTGATTTGGTGTAGCCTTTCTATTTTGAAAACTATTAAGGTAAGATACTCAAATTTTTGTGATTTCAAACTCAATTCGAGGGTTTTCTTAATTAATATTCAATTGTCTTTTAGGGTTTGAGTTAGCTTAGCTGATCACTTGTTTTGGTCAAAGGATTTTCATGAATTTGAGTGTTTAAATGTAATTTCTTCATCTTAATTGTCCAATGAGATTGATAGTTGTAGGTTTTTTATGCTAAATTAGTTAATTGTTAAAGTTATACTGTAACACTCGAACCCCCGCCCCAACAGAAGAGGCATTGCTACGTGCAGAAATAGATAAACAGATGCAAATAAATAGATAACAGATAATCATATACGGTCAATAAACATACAATTTTGAATCAAAGCTGAAAGACAGTTCTTATAATTCCAAAATAAATTAGTTTAAAACAAATCCAACATAATTCGAGAATAAACTCTTAATGTTCAAAAGTACTTATTCTGAAAACATAACCAAAAACATAATGCAGCGAGTACAAAAGTCTGATATAAGTTCAGCTAAATAAAAACAGAGTCTGGAAGGTATGCCAGATGATGCTTGAATGCTGACTTGCAAATGATATCCTGCTATCCCCCCTGACTGTCTGAACTCAGTAATTTCCATTCCCAAAAATGGTTCAAATATACAAAACAAAAATGAAAACAACGAAGGGTCAGACTATCGATGTTTGGTTAGTAAGTCAATGCCTAATAAGCACACATAGATGCATCTTATTAAACAGTATAGTATATCATACACATATGCAGGTTAGTTATCAACCATAGGGGTACAAACAAAAGCAAACAAGTTGATTAACAAGTCAAGTTATCCCAATTACAATCCCCTTTAAGTGATCTAGGATAAGTGATTACAGATTATTACAGTTACCGTCTGAAAAAGGCTTAACAATTGTCAAATTATTTCCAGAAGGAAGACCGATACCGAATTAGGAGTTCGGTATGCAGTCCAGTTAGCTATTCGGTCAGAGAGCATCACCAGAGTTACCGGATTGTAATTTGGTATGCAGTCTGGTAGATAGCTCGGTCAGAGAGCAATTACACGAATCCAAGGAAGGTTTAAGTGACAGTTCGGTTCCTATTTCGGTATGAAGATCGGTCAGAGAGGTTGAAGAGTCTTCTGAGGCTCATACCGAACTACAGTTCGGTAGCTTGTTCAGTCAGAAGTTCGGCTAGAGAGTTTCTAATGATCTCAAGGCTGACCGAATTGTATTTCGGTAACCATCTCGGTAAGGAGCTCGGCCAGAGACCATCCTACATTCAAATCTCAGATTTTAAGTGACAGTCCAGTACCTAGTCCGGTATACAGTCCGGTTACAGACCCTGGGCACTTTTTTAGCCTAGTTGAGATTATGTCATTCTATGCGAGTTCTAACTATCAAATTGGGTCTATTCCTATCACTTACAGCCAGTTAGGAGTCACAATACCACTACCTAGATGTTAGAACCCAAAGCATGAACAATACACAATTATCAACACAAAACATATCAGACAAACAATAGCCAAACAGAAATGGATTTATAAACACAGAGTTCAGATTACCAAATTATTTTATGGTGTTTAACTTACCAGGCCTGTCCTTAGTTTAATAACAAAATCGGGAACAGAAAACAGATAAATAGGGTTAAACCCTCAGAGGTGGATCAAAGATCCCATAAATGATGCCGTCGCATCCAGACATGAGTAAAGCTCCAGAAGTGATGCCGTCGCATCCAGAAAGTGGTTGGCAATCAAGGCCATATACGCTTTCGCGCATCGATGTATACATCTAGTTTTCCCTAACAGCATGCTAGTCTTATCGTATTAATCTTAGGACAGGACTTTAACAGATTACAGAATTTAGATTTCAGATTAACAGACAGATAAGGACACCAGTTCACATGTCCAATTATAAGCAGCAGAATCCATCATAATAAGTCCGATAATGTACAGATAAAAAAATGGCAGCAATTATACCCAAACAGTTTGTATCAAATGCAGAGATTATGTTAACCAATTCAAATTTCTGCTTATGTTAATTTATTCAATTCACATACAAACAATCAGACAGAACAGACAATCGTGGGGGCGTAAATATGGCTACTAACTTGGACCGCTAATCCAATCTACCGAATCTACTCCGGTTGATGATCCCCGACTTGGTCTACATCAAATCAAGAATAAATTCATAAATCTCCAATTCGCAAAAGTTAGGTTTAATATTAATGAGCAAATCAAATCAATTGAAACTCAATTAAAACCCAAATCATGAAATTACATCAAAGGTTTCAAAACCCAAGTCATAAGGAACAAAAACCCCAATTCAATTTTGAAATCAAACTTAAAATCAACAAACCCTAATTATAGTTAAAATCCCTAGATCAATAAAAGTTGGTTCAAACCATAAGAGAAGAAAAATCGTTACCTAGATCAAGTAGAAATTGAGGTGAGTGCAAAACCTAAGAGAAATCCTCACCAATGAAACTTAGAAATACGTAATGGGTGTTCTTGATTTGAGAGAAAATAAGAATACGTGAAATCCAATTTGTCTAGGTTTTGATGAATATGAATTCTAAAACATCTTTTCATATTTATATGGGTGGTAAATATCTCCACCAACCCATATGTTTACATGTAGTTTTAAAAACAACCCCCTTTTGCAAAATAATTACAAAATTAACTCAAATATAAAATTGTTTTCAAAATCAACCCAAAAGTCAACTTAGTCAAATCATTTGGTCAAACCAGAAAAGTCAACATTTTTCTAAAATGCCCATTTTACCCTTGAACGATAATCGACCAAAAATTAAATAAAATTTCAAAATACGCAAACAAATAGCCCCAGATTACGAACGTGACATGTACTATGGGTTTTTTATATCTTAGCATTCTAATCCGCTTTTCTCCCTCAATTAATGGAATGCCATGTTTTTGGAAATGTAATCAAATGATTTGAATGGGTGTTTGTGTAAGAAAAATGGTTTTAAGACTCTGTTTTAGAGATAATTTCAAAAGTATGGTTTGGTAATGGTTTTACAAAACTGAGTTATGTCGCATTTTGATTTTGACAAACGTATAGTTATAAAAGGGGTTTTAAAAATTGAAATTGGGTTATGTTGGTCTAGGTGACCAAGCGTTGGGAGGACAGAGTAATGAACATTTATCGATTTCGGACTGCAATTAAGGTTGGTAAAACTTGTTTTCGCCCTCTACATTTTGCTTGTTATTGTATGATTTTGAGCTGCCATTCAAGTGAACTTAAATTAATGTTTTGGCATAGGAAGTAGATTGCATTAATATATTTTATGTCTACTTCTACAAGTGTGGTAATGCATTAGTGAAGTGATGGATAATGAGTTGTATTATATGTGCAAAAGTTGTTGTCGAGATGATGATTTATGTAGTAGATATGTGGTGCTAAATGTAATAAATTGGACTAAGTGAAAAGTGAAATGTCAATTCCATTTTAGCTTGTATCAACAAGTGATGAAAAGGCGCCTTAGGGGTTAATAAAGTACTTCGACACCGTTGCGGTGAAATGGCGAGAGAAAATGTCATTAGCGTAGACTTCGGTCTAATAGTATAGACTTCGGTCTAATTGTGGGGCTTCAGCTTAATAGTGAGACTACGGTCTATAGTGTCATTCATAGAATGGAAGTGCAGATTTAAATCTGTTAGTGAGACTTTGGTCCGTAGTGTTCTTGTTTCACCTAGTGTATAGACTAAATGGGCAAGTTTAAAAAAAAAAGTATATATATACATTTGTTAACAAACAACAAAGTTCACTTGTTTATTTTGGGGCAAAGTATGTCATTTGTGTATGTTGTTGTGATTATGGCGGAATGGATTTTGGAATATGTGATTGGATTGTTGGAATTTACTATTTTAAGTGAATGTTGAAGTTTCATACTTGTGCTTGTGTTAGTTGTTTGGTCAAGACTTGGGAAATGTCACATTTAGTAGCAATATTAGTGACGCTTAAGATGGTTAGGAAGGAAATATATAGTCTTTACTGGCCTTGTCTCAGATAGGTTCTGAGTCATTTTGTGCAGTGTCGTGATTAAAAAAAAAATAAAAAATAAAAAAATAAAAAAATATGTCGCATATGGTTGATTATATTGGTCACTTGTGCAATATTTAAGTCATACTAAAAAGGGTTAGGAGGTCGATTCAATTCATTAGAGTTGTTTTTTTTATGTCATGTGATAATATGTATGTGTATTTGAATGTCCAAACACTGGTGTATTGCACGTTAATAATTGAGTAATAGTAGCTCAGAACCAGCAGATCTGCTGTCAACAAAACTGGAAAAGCTGGATGATTATTTTGACCACTTTAGCAGTGTTTATACCATACTGTAAATGTTTAAAAAGTTGATTTATTAGCTTGAAACTATAGTCTAACATCACATGATGGTATATATGTATTTTTGCGTGTTCAAATAACTCAGGTTTAGTGCGTTTATAACTGATCAAACTAGTATAAAAATCAGTCTAGTAGGCTGAAAATAATAATAATTCTAATAATACTAGTAATAATAGTGAAATAAGTTGAACCAATTTTCGTGTTTTAACTATGCTTCTCGCCTAACTATAATTAGTCATGTTTGATCTTGTTTGTTTCCGTAGACTCATTAGAGTTGTGGTTGACCATTTTGCCCTTCTTTATTAATCCCTTACCAACACTAAGCATATAATTAGTCATGTTTGATCTTGTTTCTTTCCGTAAACTCATTAGAGTTGTGAATTGACCATTTTGCCCTTCTTTATTAATCCCTTACCAACACTAAACGCAAGAATTGAATTAACCCAAATTACGGGAATTATTTGTTTCGATTACTTGCGGTACAAGTAATTAAATTTTATGTTTCATTATCACTTAGAAATAAGTTGTTAATAAACAATAAATGGACTTGAGCATATAAATGCATAAGGATAGAGTTATTATTGTATTTACTCCTAATGAATGTGGTTATTGATTGATTTGAACTTCTATGAGTGTCGAGGTATCGGGAGAGCCCCTCGTGCATTTGCGTGCAAGCATATTAATAGATGAAATTATAGGGCATATATTTGTCCTTATGTTTGGGACATGGTTTTACCAACTTGGCTTTTTAGCTTACCTATTATTTTCTTGTGTTTTCTCTTTTCTTTAAATAAAATGTGACAGGTAATCGAGCAGGTTGTAGTCGGGCTTCGGTATAGCCACGGTGAAGCATTTCATCTACATTTTGGGTCATTAGTTATTCACACTTTTGTATTTAGTGTTAAAATACTTGTGTATATATGGTTTTACTTCCAAAGACATATGTGTATATGTGTTAGTGTTAAAAATTTTGAGTTATATGTGAATATTAGATAAGCGGATTACATATATATTGAGTCATTTTTATAAAAAAAACATGTATATAGATATGAGTGTTTCTAGATGGTATATTTTTGTAAATTCTTAAAATGTAAAATTTTGGGTTATATGTGGTCTTCTATTTTATAAATTGTAAGTTTTAAAGTTATGTGTATGTTTAAATGGTTTCCTAACATTTTTCGAATATTTCAAATAGTCAATGTAGCTTCTTATAAATTTTTATATTTCTATTTTGACATATTGTAATTGAATAGGTTATATATTGAACATGTTTATTATGACTTTGTATTAATGTAATGAGTGGTTAGTTGTGTTGTGACTCCCCGCTCGGTTCGGTTTCTGCTGGGCGGGGGTTGGACGTTACAACAAGGGCTTTATGTCGCCAGCCTTGTTGCCAAAGAACGTATCAGGTCCATTTTGTTATTACCAAAACCACGAAATTCACTCATTCTCTTCACATGTTTCAAAACCCTTTTTTGTGCGATTGATCTCTCTCTCTCGTTTTCCTCTTTATCGCTTCATCGACGTGACTCCGGTAAGTATCTGATCAACCCCAATCTCACTCCCTATGAATACAAGCATGATTGTCAGGATTGTTGAAGGTGATTGGTGTTGATTTAGGGTTGAGATTGTTCTTGGTTTAGTTAGGGTTTTGTTAGAAAATTGAATTGGATGATTGGATAATGGATTGAATTGGGTTTAGTCTAGTAATCTCTAGTGTGTTCATCTCTTGGTCGTTTTACCGTCATTTCTTTGTGATTAGAAATAGGTCTCGTTATCTGCACGCCACGTGTTTGATCTATTATCTAAACGAATTCTTGTTCCTTGTTCTTTGCTAGGCGAAGCGGACGGTGCCGAGGATTGTATCGGCGATGCTTAACTTAGCTTGTCGAAGGAAGAAAGGTTACCAATGTCATCTTATACTCCATATGTGGTTGTTGCTTATTTTATTGAATTGTGTATTAATTTGGATAATAACCTAACCAAATGAATTGTTAATTAGAACAATAGGTATTGAAGTTAGAATGAAATAACGATTGCTACGATTGTTTGGTATATGATTGGATATAGTAATATTGATAGGTACATTGCATGTTAGACTTAGGCTTTGGCTAGTTAGAGCTGTAAATAAATGGATAAGGCACTAGTAAAGTACCCGACAAATGTTGATTGAAAGCCAATGGATGGATACATATTGTAATGTGGAATGTTAAATTGACTTATGTGTTTGACCACCTAATTTAATACTTAATGATTGCCTTATTCATTATTGAAATAGTTATTGAAATAGTGATGGAATGACATGTCATTAGGGGTACCCGAGATATCTCAACCTATTGAAAATATAGGACTTTTGGTTTAGCTAACCACCATTGGAATTGAGTGATGACTCTTTTATTGGGTGTGACAGCACCACCGCCTGTGGGCCTATTGTATTGTGGTCTTCAGACCTAATTGATGGAATTCTAAGGTAGTAGTCCGTCCCGAAGGGGAATAAATGGCTCTATGGATTTCGGTATTCGAACCCTATTGTGTGGCTTTGGCCTAATTGATCCCATTTCATTATCGATCCTAGATTAGTGGCAGTCTAACTAAATTGAAACTTTAGTTAATGTTAGTGTGAATGTTAATGTTTGATGAATGTATAGAAGATTGATGATTGTTTTGGGGATTACAAATGATAAAAGGAACCTACTTAGACTTCATGCAATGTTAAATGGATTTAATGAACATAATGGAACTAAAATGAATAATGTAAATTGCTATATACGTGATACATATATATACTACACAATTGGGTGAGTTTGTCTGCTCATATGATTGGATGATAGAAATAGGTGCATTTGTGTGCCGCCTCATAATTGTATGCTTTAATAGACGCATTTATGTGTGTTTGTTGGAGTGTGACTTGCTAACCAGACATCGATAGTCTGACTTTATTTTTCTTCCATTTTTCTTGTCTCTTCTATTGAAATGTGAAACAGGTGATCGAGCAGCTTAGAGTCTTCAAGAATCTCCATTGAAGCATATTGATTTTCTAGCATTTTTGAACTATTTAAATGAACTTATATGTTGTCTTTTGGGACTAGTATTCAAAAGGATTGTAAACTATTTATTTTGGTATTTTGGGGTTGTGATATTTTTAAACTGTTTAATTTGAATTGTAATGCATTTATTGGATATTTTATTGTAATTTTCTGTTAGGATGCCTTGAAACATAAGGAATCCTAAACTACTTGATTCGCTAGGAATCCTTTTTGGAAGGAATTTCTATTTTGGTTTTTGGATCTATTTCCTATTTTCTAGTTTTCCTAATTTGAGGAGATTTGTTTTTCCCAATTGTTATGGTTTGTTTTTCCTTATTGAAAAGAAACTATTAGGAAAGTTGGATTTGTGATCACTATGAATAGAACCAGTTCTAAAGAGAATTACACATTGTGAGTGTGGGAAACACATTCGTGAGTTAGGGGTTTTAGTTTGGGTGCTTTGGGTTGTGAGATATGAGTATAGCCTTTTGTGGCTATTTTGTGTGATAACCATTTGATCATTATAGTGGATTGTTATTCTCTTCCTTCGTGGAGTAGGCACATCGCCGAACCACGTTAAATCTTTTGTGTCTCTTTCAACTTTCCATACTTTATTGTTCTGTTTTTACTCTAGTTAGTGCTATTCTATCTCCTCTATTCTTAACAAACTAGTATCAGAGCATAAGTTGGGAATAGTCATGGCGTCAACATCATCAACAAAGTTCAATATTGAGAAGTTCGATCGAAATATGAGCTTCGCGATGTGGAAAGTCAAGATGAAAACAATTCTGACACATCATGGATTGCAGAAGGCACTTTTGAAGAAAGAAGAATTTCCCAAATCGTAGGATGAAGAGAAGATGGTGGAGGTAGATGAGAGAGCATTATCTATTATCCAATTGTGTTTGTCCAATGAGGTTCTGAGAGAGGTTATCGATCAGAATACTGCTAAAGGATTATGGGATAGATTGGAGGCTCTATATATCACAAAGAATCTTACTATAAAATTGATCGCTAAGCATCGTTTATACACCTTATCGATGGCAAAAGATACGTCGATCAAGTCCCATATTGATGAATTCTTTTCTATTGTAATGGATGTATCTAACATGGACATCAAGTATGAAGATGAAGATCAAGCCCTCATGTTACTTCATTCTCTACCTCCTTCTTTCAAGAACTTTAGAGAGACGTTGATCTATAGTAATACTTCTCTAAAGGTGGAAGACGTCAAATCGGTGCTTTATTCGAATTAGCTATTTGATAATCTAATGTCCAAACACCAAGCAGATAATCCTGCTGAAGGTTTAGTGGTTAGAGGAAGACCCGAATCTAGAGAATCTGGTAAAAATCGCTCTAGATCAAATCAAATTCCAAGTATGTTGTTTGCCATTATTGTAAGAAGAAACGGCACATCAATAAGGATTGTTGGACTCTTCAGAAAAAGAATAAAGAAAATAGTCAACAATCAGAGAAACCTCCAGAAGCCAGTGTTGTGCAAGATAAGGATGAAGACTGTGATGTTTACACAGTCATTGATGATAATACTAGATCTGATCAAGGGTGGATTCTTGATTCTGCGTGCTCATTCTATATCTGCCGGCATAGAGAATGGTTCACTTCTTTCGAGGAATCCGAAAGAGGTGTTGTGTTAATGAGCAACGACAAACCTTGTAAAGTTATTGGTATTAGTTCTGTGAAGATTAGGATGCATAACAGTGTGATTCGAACATTGGTAGACGTTCGGTATGTTCCTGATATTAAGAAAAACCTTATCTCATTATCTGCTTTAGATGATACTGGTTGCAAATTCACTAGTGAAGGTGGAGTTCTGAAGGAAGGTGTGCTTGTAGTTATGAAGGCGAAGAAATTTGGTAGGCTGTATTATCTAATGGGGTCTACTGTTATGGGTTCCGCCTCTGTTTCTTCTATATCAAGCGAAACAGATATTACGAAGTTGTGGCATATGAGACTTGGACATATGAGTCAGAAAGGTATGGCAATGTTGAGTAAGAGGGGTCTTTTAGGTGATCGGAATATATCCAATTTGGAGTTTTGTGAGCATTGTGTCTTCGACAAACACAAACGAGTCAGCTTCAGCACTGGATTGACGCAAGATTTTTGGGCAGAGGCTACTGCGATAGCTTGTTACTTGGTGAATCATTCTCTATTCGCGTCAATAGAGTGTAAGACTCCTGAATAGGTATGGTCTGGTAAACCTGCTAACTATTCTGAATTACGGATATTTGGATGTACTGTCTATGATCATTCGAACAATGGAAAATTAGAACCAAGGTCAAAGAAGAGCATATTTTTGGGTTATTCGAATGGTGTGAAGGAATACAGAGTTTGGCTTACTGATCCAAAGACACCAAAATCCATAATTAGCAGAAATTGCATCTTTGATGAGAATACCATGCTTCATCCAAATAAGGAAATTGTTAGTTCTGACACTAAGGTGGAGAGTTCTGAGAAGGAGAACAAAGAGATGCAAGGTATTAGGGTGGAGTCTCCATCTGAAAATCATGAAAAGCCAATGAGATAGAGAATGAAATCATTGCCAGAGGAAGACCCATAATAGAGAGACGAATGCCTTCGAGATTTGATGATTATGTTACCATAGCTTGTGTCGCTGCACAAGAAATTGAAGGATCTGATGACCCAGTCACATATAGTGAAGCCGTCTTGAGTTATGATTCTGGTAAGTGGTTGGTGGCTATGCAAGAAGAGGTGGAGTCTCTTCATAAAAATAAAACTTGGGAACTAGTAAAGCCTCATATTGAAAAGAAGATCGTTGGATGTAGATGGGTCTACAAGAAAAAGGAAGGCATACCTGGGGTCGAGAAAGCAAGATACAAGGCACGTTTAGTTGCAAAGGGCTATAATCAGGTGCAAGGTATTGATTTCAATGATGTTTTTTCACCTGTTGTTAAACATAGCTCTACTCGTGTTTTGCTTGGTTTAGTTGCTATTCATGATCTCGAGTTAGAGCAACTAGATGTGAAGACTGTGTTTTTACATGGTGAACTTGAAGAGACTATATACATGTCTCAACCAGAAGGTTTTGAAGTTGAAGGAAAAGAAGACCATGTTTGTCTACTCAAGAAATCATTATATGGCTTAAAGCAGTCACCTCAACAATGGTACAAGAAGTTCCACTCGTTTATGATAGCACATAGTTTCACAAGGAGTCATTCTAATAGCTGTGTTTACTTCAAAAGGTTATCTGATGATTCATATATCTATCTACTCTTATATGTCGATGACATGTTAATTGCTGCCAAGAATAAGTCTATATATAGGGTTATTTCCAAAAAACCCCCCACTTTTTCAAACGTTTCACTTTGAACCTCCGGTTTTGAAAAGTTTGGAAAATCACCCTCAAAATCAAAACCACTAGTGGTTTTGGTATTTTTTTTCTGAGTGGTTTTGGTGTTATATGAGTATTTTTTATTTTAGAAATTTCCGAATCTGCAAATTAAAGCATATAGAATTTCAAAATCACTCATAAAATACCAAAACCACTCAAAAAAAATATCAAAACCACTCAAAAAAAATATCAAAACCACTAGTGGTTTTGATTTTGGGGTGGTTTTCCAAACTTTTCAAAACTGGGTGTTCAAAGTGAAACGTTTGAAAAAGTGGGGGTTTTTTGGAAATAACCTTATATATATATATATATATATATTTCAAATATTCAAATTTTATTTTGTTTTAATAATAATGGATAACGATCAATTTTCAATATATATATATAAATATTTTAAAATGTAATTCAAATATTGCTTAATATTTATTTTATTTACTCTATTATTATTAAGAAATTATTTTAACTATAAATAAATTTGGTTTTAACTTTTTTCACTCCATGACATTTAATAATTTCATCAACATATTATTTATCATCTATTTTACTCATTATATTATTAGTCATATATTTTATTTGTGAACCATTCACAAAACATTAAAATTTCATTTTTTTTTTATCCTTATCCTTCTTAATGACGTATACATAATTAGTTAACTGTGATGTTACTCCCTTTGTTTCAATACACTAATGTTTTAAAATTTAGTTTTTGTTTCATTTCAAATGCATATTTCAATCTTCAAGAGAACATTAGTTATTAATTTTCAACTTTATCATTAACTAATAATTGTCATTTTTCATATAAACACTATTATCTTTCATATTAATTAAAGGGTATTTTTGACAATTATATTATTTTCTATCCATAGTTAATGATATTGTAATTTCTTAAGGGGTGTGCACAAACCTTAAAAAGCATTTGAAGTGAAACAGAGGGACTATAACACTGCTTGTTTGTTTTTTCCCACTTAATTTCATCAAATTCATGCATAAAATGTCTTAAATTAAATGGCAATAAGTGTTAAGTTGAAAAAACAAACATACCCTTAGTGATGATAAATAAATAGAGGTATGAAAGAAAAAGTAATATAAAAATTTAAAACAATCGACGAATAAAATTTAATGGAGATAATAGAATGGGTGAATTTTAATAATTATGAGATTTGATTTAATAACTTTAATTATTATATATATATATATATAAATAAGATGAATAAAAAATATAAACATTAAACACAATAGTAACCACATTTAATTTATCATACAAATTAAGAGTTTAAATTATATGGGATGATAGTTGAGTCAATATTAAAATAATAATAATAATAATAATAATAATAAGACTAACTAATAAATATTTAATAATATTTTTATAGAATTAAATTTTAATATTTATTTGAGTGATGAGGTAACATTTCGTGGTGAACTACTATCTGATAGTGCAATGGAGAGTCATTTCATATTTTAAACTATTAAGTTCATTTATTGCAATATTAGTAGTTAAATAATGAAGAGTAATGATTGATTGCCTACTTTTTTTGTCAACTTCCTGTGCCTACTCTTACATGTTAAAAATAATGAAACAATTATAAGAATTTATATCAATTAAATAATATATATATATATATATATATAACATCTATAATAATAATGATAAATTTATAAAATATTTATTTATCACTTAAACTTCCGAAATTACATATTATTAATTATTTTAATTATTTATATTAATGTATAATAAATGAATACGAATAAATAAATGACATAAAAATAAAAATCAAATTGTTGTAATTATTTAATTAGAAATGGTAACCAAATCAACTCATTTAAAATAAAAAAAAATGTTGCCAAAATAATTTGCAAGTCCACTATGAACAATATATATATATATATATATATATATATATATTGGCCATTATTTTTAAAAAATATTTTATTTATAGTATATTTTTTATTTTATATAATAATTGGATATAATTTAAATTAATAATTATAAAAATTATTTTATTTCATTTATTTATATAAATTTTTAAAATAGTATATTTATTTGATTTCTTTTAAAACGTGTCATAACTAATATTTCCTCCGTTTCCTTATACCCGCAACATTTGAATATTGTTAACTATTCATAGATCAATTTTCTTTTATGTATTATTTTTTATGTATAAAGAAAAATATAGTCAAGTGGATCTTGTTTTATTCGTCTTGGTGTCTACTTTTAAAATATTAAATTTATTTAATTTTAAATTATGTATTATTAAAGATATTTGCGGTTAGAGTTAAGCATTGAAAAGCGTGACAGATGAAATGTTGCAAGTAAATGGAAACGGAGGAAGTATTTAATATTGAAATTTAATGGTTTTTCCATATTTTTTTAGATTTCAAATTTCAATAAATATATATATATTGTAAAACTAAATTCATACTATTAATTATGTAAAATATTATAAATATATTAAAATATATAGTTATATAACTTATTTATAAAATACTAAAAATTTATTAAAAAATAAAGTAATATATTTTCTTCTTATCATCTGTTAATTTTTAAATATAATTTGTTAAAGTAAAATTTTTATTAATTATTTATACTTAAAAATATATATTGGATTATAAAAAAAATAGAAAAAAAAATCTTGATTTTATACATGTCCCTCATCTTGTAATTTTTGGATCCATATATATATATATATATATATATATATATATATATATATGAAGATAAAAAAAAATTATAATATTTATTTAAATAAGAATATTTGTTAACATATGGTTAAAGTGAAAATTATTAAAATAAAAATTACTATTTTTACAGTTTCAAAATAACTTAATATAATCATCTTAATCAGTAAAAAGAAAATGCATAACCATGAAAAAAATAAACGAACAAAATTATAAGTAGAAGGAATTAGGATAGTGGAATAAACTAATATATAAATATCAATCCATAAAAAGAAAATAGATAACCATTGTAGTGGTTCGGAACTACAGTTGATCCGGACTGACGGACCGGATGGTTCAGGGCTTGTTTGAGACCGATTCCAAAAGTCAAGGTATCCTGCAAAAGAGTAAAGAACGTCCGAGCAGACCTGGGGACACCTGTGTGGTGTCTGCCGTAGGCACTCCGACGCTCAAGTCAGCTTTGAACTGAGAATAGATTAAGGACAAAATAAATGAGTGAAAGAATTAACTCCCTGTGTTCAATGATTGCCCTCGGAAGTACTGCCTCGGAAGGATGTTGACAGACCCCTAAATGAGCTCTGGGCTCAATTGATTACGATCAACTGAGTGACCTGAGTGACCTGATGTTCACCGGAATGTAGTCGGAGATGATAGCAGTTTGAGTGACAATTTCGGCAGAGTTTCAGTAAGTAAAAAGCGTGTCCCCCTTATGAGGTTCAGGCCTTCTATTTATAGAGGCTTGGAGGGCTGTTACCCGATCCCAACGAGATCCCCGCAGAACTATCTCCGTAGGATCCGGGATTTTCACAACAGCTCGCTTACCCAGTCGACGGGCCTCGGAAGGATTGGACTGTCTCGGAACTACTGGGCCTGGGCCTCAGCATCAGCAGGCCTGGGCCTTGGTTCCGAAATGGGCTTGGATTTCCAGCCCACTACAGATTCCCCCATCCATTCGCATGGATGGTTCCGAGCGGATGGATGAAGATGAAACGGTTGGTGTCCCACTAGTTCATTCCAGCTGTCAACAGACGTCACATTAGGAGGAAACTCTCCATTGGGGAGCCGACACGTGGAGAAGCTTCCCTAGCACGCCTCTTGCCCCAGCTTATAAATAGGTCTCTTTCCTCTCACTCCAAAACTTTCAGTCTTCCTCTCAAGAACACAGAGCACCGAATCTCTCGATTTTCCGACGAACCTCGTCTCGCGTTTTGCACCGTTCTCAGATCAAGTTCAAGGTAACTCATTTCGTGAAACCCTTATCTTTTTATTTCTCTTCATATTTATCCGTCGCTGCTTGTTCATTCTACCTTTGTCGGGGAAGACAATGGGTTTGTGTGAAACGCCTCTGTGAGTCTAAAATGCGGGTTTTGAGGGAATGTGAGAGATCTGACTAACTCTGTGGGACTTTGAGTGGGATTTTCCAGCCACTTTAGATCTTTTCCGGCGTCTTTTGGACCAAAATTGTATTTTCCAGCTAACCGGAGAAAACCTCTGACATGACTGTTGAACTTTCCGATTAGGTACGTCAAGGGAGTCAACAGAGTCAGAGATCCGAAGGATTATGGGTGAGGATCCATCCGGAGATAAGAGTAGTCCATCTAAATCAGGGTCCGTGGGAGGATCCAATAGCATAGATCTAAGTCAAAGGACTATCGCGAAGTTCCGTTCTGAACTTCAGAGGGAAGGTTCCGCGTAACTGAGACTAGCCGGAGTAATGGTGGAAGTTGTGGACGAGGTGACCGGTAAGGAAATCGTGTTTCTCTCATTCGTGGGCCCCCAAGGGATCCAGAAAAAGAATTGTCCATCAATCATCCGTCCGGAACATATCGATGCCATAAGGGAGGCTTACGACATTCCGGATGATGTCGAAATCCGTGCCCCCGAAGGTAATGAGAGGGTGGATTGGGTGGTAGATGGCTGGACTCCAATGTACACTATCTTGTTAAGTATGAGACTCAAGTTCCCGATCGGAGGTATGCTTCGGAAGCTTTGCAAACGACTGCAGATAGCTCCGAGTCAAGTTAATCTCAATACCATGAGGCTTTTACGGTCATTTGACGAGATGGCCACAGAAAAGGGGATACACTGTGATATTTGGATGTGTATTTCGCTTATTCTATCCAGAAAGTCAACGGCGATCCGGGCCGAGTAAACCTTCAGTGTCACTCGGATCAAGCCCGGGTGTTCTTGAATCCTTCCTCATGTGATAAAGGGTGGAAGGAGAGATATTTTTTTGTCTCCGGACATTGGAGGGAGGAGGCGGATGGAGATATCCCATTCTGGTGGACTCCGAGCCATGTATGAGCATAACCGGGTTGCTCGGAAAAAAGTTTATTTGTGCACTCGTCGTTTATTATTTCTTGAAACTAACGTTTGTTCGTTTGTCTTTTGCAGTGGAACTAGGAAAAGGCAACTGTCCGTGCGGACTCAACAATGAGGCTGTTATCAACAGGATCTTGAGGCTCGATCCGGAAATCAGAGATTTGCAATTCTTAGTTCCTGTTCTTCCTGATCCCACAAAGAAAGTTCAGGGTCCGAAGATGACGAGCCAGAATCTTCAGAAGAACAAGAAAAAGAACGGTTCTAAGACGGCCGCAGCTCTTCAATTTCTGATGGGCCAGAAGCCGAAGGGCGTCACTATTGAGGGTCCTTCCGAGACGAGGAAGGACAAAGGTAAAGAAAAGGAGAGGGCTGCGTCGGCTCGAAAGCCGAGCAATGACAAAGGAATTGCCGCGACGCGTCGCCGGGAGGAAGATGGTGTTGATCGACCTTCTCCCAAGAAACACAGGGGTTCCTCTCCTAGATTCTGATCATCGAGAAAAATTCCGAGTCTGGGGCTCGGACTTTGACTGTGCCTGCGGGCACTTCGTTTTTTAAGGAGCCGGTGGGGGCTCTCGAGACTTTAAAGGGAATGGTTCTGGAGGAAGACCAGAAATTCCTCTACGAGAGGCGTAATCACCTCGTCGAAGAGCTTCTTTTTGCGAGCCACAAGGTAATTTCTATACTTGGCTTTTACATATTCCGTTCGGAATTAAATCTTCCTTTTGTTTTTCAGCTGGTTCAAATTGGTAATGCTTTTGACCAATTTAGATCTTTTCCGGCCACTTTAGATCTTTTTCGGCGTCTTTTGGACCAAAATTATATTTTCCAGCTAACCGGAGAAAACCTCTGACATGACTGTTGAACTTTTCGATTATGTACGTCAAGAGAGTCAACAGAGTAAGAGATCCGAAGGATTATGGGTAAGGATCCGTCCGGAGATAAGAGTAGTCCATCTACATCAGGGTCCGTGGGAGGATCCAATAGCATAGATCTAAGTCAAAGGACTATCGCGAAGTTCCGTTCTGAACTTCAGAGGGAAGGTTCCGCGTAACTGAGACCAGCCGGAGTAATGGTGGAAGTTGTGGACGAGGTGACCGGTAAGGAAATCGTGTTTCTCTCATCCGTGGGCCCCCAAGGGATCCAGAAAAAGGATTGTCCATCAATCATCCGTCCGGAACATATCGATGCCATAAGGGAGGCTTACGACATTCCGGATGATGTCGAAATCCGTGCCCCCGAAGGTAATGAGAGGGTGGATTGGGTGGTAGATGGCTGGACTCCAATGTACACTATCTTGTTAAGTATGAGACTCAAGTTCCCAATCGGAGGTATGCTTCGGAAGCTTTGCAAACGGCTGCAGATAGCTCCGAGTCAAGTTAATCCCAATACCATGAGGCTTTTACGGTAATTTGACGAGATGGCCACAGAAAAGGGGATACACTGTGATATTCCGGATGTGTATTTCGCTTATTCTATCCAGAAAGTCAACGGCGATCCGGGCCGAGTAGACCTTCAGTGTCACTCGGATCATGCCCAGGTGTTCTTGAATCCTTCCTCATGTGATAAAGGGTGGAAGGAGAGATATTTTTTTGTCTCCGGACATTGGAGGGAGGAGGCAGATGGAGATATCCCATTCTGGTGGACTCCGAGCCATGTATGAGCATAACCGGGTTGCTCGGAAAAAAGTTCATTTGTGCACTCGTCGTTTATTATTTCTTGAAACTAACGTTTGTTCGTTTGTCTTTTGCAGTGGAACTAGGAAAAGGCAACTGTCCGTGCGGACTCAACAATGAGGCTGTTATCAACAGGATCTTGAGGCTCGATCCGGAAATCAGAGATTTGCAATTCTTAGTTCCTGTTCTTCCTGATCCCACAAAGAAAGTTCAGGGTCCGAAGATGACGAGCCAGAATCTTCAGAAGAACAAGAAAAAGAACGGTTCTAAGACGGCCGCAGCTCTTTAATTTCTGATGGGCCAGAAGCCGAAGGGCATCACTATCGAGGGTCCTTCCGAGACGAGGAAGGACAAAGGTAAAGAAAAGGAGAGGGCTGCGTCGGCTCGAAAGCCGAGCAATGACAAAGGAATTGCCGCGACGCGTCGCCGGGAGGAAGATGGTGTTGATCGACCTTCTCCCAAGAAACACAGGGGTTCCTCTCCTGGATTCTGATCATCGAGAAAAATTCCGAGTCTGGGGCTCGGACTTTGACTGTGCCTGCGGGCACTTCGTTTTTTAAGGAGCCGGCGGGGACTCTCGAGGCTTTAAAGGGAATGGTTCTGGCGGAAGACCAGAAATTCCTCTACGAGAGGCGTAATCACCTCGTCGAAGAGCTTCTTTTTGCGAGCCACAAGGTAATTTCTATACTTGGCTTTTACATATTCCGTTCGGAATTAAATCTTCCTTTTGTTTTTCAGCTGGTTCAAATTGGTCATGCTTTTGACCAAGAGTGGGACAGACATGTCTCAATCGTGAAGAAGGCCCGTGCTGACAGGGATTCTTCGAGGAAGGATAAGGAGGACATCCAGCTGAAGCTTGACGCTGCTATTTCCGAGCTGGGAAACTTAAGGTGGATTGCCCAGGACAAAGAAAATGAGCTTGCGGTTGAAAGGGAGAAAAGCAAGAAGGCCTTGGAAGAAGCTTCCGTGCTGAAGGGAACAGTTGAGTCTCTGACCTCTCGGATGTCCGAGATGGAAGTCAGTCTTTCCGCGTCAATCGAGAGGGCCAAGCAGGTTGAAGCCAAGGCAGAAGTTGAGGCAAAGGGCAGGGTATACCAGAAATTCCTTGCTGGTACCTTATCCAAGAGCGTGGCCGAAAGGAGGTTCGGCTACTGGCTTCAACTGGCCGAGGCGATGGGAGCCCAGATTCCGAGCTCAGCCGAGGATAGCGACTCGGAAAAAGATGAGGACGCTGAGGTTCAGGGAGAGGAAGAAGCTGGAGAAGAAGAGAAGAAAGATGGGGAGGATGCTTCCGAGGCCGAGAAGGGAGCTGAGGGTGAGGTTTCTACGGCGGTCGAGGTGGAACCGATCTCCGTCGTCCATCCTTCCTCGGAAGCTGCCGCTGTAGACCCAGATGTCGAGGCGAATTTGGTCCTTGATGACCTGGCCGTTTAGGCTTTTTGTATTTCTCTCTTATTGTACTTTTTTCCTTCACCTCAATGAAATTTATGTTCTCCGTTCCGATTGCTTTTTTTTTTTTAATATTGTTAAGTATTGAAAAGGAATAAAACATTCGGACATTAATTATTGCATTAAAGAGTAAGCAACGCATTAAAAAGTATTCGTTCCGAGTCGATGCTCGGTTTATATATTGATTGAATTGGGATTGTCCTTTCGGATACAATAATTTTGGTCTTTTCAAACGTTAATTAACCCTGTCGGACTTTTTAATTTCATTGTCCTTTGGGATTTGTGTACATAATATGATGGATGATCAACTTTTTACAAGTGTTGATTCAGAAAGTCAAAGCGCTATGTGGGGTCTTATTTTGTGCCCGAGCGGAATCTTCAAGACGTTTATTCTTCTGAGCTCAGTTCTTTGTTCGATTCTTCGTCTTGAGAATTTTTCCATGCTCTCGTTCGATGCGTCAATGCGGACACCTTGCAAAAAACGAATTTTTGGGGTTAGAGCATGATTCGGAACCTTTGTGATATAGGCTTTCATGCCTCGGATTCTGGACTTAACTTGATTAGTTATTCATTTTCCAGGATGTATGGGCGTTTTGCCTTTGGTTCCGTATTACCTGAGATTTCAACACAGGGTGAGGGAGATCCTCAACGTATTGAGGACCCTCCGATGCTTAAGTCAGTAATCAATTCAGAAGGAAAATCGAAATAAAAGATGCAAGTATTGAGTGGGTTTCTTAGAAAAACCTGATTTCCCCTCGTAGGGGGTTGATGGTCCGGGCGGACGTTGGCTTTTGATTGCGAAGCAATAAAAGGGTTAGGATGGTCCTCAACTTATTAAGGACCCTCCGATGCTTAAGACAGTAATTGATTCTGAAGGCAAATCGAAATTGAAAAACTTTGAATATAAAGATATTATGGTTTGAGGTCGGAACCTGGTCCCTGGAGATCGTGGGGTTGTGTTTGTTTAGAACTGGAATTTCTTCGAGTGAGCCGTATTCCATGTGTTTCGGACTGCTTTGTCGGCTTCATCTTGGAGTTGATATGCTCCTTTGCCTATTATTTCTGTAATCTGGTACGGACCTTCCCAGGACTCGTCCAATTTGCTTGCGGTGAAGTTTTTTCTGAGTACCCAATCCCCCACGGAAAAAGTTCTTGCTCGGACAGATTTGTTGTAAGCTCTTTCAATGGTCCTTTTGTATTTTTCCATTTTTACCTCGGAATCTTCTCGTAATTCGTCGATTGTGGCGAGGTCGAAGTCTAACATCACCTGATTCTGATCATGGAGCAGGTACTGTCTGAATCCCATGTCGGAAGGAAGAACTGCTTCGACTCCGAAAACTATAGAGAAGGGAGTCTGTCCCGTCGGAACCCTGGAGTTGTTCTGTAGGACCATAAGACGTCAGGCAACTCCTGAACCCATGCACCCTTGTGCTTCCCCAGTCTCTTCTTGAGAATGGCCATAAGGGTTTTGTTTGTCGCCTCGGCCTGACCATTCGCTTTCGGGTATCTGGGGGTAGAGAAGTTCAGTTTGATATTCCAAGCGATGCAGAAGTCTTTAAATACCTTGGATATGAACTGGGAGCCATTATCTGTGACTATTTCATTCGGAACTCCAAAACGGCAGAGAACGTGCTTCCATATGAAGTTTCTGACGGCCAAGTCTGTGACATTGGTGAATGCTTTGGCTTCTACCCACTTGGTATAGTAATCGGGGACAAGGAGGATAAACCTTTCATCTTTCCCATAAACAGGGAGGAGTGGTCCCACTATGTCCATTCCCCATTTAGAGAAAGGCCATGGGGATGAGATTCCGTGCAGAATTTCAGCCGGTGCGTGAATGTAATTTCCATACCTTTGGCAATTTTCACATCTTTCGGCTAATTCTTTCGCATCCGACTTCATGGTTGGCCAATAATACCCGGCTCGGAAGCATCTGAACGCTAGGCTTTTTCCCCCGGAATGGTTTTCAGCTTGACCATTATGAAGTTCTTACAAAACTCTCTTCGCGTTGTTCTCATCTAGGCATAACTGATAAGGGCCGCTGAGGGATCTTCTGTATAGTACCCCTTTGATTACTGCGAATCTGGCTGCAGATGTACGTAACTTCCGAGCTGAAGCTTTGTCTTGGGGCAATGTACCGGATTGGATGTATTCGAGAATCGGCTTGATCCAATTTTCTTGCGGGTCGCTGACCGGGAGGACTTCAAGTGGTTCTGCCTTGATGGAGGATTTTTCAATGTGTCCGTGCAGAACGTACCTGGTGCCTAGATCCTTGACTGCTGAAACCTAAGAGGCAAGAGCGTCCGCACGGCTGTTTTCCCCCCTTGGAATTTGTTCAAACGATATTGTCAAGAATGATTGTTGGATGGTTTGAACTAATTCAAGGTAGGTCTTCATTCTGTCATCTTTCGCTTGATAGGTTCTGGTGACCTGGCTTACGACTAGTTGAGAGTCGCATTTGACCAACAGATTCTTGATGTGCAGGCTTTGGGCTAGCCTTAAACCGGTGATCAACGCTTCATACTATGCTTCGTTGTTGGTGACTGGGAAACCGCAGTGCAAGGAATGTTCTAATAATTGTCCATTCGGATTTATCAACACAATCCCCACACCGCCTCCTTGTGAATTGCTGGCTCCGTCAACTTTTAGGATCCATGTGTCGGATTTTTCTTCCGTAGTGTTGACACTCTGAGGAGGGACTGCGAAGTCCACCACGAAATCGGCTAACGCTTGTGATTTTATTGTCGTACGAGGTTTGTAATGGATATAAAATTGACTTAATTCCACAGCCCACTTCATCATCCGCCCAGAATCTTTGGGTTTATGTAAGATCGCTCTGATTTGGTAGGATGAAATGACAGTTATAGGATGGGCTTGGAAATAGGGTCTCAGCTTCCGAGGGGCTGATACTAGGGCCAGGGCGAGCTTTTCCATACTACTGTACCTTGTTTCTGCATTCGCCAGAGACTTACTGGCGTAGTAGATTGGTTGTTGAGTTTTTCCTTCCTCTCGGACCAAGACGGCACTGACTGCAGCTTCGAAAACTGCCAGATAGATATACAACATTTCCCCGGATTTTGGTTTGGCCAAAACCGGTGCCTTTGCAAGGTGGAGTTGAACTTTTCGCAGGGCTTCTTCGCATGATCTTAACCAATCGAAGTTTGTGCCCTTCTGAAGTAATTGGAAAAGGGGTTTAAGGTATTCGGAAGATCTTGGAAGAAATCGATTAAGGGCTGCGATTCTTCCGGTCAGACGTTGGATGTCTTTCTTGCTTTTTGGAAATAGAATTTTTACAACTCCTTCTAGTTGGCTTGGATTTGCTTCTATCCCCCTTTTCGTTACCATGAATCCAAGGAATTGGCCGGAACCAACTCCAAATGAACATTTCGCCGGGTTCAACTTCATGTTGTATTGCCTCAAGATTTGGAAGGCTTCTTGTAGGTGTTCGATATGTTGTTCGGCTTTTAACGATTTTACGAGCATATTGTCCACATACACTTCCATAGTCTTTCTGATTTGTTCGGAGAACATTCGGTTGACTAAACGTTGATACGTTGCTCCAGCGTTTTCAATCCGAACGGCATCACATTGTAGCAATAAGTTCCTCTTTCGGTTATGGATGCCGTTTTTTCTTGATCTGCTGGGTTCATCTTGATTTGATTGTACCCCGAGAAGGCGTCCATGAAGCTTAAGAGCTCATGTCCCGCAGTTGCATCCACCATTGTATCAATATGAGGGAGAGGGAACAGGTCTTTCGGACATGACTTATTTAGGTTGGAATAGTCCACACATACCGCCACTTGCCATTTTTCTTCTTGACGACAACGACGTTGGCTAACCAGTCTGGATATTTCACCTCTCGGACTATACCATTTTTCAAAAGGTTTTGTACCTCTTCGTTGACGATTTGGTTCATTTCCGAGGCGAATTTTCTCCTCTTTTGCTTGATGGGCTTAGCCTTGGGATCGACTCCTAATTTGTGGGCGATAATGCCTATGTCGATACCTGTCATGTCCGCGTGGGACCAAGCAAAGCAATCGAGATTAGCCGAAATCAAGTTTAGGAGTTTACCTCTAATTTTCGGGCCAAGGGCTGAGCCAATCTGGATCTTCCTGTCGGAATATTCCAGATTGATTCGGATTTCCTCTAGGGGCTCTGGTGCCGGAACTTCCATTCGGCCATGCGATGGAGCTCCGTTCTGTAATTGCTATGCTGTTGGGGCTTTCTTGAAGCTGGTGTGGTAGCATTCCCTTGACGCTTTCTGATCTCCTTTGATTTCTTTGATCCTCCACTTGGTAGGGAATCGAAGAGTTTGGTGATAACTTGAAGGGACAGCCTTCATTTCGTGGATCTAGGGTCTCCCCATAATTAAATTGTAAGATGATTGAGCATCTACTAGGAGAAACCTGGTCACGATATTAAGGCCACCTGCAAAAACAGGCAGAATAACTTCACCTATGGTCTGCTTCGATTCTCTACTGAATCCGGTGAGTGTTGTCGTTCTTCGGATGATAAGTGACTCATCCAGATGCATTTACTTGAGGGCCGGAAGGAACATGATGTTCGCCGAGCTTCCGTTGTCAACTAAGACCCTTTTCAACTTGCAGTTGGCTATTTGCAAAGTTATGACCAGCGCATCGTGGTGCGGTTCTGCAAGTCCCTGCATGTCTTGGTCAGAAAATGATAGCTCATAGGTAAGGGGGGTTTTACCTGGTCGGACGGAAGATTCATTGATGCTGACTAGCTCTCGAGCATGTCTTTTTGCGGAACTTTGGGTTATTCCGCTCACCACTGAGCCACCATGAATAACTCCAATTATCCGTTCAACTTCTGGAGCTTCGTCAGGCATTTCAATTGCTTTAGACTCGTGACGTTTCTCCTCGGACTTCTCAAGCGTTTGCTTTCCCTTTTCGGACAGAAACTCACGCAGGCGTCCTTTTTTCAATAGGGAAGCTACTTCAAACCGTAATGCCACACAGTCCTCTGTTCTATGGCCGTGGTCATTATGGAATTGACAAAATTTATTTTTATCTCTTTGGTGTACGGGAGTCCGCATTTATTCTGGCCAAGTAACAGAGGACCCTATGTCTTTCATTACGGCGACTAGTGCTTTTGGCTCTATGGTTAGATCATAGGCCGGCACCGGTCTCTTTGGTTTGCTTTCACTGTTCCTACTTGAAGTTCTGGACGGACCCGAATTGGGGCGAGGGTCATGCCTTTTATATGGCTCAAACCTCCCCCTGTGAGGTTTGTTGTTGCGCTGCTCAGACTTACCGTTTGCTCTGCTCTTAGCCATGGCGGCCCTCGCAGGATCCTCTTCCAACTTGATTTGCCGAGTCGCGATTGCAAGGGATTCCTCTAGAGTCCGAGGCTCGCATTCCGTGAGCTGCTCGTACAGACGTAAGAATGGGGGTAGACCCTTCCGGAATGCAGTCGCAGCGGTTGACTCCACGACATCTGGGATCTTGATGTACTCGCTCGTGAAGCGAGAGACATACTCCCGGAGGCTTTTACCTTCCTTCTTTGCCAAGGAAAATAAGTGATCCATGGTTAACCTGAAACGCCTGCGGCTAGAAAACTTGACAACAAAATCATCCACAAGTTGAGAAAATGAATGAATAGAGTTGTTCGGAAGATTAAGGAACCAGGTTAGGGCTGGACCGCCCAAACTACTACCAAACGTCTTGCAAGTTATGGCTTCGCGAGTGTCACTCGGAAGGTTCACCATGGACATTTCCTGGCGGTACTCGGCCACATGCTCTGCCGGATCCGAATCCCCTCGAAACTTGTGGAAGGTCGGGAGGATACTCCTCTTCGGCATCTCTACCGTAGCGATCCTATCCACGAATGGGGAGAGGATGTGGGTGTCCGCAGCAGAGCACTCAAATGGTGCCGGAATACCAGGAATGGTCCTGATGACGGCTTGGAAGTTTGCAGCTTCTTTCGCCATGCCTCTTTTGATCTCCTGGATCTCTGAGAGGAGGAGCCTATTGGCTTCAAGACTGACCGCATTGTCGCCGTTCGCGTTTGGGGTAGTGCCATTATTGGACATATTGTTCATCCGCTGCGTGAGCTCCTGGTTTGCTGCCTTGGTTCTGGCATTCTCTTCTTCCAACTGGCGCATGCGTTCCATCATTGATCTAAGCTGTTGCTCAACAGTCGCATCGTTAGCCATGATAAGAGTAACGAATTTTGAAACAATAGAAGAAAGTAAAAGATGCTAGTTTTGCAGGAAACTTATCGTCGGCCCCACGGTGGGCGCCAAACTGTAGTGGTTCGGAACTACAGTTGATCCGGAGTGACGGACCGGATGGTTCAGGGCTTGTTTGAGACCGATTCCAAAAGTCAAGGTATCCTACAAAAGAGTAAGGAACGTCCGAGCAGACCTGGAAACACCTGTGTGGTGTCTGCCGTAGGCACTCCGACGCTCAAGTCAGCTTTGAACTGAGAATAGATTAAGGACAAAATAAATGAGTGAAAGAATTAACTCCCTGTGTTCAATGATTGCCCTCGGAAGTACTGCCTCGGAAGGATGTTGACAGACCCCTGAATGAGCTCTGGGCTCAATTGATTGCGATCAGCTGAGTGACCTGAGTCACCTGATGTTCACCGGAATGTAGTCGGAGATGATAGCAGTTTGAGTGACAATTTCGGTAGAGTTTCGGTAAGTAAAAAACGTGTCCCCCTTATGAGGTTCAGGCCTTCTATTTATAGAGGCTTGGAGAGCTGTTACCCGATCCCAACGAGATCCCCGCGGAACGATCTCCGCAGGATCCGGAATTTTCACAACAGCTCGCTTACCCAGTCGACGGGCCTCGGAAGGATTGGACTGTCTCGGAACTACTGGGCCTAGGCCTCAGCATCATCAGGCCTAGCCCTTGGTTCCGAACCGGGCTTGGATTTCCAGCCCACTACAACCATAACAGATAATAAATAAATAAAATTATACGTTAAAGAATAACAAATAATCCATAATTTGTAAAAGAAAGGACGAGAGATTACTGGTTTTAGGGAGGTTCAAAATTAAAAAGATTGAAATTGAATGGAAAATAGGTGTGAGAAGGCTTTTTATAGTATACAAAATAAATGAAAAAGACAAAACGCTACTTTCTACTTTAAAATAAATACTTTAGATTGGAATTGAAAACGCTTTAGTGGTAATGCATTTGATTTGATTTGAAACGGATCATTTTAATGTGTTTTTATTATCTCGGGATATTAAAATAATTTATTTAATATATTTAATGCATTTTCATTTATTGTTTGGAGCATTTTTATAGCATATTCTAAAATCAAAATAATTAAAAATGAAGAAAATAATAAATGTAAAAAAATAATTAATAAAAATGTGGAAAAGAGGGGTGAGAATACTATGCACACTTCTCATCTGGCATAATATGATCGATTTTTAAAACTTGTTGTTTTGGATGTTTTTCAACCCAAGCGTAAACTCTCAGCTATGCCACGTCAATTTCGTGGACCCGCTGAAAAATTCCGCATTATAATATATATATATAAATTATTTATAATTCACATTCATGTATTATTCACGCATTATTGATGTATATATAAATTTAAAGTAAAAAATGGACCTATTTAAAATTTTATCACTCCATAAGTTATTATTTTAACATTATAAGCACCCCAAACATATTTCTTGCCATACATATTTGGCTCACATATGTTCATTCGTGGTGACAGCAGCAACCCCATTTTAAATGCAATTTGATGTTCCTGCATCAATTTCTCATTAACCAACCTCGCTGTGTTCACAAATTCAACTCAACCCACTAATGGCACTTTAGGCCCAATCATGTGAATTCTAAAAGCCCAAATCTATGGACCCAAACCTATAACTAAACCCAAAATATGAATGTTTATAGCACTGTCGGAGATCATGGATTTTTGTGGTTCCAATTCCATAAAAATCCATAAATGTATGATCATATGTATTTTTATTTATACTGACGAATATGGAAAAGACTGTTATATTTTTCTATTACATATTATTTATATAATATATCGCTAAATATATAATATAACATATCGTGTATATATATATATATATTATTTTTTTATATATTTATAAATGATATTATATATTACATATTTTTTTAATTTTTAATTTATAAAATTTGAAAATATTAATAGAGTGTCGAAAAATATTATAAAATGAAAATAACGATGTATATTATATGGAATATATTTTTATTTTTTAATTTTTGAGATATTAAAAATATCCACGAACTGATTATGTGGTACTCGTAAAATCACGAACTTATATAAATTAGATTTTAAAAGTTCATAATTACCATTTTTATTGTAAAAAAAAAAAGTCACGAACTCGACCATTTTTAACTGTACTAAACCCTTTCTTTTTACGCCAACAAATAGGTGAATGACAGATTATGTCATATATATATATATATATATATATATATATATATATATGAGTTAATTGCACTCACACCCCCTGAACGATAAAATTACACATATATAGATATTTTGGTATTAATATACAATCACACCCCTTCTATCCATAAAAATTAGTGAAAATATAAGGTAAAATTAACTTTGAATGAACATTACAACATACATATGTATTAACAATTGCAAATTTCATTGTTATATTTACAAATTTATTAATTAAATAAGATTTTACTATTGGGTAAGGGGGTGTGAGTGTGTATTATTACCAAAATGTTTATATATGTGTAATTTGTCATCGTTCAGGGGGTGTGAGTGCAATTAACTCTCTCTCTCTCTCTCTATATATATATACTTCGTATATACTAATTCAATTATTATTGATATTTTAAAAAAAATAAATTTGAACTTTTTATATTTTTAAAAAATAATAATAAGTGAATTTATTTATCTTAAGTTAATTTAGATTAATATAAAATACAAATTTCATAAAATATTTAAGAAATATTTTAGAATTAATAAATTTTATAAAAATGAAATTTATATTGTAAATGGTGAACCTTGAGTGGATTAGCACCATTTCCCAAAATGTGTGTGCTAAGCCTTATCAAGCAACATCTAATACATGTTTGGTTACGAGAAGCACACACAATCAACTAAACAAATGTATTCCTTATCTAAATACGATCGGTTAGGAGAAGCACACACAATCAACTAAACAAATTTATTCCTTATATAAATACGATCTAATCAACATAAGTAAAGTACATAATTAACCATGTCACAACAAAAAGAAACATAAATAATACAAATAACACAAGCTTGATTTTTACGTGGAAAACCTCCTCAACGTGAGCAGTAAAAACCACGAGACCGTAGTCCACTTCAAAACTCCACTATGATAAAAAAAAATAGAGATTACACAATATTCCAACACCAAGTAGGAATCAACGATAGCAACAAAACAACAAATTAGGATCTAACAACAAGAGAAAGAAATCAAACCAAACTAACACCCATGTTTTGATGAATGTCGTTCTCTGCAGAAGTTTTCGAATCCAATCTCCACCATTTAGAATAAACTTCAATCTGTTCTTGACAACATATCCAAAATTTAACTCGATCCAACTACTAATGAAAGAGATAAGTCCCTTTGAATATGACTGCTCAATGCTATGACGGGAATTCGACAGCCTTCACTTCCGACGAAATAACGTATTACTAAGAACTCTAATCAACAATCTCAATGGTCAAGCTTCAGAACTATGTGTCTACTATGTATGCTTTAAGTTTGAGCACGCTCTAGTGGTTGGTTTAAGAGCAGTCATTAAAACCCTCAGACTACGTAGAAGAACAACCGGGTTTTTTCCCCTTTTCTCTTCTTTCAGTAGTTGCTTTCACTCTATTCTTCGATACCAATAAACCCTAACTCCCTAGGTTTTATACTAACGCTCCAAAGGCTTTTTGGGTCTCACACATAAGAGGGAACCTAACCTAACAAATCTCCCCCTTCTCGATTATGTGGAGGGAATTGTCATTCTGGCGATCTCCTTGCAGAATTTGAACATCTTTTCTTGTTTGCATTTCGAAGCCTCAATATTAACCTTATGTTCTCCCCCATCAGTTAATAATTCACCATCATGAGCATAGCCAGAATTCGAATCAACCAAACTATCACGGTTGCCATATTCCGCAACTTCAAACTTCTCTGTATCTTGTATAATTTGATTTTCCATGAACATAACATCTCTTCTTCTTACTAGCTTCTGCACCGTCGGGTTATAAAATCTATACCCGGACTTGTCTTGGTCATAGTCAACAAAAATACATTCTTGGGACTTCATATCAAGCTTGCACCTTTCATCTTTAGGAACCTACACAAAAGCCTTACACCTAACAACTCGTAAGTGATCATAAGTCACATCTCTATTTGTCCAAAACTTTCTCCAGTACATCGAACTCCAATGAAACACATGGTTTGAGGTTAATGACATGTATAAATATACATAAAGACTCTGGCAATTATGATTGTGAAAGCAAACTTTTCACATTTTCAACTAGTGTTCCATTAATTATCTCAGTTAGACCATTCATCTGAGGTTTTCTTGGAGATGTCTTCTAATGATATATATCATGTTATTTATAATACTCATAAAAAAAGCCTTTATATTCTCCCACATTACAAGTTCTTATGCACTTTAACCTTTTCTCAATTTGTCCCTCAACCAATACTTGAAACTGCTTGAACATATCTAATACTTGATCTTTTGTCATCAAAGTATAAACTCAAGTTTTCCTTAAATAATCATAAGGTCACAAAATATAAGGCACCCCTAAGTGACTTCACCTTCGTAGGCTCACAAAGATCCGAGTGTACAATATCAAGTATATCTAATTTTCTTTTAGATGAAGAATTGTGAAAGCTAACCATTTTTTGCTTTCCTACCCAACAGTGGGAACACCCTCTCAAAATTTCCTTGTTCTTTATATTAGAAATTCTCATCTTCTTGCTTGGAAAATCCAAGCCTTTCTCACTGATGTGCCCGAGTCTTTTATACTAGAGTTCAGCTTTATCTTCATCCTAAACTACATTAATGAAAGATTATGAAAGTTTAGCGTGCAACATATACATGTTAGATTCTCTCTTACCTTTGGCCACAATCATAGCTCCTTTAATGAGCTTCCACTGACCATTAACAAATCTATTGCAATATCCTTCATCATCAAGCCTACTTGTAGAAATAATATTCATATGAATATCAGTGAAATGTTTGATATTCTTTAAAATAACCATAGAGCCATTATTTATCTCCAATATCACTTTACTATATCCAATGACTTTAACTACGTTATTATTTCCCATTCTCACACCCCCAAAATTGCCAGTAATGTAGGATGTAAAGAAATCCTTAAACTAGATTTTTAGTTAAAGCTTTCTGTGGAGGTTTCGTCATTAAAATTCCGTATCTAACAGTTTAAGACCGATTATTTAACATTTAGGATTATAGTTACAGCCGACCGAAACATCAACCAGTTTGTGATCACTTAATTAAGTCAAATTCAAGCATTAAACACAGTTATTTACCATCCATTAACAGTCAATTAACACAATCTAGCAACCAGAACAGATTCTTAATTACAGTTTAACCAGTTATTTAACAGAATTATGCCCAAAGCAGCTAACAGTGGAAAATGGGATTACAGTAGCAGTAACAATATGGCCGAAGCCCAGTAAACAGTATCAGTATAGTAGTTTCAACTACAATCAGTATAGGCACTTCAAGCCAATTATTTCAATAGTGAGGATCCTCTATCCCTAGGCATGCCATAAATTCTACTAATAGACTGATTAAGGGCAAAACTCACCGTTTCGTTTGTTTACCGTTTAAACCAATTTTATTATGTACTAGTTTTCAATTCCAGTGTATGAATTTTATGAAATCCGAGTACAGTGCAGTCTTATATCGTTAATTTATTAACTCAACAGGATGTTTATCGTTTATTAATATCATTGTTGATCAGGGCAGTGTAGGTAACATTTTACAAATCAGCAATACACGACACATGCATAAACAACCAACATACAGTAAATAATATTTCGGACTAAAAACGAACTACTAACCACGACAGCAGACCAACAGCGAGACGCCTACTCCTCAGCCTGAGCAATTCCTTCCTCCTGACCCTCTGCAGAATGGAACCAGTAATGTTAAATCGTGGATTTCAAGGTTCCAACTCAATCCGAACCCGACAGAGCGAGGCCCTAACCGAACTGGACAGACCTAACAAAAATACGAAATCGATGGAGAGGTACGAGACTTACCGAAATGACTCAGATTACAGGCTACTGCAATCCACGACGCCTACCGCACAGTAACCCGACAGAATGCCCCCAACTGACGGAAACACCATATTAGCGATTGGAAAACATAATAGTAATACGCGATTCACGAGTACAACAGAATGAATCTTACTAGAATCACGACGGAATCACGACGAAACCCTAACCGGAAATTCAATCACAGAACGGAAACCTAGGAATAAACAGACTAGAGTCAGATTACGTGCAGGATAACAATAAAGGAAAGTGCGATCGAAAAAGACATACCGGGAATCTACTGTGGCGGAAACCCTAGCGAAAAGACGCTCTGACTCTCTCACGGTTCTCTCAACTCTGAAACGTGAAGGAGGCAGGAATGACACCCTAGGGTTTAATAAGAGTCTTATATGACGTCAAATAACAAAACCCCCTAGACTTAGGAAAATATTACTAATTATGCCAGAACTTCTAACAATTATCACTAATACCCCCTAATTTCTGACCTAAGCTAATAAGCCCTAAAACGGTCCGTTACACTCACAAAGACCTGGAACTGATTATGATGAAACTTATTCCCTAATTATAGATATTATCATGTTTCGATTTTTGATCAATCTTACTATTTTTGAGAATTTAGAATGCGTCTCATGGATATAATTACTGACATATCTATATGGATCACTTGATTATGATATTTACATGAAACTCCCAGAAGGATTGAAATTACCTAACCCTATAAATCGAGATCTCAAAATTTATTTTTCATAAAATTACATTAATCCCTGTATGAACTAACACAATTTGGGAGAATGTGGTACAAACATCTCCATGGATATTTGATAAAAGAAGGATACTAAAATAATACTATATGTCCATGTATCTTTATCAAGAAATCAAGGTCTAGTTTTCTCATCATAGCAGTTTATGTGGATGATATGAATATTATTAAAACTCTTGAAAAGATCAAACAAACTAATGCGTATTAGAAAAAGGAGTTTGAAATGAAAGATTTAGGAAAAATGAAATATTTTCTTGGTCTAGAAATTAAAATAAACCAAAAGTCATATTGGTTTATCAATCAACATTGGAAAAATACTGAAAAGATTCAACAAGGATAATGTTCATTCATTAAGTACACCAATGGTTATAAGAATACTTGTTCCCAAGAAAAATATATTCCATTCGAAAGAAGATGATGAACAAATACTGGGTCCTAAAGTACATATCTGAATGCAGTTGATGCATTTTTATATTTGGCTCAATGTACAAGACTAGATATCTCATTTGTTGTGAATTTACTAGTGAGATATAGTTATGCATTAACTTATGGCACTGGAATGGAATCAAACATATTTTACATTACTTAAAGGGTACAAAAGATTTGAGATTATTTTATACGAATTCAAATACATCTTTGGGTTTGACAGGTTATGTGATGCTAGATACCTTTCGGATCTGCATAAAGAACGTTCTCAAACTTGCTACATTTTTATTTATAATGATATCGTGATCTATTTGAGTTATATGAAACAAACTCTAGTAACCATGTTCTCAAATTATGTTGAGATTATGGTATTACATGAAACTAGTCGAGAGTGTATTTGATTAATATCAATAATCCAGTATATTTAGAATTCATGTGGTATCTCCCAAATTACAAATGGGTCAACTGTGATATTTGAAGATAATGTGACTTGTATAGCCTAAGTTGGGGGAGGTTATATTAAAGGAGATCAAACCAAATATATTTCTCCCAAATTCTTCTACACTCATGAGCTTTAAAATACTGATCAAATAGACGTGAAGTAAATTCAATATTTAAGTAATTTAGCCGATCTACTAACAAACTCGTCACCAACGTAAATATTCGAGAAACTGGTTAACGAGATTGGAATGCTGAAACTTTCCAAACTAAAAATTTAAAATTAATGGTGTTATCGACTTGAAAATTTTTTGTAATATCTGATTCTACCGATTATATTCTTTTATTCGTTAAATTTTTATCTGGATTTCTAGTAAAGTTTTAAGGGGCCGTATGCATATTTTGAATTATTAACTTTTAGTGAATTAGCACTATTTCTCAATATGTACATGTTTCAAGATGTTTGTCAAGTCTTATTATGAATACTTCTATTATTTTGGAGTTGTTCGAACCTATTCGAGATGTTCGAACCTATTCGGACCCATCTCTTAGATTTTCATGAACCCAATTTTTATAAAAATGGGTAAATTTAATTATATATTACTTTATAATTGCCCATGGATATGAGCAAGTCCATTATTTATATATATATATATATAATTTTATATATAATATATAATATATATTTTATTTATTACCTATTAATAATATTATATTATACATAAAAATGGTATATTATAGGATGTATTTTTATTTTTAATTTATCTACGTGGTTATATCTATAAAATCATAAATTCGTAAGTTTAGCTTTTTAAAAAATTATTATTATTATTATTATTATTATTATTATTAGAAAAGAGAACAAGCGAAATATTCAGAATTCTAGACAATTTTTTATGATGCTAGGTGCATTCCACTCCAACAATAGGATTGGTCAATAGTTAAAAGGCTCACATTATAATATTCAATTAAAAGAAATTTATTTGGTAAACTACTAATTTATTTTTAAAAAAAAAATAATTCAATAATTATTATTATTTTTCTTAATAAAATCTATTACTATATATTTTTTAAATAGCATAGAAGTGAATTTGTTTGTCTTTAGTTAATTTTAATTTAGTATAAAAAAAGAATTTAATATTTAAGAAGCATTTCATAATTAATTATTAAATTAATAAATTTTTATAAAATTACATTTTTCAATTTTTATTTTATTTTATAAATTGTAAACGTTTTTAAATTCAGGGAGTATCATCGACCAGTAGAATATTTGTAGATGTGCCGCCTCTTTTTAAGTTTGGTGGGTATTGATTTGTATAGTGCGAAATAAAAGAGAGTATAAATCCAACCCGCATGTACCAAAAAATTTGAGGCGAGTGTGACTCCATAATACTCAATAAATTTGAAAATTAAGTAAATTTATTTATGATGAAAAAAAAAATTCAAATTAAATATTTTGATGGGGGTTGTCAGGTAAGGTCAATATAAAAATCATGAGAGGAGAATATAAAATTTTAAATATATATATATATGAACAAGATATACAACCAGTAGAATGGCTAACTGTTGTGGGTGTAGTTGTCTCATCACGTGGCCCACTGTGCTGCCATGACGCTTAATTTCTCTCTCACATTTGCCCAAACCAACACAAAACTCTTCACTTGTTCCTCTCTTCTCTTCTCTTCTCTTCACATCCAAACACAAACACAAGAAGCTGATGAGCTTTTGTTCATGTCAATGTCATCATCATTTTCCGGTCGGGGCAGCACCAAGTGCTCATCAACTCTTGTCATGTTGCTGATCATCACCATCCTCATTTTCATATTTCAGATTTGGGTTCACAAAGCAGAAGCTATTAGAGATTTTCCAACAACAAACACCAAACACTACTTCAATGGATTTGAAGATGCCAAAAGAAGAGTACCCAGTTGCCCAGATCCTCTCCACAACTAGATACACTACGACTTTTCTTCTTTCATTACATCTCATGTTATCCAAAATACCCTCGTTTTTCTCTTCAATTATTAGAGGGAAAAACTGGGGTATTTTGGTACTTTGTAGCCATGTATAGCACAATCTCTCAATGTATCTCTTGTTTTCGTATTTTCAAGTTGAGAATTATGTAATTGTGGATTGATATTACTGGATGTTAAATCAGTGTTTAGCATTTTCCGGGCATTTCGTGAAGGCTTGACTTTGTTAAATATGGTAAGTTTTGCATTAAATAATCTTTTACTGGATTATTGAATTTCATCAATCAATCATCGGTCACATGATGATCTTCCATTACTATTTTCTATATTTAATAATTGAACCGACTTTTAATATACAGCATGTTCAATTTTAGAAAAATAAAAAATCAGATACAATTGTTAGTAAGATGCTTCAAATTTCATCTCGGAAATGGGTTTTGAATAAAAGTATAAGATATTTTGATTGGTATATAGAGGAGAGTAGAGTAGAGTAGAGGGTCCAGTCCAATATATATATATATATATATATATATATATATATAATTACATGTAAAAGCAAAGTAGTTGAATGTTAGATGGAGTGTAGCGGTTGTAAACTAGCGTAAATTGGAAACATGTGTAATTAAAAAAAGGTAGTTCTGAGGTGAACATTTTGTCTTTCTTTCAGAAACTAAAAAGTGCATGGAGACAGATTACAATCGAGTGTGCCTGGGAAAAGGTTAATGAGGAATATTAAATTAAATTAAAAGAAAAGGTTGATAGTGTCTCGTAGTCCGGTGAATTTTTGGGTGTTATTTTGAAGGAAATCGATGTAGGAAAGAGCCACGTAATATGCGGCGAAGGAGCCAATTTCGATTTTCTCTTTGAAGGAATTTTGTTGTTTAGTGTTTTGGATTTGGAATCAAATTGACTCTCTCTCTTTCTCTCACCTTCAAACACTCACCGATGTATGTTATGCACCATGCATGCATCGCAATGCTTGTAAATTGTACCCTTTCTTATTATTAATATTTCATAGTGTAATTGTAAACCTACTCTTTTTGTACCTTTTCTTATTAATTTGCTTAAATTTCTTAGAACTCATAGTTTGTTAAGGCATTAGCATGTGCATCAAACAAAATTCACTTTGCTTGGTCAAACTTTAAAATAGGCCATGTGAGTCAAAATTTCTAAAACTATGTTAAAATATATAGATAGATATTTGTAAAACAGTGGAAGGTCGAAGAGGACATTTGAATTATAAAACGTAGTTCATGATGAGTCTTGTAGTGTTCGTGATGAAAACGGCCAAAGAGTTTGGAAGACCCCATTTGTAACTTTTCGTTATTGGATTAAGCCCGTCGAAGAGTTTAGATGACTTCCTGTCACAAGCATCTCAACCCCCGAAAGATAGTTTCGATCAAAAGTGTTCCTATTAATGTATATTTCAACTTTATGCGAATCAAATAAATATCCACCTCCTCATGTAGCTTGGATCACGGTCGAAAGGTTTGACCCCAAAATCCACGACTATCGTTTCGATCGAAATGTGCCGATAGGTGAAATTACTGGACCAAAAAGGATGATCCTCATGTCAAAGGTTTGAATGTTATCATCGAAGGTTGGAACCAACTATCCCCGGATATTTTTGTTAAGCATCAATCATGAATAAATGAAGTAGCCAATATATAAGGAAATAACTAATGTAATTCTAATCAATCAAGAAATAATTGAGGTAATTCTAATTAATCAGGAAATAATTGAAGTAATTCTAATTAATCGGGAAATAATTAGAGTAATCCTAATCAAATCACAATTATTAGGAGATATTTTCTCTCTAAAAACCTTTTAAATAAGGGTCACCATAAATAATAAAAAAAAAATTCAGAAACACTTTACAAAAATTCTGTCAAAATTCTCTCTCGAGTCAGATCTTCAAGGTTTCATAAAACAAAGAAGAGGGCTTTCATCTAGACTCTCCGACTGTGATTTTCGCAACCACCACAGTTTGGGGCCCACCGTGGGGCCTTGAAGATTTGAACTTAATCAACATAAAAGATTTCTCTCCATTTGGACGTCAGACCATCGTAGCTATCACCCATAAATAAACGAAATCCGCGATCTCATATCTTGGTTCTTCATCCATCTCACATCAAATGGACATTAAGCAGTTTATAACTTCTAATTTCAGTGTCGATTTTGAGGTACCATGAGTGGCACAAGGGAAGTAATAAGAGAGGCTGTCATGTATGCAAAGGACGCATCCCGGGACCTGCTTATGTTGACGAAACAAAAGATGGAAATGAAAATAATGGAGATTGAAGAAGCTCCAACGTTTATAAGGAAATAGAGATGTCGTTTGTTCTTACTGCTTAAAGCGCGCCAATGGATCGGCATTTGTCTGCATTTGGTGTATGTTATTCATTCACAAACGATGTGAACGTAAAGTTCCTCATGGTGAACATATTAGAAGCCTTTTTACTTGGAATACTAGCTTCTTGTTGATTTACCAGAAAACGATGGTGCATATTGTGGGGGAGTGACAGGTTTAGTGTGATGTCAACGCTGTCAACTGACAGAGTTTGACTTTGGAAAATTTAATATATATATATATAAATAGAAATAAAAATTAAACTCTTATAATAAATTTCAACATGAAAAGAGATATTACAAATAGCCTTCCTCATATATTAATGAAAAAGTAGTCTCGACTTTCTTTAATTAGATGGGATTGCTTTCTAAGCATTAAAGTCAAAAAGGACAAGTGAATGATAATATATCTCAATTTTTTTTTATTTTTTAAATATTAAAAAGAAAATCAAATCCCTAATACCCAAATCAATTTGCTCATATTTTCTCTTTTTATTTTTTAAAATATTTTTTAATATAATTTTATTTTATTTAAATAGTTGATATCGTTTAATTTTTTTTCTAGATCCACTCCTGTTGTGGGGCAATGGAATATGAAATGGATGGCTACCGATGACCGGCTTTTGAGGTTTCTATTTTGACTCTTGCTTAATATAATATTGATCTCATTAATGCCCTTGAATGATAAATCATTCATGTTAGTACTTATCTTGCAACCCCTTTTTTATCCTGCATCATAGCACTGATAATATTCCTTGCTATAACATCTGTTTTATATGAATAGTCTTTGAATGCAGTCTTGACTGATCCATATAGTTTTGGTTATCCCATATTAGGCTTTTATGATCTAGTGGATAGATGATCGGTGTGTTTCTAAACACAATTTTGGTTATAATTGGAAGCGATTCTATATGATTTTTATTGTGTTTAATATATAAGTTTGGCTCGAATATTGGTACTACTGTTTTCTCGGTGTTTCTTACACGGTCTGTAACGTCCGCAAATTGGGCCCAAAATTTTGGGCAAATTTGAAATTTTTACATGTTTGATTTTCGATATTCTCCACTTCGGAATAAGTCGAAAATAACATTAAGGGCAATGATGAGATTAGAAAAAATTATTTTGAGATAAAAAGTCTAGGATCAAAATTCTTTTATTAATTAAAAAAAGGAATATTACTTAATTGGCTTCGTAATCGAAAATTGATGTTTAAGGGAAAACTATGATTCAATTGGGAACTTAGAGTCTATTTAAATTGAAAATTGAGAAAAATATTGATTTTGGGTCAAAACGTTCATTTTTGGTAAAATTACCATTTTACCCCTATTGAGCGGAAAATTCAAATTTTAAAACCGGTGGCTATTTTGATGTAAACTATTGAAATAAAATATTTACGAATCAATCAAAGTGACGGAGTCGGGTTTCGGGATTAATCGGGCTTGAAATTGGATTGGACCCACATTTGGGCCCAATCCAATTTAAAAGCCCAACTTGTTAGTCATGAAACCCACTCCACTTTAAGGTTACTATTCAACTTCTTCCCAAACACCCTCCTTCCCTCCTTATGTTTTATCTCTACACTACCATGAAACCCTAGCCACCCACTTTCACTCTCCACCACCAAAGCTACCAAAAATAATTCTATTTTTACCTTCATTAAGCTTTAAGGAGGTTATTTCACCATATTAGAGTCTTTCATCTTCAAGGTAAAATCCTCCTCTCTCTCATCATTTTTAATCCAAAAATAGCTTATTAATTTTCGTTCTTGAATGCTTTTATAAAGTTATGGGTTGATTTTGAATTGTTATTATGTGTTTAAGTTTCTAATAAATCTAGGTCCACTTTTGCCTTATTGTCTCTACACTTGATGAGTATAAAATTGATGATATGTGTTTTAGTCTTGATACCTAAAGATTGTTATTGAGATGGTTTTAAGATTAAATAACTTCCAATTGAAGTGAAATGGTTTTTGACTCTAATGTCTATTTTGTCAAAATCCCTAACTTGAATAAATTGGGTTTTTATGTTCTTAAATATTGAAAATTGTTAACTGATGATCCTAGGTGGTTACTAAGTAATTTTGGGTTAATTCTAAACTATTTTGAAAAGCTCTAATCTCATTAATATACTAATGCCCTTAATAGAATTGTTGTGCGGTATTTGAGTTGTGTTGGAACATTGTGATGATGATTGTATTGGTATTATTGAATGTAGTATGTTTAAAATGTGTTGGTGTTGGCTATTGCAAGTGGAAACCCTCAAGGGGCGGCTTTCTAGCTTGTGGATCGACGGATGCGAGGTTCGTATTTCCCTTTTTAACCCTACACGATTGATTGTTATTGAATGGTGCTTCGAATACATGTTTAATAGTAAATATGCCATGAAATTGGATTAGTAAGAGAATCACCCAAATTAAGTGTATTGATCATTATTGCCATGATTAGGGCTTTAGAGTATGTATGGTTGCATGTAGAATCATGCTAGGCGTTGCCCTTGGGAATTGAAGTTTGGGTGGACTAAGTCCACATTGTTGTGAATTGATGGAGTTAGGGTAGAGACTTAAATTCCGTAATGAATTCTTGTTTGGATGCCATGATTGTGTTTAGGGTTATTTCTAAAAACACCCCATTTTTTCAAACGTTTCACTTTGAGCACCCGGTTTTGAAAGTTCTGGAAAACCACCCCCAAAATGAAAACCACTAGTGGTTTTTGGTATTTTTGTGAGTTGTTTTGGTGTTGTATGAGCGGTTTTGAAATTCTATATGTTTAATTTAGGGATTCGGAAATTTTCTAAGATAAAAATTACTCATACAACACCAAAACCACTCACAAAATTACCAAAAACCACTAGTGGTTTTGATTTTGGGGGTGATTTTCCAAAACTTTCAAAATCGGGTGCTCAAAGTGAAACGTTTGAAAAAATGGGGTGTTTTTGGAAATAACCCATTGTGTTTATTGTGATGAATATTGTCAAATTGATTGCTATTGATGATTGTTGATGCGAATTGGTGATATTGGTAAAATTGATGAATAGTGAATATTGTTGTGAACTTCATTGGAGACTAAATGATACAAATTGGTAGAATTGATGTCATTGAGAAACATGTATTAGTATTGTGGTTTTGATAACTTGATATTGTCAATATTGGTAAAAATGACCTTATTGGTATGTTTAGTCAACATTGAATAACCTATTGAAATCGGTTGCTATGGAAAAATAGCACATTGAAATAAATTATGGCTTTTATATTTTGGCTTGATAATTTAACTCATTGAATATTGATAAATTAGACTTAATGAATGGTTTATTGAAAATAATATACCTTGATGAATGAAAATGTGGTATTAAAACCAAATGCCCTTAGACTTGCTCTAGAAGATAGAAGGTAAGGCATGCCTAGGGATTAGAAGTACTTTGGCACGAATATATCGTGTTTCTTGGCGCGGAAGCCATATTGGGACTTCAGTCCATATTGTATTTGGACATTAGTCCACAGAGGACTTCGGTCCATATTGGGACTTCGGTCCACAGAGGATTTCGTTCCATATTGAATTGGAACTTCGGTTCATATTGGGACAAGGGTCCATATTGAATCCCGTTTTCTATTTTATGGTTTGTTTTTTGGCATTGGTTAATAATTCCGAATATTTTCATTGATAAAGTATTGTAAATTATTCTCGAGATGAGAATGGATAATGTTCTTAATGTGAACATTAACATTGAAATCGATATTGTTATTGATATTGATATTGAGATTGACATGATTGAACATGGAAAATGATTGATAATCTTAATGAGATACCATAGGTAAATAAGTTCATTTGTGTAGCCTTGGTGTGTGTCTCATTACCCATAAATTCTCATAATTGGATTCTTGCAATTCATGTGAAATTTATGTTAATATGGCCTAATTGTAAGATAGCTAATTCACATCTATAAGTCATAATTGAATTATATGGCTAATGTGAATGACTTGACTTAACTTGAAGAATAAGTGAATGCATGGAAACTTGCTTAACTCGGAGCTCATGTGTGTTACGTTCATGATCATGATGTTGAGATGTGTAATTGAATAGCCAACTCTTAGTCCAACCCCTTTGATGAGTTACTTTTGTGACATGTTGTTCTCTTATAAAATGGATTGGGTTAAAACCCTTATTGTTGAATAAATGTGTACTTGGAGTGTCCCTTGAGTTGTTATATCAATTTTTGGTTTCCAAATTGAATTTACAAATTTTGACTAAGAGCTATATAAATGAATTACGAAAGCTTTTGTGTATATGAGATGTTTTGTACCAAAAGAATCATGCCTCAAGTGGTACACTAGCATGATTGATTGCTAGGAATTGATTGTGCTTGACTTCTATGTGGTAAGGTGAGTTTAGAGATGCCCACATCATTGTGTGATAAAGCATTGCATATCGACGGAAAGGTAAGAGCATTTGTGTGTGCTCGTTTGGGACATGGAATGCGAACCAGGCGTGTGCCTGACCTTTCTTCTTTTTCTTTTTCCCTATAAATTGTGTTTTCAGGTTCGATCGAGCAAGGCGAGTGGTATTTAAGCTCTTATGGTGAAGTCCATTAATGTTGTAACCACTCATACATGTATTTTAGATTTTATCACGTTTGTAAATAAGCTCATATGTATTTGAATTACGATTGTAAAGGATGTTTTATCCATTTAGAATTTCTAAACATTGTCTATATAAGATTTAAACCAAGTATTTTATGTTTAAGAAAGTAACGTCTTTATTCGTCTTCCGCAAAAATATCGTATAAAATGATTGACTTTTGAAATTGTTCTTAAATTGTAAATTGCAATTGCATTGTTTTATATGGCGGTTTGGACCATCCGTCATGGTCTCGGACGGGGCGGGGGTTTGACGCTACACGATCACACCGTGTACCGGTACACGAACCATGTAGATTTTTCATGAAGACATTGTTTTAATCTAGCAGCTTACATGGTCAGTCCGTGTATTACTATATAGTCTGTTTATCGCATCCGAAATTTTAATATTAAGTTTGGAAGCAATTGAAAAGGGGCAGTGAGTTTTTGAAGGAAGAAAATCTTGAATTATGGGAGACAAGAGTTAGTTTTATAAAGAAGAAGAAGATAAATTGGGCGTTCAAGAAGCAAGTACGAGAGATCCTCTTCATTTATTACAGAATTTTCTTCTTTTTCCTCCTCTTCATAGTTTGTTTAGTTTCACTATTTTCGAAGTTTAATTTGCTACTTGATTTTCTGGATATTTAATGATTGTTATGTAAGGATGTATATAATTTTCAATTCTAACTTCTATTTCATTAAAGTTGGAAGGAAATTATAATTGTTCTTATTTGCTTTTCATCTAATTACGGATTTCATTCTTTGTTTATCTATGGCGTGAATTGATATCGAAAGATGGGTATTTATGCTTGTAAATCTCTAGTTAGACTAGTTGTGGATGTTTAGAAATAAACAACTTCAATTTTGATTACTTAGTGTGCAAGTGTAATAAGTGAACAAGAACTAGGTTTAGAATATTGTAGATTTTGATTGTCTTGAAAGGGAAATCAAATGAATTAATTTAGTCATTCAAAGGCAAGTTTGAATGTGATTAATTTGATTAGAACTTCAATTGGAATCTAATCCTTACTTTACATTATTGATGATAAAAAGCCAATACAATACTAGCAAGACCAACAAGATCGAGATTGGATCTAGAATGTTGACAATGATACAAACGATCGATGCCCTAAAGACGCCCGCTGGCCAGACACACGACAATCAGGATACTCAGTCTAGCCAGATCGACACATTAGCCCGACTCACGGTCGATCTAGCGGTACTTAAAAAAGAAAACAAGTTTCTGAAAGCAACGATTAAAGGGAGGAGAATGCCACCAGTAAGGTCGGCCTGAGTGACTCTACAGGCCGGCAATAATAGTGATCGGGAGCAAGACCAATCGCAGCGAGTCTTGCATTGAGACATGTTGGTAAACACGGGTCCGATTCTCGGTAAGCAAGAAGATGTGATCTCACTTATCCGATGGTTGAATACATCAATTTTTGAGGAATACGACGAGGCAGAAGAAATTCTCTCCGACCTTCACCCAACCGTCAACAATAGCCAAATCCGTAGGCCATAAGAAGATGAAAGAGGGATCAACACCAATAGTTTGCGAATGAAAAATGAGATACCAATATGCCAAAGATAGCGGCAAAACTCGTGTTCACTCGATCAAGACTAGAGATTGTACCACCACAACGGCCAAATGAAGATATCCCTTAAAAGTTTCAAAGCGTCTGTAAGAAATGGAGGATATGATCCGATTCTTACTAGGTATTCCCACTCCCCTTCGAAGATCCACTAGGGACTCCTTCACGGAGACACCCTTCACCGACGAGATCGCCCCCTCCCGCACAAATCTGTAGCACTGAGGTTCAGAATATACGATAATACCATAGATCCAGACAATTACATCGCTCACTACCGCCAAGTCGTGCTCACAACTTTGATCGTGAGGAAAACCAGAGAGGCTGATTTTTGTAAGTTGTTCTATAATTCTCTCACAGGGCCCGCCCTTGAATGGTAAGTTAACCTATAAGTCGGCTCCATCAGCTCTTTCTCACAATTGACGGACTCCTTTATCTAGAATTTTGCCTATAGCCGCAAACTAGAGAAGCAATCCAATGATCTTTACACCATTTGTCAGAAGAAGTGACACTATGGTCGTATATCGTGATGTTTAACAAAGAAAAGATAACGATACCGAATTGTAATCAAGATACTGTTATAAGGGTGTTCACGAAAGACCCACTTTCGGGGTTCGATCTCTATGCAGATCTAATTAACTACAAACCAAGAACGATGGAAGAAACCCTGTCGAGGGCTTTCACCCAGGCGAGATGGGAGGAGGACGATAGGTGGACATCCCATGAGCCAGTTGCAAACTAACGTGCCTACCATACCCAAAGATTCGACCACAAAAATGTAGATCGAAACTGATAGTGGTGTGAGCCTTACAACCTCACCATTACACAAGAGCAGACCTTACCAGACAAACATAGTGAGGATCGAGACATGGTTAGAGCCACCCAGGCACGACCTCACATTTCCACCGATGAACTCATGCAAGAACTCGGAAAGCTTGGACACACAGTTCACTATCCAGGAAAGTTGCGATCAGACCCAAAGAAAAGGGATGTAGCAAAATAATGCCCTTCCACAATGACTTCGGTCACAATACCCCGATTGAAGTGGACCACCTACTACAATAGGGAGGTCTGAGGAGGTTTTTGTCCGCATCAGACAACGACCAACATCAGACAGAGCAATCGAACCTCAAATGGTGTAGACAATCAACATCATAATGGGTGGATAATACGAGAGCGCTACGTACTCAACCGCAAAAAGGAGAATCCATAATGTGTGTAGTTGGGCAGAAAAAACATGTGCAGTCGAAGAAAATCAAAACAGACTCTCAACCTAACATAAATCTAGATCAATCAATCAAAAAAATCAAGAGACCCGTCGAGAGGAGAGCCCCAATTAGAGAGGGGTTTGGTATCTACATAGAAATTTACCTCTATAATTTGGATTGATTAATTGGTGTAAAGAGTTTTGATATAATTAAAATATATAAAATAATTGATGTAAGATGACGTGTTTGTTTGTTTGTTTTTTTTTTTTATGTTGAGTTTTAATTTTTATTTAACAAATAATTTAGAAAATTTATTTATTTATTTATTTAATATTTATTATATTATATAATAATTTAAAATAATTTAAAATTTTATTATATTGAAATTAATAAAATTAATTAAAGGATATTTAAAGTAATTATTTAAATATATTAGAAATACTTTAATAATATTCATGTTGGGTGTAGTAATTCTCATGTAAAAAATAACAATAATGAAAATTTAATATAGGTCTACAATTACATCTATTTATATAAAAAAACTCAAATGTGCAAATCATCCTACATAAATTGATTAAATAATAAGAAGAGAAATTTTTTTATAGGCCATAAAAGGTTTACTGTACAATTATAGGCCACTTTTGAAAAGTTTGCAAAATTAAAGTTTGATTTTCACTCCATAGACCATTCATAGACCGTGACGGTAATTCACAGACTGTGAGCGTAATTCACAGAATATGTAAATTGTAAAAATTAGCGGTATTTTAGGAAACTCTGCCTATGGAGTGAAAACTAAATTTTTAAAAGTCTGCTTTTATATGTTTTTCAAAATAGACTTATAATTGCATTTTGAACTTTAAAAAGCCTATTTTTTTTAGAATTTTCACTAATAAAAAATTTTAGATAAAACTTGTACCGTAAAAAATTGAATAATATTCGGTTTCAATAAATTATTTTAATTATACTATTATTCGAAATAAAAAATAAAAAATAAATAATATCAATTAATTTTTGTTAAAAATTAATTTAGAAAAAACAATCTTAAGTTTTATTTTAATATTTAAAAAAAAAATTATTTTTAGATTTTATGAAGTTTGATTGAAATTTATAATCTTATTTTTTTTTTAAAAAAAATTACTAAATAAGTTCAATTTTAAAATATATATATAAATAAAATTATACCAATTTTAATTTTTAAAATAGGTTTATTCACATATTAAACCATCTGTGTCACATTTATTAAAAAAATAATAATAATGTATACTCGGAAGTAAGAATTTTTAAATTATTTTTATATTTTAAAATTAAAATAATTTTAAAATTAATTTTTAAACTTTAATCTAACTTTACAGAGCTTCCTCTAAAAATAAAGATTTTATTAATTTAAAAGTTCACAATAATAAATTGCACATGCCGGGTGTCTAAAAACAACATGAAGGAATTGGCTTCCTCGGATCTATGTCTACATGATGTTCTTGAGGAGATTTTCATGAATCTCTTCGTCGAAGCATCCCTCATCAAGAAGACATTAGGGACCTTTGGTAAGAAGCGATTTTGTTTCCATTTTCAAATTTTTGTATTAGAAAAATAAAAATAAAATAATATTTTCACTAAATTTTGAAAATGCGTTTGGATGCAAATCATTTTCGGAAAACAAATTTGAAAAATGGTGTTAGAAAACAAGTTTTAGTTGCTTCTCAAATTTTGATATTTTTAATAGTATGTTTTCAAAAAATGATTTTTATGTTTTTTAATTTTGAAAAATAAAAACGCCTACCGAACACGTTTTTCAAAAATTCAAAAAATAAAATGAAAACGAAAAATGAAAAACAGCTTACCAAACACACTCCAAGTTAGGGATGACAATTCTACCCGCATATCCGTTTATCCGTGGATACCCGCCCGCTATGGGCGGATATGGATATACCCATTAAAGTTGGCAGGCGGATATGGATATACCCATTAAAGTTGGCAGGCGGATATGGATAGAAAATCTATACCCGTCAAGGATGAGGATAAGGATATGGATACTGTAAAATATCATTATTCATATCCTCTACCCGCAAAATAAAATAAAATATAAATTTAAAATTTTTTCTTTATTTTGTTGAAATCATATTATTTCACGATAACTCCAGATTTTCACATAAAGATATTTTTTTTTTAAATTATTTTATTTTATATATGAATTCTTGTGACTATAATAAATCTTAGAAAAATTAGCGGAAGAAATTATTCACGAGTTGAATATAAAATATTGGTGTTATTATTATTTTTTTCCGATGGTAACTTGATGTAAGAACTTCAAACATTAATAAAACTTAAAATTTCCAACTATCTCATTTGAAATTTTAGTTAAAAGAGTGTCAGGATTGTTGTTTTTTTTTTTTTAAAAAATAATTTGAATTAATTTTGATCATATCATTATTTTAAAAAATTATTATGAGAATATGGGTATACCCATGGATAAATCCATATCCGCGGATAAATATCCGCATCCTTGCCCTGTTAACTAAAAAGGATATGAGAAAGATATGGATAGAAAAAAATTTAGAGGATAAGGATATGAATACTTGATGAAATGAAGGTGAAATGCCTCCTTGTTGGTTCAAAGCTATAAGCAGAAGTCAGTAGATATCAAAGCAGACATCAAGGTTACCAGATTGCAGGTTGTAGTTCTGTAGGGACTAAAGTGAATAAATGTCGACTTGTGGGGCATATTATTATTTAAAAAATGATTTGAGAGTTGTTTTCATATTTTAGAATCTTGTAACAAATTCTGTTACATACAGAATTTGGATAGTTGGTATATAACCAGCATCTTGAAACAGATCAATGTATCAATTTTTTCTCTAGAAGATTCATCTTTTCTTTTTCAATCTAAATGAATCAAAGCTTCTCAACATGGTATCAGAGCCTTAGATCTGAAGATAAAGGTTCAATTTTGTCTCTAGAAGAGTAGATAAGAAAGCTTCGGTGAGCACACAACAATGGCCGCCGCTGGATTTCAAGAAGATGTCAACAGAGAAGCTGGATTTATTAAAGAATATAGAAATGGAGATCCACTATGTTTGCAAAACTCGGATCATCCAGGTATGGTGCTTGTCACCTCACCTCTTACTGGAATCAATTTTCTGTCTTGGTCAAGATCCATTAGAATAGCTCTTGGAACAAAATTGAAGTTAGGGTTTGTTGATGGAAGGTTTAAGAAACCAGATACTAGTTCTAGTGATTATGATCAATGGATTCGAGTTGATTGTATGGTGATGTCTTGGATACTCAACTCAATCTCAAAGGACCTGGTAGATTCTTTCTTGTATGTTACATCGGCTAGAAAATTATGGCAGGAGTTAGAACAAAGGTTTGGTGAATCTAATGGTCCACAACTCTATCAGTTACAAAGAGAGATAGTTTTAGTATCACAAGCTGAATTGAGTGTATCTCAGTACTTTACAAAAATCAAGAAGTTGTGGGATGAATTAGATTGTTTGATGCCAATACCTGTTTGTGAATGTGATAGTCGATGTGTGTGTAATGTGTCTAAAAGAAATGTAGAAATGAATGAATCAAATAGATTGATGCAGTTTTTTATGGGACTTAATGATGCATATGATGTCATTAGGAATCAGATATTGGTCATGGAACCACTACCTAATACCAGCAAAGCTTACTCAATGTTATTAAGAGTTGAGAAACAAAGAGAAGTGCAAACCACATTCAGTGAAGGAAGTAGTAATGGTTCAAGTGCATTATTCACTAGAGGGCATTTTCAAAACCAACAGAACCAAAATCAGACATAAAAGAAGGATTTTAAATACAATCAGGGAGGTGGTTCACAGAAAATGAATAAACAGGCTAGTTATTTCAAGAAGAAGGATAAGAAAGATAAACATTGCAACCATTGTAATCAAGCAGGCCATACAAAAGAAACTTGTTTTTACATTCATGGTTTTCCTGACTGGTATAAGGAGCTGAAAGATAGGAGAAGTAATTCAGTAGCAGCTACTACAACAACTGGAAGAACAATGCAAATATACCTATTCATTCTGATGTTCATATGACAACAACTATCAACAATCTGCAGGAGAGTCTAAAGGAGCTAGCCATGATGATGCAAGGCAGAGGGAATAATGAAGTTGTTAATCATTCCCAGATGGCATATATGCATAATACTGCAGGTATGGTTCATCATCATGCTTTTACTTTGCAATGTGAATTGAATATAGGAGATTGGATAGTAGATAGTGGAGCAAGTACACACATGTGCAATAATCTGGCCCTTTTCAATAAAACTAAAACACTGACCAAACCACACAAAATCATTCTTCCAGATGGTAGCTCAAAGAACATTACTCTTGTGGGTGATGTTCATCTTATGAACAAATTGATTCTGACAGATGTGTTATATGTACCTTCTTTTAAGTTCAATCTTCTTTCTGTTCACAAACTTACAAATACCTTACCTTATAACTTCATATTCTTACCTTCCGCCTGGTTGTTACAGGACCAGAAGACTAAAGCAGATATAGTCACTGGACATGTCATCAATAACCTTTACATTTTCAGTCCAGACCATTTTTCTTCTATCAAACCAAAGGCTGATAAAGAGATATCATTAGCAGTTGATACAACATATTTTGAATCTTGTTCATGTAAACATTGTTCTTGTTCTACACCAGCTTACAAACATGATATAGCCAATTCACTTCTATGGCATAAACGTTTGGCTCATATTTTTGAAATTCTACTTTTCAACATATAGATCTTACCTCTCTAAATATGAGCAAATATATACCTCTAGAGTGCTGTGATATATGTTCCTATTCTAAACAGACAAAAAATCATTTTCCTTTAAGTTCTTCTTCCTCAAACCAACCTTTTGATCTTGTTCATATGGACATATGGGGTCCTTACAAACACAAATCTATAAATGGTGCTCAATACTTTTTGACATTGGTAGATGACTATAGTAAATGTACTTGGGTTCACCTTCTCAATCACAAACACCAAGCTTCTGCTTTTCTGCAGCAGTTTATTATCCAAGTCAAAACACAATACTCCTTTGAAATAAAGTCTTTCAGATCTGACAATGGCTCAGAGTTTCTTGGTTCTGAATGCCAAAAATTATTCTCTAAACTTGATATTGTTCATCAAACCACTTGTCCATATACACCTCAACAAAATGGTGTGGTAGAACGAAAACATAGACATCTACTTGAGATAGCCAGAGCTCTAATGTTTCAATCCAAACTACCAAAACATTTTTGGGGACATGCTCTTCTAACAGCCACTCATATAGTCAACAAAATTCCTTCAGCCCTTCTTTCTTGGAAATCACCTTATGAAATATTGCTTAAAACCAAACCTGACTATTCATCCTTGAGAGTATTTGTTGTTTGTGTTATGTAATTAATCCACAACCTCAGAAAGATAACTTTCAGCCCAGATCATTCAAATCTGTATTCATAGGCTATCCAAATGGACAAAAAGGATACTTATTGTATATCCTTGATACTCACAAGATTATTGTGTCCAGGAATGTAAAATTTCATGAGAATATTTTCCCTTATTCTGAGCAAGTTACTAGTCTTAATCTGTTAGATATACCCCTACCTTCAATAGCTCTTGATGAAGATACATCTACTATGTCAGATATCAATGATGCACCAATAGCTTCTACTACTCATTTTTCTCATCAAACAGTCATACCAGAATCATCTGCATCTTCTTTATCACAGACTAATCACCATTCATCACAATCATCTCCACATAACCCCATTCAACCTGTCCGAATTAGCAATAGAATTAAAACCAAACCAGCTTGGTTGATGGATTATATTACTTGTGTTGTTGGTCCTGTAACAACAGACTCATATTCGCTTCCAAACACTGTCATAAACACATCTATGTGCACATTTTCTGAATCACATTTAGCCTTTCATGCTCAACTTTCTACTATCCATGAACCTGTGACATATTTACAAGCATGTAAACATGATGAATGGATTAATGCTATGCAACAAGAGCTGAATGCATTAGAAACTAATCAAACATGGGAGTTGAGTTCATTGCCTGCAGGAAAGAAAGCAATAGGATGCAAATGGGTTTACAAACTGAAATTGAAACCAAATGGGAGTATAGACAGATACAAGGCTAGGCTAGTTGCAAAGGGATACAATCAAGTGGCTGGAGAGGATTTTTATGATAGTTTCTCACCTGTGGCAAAATCTGTAACTGTAAGATTCTTTCTATGGCAGCATCTACTACATGGCCAGTCCATCAGTTGGACATAAACAATGCTTTTCTCCATGGTTTATAGAGGAAGAAGTATATATGAAGCCTCCAGAAGGCTATTCTCTAGCTCAGTCAGGACAAGTATGCAAACTAAAGAAGTCCTTATATGGCTTAAAACAAGCTAGTAGGCAATGGAACCTGGAATTTACTACCAAGCTCATTGATTATGGTTTTCAGCAATCTGCAGCTGATCCTTGTCTATTTCTTATAAAGCAAAATGACCATTTTGTAGCTTTTCTAGTTTATGTTGATGATGTGTTAATAATGGGCTAGGTAGAATCGGATATCATCAAGGCAAAGCAGTTCTTGGACAGAGTATTTACTATTAAAGATTTGGGATATGTTAAATATTACTTAGGGCTGGAAATCTCAAGATCTCATGCAGACATGATAATTACACAACACAAGTACATTCTTGATATGCTAAATGATACGGGTTTACAGGATTGCAAACCAGCTTCAAGCCCTCTCCCACCTGGTCACAAATTTGCAGCATCTGGGAGTAAACTATATGACAAGCCAGAAAGATACAGAAGGTTAGTTGGGAGACTATTATATCTAGGATTTACTAGACCTGATATAACATATGTTGTTCAACAACTCTCTCAATATGTTTCTCAGCCACTCACTCAACATTGGGATGGCCTTTTTCATGTTCTGCGATACCTTAAAGGAACTACTTCGATTGGTCTTTTTTATCCAGCTCATTGTTCCTTTCAGCTGGAAGCATTCTGTGATGCTGATTGGGGCTCTTGTGTTGACACAAGACGATCTTTAACAGGTTTTTGCATTTACATGGGTGGTTCCTTAATTAGCTGGAAAACAAAGAAACAAAACACTTTCTCAAGATCAAGTTGTGAGGCAGAATATAGGGCTATGGCCTCTTTGGTGTGTGAATTGAGATGGATAAGCTATCTTTACAAAGATGTTGATCTACAGCTTCATCTTCCTATCTCTTTATGGTGTGATAATCAATCAGCTATACACATAACCTCTAATCCCGTTTTTCATGAACGTACAAAGCATTTAGAGATAGACTGTCATCTAGTTCGAAATGCTTATAAAGAAGGTTTTGTTTTTCCTCAGTACCTGTCTTCAAAGATCCAGCAAGCTGATCTCTTCACTAAATCTCTCCCTGTTGCTCAATTTCACCTTCTTCTGTCCAAGTTGGGACTTCATAATGTTATCTCTAGTCCCAACTTGACAGGGGGTGATGAAATGAAGGTGAAATGCCTCCTTGTTGGTTCATAGCTATAAGCAGAAGTCAGTAGATATCAAAGCAGACATCAAGGTTACCAGATTGCAGGTTGTAGTTCTGTAGGGACTAAAGTGAATAAATGTCGACTTATGGGGCATATTATTATTAAAAAAATGATTTGAGAGTTGTTTTCATATTTTAGAATCTTGTAACAAATTCTGTTACATACAGAATTTGGATAGTTGGTATATAACCAGCATCTTGAAACAGATCAATGTATCAGTTTTTTTTTCTAGAAGATTCATCTTTTCTTCTTCAATCTAAATGAATCAAAGCTTCTCAACAATATTCGCATAGCCGTCCATATCCTGCCCATTGTCATCCCTACTCCAAGTATCTCTAAAAAATCATAGGTCAATCCAACAAGAAATTCAATACCATTTTTATTTTATATTAGGCTGTCAAAATATGACACGTAGGTTGGTATCCAAATCTATTAAAATTAAATAGATTTCGAGCTATTTATGACATGAGTTAAAATATCAATTTATTTACTTCCTTTTAACTATATTCAAAATAATTATTTTATATATTAAAAAAATAAATAAACTTATAATAATTAATAAATATTTAATAACAATTATATAAATATTAATATAAATATATATATATATATATATACTTATTCGAAATTAAAAATTAAAATATCTTTTTATGTAAATTATTTATATATATATATTATTGTTTATTAATAACAAGAGAATGAATAACGTCACCCCAACTTTTTTGTTTTCACACCCCACCACACGGAGACGCTTTTACTTTTGTTTTCTTCTGTTTTCCTTTTTATTTTGTTTTTTTGTTTTTTTTTTTTAATTTTATAATATTATTTAATATTAAATTAACTTTCTTTTATATTATATTTAAAATTTAATTAATATTATAATTTTTTTTTAAAAAAAGAATGTACTTTATTATTAATAATTTTATATTTGTGATATAATTTATTTTTAAAACAAAAAACTATTAAAAAAATTAAAAAAATTTATAGCTATAAACTTTTTATTTTAAATACAAAAATATAAAAAAATTACTAAAAATATGAAATTATAAAAAGATAAATAATGAGGTGGATAAGCTGGGTGTCAATATTAAAATATGGGGTGCGAATATTAACCCTCTAATAACAATTAAATAGTTATTAAAATCCAATTTGATAAAATACAACCAACTTAACCTCCGGTAAGAATTAAATGGATTGATACCATTATCACACAACCCAACTCAAGTTTTCTATTAAACGCATTTTCAAACTCATACGATTGATTGAGTTACAACTCTATAAACCTGTATAAACTAGAATGTCAATATATACACAGAAGACTATCGGTTTATGCAAATACCAAACCTTATAGGTTCATCGTAATCGTAGAAACTAATTCAAAATTAAATGTTTCTATGTTTCAAACATGTTGCCAAAGTTAGCATAACCTTGACTTCGATCTCAAACATAGGTACATAAACTGGTTTGCAGTTCAATGATCTAAGCACTATCTCTAGATTCAATACTTTTTCAATGAGAGATCCGTAGACCTATACTCACAACACTCTTGAATAATCTGCAACTTCAGATTAAGCCCTGGAGGACACAAAAATTAGCTGTCTACCTTAGATAGCATTCATTCTATGCACGGCCTGTCATCCCAATGTTTGAGTTGGCATGATTAGTTTTCCGAGCAGCCTGAGCTTCAGTGGCTTTTGTGAAATACATGTAGAAGTAGACATTAAGAATCATGGTTGCCACAACAAATACTGCTCCAGCGATAAAAACACCCTTCCGTAGTGTTTCACAGGTGAAGTTCTCAGCATAAATCATTGATCGATATTTGGTGTGGTAGGCATTTTTAGTAGCTCCTGCAAGCAGACATGCTTCTGCAACCAAAAAAGTCATCCTGCAAAAACAGGATGCAATTTCAAACTATGTTTTATATGGACTAACACTATTCTATGTTTGGCCCTAAAATTCATCTCAAACTATGTCATGAACTTTTTATACGAGTAGTAACTAATCATTTAAATTGAATTTACATAAAAAGAAAACCAAAGAAGTGAAATAGTGGATTCAGTTAATATGTGTTTAGACAATTAAATTTTATAAGCTCCCGAAGACAAGTGAAAGTTAGACCCCGTGGTGATAATAACACACCCAATATAGCTGATATTGAAAGATTAGGATGGGACAATTGGGTGGTTATAGCAAATACTTACCATGATGAAACGAAGTAGATGATAGTCCAAGCCCGATTTCCACCAGGAGCTAAAGGTCTGCCAAAGCACATGCACTTTGTCACGCCCATCAACAAAGATTCACTTGAAAGAAGAAATAGAAAAGCACCCACTCCATAACCAGTTGCAACATCTGAGGTGTAAACACAGTATGTCGTATTTGGAGCAACCTGTTCCAAATGCCCCTGGTGTGCAAAAAATGTAAGATTAACTTAAAGAACTACAAGGTCAATAAATCATTTTTACTACAAAAATCAATTCTTGCTAGACTACAATGAGCCACAAAATCTGATTGAGGACAGTGAAGATATTAACTCTATACATTTTGTCAAATCCAAAAAAATTAGACGTCTGAGAACAACAAATGAGGACAGAGCAATCAAATTTCAATAGTTAATCAAATCTGAAGGCTAACATTTTATGTTCAAATTTCATTATGATTCCAGGCATCATGACTATACATAAAAGATATAAATGGAAAAACCAATTGCTGTCGTCCAATAACCAGCCATATGTTTGATGTAGAGCTTCTATACCCTTAGAAGAAGGCGGTAGTAGTAAATAGGCAAATCATTAAAGAGGGAATGATACAGGATCGTGGAAATATTAGCAAGATAATTCAGCATTTACAGAGCAAATAAAATATTAATATCAAGAAGGAAACAATTTAGAAGGACTGATATAAACATACACATCAGGCCTAATTCTAGAGAGTCAAAACAGGGCTCAGCTAACCCTTGGCCAATTAGAGTCGGTATAACACAAGCTTTTAAATAGCTTTCAAAGTAGCATTTGGCATTTAGAATAATTTTTAAGATTTATGAGTTAGGATCTAGCTATTCAAGTAGCTTTGAACCAAAATAATATTTGAACAGCTATTAGGAATTTTCATTTATCACTACTCTTAACAATATAAAATGGTATAAAATCACAGTAATTTTGCATCTAATAACTGTAGTTAATATCAAAGGGTCAATAGAAGAGCTAACTTCTGGGCTACTCCAATGTCTATAAGTTGCAATAACTTAAAATTAGTTGAAATGTCAAATGGAATTCTCTCTGCTATAAAAGAAACAAAAACTATTATGAATTCATCTCATCGTTCACTCCTAATAACTTCTATATCTTTTGGAGAGTAATAACTTGAGCATACATTTGTAGCAAAAGAATTCCATTTGAAAGTCGATCAAAAGCAACTTATAACAGTAACTCAATCAAGAAAGCTAATAATGAGTTAAATGAAGCCGCAGATCTCCGAAAGCAAAACCCTAAACCTGTCATTCACACAAAAAGATAAAAAGCAAGTAAAGAAGGCTCACAATGCTTCTTCTTCTCTCAGCAGCAATGGCGAAGCCAAAAGCGACTAAGCTCAGAACCACCACAAGAAGGTGAACAAGAGTGGAGCCCTTTCCTTCTCCCATTGCCATGGCGCCTATACTATGCTATGTGAGTAATAAATAAATGGGAAAGAAAAGTGACACACACTTGCTTTTCACGCGGTTAGAGCTAGTTAGTGGGATATAATTATAAAGCAAAGCAGTGAGAGCTATTCTACATTTGTCGCCTCGCCTACACCACTCCCTGGAGCGCGTGCTATCACGCGGGGTCTTCGACAGGGCTTCTACTGTTTGACTCTTGTTTCTTCTATTCGGCTGGATCCAGTTGAAAATGGAATACAAATCGTCTTATTTACATAATAACCCTTCAACTTCTGATTTATTGTAAATAAACCAATCAAGCAAAGAAGAGAACATAAATGGACTTCCTTAAATTGAGGCAAAAGCTAGCAAAAGGTAACTTATTACTTGAAGCTTTTAGACTCGAGGAAGAGACACGACTCATTAATTTTTTTTTAATAAAAACTAATGTAGAAACATAGGTGTGAAGTAAACATGTGTATATGCATATACTCTAATGCTCTTTTGTGCTTTTAACCTATGTTTTTTTTGGATTGACATGGTAATTTTTTTTAATATGTATTTATTATATATTTATATTTATTTATTTATTTATCATCTAATCACCCATTGTCATTTATGTAATAGATGATAAAAGTAGACTTAAAAAAAATTAAATTGTGTAGTATTACTCTAACTAATTATAATTTTCCATTACAAATACTCTATAAACTCCACTTTACAATTACTTCAATAATAATTATAAGTATATGTAAAATAATTTACAAATATCAATTAAAACAACTATTATAAAGATCTTCTATGTTTGATCCTTTGATTTCTTCATCGTATATGGGGAAAATATTTAAGAAAAATAAAATAAAATCATAAGGAGAAACACTTAGTTTGTAAACCCTACACCTAACACACGCAAATTCATTTTATTTCGTAATTCATTTGATAAATCAATTTTCACAAAGTTTTTATGTTTAGAAATTATTTAACCCCATAATTTTTGTAAAGAAAATATTTCAAAATGGTAAAATTCTTTAATATTGGAAATAGCATTTCGAAATTGGGTTCGGCACCCAATAACAAAACTCATGTCTTTAACAAAATATTTCGAACAAAAACTCTTAATTTTTTTTTCATTTTCAAAATTCACTAATTAGGAAGAAAACACTTTTGTCGTTTACTTATATCACAAGTTAACAATGTAATAATCACGTATGCACATGCCACACATATACCATAACATCATGTCAATAACAACATATAATATATCATAAAATTATGTAGAAAAGGTAAAGAAAAGTGACTTGCATTACAAACATAATTAGGTTGGAAAACATGAAAGACCATTTCTTATTACTCAAAACTCATTCAAAATATTGCATTTCAAATACACTAACACGAACATTTCACAACACTTCTAAAACATTTCAAACAATGTTTTCATTCAGATGATGATAAATCTTGCAATATTATTGATCTTATTTCTATATTTTGAAAGCATTTATAGAAGTAGAGTTGTAGTAAAAGTTTGAAGTCGCAAAAGGTGATTAAATCAGAAATTGGGTGAATAAAACAAAGGTGTTAGATGCACTTTCAAAATTTAAAATTTTACGTACACTTGAAGGATTTTTCAAAAACTGGAAAGTAAACCCGAGCCAATAAATTATTTAAAAATCATAAATAAATTGGAGACTTTAATAAGAACATGTGGCCACAAACATTAGTTAAATCAGAGTTCAAACAAAGGAGAATGAAGGTAAAGAAGTTTATTGTTCAAACGTGAAATTTACGCGCATTAGAAGAGTTTTTCCGAAATTCAAAATTGAAGACTACTCCGGTAATTTGTTTAGAAATTATAAATAAGTAATACACTTTAAAACAAATATGTGGTCATAAACGACGCTTAAATCAAAATTCAAACGAAGGAGAATGAAGGTTGCGAAGTTCAAAATTCAGATTTGGGCATTCTAGCCTACACCTTGGTCCTTTGACCAACCCACTGGCTAGGCCACCAAAACATATACCGAGACTTCCCTACGCCTTGATCAACCTCTTGGTCATCTTGAACAAGCCACCAAAATATGTATCGAGAGTTTTTGGGTCTTGGTCCACACCTTGACCAAGACGCCTAATGGTGAAAAATAGGGCAATAAATATGAAATCCAAACCAATCAACCATATAATCATTTAAGAGAAAAAATGGATGTTAGAAAAAAGGCAAAAATAGTGGCATTATGCCGATGCAAGTGCAATTAAGAACATAAGTTTTTAAAAACCTTTACAAAACATGTTTTTATGCTGCTTAAAGTGTAAATTTAAACAAAGTTTTAAATATTGAAATTCATGTAACAAATCAAGTTCAAAACACATAGGCCCTTAATTCTAACTCCTATAATGAAAACAAGATAATAGGACTAAAGCGAACAATATAAGCAAAGCTCACAATATGGTTTAAGGACCAAATCTGTGAAATCGACTATACTCCTTTTTGGGCAGGCTAACCACAATTTGGATTTTTATAATAATAAGCTAGAAGGTAGTGGTTTCATCACACCTAATAAGAGTCATCGCTTAGTTCTTTAAGTTTGGTCTCTTACCCATAATTTACATATGAAACCTGTGTTTGAGATATCTCAAGTTTCCCTATGCATGCCAATGCATTCCATATAATGAGTTAGTCCAATGACAATTTATTTCTTTTAGTGATTCAAATTACGCATTTTTCTTTCTTTCATATACTTTCATTAGCATAATTAACCTTCTAAAGGTATTTAGAAAATATTTCCATTCATAATCATATACCATAAGGCAACATACAAACTTTCATGTAACCATTTAGACAACACACATAAATTCCGAAAGCCACCAAGGCAACATATTTGTTTTATGTATTCACAAATGTAATATAAACATGATCATAATATGGTGTCGAACCCCCACCCGGTCAAGATTGTGATGAGTGGTTGGACCACTACATCAAAATATACATACTATCCAATTCATTTCAATCATCCTTATGCTTAATTCATACTTCATTTCATTCAATATAAAATAACTAATATTTCATAGTCATAATGGAGTTCAAAACATCTTAATTGTAAATATATCTTGTCACATTCGTAATTTGGGGCTATTCGTCTACTTATTTTGAAAATTTTCATAATTTTTATTTATTTTCGTTATAAGGGTAAATGGGCATTTTTTAAAAAAAAGTTGACTTTTCCGGTTTTACCAAATGATTTGACTAGTTTGACTTTTGGGTTGGTTTTGAAAACAATTTAATATTTGAGTCGATTTTATCATTAAATTATACATGGGGGTTGTTTTTAAATTGATTTAAAAACATATGGGTGGGTGATGATATTTGCCACCCATATAAATTGAAAAGAATGGTTTTTGATGCATTATTTACAAAACCTAGAAAGATTCACTTTTATGTATTGTTCTTTTCTCTCAAAACAAGAACACTCGCCATTACATATTTCTAAGCTTTATTGGTGAGATTTCACTTGGGTTCTGTGTGGCATTGATTTCTTCGCAACCTAGGTAATGATTTCTCTTCTCTTTTTACTTTAAATCAAATCTATATGATTTGGGGATTTTGAAATATTAGAGTTTAATGATTTGAACTATGATTTCAACAAATTGATTTGGGGTTTTTGCTTATAATGGTTTGGGTCTTAAAACCCTTGATGTAATTTCGTAGATGGGTCTTAATTGGGTTTTAATTGATTTGAATTGTTCTTTGATATAAACCCTAACTTTTGTGAATTGGGGATTTATGAATTTATTCTTGATTTGGTTTAGACCTAGTTGAGGATCGCCGACCGGTGTAGATTCGGTTGATTGGATTAGCAACTAAGGTTAGTAGCCGTGTTTACCCCCTAACGTTTGTCTGTTTTTGTTTGTTTGCTTGTATGTAAATTGATCAAATTTATACAAGATGAATTCTGATTGAAATAACTTAAATTGCTACATTTTTGTATGAACTGCCTGGGAAAAATTACGGCCATTATATCTGTACACTATCTGTTTTGATTCTGGAAATTCTGTTAATTTTGTTACCTAAATATGAGCATCTGAAATGATACTCATATCTGTCTGCTATCTGAATATGAGCAACTGAATATAACTCTGTTATCTGTTAAAGTCGTGTCCTAAGGTTAATACGATAAGACCAGCATGCTGTTAGGGAAAACTAGATGTATACATCGATGCGCGAAAGCGTATATAGCCTTGATTGCCAACCACTTTCTGGATGCGACAACATCACTTCTGGAGCTTTGCTCACTGTCTGGATGTGACGGCATCACTTTTGGGATCTTTGATCCATTTCTGAGGGTTTAACCCTATCTGTCTGTTTTCTAATCCCGATTTTGTTATTAAACTAAAGACCGACCTGGTAAGTTAAACACCTAAATAAATTGGTAATCTGAACTCTGTGATAATGGATTCGTTCTGCTTCTGATTATGTATGTTTGCCACGTTTTGGTTTGATTCTTTTAATGCTAGTTATTGTCTTTGGGTTTTAACTTTGGGTAGTGTTAATTGTGACTCCTAACTGGCTGTAAGTGCTAGGAATAGACCCAGTTGGATAGCTAGACTTTGATTGGCGATAGACATAATTTGAATTAGGCTAAAAATGTGTCCAGGGTTTGTAACCGGAATGTATACCGGACTAGGTACCGAAATGTCACTTAAAAATTGAAAAATTGGACGTAGGATGGTCTCTGGCCGAGCTCTTTACCGAGCTGGTTACCAAAATACAATTCGGTCATCCTTGAGATCATTAGATTCACTCTCTGACCAAACTCCTAACCGAATTAGTTACTGAACTGTAGTTCGGTATGAGCCTCCGAAGACTGTTCAACCTCTCTGACCGAGCTCTTCACCGAGTTAGGTACCGAATTACAATTCGGTATGTCTGAGAGATTTGAAACTCTCTGACTGAGCTTCATACCGAATTAGAAACCGAATTGACACTAGAACTTTCATTGGATTCGTATAATTGCTCTCTGGCCGAGCTATCTACCGGACTGTTTACCGAATTACAATTCAGTAACTCTGATGATGCTCTCTGACCGAATAACTTGCCGGACTGCATACCAAACTCCTAATTCAGTATCGGTCTTCCTTCTGGAAACAATTTGACAACTGTAAAACCTTTTTCAAACGGTAAATACAATAATCTGTAATCACTTATCCTAGAACACTTAAAGGGGATTGTAATCGGGATAACTTGATTTGATAATTAACTTGTTTGCTTCTGTGTGTACCCTATGGTTGTTAATTAACCTGCATATGTATGTGTGACATACTATCTGTTTAATAAGACACATCTGTGTGTGTTTGTTGGGCATTGGCTTACTAACTAGACATCGATAGTCTGATGCTTTGTTGTTTTTATTTTTGTTTTGTATATTTTGAACCCTTCTTGGGAATGAAATTTGCAGAGTTCAGAAAGTCAGATGGGATAGCAGGATATCACTAGCATCGAGCATCACATGGCATCCTCTTCAGACTTGGATTGCATTTCTATTTTATTTTTTCTAGAATTATATCTGTATTTGTACCCGCTGCACCATATTTTGGGATTTATTTTCCGAATAAGTACTTTTAAATATTAAGAGTCCATTCTCGGATTATGTTGGATTTTGTTTTGAACTATTTGATTTTGGAATTATAAGAACTGTCTTTCAACTTTGATTCCGATTTGTAATCTATTTTATGTATATCTGTTTATTTCTATATCTGTATGTCTGTTATCTATCTCCTCACCGTAGCATCCGGATTCCGCGTTCCCTCTTCCGTCGGAGCGGAGGTTCGGGTGTTACATTTGTTGGTATTAGAGTACCAATTCTCGATTGCTTCTTGTTGTGCATTAGAATCAGTGTGTTTGTGCATTGTTTTCAAACTCATGACATTGTATACATGACATTGCATTTAGGGAATTGAGTCTTAGTGAGTATATCCTTGCTAACACCTGCTTTTGAACCTTTTCCAGTCCTGTACTTCTTTGATTAGCTGAATTTTGAATTATGGCCGGTAGACGCCGTAATATCCCCAATGGACATGACAGTAACCCTGGTGAGAATCGTAATCCTGATAATGTCGCTACTCAAACTCAGGCTTTTCAGGATATTGCTGCAATCCTCCGTGGGTTGCAAGAGGGAGGAGCTAGGCATGAGAGGTCGGCTATTGAACACCTTCCTAAGAAGAAAATTGAGTTGTTTAAGGGGACCAGTGATGAAGGTCCTGAAGTGGCAGATAATTGGTTAAGTGATATGTCTCGTGTCTATGACGAGATTAGGCAATGATGCTGAGAAGCTTGAATGCTTGGTTTCCCTTCTTCATAGTGAAGTAGTACGTTGGTGGGAAGGAGTGTATCAGACATTGGACCCTGAATTTGTGGTCAATTTGGAGTTCTTTCCTGAGCAGTTCAAGAAGAACTATATTGGGCATGCCTGGGCAGAACAGAAGAGAGTTGAGTTCCTCTATCTGAAGTAGAGGGACAGATCAGTCTAGGATTATAAGAATGAATTAATGAAGCTTTGCAGGTATGCACCTGAGATGGTTCCTACTCCAGCCGACCATTGTAGGAAGTTCAGATATGGGCTGAATTTTGAGATTCAGAAATTGTTGGCCACTCTGAGGACTGATGATTTTGATGAGATGGTTGCTGGTGTTGATATTGAGATGTTGGTCAAGAAAGACCGGAAGCGTGAGAGGGATACCAAGAGTGGACCTGCTGTGGTTGGCCAGCATCATAAGAAAGGTAAGACTCATGTGCAGAACATTGGAGGTGGCTCAGTTAATCAACCTCAGCCTAACAGGGGTATTGGAAGAGGCTCTCAGCCGAATCCATCTGTTGCTAGTGCTTCTACTCAAGGCAATAGAGGTGTGAGTTATCCGGTGTGCACTACCTGCAACCGTCGTCATCCGGGCGAGTGTTTCAGGAAGACTGGTGGTTGCTTCAGGTGTGGTTCTACAGAGCATCTAGTTAGAGATTATCCTCAGCAGGGTGCTAGTTCTGGTAGAGTGCCTGCTTCTGGGGATGCTAGCTCAGTTCAAAGGGATGATAGGCCTGCTGCATCTCAGCCGAATGCTATTAGAGGTGGAGCTCAGTCTGGAGTTGCTCCTAGGAGGGATTCGAGGACTCCTGCTCGTACTTATGCTCTGAGAGGTCATGAGGAGGCTGATACTCCTGATGTAGTGACAGGTACCTTATCTATCCTTGACACTCTTGTTTATTCTTTGTTGGATCCGGGTTCTATGTTATCGTATGCTTGTAGTAATGTCTTAGAGGATAAGGGATGGTAATCTAGTTTGACTGATAAGGATCTATATGTTACTAATCCGTTGGGTAATTGTGTTGTGGTTAACCGTGTGTATCGTGATGTTCCGATTGTGATTGATGGTATTACTTTTCCGGGTGATTTGCTGAAGTTGAAAAGTAATGAGTTTGATGTCATTCAGGGTATGGATTGGTTGTCTAGACATGAAGCAGTTATGGATTGTAGGGCGAAGAGGATGACTCTTCAATCTTCACAAGGTTGGGTCACGTTTGTAGGTGATCGTAGGAATATTTTAGATAAGGTTGTTTCGGCTGCTTTGTGCGATGAGATGCTTCGAAGTGGATGTGAACCATTCTTGGCTCATGTGGTGGAAGTGGATAAGTCACGTTCTGATGGAAAGTTCATTCCGACTGTTAATGAGTTCTTGAATGTCTTTTGATACAAGCATAGCAGAAGGTCCAATCACGCGTTCAAAAGCAAGGAAGCTGGAAGTTGAATTTGGGAACTTAGCTAATGCTTATATTGAACGAATGAATGAAGAAATTATCAAGGAAGAAGGTAGAAAATCAATGGAGGCAAGAATCACTAAAATGCAGCCTGTACACTTGTGTTTGGCCTGCAGCATCTGAGGGAATGATAAGAAGTTCACCTCCTCAAAATATGGCAGAAGGATTTTTCTACATTGATGGGCAAATACAACATTGATTCTATCATCAAATGATAGCAAAGTTAAAGAGGACATCTTAAACTTTTCAACACATCAAGAATCAACTTAATTGGATTGGTATAGCTCAAGTTATTGCATCTGGAAGCTGGAAGAAAATATTTAGGCGGGATTGACTAGTCATCTTTGGCTGTCACGAGATTTGTTTCCTTTTATTTTTTATCTTGCAAGTCAGAAATTGGCTATTTTTAATGTCATTGATTTATTTCCTTATTTTTAGGAACTAATTAGACTTTATAATATTTGTTCCCTATATAAAGGAATAAGACAGCTTTTGTAATCATTTTTTTTTGGAGAAATTAAAAAGAGTTCTTTTCAAGAGCCATATATTGTGTGCAAGTGAGGTTGTGACTGCTTCTCTTGTTGAACCAAGAAGTTGGATTTAATTATCAAGGTAATTCTGTCTTGTGTGTCTTGATTCCAAGTTCTTGTACTTTCTTATCCCAATCACTTGTGTTTCTAAGGACAGGTTTCTTAGGGGTGCAATAGGGAGGGTTTTAATCTTGTGTTTATCTTTGGGATCAACTGTGTGTTGGGGTTTCGGTTTCTCTATAAACCTGGGGTTTCTGCATCATTTGGTATCAGAGCTTGCTCAAGATAAATTCCTATTTATCTTGTTTATTTCTGTGTTCGTTCCATTCAGTCTTTTGGTCTGAATTTTTTTTTCTTCTGTTCTTCGTATTTTCCTTTTCTTCTTCATTCCAGTTACAGATCTGAGTACTCAAGTGTTGTCTCATGCATTAATAGTATTTGAATTTCTTTCCAAAAAAAAAAAACTGATTACAAAAGCTGTCTTGTTCCTTTATATAGGGAACAAATATTATAAAGCCTAATTAATTCCTAAAAATAAGGAAATAAATCAATGACATTAAAAATAGCCAAATTTTGACTTGCAAGATAAAAAAGAAAAGGAAACAAATCTTGTGACAGCCAAAGATGACTAGTCAATCCCGCCTAAATATTTTCTTCCCGCTTCCAGATACAATAACTTGAGCTATACCAATCCAATTAAGTTGATTCTTGATGTGTTGAAAAGCTTAAGATGTCCTCTTTAACTTTGCTATCATTTGATGATAGAATCAGTGTTGTATTTGCCCATCAATGTAGAAAAATCCTTTTGTCATATTTTGAGAAGGTGAACTTCTTATCATTCCCTCAGTTGCTGCAGGCCAAACACAAGTGTACAGGCTGCATTTTGGTGATTCTTGCCTCCATTGATTTTCTACCTTCTTCCTTGATAATTTCTTCATTCATTCGTTCAACATAAGCATTAGCTAAGTTCCCAAATTCAGCTTCCAGCTTCCTTGCTTTTGAACGAGTGATTGAACCTTCTGCTATGCTTGTATCATCTTTTCTGATGAAATTCCGGGTTTGCTGCCACATAGAGAAGTGGAGTTTACTGTTGAGCTTATTCTAGGTGTTGCGCCAGTTTCTATGTGTAACGCCCAACCCCCGCCACGGCAGAGCCGCGAACGGAAGCTGGAGCGCCACATTAACAATCAATACATTCATTCTTTAAAATGCGGAAAATATACAGAAAAGCTAAATGTAAAACAGATTCATCAACCTGTTTTGTAAGCGATAGCACAATAGACATTCGTTCGAAATATATATATATATATATAACCTCAAATATTCATTTGATAAATAAAAATAATGAACCTGTCTTGAAACCATAAGCAGAATATCCAGTAAAAGTATTACAATCTCGATTAAACTGTTTAAACCCTCATAAGCCCAAAAATGTCTAAGTAAACGAATTACAATCCTTTGTAAACAACAAATTTAAAAATAACATCCGAGTTTATTTGTAAAAGTTCTAAATGCAAGAAAATAAACATGCTTCGATGGAAATGCTCGAATCTCTAAGCTGTTCGATCACCGTTTCACCTTTCAATAGATAGACAAGAAAAATGGAAGAAAAACAACGTCAGACTATCGATGTCTGGTTAGCAAGTCATACTCCAACAAACACACGCAATGCTTTTACTTAAACATACAATGATGAGGAGGCACACAAATGCACCTAAATCTAGCAATCAAGGGAAGTGAATACAATCTCACCCAAGTCTAAAGCCATTACCGTTCAATAAAGTGAGATAGCCCACTAGAAATAATTATGTTCATTAGGTGTATTCAATATTGTCAAACATCCAATTACGATCTCAAATTTCGTTTAAGAATACCCCAAACAATCAACTAATCACTAGCAATCATCATGCAATATCAATCAATTTATATTTCAAGTTTTATTTGACTGTCGCTAATCTAGGATCAATTATGAAACGGGGCCAATTAGGCCGAAGCCACCAATATGGTCCGAAGACCGAGATCCGTAGAGCCGTTTATTCCCCCTCGGGACGGACTACTACCTTAGAATCCCATCAATTTGGTTCGAAGACCACCAATAACAATATGCCCGCAGGCGGTGGTGCTGTCACACCCAATAGGAGTCGTCACTCAATTTTTCAATATGGTTAGCTAAACCAAAGGTTCTATTTTGCTCAATAGGTTGAGATATCTCGGATACCCCTAATGACATGTCATTCCATCACTACTTTCAGCCATGACTAGGGCAATCATTAATTATTCAATTAAGTGATCAAACAACAAATTTCCTTTAACAATTAACAATTACAATATAACAATCCATTGGCTTTCAATCAATCAATTTTCGAGTACTTTACTAGTGCCTTATCCATTTATTTCCAGCTCTAGCTAACCAAAGCGTAAGTCTAACATGCAATAGACTTATCAATATCTCTAATCAGCAATATATCAACAATCACAATCAATCTTCACCAATCTATCATCCGATATCTATCTCTATCAATTGACAATTCATGTGGTTATCTTGTTTAACCATGTTAATGTACATTCATAAAACACACAACAATAGATATAGAGTATAAAACAACGTTGCTAACCTTTCTTCCGACGATAAGCTAAGCTAAGCGTCACCGACACGATTCTCGGCACCGTCCGCTTCGCCTAACAACAAGAAGGAACAATATTGGTTTAGACAATAGGTCGAACATGTGATGCGCGAAAAACGAACTTCATCCAATCGTGAAGGACAACAATCTAACGACTATGAAGCGATGATATAAGCGATTCCTACTCAAAACCCAATCCGATTACATACTCAATCATTCAATTCCACCTTCCCCAAATCTTAGGGTTTCCAACAAAACCCTAACCAATTCAATACCTAATCAACCCTAAACCATCAACAATCATCCCCAGTTCTATCGATATTCATGCTTGAAATCAAAAGGAGGAGATTAGGGTTGATAGGAGACTTACCGAAGATACCCAAACGGAGAGAAAGCGACGAAGTTGAGAGAACGATCGCTTGCGAGATGAGAGAATTCGAGAGAATGAGCGAGAATGAAAAGAGTCAGTCAAAATAGGTTTTAAAAACCCAATTTTGGTGGTTGGCGACAAGGCTGGCGACATAGGCCTTATGTCGCAAAAGCGCACCGATAAGAACACTTCAATTTTGCAAAATTCGCTTGTTGGCGACATGCCAAGCTACATAAAGCTTATGTAGCCAGCATGGCCAGTGCTGCGCACTTCTATTTCTTCATTCGTTCCGTTTCGTTTTCGCTTCGGTTTTCGAAAAATAAACATTACAATACCAATAGACATTCCCATGGCAATCCAAAGAAGATAAATAGCATTTCAATAATTAATACGTTCACAAGTTACAATAAAGTTTAACACTTCAACAATCAACTTAAAATTCGAAAACCGGAAAACGTCTAGCCCTGAAATTGGGACGTTACAGCTCTACCCGACTAAAGGAAATTTCGTCCTCGAAATTTAACTTGTAGTAAAAAGATGAGGGCGCTGCTTTCGCATCGCCTCTTCTCTTATGTTTCCCAAGTTGCTTCTTATAATTATTTGAAGAGTAATGGTTGTTCAGCTAAGGTAATACTTTCGCCACTGTGGCCATATACAAATATCAAATTATAATTGACAAGAATATTTATTGATTTAACATTATTAATATTTTATGACTCTTAATGTTGACATGACTGTAATTCACGAAACTTTATTAATTGAAGTATGTTTTCAAAGATTGAGTTTGTGAAACTATATTTAAACTAGTCAACAAACTCACGCGTTGCGCGATATCGGATATTTTTTAAAATTACATATTCGGTGTTTTTTTAAAATTAAGTTATATAAAAATTTAAATATACATGGAAATAAATTAACTTTTATATTGTAATTGAACTTTTTAAAAAAAAAATTTAGTCACTTTATTTTTCAATATAACTATTAATTATTTATATAACTGTACAATATTAAAAAATTTAATTACTGGATAAATATTCATAATCCAATAATTTATTAGTATACAAATTTCTATATTTTATCATTTGATATATTCAAATAGAAAAATTAACTTAAAAAATAAAAAATTTGCTCATGATGTATATTTATAAAACTTAAATAAATAATATAAAATAGAAGAAAGATTGAAATTCACTACAAATTTAAGATACCTGTAAAAACACCAAAATTCTTATCAACATTATTGAAATATCTGATTTTTTTTAAGAAAAAATAAAATATTTGTATTTTTTATTATTTTTGTAGTGGGAAAATAACCTACGACCTTTAAGGGTCAAAGGTAAGATTGTAGCAATCCAAAAAGATTTCAGAGTTCCACAAACAAAATGGACAGAGCCCAATACCGGCCGAAAACACCTTCGGTCATAACTATTTCGGCCGAAATAGGCGCACCAAGACCAGGCCCAACAGACCTTCGGCTGAAGCAGGCTCAAAAGGCCAACTACCATTTTCGGCCGAAGAGGACCAACGCCCCTTCGGCCGAAGAGGACTCATCAAACCTGCGGCCGAAGGGAGACCAAACATACCCAAATAACCACTGCGGCCGGAGAAACCTGATACAGGCCCGAATAGTACCAACAAGCCCAAATCCAAAGAGGAAATCAAGTCCAAGAAGGAAACCAAGTCCAAGAAAGAAACAAAGTCCAAGAAAGAAACCAAGTCCTAGAAGGAGACCAAGTCCAAAAAAGCAGATCAAGCCCAAGAAGAGACTGAGCCCAAAAAGGAGACCGAATTCAAGGAAAATAAGGAGTCCTAATCTAAATAGAAATATGACCCAAATGCCTTCTATAAATAAGGGGTAGGGATGATTGTAAAGGGATCCGAAATTTGATTCATTAGAGAAAAACTCTGTGAAATTATTTCTTTAAGCTTTTAGCTATTTTCTCAAGCAATCTTAGCCTAATATTTGGCTGTGGTTTATTTGACACCACAGTTTGGCGCCCACCGTGGGGCCCAAACCCACGACCACAAGGTTAAGAGCCTTGAGTCCAAACCTTAATGTCGTCTTTTTCTATGGCAACGACTCCCTAATGGGAACGGCACGAGAAGATAGCGGTAAGTTTAGAAAGTGGCTATTTCATAGGACTATGCCACGATACCGTACGATCGGGCCCCTTTTATATTGCTCCTCGCCATTGGGGATTTTTGTGTAGTATTTGTGTGAGAGAAGTATTGTCTACGGACAAGAACACGAGAAGATAGTGGTTAGTTCAGAAAATAGTCGTTCCAGAGGACCACGCAAGGACACGGTATGATCGGCCCCCTTCTATATTGCTCCTTGCCACGGGGGATTTTTGTACAGTAGTTGTGTGCGAGAGTCTTTGGTATGGACAGGAACGTGATGGATTTCAAAGTCAGAAAGAGCCCAGACATACGATCATAATTACTAGTATAAATTTTTAGTTTCCTTTTTAGAATGTTTGTGCAAACACCATTAGGAAAACCCACAACCAAGATACATCTCCAAAGTCTCTTCCAGCCAAACAATAGCTTCCAAATCCAGATGATTGACCTGGTTATGAACCAAGCAGGAGTTGATGCAATCCTCATTCTCCAGCCACCAGGAAAAGTCTCGAGTCTTCTTAACTTTCATCTTCTTAATAAAACCAAGACTGTATAATATTCCACCAGCGCGTTTTTCTGCAGTTGTTGCATCCATGACTTCTAAACATTCATAAACATGTTCAAGTTGTTCCTTACCTCCATCATCATACGCCGTCAAGATTTCAGCTTCTTTCCCTAATTGTAACCTCTCCTCATCACAATTCAAGATAGCCTCCAGATGAGATATATTAGAAGCTTCAATCTCCATTGTAAGATGGTAAATATCCATGTGATCTGAAATTGGGAGTCCACAACACCCTGTTGCAGTCAACAATGTAATTTTGCCACATCCATTTAATCCAAGCAAACCATAGCATCCATAAATAAGCTCCAATTCAGAACCAACCATAAGATCATATCCATAGGAGGTAACCGATAAAGACTTCATATGGATATCTCTTGAAAATGGGTGCGAACAAAACACTCCCATAAAAGTTCACCTGCAAACCTACATATTTCCTATCTCCTCACCCGCTTATCGCCGGTAGTCCCGTTGGACAATTATATTGCCTCAGCCACCGGCAGCTGCCTTCTCCTTACTGGCGTTTGACACCATCTTGGAGCAAAGGCGAGATCCGAGATCTAAGGTTTCGAGACACGTGTGTTGTCTTCTAAGTGTGCACTTTCTTGAAAGGAAAGCAGTAAGCAGGACGATAAAGAAAAGCGGATCTTGGTCATTATAGCCGGATTCCTGTTTCTCAGTAAGAAGGTCGAGTTATAAATGAAGAATTGAAACTTGAATTTGATCTGGATTTGAACAAGACTATTAAAGCGACTGTGATACTACTATAGAGAATGTTGGGGCCAGAACCCACGACCACAAGGCTAACTCGCATCTGATGAATGTAAATGTGAACCAAAGATTGAGTTATGGACTTGCAATCGGCAAAAGAGGTTGAACTACTTGTGATTTCGATAACGAGACATGAATCACGTAGTTTCTGCTAACAAGATCCATGACCATTGTGGTTATTGCCATTATTGGAATCATAGCCACTGCTTTCTTGCTGGTTAGCTACTACATCTTTGTCATCAAATGCTGCCTTAACTGGCACCGTATTGATCTACTGAGGCGATTTTCCTTATCTAGAAACAACCGTATTGAAGACCCTTTAATGATCTACTCTCCTGCTTTGGAATCTCGAGGACTGGATGAGTCTGTGATAAGGTCAATACCAATTTTTCAGTTAAAAAAAGCAGGGCAAAACAGAGACGGTGAAAGAGACGTTTGTGAATGTGCGGTTTGCTTGACCGAGTTTGTTGAAGATGAGAAGCTGAGAAGAATATCCAATTGTAGCCACATTTTCCATATAGATTGCATTGATGTTTGGCTTCAAAACAACGCGAATTGTCCTCTTTGCAGAACAAGCATTTCTTCCCATACAAGAATCCCAATTGATCAAGTCATAGCACCGAGTCCCACTCCACAAGATCCGAGTCCGTACACTGAAAATGTCACTAGCGATGAGGATTACGTGGTTACCGAATTGGATAATATAAACTTTCCTGATCCATCATTGCTTGGAACTCAAGAAAGAACGAATTCAGTTGACCCCATTAGTCATTCTCTTAGGAAATTGTTGCAGAAGAAGACTAAGAAGCATCATAAGGTCACAAGCATGGGAGATGAATGCATTGATATCAGACAAAAAGATGATCAATTCGCAATCCAACCCATTAGAAGATCATTTTCAATGGATTCATCAGCTGATCCTAAGCTGTATTTAGCAATTCAAGAAGCTGTACAAAGCAGGATTCTGATGGACCATACTCCACACTTGTCTACTTGCAGAATGTAAACAAAAAAGCAGAAGAAGCAAACAATGACCAAAATAAGCCAAGATTCAGAGTGTTTCGCCGCTTTCCTCCGTACACCGACTTCGATTCTATTCCACAACGCTTGATTAGTCGCGGATCCTTCCGTCATCGGCCAGCCGAACAAAGTCGGATCAGCATTCGAAGATCTCAAAGCAATCAAATCTATACATCTCTGCACAATCCCTAATGACTCTGGTAAAGACTCAACGGATTGACACGATTTCAACGCCTTGACCGAGTCTCTCAAGCTTTTGAAAACCGATTGAGAAAGAAACCTCTCAGTTTTAGAAATCAGATTGTCTTCTTAATACTCACCCGTCATTTTTAGAAACTCCGCCGCGCAACGAAGCGGAGCCGCCATGGAGGATGAAATATCCAGCTTTACGCTGTAACACCACTTCACCACCAACTCAAACGTCTCCGATCCACCAGGAAAATCCGGCAGACAGATATGACATTCACTCTCCGTCGGTTCTTCTTCCTCCTCTTCCTCGATTTCTTCTTCATAGTTCCCCTTTCTTGAAACCGATTCATGGTAAACCTGAAAGGTCTCTAGTATTAATAACTCATCATCTTGAACTAGATCAGAGTTATCCAGACAGATAAGGAGTTAGTGGGTATACCGAAACCAAGTTGATGAGAGAATTCTATGCAAAACCCAGAAAAAAAAGCCAACAACATGTATAATATCGGTTTTTGAAAACACATAAACGTACCAGTCAGCCGTCACGATACAATCTCACCTTTTTCAAAAGAAGAATCATCATTGGATGTCAAATTCCCCAAGACTAATGGATGATCCAAGTCAAAAATAAGTGGTGCTTCTGATACACAATCTCGGAGTGTTATAGACCTCCAGACGATCAATTTTTTCCCTAGTAAGCTTGGAGTTCCAGGTTTGAAATAATTTCTAATCTTGCTCGACCCTGACAGGTACGCCCTCCATACCCCTCTTTTTCTTCGCTTTTCCAGTTATGTGATAATACTGCTTTGACAATTTCAACTCAATTTCCTGCACTAGTAATTTTCATAAAAGACCCTGAAACCAAATTTCCTTGTTTATTCTTGCTATTTCTCATGACTTTTACTCCTTGTCACGCACGCTTTATTAAATCAATATGTTAGTTGCATTATAAAGGTTTTTAACTTTTACAATGTTATACTGTTATATAGTGTATATTTGTCATCTTTTTACTCAACCGACACATAATAGGGTTCAAACACCATACGAAGAACTAGTAATTCATACGAAATCGATTTTCAATAAATACGTATCTATGTGTCTATGATCTCTTGGACTTTTCGTTGAGATTTCAGTTGATTAAAAACATCATGTTAAGCGTTATTAGGATCAAAATATCAATCTTACCTGAATAATTTCCAAGTTAACGCCAGATTTAACATTATGTTTAATTTGTCGCATGCTGCATATTGTCTTTTATGTTAAATATCTAAAGGTGTAGACAATTCTTCTCCTCTTTTAGTCATCTACTTTTAGGGCCATCAAGAGTACGGACGAAAAAATTGCCGAAGGGAAAGCCTCTGGTAAATCCAGAAGGTCTCGGGCAAATACAAATTGTCAAAAAGCAACCCGAAAAAATTTCCAAAGGGTAAGCCTCTAGTAAATCCAGAAGGTCTCGGGCGAAGACAAATTGCCAAAGGGCAACCCGAAAAAATTGCCAAAGGGCAAGCCTCTGGTAAATCCATAAGGTCTCGGGTGGAGACATATTGCCAAAGGGCAACCCGAAAAAATTGCCAAAGGGCAAACCTCTGGTAAATCCAGAAGGTCTCGGGCAAATACAAATTGCCAAAGGGCAACCCGAAAAAATTGCCAAAGGGTAAGCCTCTGGTAAATCCAGAAGGTCTCGGGCAAATACAAATTGCCAAAGGGCAACCCGAAAAAATTGCCAAAGGGCAAGCCTCTGGTAAATCCAGAAGGTCTCGGGCGAAGACAAATTGCCAAAGGGCAACCCGAAAAAATTGCCAAAGGACAAGCCTCTGGTAAATCCAGAAGGTCTCGGGCAAATACAAATTGCCAAATGGCAACTCGAAAAAATTGCCAAAGGACAAGCCTCTGGTAAATCCAGAAGGTCTCGGGCGAAGACAAATTGCCAAAGGGCAACCCGAAAAAATTGCCAAAGGGCAAGCCTCTGGTAAATCCAGAAGGTCTCGGGCGGAGACATATTGCCAAAGGGCAACCCGAAAAAATTGCCAAATGGCAAGCCTCTGGCAAATCCAGAAGGTCTCGGGCAAATACAAATTGCCAAAGGGCAACCCGAAAAAATTGCCAAAGGGCAAGCCTCAGGTAAATCCAGAAGGTCTCGGCGAAGACAAATTGCCAAAAGGCAACCCGAAAAAATTGCCAAAGGGCAAGCCTCTGGTAAATCCAAAAGGTCTCGGGTGAAGACATATTGCCAAAGGGCAACCCGAAAAAATTTCCAAAGGGCAAGCCTCTGGTAAATCCAGAAGGTCTCGGGCGAAAACATATTGCCAAAGGGCAACCCAGAAAAATTGCCAAAGGGCAAGCCTCTGGTAAATCCAGAATGTCTCGGGCGAAGACGCTTTGCCAAAGGGCAACCCAAAAAATTGCCAAAGAGCAAACCTCTGGTAAATATAGAAGGTCTCGGGCGAGACACTTTGCCAAAGGGCAACTCTAAAAATTGCCCGAGGGCAAGCCGAAAATTTCCAAAGGGCAAACCTATGGTCAATCCAGAAGGTTTCGGGCAAAGAAAAATTGCCAAAAGGCAACCAACAAAATTGTCGAAGGGCAACCCAGAAACTGCCAAAGGGCGAATCTCTGATGAATTCAGTAGACTACGGACAAAAGACGATAAAAACGCGACCAAAACCCTGGGAGATGCGGGCGAGAGAATTTTCAAAGAATAGCAGGCGAAACCTGCTAAGACGTACTTTGACCGAAGCAGTCAGAGAACCCAATGAGGCCACGCTCGGTCGAAGCAAACACAATAAACCCTAAAAAATTAGTCCAGAACCAACAGAACTCCCCAAGGCGATGGGGATTGAACCGGTCCAAAGTTAAAAGCACTAGAAATGATCTCCTCAGCCGAAGACAGAAACTGGGGGATTGATCCCCAAACCTGTCTACCGACAACAATATCTCGGTCGAAATCACTCATGCAAATACATGGAAACCACGAAGAAGAAGTGCAACTGGGGATTGGCCGAACTCTCTGTCATAATCCTAAAAGCCTATACCATTGATTCCGAACCTTCGATCGAAACTCCCACTAACTTGCATTGCCACACTCGAAAAATCAAGTAGTGGTAATGGGGGATTACTGTAGTGGAAAAATAACCTACGACCTTTAAGGGTCAAAGGTAAGATTGTAGCAATCCAAAAAGATTTCAGAGTTCCACAAGCAAAATGGACAGAGCCCAATACCGGCCGAAAACACCTTCGGTCATAACTATTTCGGCCGAAATAAGCGCACCAAGACCAGGCCCAACAGACCTTCGGCCGAAGCAGACTCAAAAGGCCCAACTACCATTTTCGGCCGAAGAGGACCAACGCCCCTTCGGCCAAAGAGGACTCATCAAACCTGCGACCGAAGGGAGACCAAACATACCCAAATAACCACTGCGGCCGGAGAAACCTGATACAGGCCCGAATAGTACCAACAAGCCCAAATCCAAAGAGGAAATCAAGTCCAAGAAGGAAACCAAGTCCAAAAAAGAAACCAAGTCTAAGAAAGAAACCAAGTCCTAGAAGGAGACCAAGCCCAAGAAGAGACTGAGCCCAAAAAGGAGACCGAATTCAAGGAAAATAAGGAGTCCTAATCTAAATAGAAACATGACCCAAATGCCTTCTATAAATAAGGGGTAGGGATGATTGTAAAGGGATCCGAAATTTGATTCATTAGAGAAAAACTCTGTGAAATTTTTTCTGTATGCTTTTAGCTATTTTCTCAAGCAATCTTAGCCTAATATTTGGCTGTGGTTTATTTGACACCACAATTTTGGCGCAATAGAGAGAAAGTGTTTGAAAATGTTACGGATGATTTAACACCATTTGTACAAATACTTTGATTTTATTTATTTACTTTCACTTTGGTTGAACATTGATTTTTCTTTATCTTTGGCTCATGAGTTATTAGATACTAATATGTAAAGGTAAAATTGTAATTGATAGATTATTTATTATTATTTTTACCTTTATATTCTGATTTATTGGTTTTATTATTATTTGTCTTGAAATTCTGATTTATCTTCAGGTTTAATTTTACCATGGTAAGGAAGTGTATTATGCTCCTAGGTAGTGGCTAGTGTCGAATTGCATGTCATTATATTCCTAGACTTTTACTATAGTCTACTTCATGGACAGTATTCACTTATGTAGATTCTACAAAAGAAAATGGTTACGCTCATGTTGTGTATTTTTTTTCCGCTGCAACCAAAATCGGCCACAAGACAACTCTAAAAAATAACAATTGATTGATGGTTATTTATTTATTTTTGTTGGTGAATAATGGTGTGATTATGTTGCGGTTGTGTCATGGTGATCGTGTGGGCTGTGCGGTGATGGTTGCGTTATGTGGGTTGTGGTGGTGTGATCAATGGTAATAATGGATTTAACTTTGAAAATTTATTTAATAATTGAAAAAATAAAATAAATAATATGATAATAAAAAGCAATATTAAAAAAAAATCACAACGGGTGACGAAACGATGTTAAATCACCACCAACATTTAAAAAAATTATTACTCTATCGTCAACTTGCCTGACCAGGTTGATTTTGTCATCTAAGTCTTGTAGGATTCAAAAGGATAAGCATCATAACTTGACTAAACTGTTGTATCCCATCATCTCTTGTGCCAGGAACATGCTACTTATGTAAAAAACTTATTGCGTGTGCAGGGTCCTAACTTGCCTGAAAAACAGACTGAGCAATGCAACTTTAGGGATTTGTGACTGTAATGGAAAATTTTGAAGAAGCAATTACCTCAGCTGTTTCAGCAGGTTTGGATCCCTCAGATTTGAAGTTCTCTTCACCTGCATATTAACCGACAATATAAGATAATTACATTGTTAATTAAGTTGGATCAAAGAAGTAGTAATCGGGTATCAGAAGTCCAAAGAGTGAGGTTGTCTCTCAAAAGCTGCATGATGAGGGTTCTATCCTTGTACGATTTTTTACTTAATGTGTCCAACTGTGCAATTGCCTTGTCAAAAGCTTATTTAGCCAAATGACATGCTCTGCGATCCAACACTTTATTTCTTTAAAATGGAAATTAAATCACTACTACCTCTTAGGAGAGTTCAAAACTTGATAATAAAATATAGAGAAGTTAAGAGCAAGGCCATGACGGATCTTTGCTTGCAGAAGCCGCTTACAAGAAGAGAAAACACATCATCTTCAAAGTATGAATATGAATTGATACAAAGATTTATCAAAATCGATTTCAAGCAAACATACCTTATATCTCTTCAAAGACTGCTCAAACACATCTTTTCTCTCTCCTGGTCAGTCCTGAACTCAGCAAGATATTAGAAATAATCACCTTTCTTGAAACAAAATGAATATCAGAAAAAAATACAGAATTAGAGAAGAAGTAGAAGCAGGGATGACATACCCATATATGATGACATATACATATCAGACTAACCCAAACAATATCTGGCATTAATCTACTTTAACCCACTATGTCCTTTAACAACAGCAATCAAGCCATACAAACTAAAAATTTCACACCTAGATACATCAATTACCTACCTATCCAAGTCAAATGTTCAAACTCATCAGTATCAATCCAAAAAAATCAACCCAAATTCATCAACATTTAGAAACATTACCTATAATAAAGGGTATCCATATTCGAGAAACTCTAACCAAAGAAAATGGATCTATTTATAGTCAAGTTCATTTTCAGGACCTGTCCTTTCAAAATGGATCTGTTTCAGTATATAAAACAAAATGGAATCACAATGTGGTTATGTAAATAATTCACCTTCTTAAACACAAAGAATGAATTTAGTATACGGCACCTTGGTGTTGGCAGAATTTGAGAATTGTTGGAGCCACCCACCAAAACAACACCAATAGAGTCTATCAAACCTTACATGGACAATTGTAAGAGCTTCATGATGTTTGATAAAAACTAAAAACCAATCATAATTATTAAAAAAATTTATCATTAAATCAAAAGCAAGTAAAAAAGGAAAGTAAGAGACATTAAAGTCAAACCTTGATTGCTGAACATAAATGCAACACAATCTAAAAAACAACACCATATTAAAAATAAATAAATAAATAAGCAAACTAACTATAGGCCCAGCATCCTTCGTACTTTTATGGGAAAGCAAAACCAAACCTTGCAGCACGTGGGCATGTTTTCCTCAATACCCTTAACACTGAGTATTGTTCTGCGAGTTCAAAGCATATAACCAAAATTCAAACTAACTGTTAGATTCATGAGAAAACACGCAGCATGGAAAGGTGAATTCAATCACTGATAATTAACACCAACACATAGAGTGCAGTAACTTTCTTGAAGAAATAACTTGTAATCAATTTACCTTCAATATGATATATAAATGATAGGGAAATTGCTAAAAAACCTCCTAAGGTTTATGTTTTTGGCCAATTTACTACCTACGTTCCAAAATTATCCAAAATACCTTCTTTACTTTACAAAATTAACTAAAAAACCTCCTCGTGGATGGAAACTGTTATTTTAAACAGTTGACCGATTTGACCGTAGGAGTAATTTAGTAATTTTAAAAAAAAATAAAAGAAAAGGTATTAAAAAACCTCCTAAAGGTTTGATTATTTCACTATTTCACCACCTATATTTGAAAAATATATTCTCTACCTCCTTAACACTTTAAAATTAACTAAAAATATTTCTTATTAAATGAAATTAACCATTACTTTAAAAGATAGAGATGGCCACGGTCCGGACTGACGATTTATTTTTTTAAAAATAAAATAGTTTTATATATATATGTTGTATGATACCTATTAAATTAACAAGTATTATATTTAATTATTTAATTTTTTACGCCTAATAAATTATATATATATATACATATATAATTAAATTATATAATATTAGTTCTACTGCATAATTAAATTCAATCAATATAATAATTAAATATATGCAATTATTTGTATTTTAGTTACTTTTATTTATAGAGTAATAGATATAAAATAATAAATATTTTTTAAACTAGTTAGATTTTTAGAGACATAGAGTGAATTAAATAGGTGAAATCAACCGGCTCAAAAATTTTAGACAAATTAGAATTATTTATATAGTGGACAGGTAAATTTCGGTCCAATTTGGATCATTTTCAGTTGGATTATTCTGGCCTCGAATTTTTTTCCGCCCTTAATTTTAAATATTTGACCCTTTTGGTAGTGCTAGTTTAGTAATTTTTAAAATAAATATATTTTAGTCTAAATTAATCTTTAAATAGTTGAACTCGTTTAATATGAGTTAAAATAAGTGAATTTCAAATACAAGAGGTAAATTGGAGAAAAAGACAAACCTTAGGAGGTTTTTTAGCATTTTTTAAAAACATACAATAAGGATATTTTGGTTGTTTTATATTTTTCCATCCAAATTCTAATTGAGCAGGTTTTTTAGATAATTATCAAACGTTGGTGGTAAAATGACTAAAAACCTAAACCTTAGGAGGTTTTTTGGCAATTTCCCTAAATGATACTACCTAATAGCCTGTAAGTTTTCAATAAACAATTATTAAACTAACATGTCAAAATGAATCTGAAAAACTATAGATTATAAATAAATTATTAAATCAAATACCATATGATCTGAAATGGATATATGGAAAACTTAGGATTGAAATGAAAATTCATACCAATAGTGGTTTGCTTAGCACCTAATCTAATACAAATATCTGTAATCTAATAAATGACTTGGTAGAGATAGGAGAAAATTAACAAAATGAAAACTTGTTTCTTGAGTCACCATACACATTATACATAATCCATCAACAAACCATACTTCAACTAGTTTATTTCTTCCTTAAGCTCAACAATAACATGAGCATTCATGCTGTGCAATTCAAAAAATAACAGCAGTTATCCCAGTTTAACATGAAGTATCAAACTCATAAGTAACACAATCAAGAAAAATGAAATAATACCTTAGTTGTAAACCCCAAGCACCCAAAATTCTAACACGTTCATAATTAGTCATGAATTTAGATGTTTTCGTAACTCCCTCTTATCTTCAATTTCATTGGATTTTCCAGGAACATCATCATTGTCTTTGATATCAAGATCCTCCTTGGCACATTCCTGTCAAATATTATAGCCATTGCTGTCAAATATTATAGCCATTGTGTTGTTCTAAAATGAGTGTAGACCAAAGATCCCAAATAAAGCAGAGTTAGAAGAGTGAGACTTACCTTTTGATGGTCACCAGAAGTGTAATGATGAATATCTTGTTCAAGGCTTGAGCCAAATTTGGAATATTGAATCTGCATAACTACATAAAGCATGGATGGAGTTCGTGTGCAAATCACTTCATTGGCAGGTTTTGGATTAATAACAGCATTGACTGATGAATTTCGTTTAAGGATGGAGTCATGTTCTGCTGGGTTTTACATGCAAAATAAAACTGCTTTCTAATGAGTGAGAGAATTATACAAGTTCACAATTAATAGAAACAACTACCATCTTCAATTCCAGAAGATAAAATTTCTTAAATTAGTTAACATACTTAGGAATAAGAAGTTATTAGGTATAATCTTAAGAATATGCAGGGGTCTAACACCTCATAATCACCTGTAAGTTCTGAAGTCAAGTGTTTCATAATGTCTTTATGATACATAGCCGCATATTCTTGTTGGATGAGAGCGTAAAAATATTTATTACTATAGTATGATCACATCCAAATCCTGCAATTAAATAATCTAGAAGGTTAAGAAAAATACAAATGCTCACTGCTGCATTAATCAGTAATCAGGCACAAAATACTCAAAAGAAGAAAACTTGTAGTCTCTAGTACTGTGCATATAATTATTACAAAAGACAAACAACTGTTACATCACATCTGACCAAAAACAGAAGCTCTTACTTCATAGGTATCAGCATAGTCTCATCTGTCGTTAGAAGACCCACAATAATCGTATTAGTATATAAACGAATATGTAAACAAAATCGACACCAAATTATACAGATTTGAACATACGCGATTTGAAGCGTGAGCCGAGCAAAACTCTTCTACGCGATGAATCCCCTGAGTTATCTCTTCATCGTCTGGATGTCCATGTGCTCCTCACTGACATTTGCCCATCGTTCAATGTAGTTCATTGACTCCGACCAATTAAATGGATGATTCATCCATTGCAAGCACTAAGTAGGTGTTCACAACTGAGTCCGAGGAATAATGACCCTCCTTCTCCGAAAACCCTAACCTTTTCTATGGATGAAGATTACCTAATTGACTGATTGAGGGCAGAGCATTGAAAGAAAGTGATAGCAAAGGAAAGGAAAGGACTGATAGCAAAGGAAGAGACTGAAATAATTAAATGAGGAAGATAATTCCAATGGAAAATGAAGAGAAAGGGTCGGAACTTACCGAGAGGCACGGAAGAGAAAGGGTTCGAACTTACCCGAGAAGAGTGGAAGAAACAGAAAGAGGCAAGGACACGTGCAATCTTCTCATTGGCAAAGTGTCTTCAAATCTCGAAATTTCTCATTTTACATGTTTGTCACGGAACTCTCAACGTACGTGAAATTTGTGGGACCCATAGAAAATTATGCTTTAGATTAACTAGTGGATTGTCGATGTGGCATCGGGCCCCGCACCATAGATCACACTAAGGCTGTTTTCTAATGTTAAAAAAGAAACTATGACAAGCACAATTTAACCTAGCTTCTTCTTTTTTTTTTTTTTTTTTCAAAACTCAATTCTCTATGACTGCTATTTAATCGACGATTATGTCAATCCATAGACTATAATATCTAAGGATCTCTCACATTTCCTTTCTTTTGGTTTTTACTAGTCTTGTAAGTAGGGATGACAATGGGTAGGATATGGGCGGATATGTCAGTATCCATATCCTTACCCGCTATTTTTTTAGTATTCATATCCTTTTAATTTAAGCGGAAATGGGTACGAGTATATATCCGCGGATATGAATTTATCCATGGGTATACTCATATCCTTATAATAATTTTTTAAAATAATAATATAATCAAAATTTATTCAATCACAAAATTAATTCAAATTATAAATAAAATAAATTTAAATAAAACAACAAATCTGACTCTCTTTTAACTAAAATTTTCAATAAAAAAGTAAAATAATATATATATATATATATATTTCATTAATATTTGATGTTCTCACCATAAGTTACCACGTACCACAAAGTCAAAACTAAATCATCACAATCAAGGAGAATAATTTAAAAATAAACTTGAAGAGTTCCGCATTCAAACTTAAGACATGTGCAACACCTTATGTAAAACAGAATAGCTCCACACTTTGTCTCTTCTCTATCAAGTCCATGTAAAATACTTCTATTCCTACATAGAAGAGTTTGTTTATAACTTTTTAAGACTTTAAAAAAATAATGCATCAATATTTATATATTAGATTGTACCTCATTTTCATCTTCTTCAAATGTAGTCTTCTTTCCAATGTCTTCACCTATTACTGAAATTAGTTATTATATCAAAATGAACAAAAATAAAATATTTTTAAGATATTAAAATTATAAATGTAGAGAAAAAATATCAGGTGATGCGAGCGTAGTTGCACCTTTTAGAAAGTTTAGGGTTTAAATTATGAGTTATTTTAATGGCTTTTTGTTTAAAATAAATTTGGGTTGACATGGTTTCACTAATAATATAGAATTATAATTATATGTTATTTTATTTTTAATTTTATTTTGCGGGTAGAGGATATGGGTAAGAATATTTTATCGTACCCATATCCTTATCCTTATCCTTAATGAGTATAAATTTTCTATTGATATCCGCCCATCAGCTTTAATGATATTTATATCCGCCCATAGCGGACGGATATCCGCGGGTAAGCGGGTACGTGGGTATAATTGTCATCCCTACTTGTAAGCTCCCAGTCAGGTTTGAAATTAAAAGTTAATGCAACTCTTTATCCTTCCTCTCCAGGATGTGGCTTGGGCATTTGTATCAGAGATAACTCTAGCTTATCATCCTTGCCAAATTAAAGCACTTGTTGCATGTATATGATATTATCAAAGTAAAATCTCTGGCTCTTGTTTGGGTCTTCAATAAGCTATATCGGCCAATATCCAGTTGTGTAATATTGATAAGATGCTAAAGTTCTCATAACTTCTATCTATTATCCCCTAGTTCTCCCTCTCAGGTCCATTTTATTCTTGAAGATATATTGGATTCTTTATCTATATAGTGTTGAATCCCCACCTTATCTGAGACCGCAATGGAAGTTTGAACCGCCACATTAAACTATTGCAAATTCAAAGCCATTTACAAATATAAGTACATTTCAAAGTTCTATTTCCAATTGTCCAAATTAATGATCAATTTTACATTTCAAACAATTCAAGAATCCAAGTTATAAAATGATTTAAATTAGTGAAGACTTATAAAAAGAATTATTATTTCAAAGACAATTTTTTAGGTAAAACCATATAACAAGGTTTACACAATTGCCAATCATTAAAAGATCTTTTACAATTATTTTTCAAATGCATCAAGAATTTATTTTATAAGTATGATTATCTTTTAAATACAAGTATAGGTACACAATTAAAAGAACTTCACCATGAGAGCCTATAACCATATGCCTTGGTCGATTGAACCTCTAAATAATATTGCTTTTGGGCGAAATAAAAGTAAGAAAAAAAAAGGGTCAGAAACATGTTTGGTTCGTATTCCATGTCCCAAACAATCACATGCAAATGATCTTACCTTCCCATCAAAATACAATGCTATTACACATAATGTACTTATATTATGAGCATCTCTAAGCTCACCTTATTACATAGAAGTCAAGCACAAGTAATTCCTAAAAATTAATCACGCTAGTGCAATAATTCAAATATGCTATGTCACATATTTATGTTAGTTGAGTTCTAACAATCAATCAAGACAGTCAATCAATTGATCCATCAAGTCCAACAAGGTCACTTCAAGATAATCAATAAGGGTCAAACCCCATTTAATCCGTACAACCCAACTTTAAAAAGACCTTAACTTGACATAACACTTTCAATACATAGGATAGGACACAAGACATTTCTCTAAAAAGAAGCAATCAATCAATTGGACACATCAGAAGGTTTTCAAAGTTGCAAAACTTAAGCGTATTCAAATACTTTGAAAACATATTCGTCAAACGATATTCAATGTCAAAATAACTTTTGGAATAATAAAAAATAAATAGGTAAGGAAATGGTTGAGAACAATTATTAAGAGGATATCCTTAGAAGTGTTCTCGATGATTAAGAAACTTGCACTAGTCTCCAAACTTACTACAAAAGAGGTTTTACTTTTCAAAAAATCCATTTTTCCAAGATAATTTTATCAATCAAGAAATATCGCTCACAATAATATTATACAAGATTAGAAGACATTTCAACCAAGATATTTTTAAGTTACAAAAATCTAGTTCCAAAAGATTTAATGTTTTCGAACACTTAAAGAAGATTGAAAACTTAAAAATATTGTTGATCTTATATCCATAATTTGAAAATACATAATAAAATAGGTCTTTAATACAAAATCATAGCCAAAAATAGGGCTGAATTCAAAATTCAGATGAAAGATTTGTGAAGGTTACACACTTATTTTCAAAAGCTGAAATTTATGCATAATAAAAGGAGATTTGAAATTGCAATATTTAAATATTCCGAATTTTGAAATATAAAGAAATAGTTAAAACCTAGACTCAAAGACGAATCTATAGTAGTAAATGGCACCTGAATAGGATTCTGAATGATGGAGAATGAAGGCTGATAGTTCAAAAAATTTGAAGATGTCGAGCTAGTTGCCAAGATAAGAGCTTGGCAACTTAGCTGAAAACACTCTAGAATACTATTTTTACTATTGTCATGATAGTTTTCGAGATATTCTGAGGTAAGATCTTGGTAACTTAGATGAAAAATACTCTAGAATGTTGTTTTTACTGTTGCCATGACAATTGTCGAAATATACCGGGGTAAGAGCTCGACAACTTGGCTAAAAATGCCCTATTTCTAGTAACAATTTTTTGATTGTCATATGAAGGATTTGCTCAGTTTTGTAACATGATCAAATGACACTTCAATGCAATCAAATTTAAACATATTATCTATGCATATGAAACAACACATACAAACAATCCATTCGTCAACCAACCCAACTGTTTGGGCAAACAAACTGAACAAGTCGCCTATTTAACCAGCTTGTCGTAATACAAGTCAAACAAGTTCAATTTCTAAGTTCTTATTCATTTACTAATTCAATAATAATTCAAGAAAAACTCAAACGTAATAAACAAGTTAATATCAATTTGGTTAATAACCCTAACACGGTTTTTCTAAATCACATTTGATCTATTTTAGCCAATGTGGTTATCAAGTGCCCATTTATGTATCTATGTAGGTATATACTCAACTTACCTCGACCAAAACTACCACAAACTTGAAGAGAGTGTTGGACTAGGGTTGGCCAATCAAACAAACATCTAAAATACATCAAGATCATGCACAAGACATACATAGACCCTTATTTAATCAAAATCACAATTATTCATTGTTATTACAAGTTAAACCAATTTATTCCCATTGGTTACTTAAGTCCAATTATAAAACAATTAAGCGCGATGAGATGCCTCCAAAGGTCATTCACTTAGATATACATGTTCAATCATGATCATTAGTCATCTTTACTTACTAAGCATGTCCATTTCAATTCCAACTGCAATATCAATAACAATGTCATCTTGTGATCAAGTCCATTATCAAGTTTACTTATCATTTAATCAATTTCCTCATCAAGTCATCATCAAGTTCATATTCAAGACAATTGCTAATTTTATCTTCAAGAACGTTTTCAAGTTCAATATCAAAACATTTTCAAGTACTTTATTAAGTTTTATTTACCGTAGTCCAAAAATTATTTTAAATTAAAAAACGAGATTCAAAATGGACCGAAGTCTTCTATGAACACAATGTCCCAAGCCGGGCAAGTTTGTAATGAAACAAAGTTTCAAGCCAAACCTCCTAGTACCGCAAGAGTATTTTGGAGCCATAGGTGGATTGTCATCCTCTATGAACACAATGTCCCAATCTAAGTAAACCTGTAAATAAGCGGAGCTGTCACTCCGTAAGTAAACTATCTGCGTCTATTTTACTGTGAAAACTCTATCATAGGTCAAAGTACTTTTAATCCCAAGGCAAACTTTTATTCTATCTTCTAGTTAGTTTAAGGGAATTTGGTTCCATTATCATGTTTCATTATTAGTCATCATTTTACATCATCAATTTAATACAAATTAGGTCCAAGGGCAGTTTCACCAATTGTGACAATAATGTCATTTTCATTTTTTTTAAATACAATACAATACACTTTAAGAGTGTTAGCACCTTTAATGTTGAATAGACCATTTAAAACTAGCAAGTGACAATTTGCTTAACTATTTCTTAAGTGACAATTATGCCAGTTCAAGCTTCAATTATCATCAAATATCTCATCAATCCTTAATAGCAATTAATTCAAATAATTTCATTACAATAGGCATAATCACATCATTTATGCAAGAATGCATTGCGGAATTTAAGTCCTCTACCCTATTTTCATCAAAAGACAAGTAATGTGGACCTAGTCCACCCAAACCGCAATATCTCAGTGGCAACGGCTAGGATGATACTACATGCATCACATACATGTACTAATGCCCTAACAAGGCAATGATGCTCATCACACTGAATTTAGGTGATTAACCTATTTCTTCAATTTTTAGCATATTTACAATTAAACATGCATTCTCAGAATCAATCAATAATAATTTAATCGTGTAGGGCTAAAAATGAAATACGAAACTCACATATGTCAATCCACAAGCTAGAAAGCCCGCTCCTTGTAGGTTTTCACTTGTTATTATCCAATACCAAGACACATTTAACATGTTACAATCAATAATATCATCACTAAGGTGGGAATAGGCCAGACCCGACTAGGCTTTGAGCTAAATAAGTCTGACTTGTATCTCTAGTTATAGGCCTGAGTCTAGCCTATTTACCTAATATATTCCTATAATGTGAGCCTGGCTAAACCTATTTAAAAGTCTACATAGCTTGTAAGTCTATTTGAAAACCCATTTAATAAGTTTCCAAATTCTTTTTTAATATATTTTTATTTTTTAGTATAATTAAGATTACAAAATTAAATATAATAATAAATAATTATGCTTACCATTTAAAACTATATTATAATAAAATTTACACATTAAATAAATTATAAACACTTAATAATAATAATAGGCCAGTCTGATAGGCTTAATAGGCTTATTTACAAGCCTAAAGCCTGACTTGTTAAATTATATAGGCTCAAAAAGTTTAAGCCTGACCTTTTTATTAAATGGGCTCTACCATAGACCCCCGACGAGCAGCCTAACCTATTCCCACTCCAAATCATCACTAACATCATTACAAGATACCAACATTATTCAATCACCAACTAACAATTCTATTAAGGGCATCAATACATTAGTGAGATTAGGATTTTTCAAAATGGATTAGAATAAATCCAAGATCACTTACTAACAACCAAAGATCATCAACCCATCAATTTTCCTCCACACAAAACCATTTTCAATAACAATAATTAAGGTTTAGAGCTTTCATATCAAAACACTAATGGAAGCTAAGAGCACAAGATTAACACTTGAAATCAACTTAACATAATCCTAACAACATTATAGAACCAAAAACAAACTCCATTTTTTAAATCTACAAGTAGAGTGAAAAATGGATTTTTACCTTTGAGAGATTAGAGCTTTAAAGGCACTTCAAGAACAATGAATGACCTCCTAGTTGATGGTTGAGACAATTAATGAAGTTGTTTATAGTAGTTTAGAGTTCAAATGAAAGAATGAAATGTTAGAGTTTTTTAGTGTTGTAGGGAGAATACTAAAATGGTGGGGAGGGAGAAAAAGTAGTGAAGTAGGTAGGATGAATGGTGTAATGTCCGGACTAAACCAACATCGATAAACATTTCCAATGCAGTTCAATGATCAAAAATAACATTTCAATAATCAAAACGTTACAAGGAAAGTTCAATAACTCAACCAGCCTCTGATACCATTTGTAACGTCCGACCCTCGCTAGACGATTGCCTTGGGCTCATCTGTCCACAGGCACACCTCGCGGTCGCAAGATTGCTCTGATACTATTTGTAACATTTAGCCCCCGTCCCCGGATGACCCCAAGGCTAGTAGTCAGGCTTAAGACTAATTTTGAATGACGTGGCATCCTGCCACTGCGCCTCAGATCATCCGGCGGCGGGGCCGGATGTTACAAGTGGTGGTTGTGGTGTTGTACCATTAACCTCTTATGGGCTTAACTTTGAATTGAGCCAAACTTGGGCCTCATCTAACTCTGAGTCTAATTTCCACCAAAACTCAATTTCGTCAATTATATACTTCTCCAAAAATCTATTTTTATATTTTGAGACCTTTAATTTTAAAATTTTTTAATTTTACCGCTAAGAGAGGAAAAACAGTAATTTTGCCAAAATTGGACATTTTGACTCAAAATTGATAACTTTCCAAATCTAAGAAAACAATTGACTCAATGCTTCCAATCAAATTTATTTTCAATTTAAAAACCTAATTTCAATTTTAAAGTCCATTTTATTTTCATTTTTGTTATTTTATAACTTTTATTTACATTATATAGCCCAACTTTAAAAATTTTACAAAAATAATCTTTCAAACTTTCACTTTTAAAAAATGAACCAAATTGACCATTTTATCCTTCTGTGAAGATATTTTACACTGATCTGTGAAGGTGTGAAGGTGGTTTGTGAAGAGGACCTTCACATTTGTGATGGTCTATTTTTTAAAATCAAAGTTTGAGTGGCTCAAAAATAGAAATAAACTTCTATTGGTTTAGTTTTGAATTTTTAAACTTTATTTGGTTTATTTTATATAATTTTCCCAATATTTAATTTCAATTTAAATTAAGGTTTTTTATTCTAAACTTTTGTTTCAAAACAATTTTTCTAATCTCATCATTGCCCTTAATAATACATTCGATTTATTCCAATGTAAAAAATATTGAATTAGACATTTAAAATTTTCGAATTGATTTAAAATTTTCAAATTGATTTAAAATTATGCCAAATTTATGAATATTACAATTTATCCTGATTTCTCTTGTTGTAAATTATATTCCCAAAAAATGTAGTGATTTTTTCTCACTTTTTAGCTTCCAAAGCTTTAAGAAAATTTAGATCTAACACTTGCCACAATGTGGCCCTCCTTCTGTTTTTAACCCTTTCTTTGAGTAATGAAATTCTCAAAGTTCGGGAAAAAAAATCTAATATGAATTTAATTTTAAATTTAAAGTTTTGACCATATATATATATATATATATATGTCATTTGCATTAATGGGCCAAAAAATTTAGAATCTTTATATTTTTAGACCAAGAATTAAAATCCTACAAAAGTAAACATTCTAAAAAAATAAATTGCACCCAATAGACCAAGAGTACCAAAATAGCCCTCTCATTAATAAAATCAATTTAAAATCTATTTATTTATACTAAAGATTGGAAAGGTCTATTATGCTCTTCATTTTAAAATTTTGAATTCAAAATTAATATTTACATAGTGACCCCACTATATTTCATATTGGTTCCCACCTAATTTATTAATGGTCTCACACTAAACATAAAAATATTCCCCCAATTATTGAAAACTTAAATTTGACATCAACTTCCCACATTCTTGGAATCATAATTCAACATTCTTTGTCCCTTCCCAACACACAAGCATAGAATATTTGTGAAATTCAGTGTTCTATTGACACTCAAATGTATATTTTGCAAGTTTTTTCATTCTTATTTATTGTAGATTCAATTTTAGGGTTTAGAGGTATAGGATGTTGAATATATGTGTGGGGTCTTGCATATATGATTGGAGAGTCCTAAGTAACATCATTATGGATATTAGAAAGTGTTTCAAGTCAATTTTTGCGTATAAGGGTGCAATTTCATGAGTTAGGGTTGAAAATCCCGACATTATGAATTCCATCGGTTTCCAATGTACGACAGAGGAAAACAGTCGCGATTTACACTATTTCCCGGTGTCCATACCTGGAAATGGTTGAAATCATTTCCATGCATGAACACAAGGAAACTTAGTAATGAGACGGTTCCCACACCGGGACACATGATCTGATTTTTTTTTGTTTCCAGACATGAACACCGGGATAGAGGTGGTTTCGTGCCTATTTCCTGGGTTCAGTGCTAGGATACAAAAGGGATTTTCTTTGTCAGTTATTTCCAGGGTTCAAGACCGGGACATAGGCTAAAATTTTTTTATTTCCAGCCATAATGAGAGGAAAACAATTGATCGACTCCAAAGCTGGAAATTGTGACTGATTTAGGCTATTTCCGAGGTTAAGTACCGGATACAGAAGGGTTAGATTTTGTCAACAATTTCCAAGATTGAGGACATGCAAACAGGCAAAATAACGTACATTTCCATCCTTATAAAAAGAGAAACCATTTTCGACCTTCAAACCTGAAAACTAGGTCTCAATTTTATTGTTTACTGAGTTTCATACCAGGAAACAGAAGCAATAATTTTTGTCAGATATTTCCAGGTTTCAAGGCCGGGACACAGGCTATAACACGTATGGTTTCCAGCCTTTATGAGAGGGAAACCTTTTACTGGCCTCCGCACCTGGAAATTAGGTCACAATTTGCCTATTTCCCTTCATTCAGACAGGGAAACAAATCAATTTTTCTACCAGTGATATCCCTATACAATGACCGGGACATAGGCCAACATTGCTTTGGTTTCCGTGTGTGGGGACCGAGAAACTACATGATATTTTTTTCTTGCGTCTGAATAATTTTTGTTTTATTTTTTTCAGGGATGAGTTTTAAAAAAACACTAGTATACGTCAAGGTGAATTGGGTTGAAGACAGATATAAAGATGGAGAAATGGTGGTGATGCTTCTCGATGACAACATTTCACTTTCCCAATTAGTAGGAAAACTTTATTCAAATCTGAAGATTGAAGCTAGTTGGAAATTGACCATACATTCATTAGTTGGAAATTGATGCTTACACTAATTATAAGCGTAATATATAAAAAAAATTGCATGTTTAGAAAATTCGAAAAACATGATGTTTTCAATGGACTACGTATGAGTACATTGTTCATAATGTATAACTCTTCCATCCCAAGTCGGACATAGTTCAAAATTATGAACTCATAATCACTTGTGTTGGAATCATTTATTGTTTTAAGTGTCTTTTTGGGTGTTTTGGACCAAGTATTACATAAAATGTTGATTTCCATGTTCCAGAACCGGGACACCTAGCCGATTTTGAATTATTTCCAAGCAAAATCTTAGGAAACGAATCATGGTGTTTCCGTGTTAGGGGACCGGGACATGGCGTTTTTAGTGTCCTGTTTTCCGATTTCATTACATGGAAATTTCAAACTCACACATTTGATTGCTCCGTATTCAGCTGAAAACATCGTTAAAGTGTTAGAAATAGCTTTTGGATAGTCTTATGGTTGCCTTACTCGATCCCGACCACTCATGGAACACATGGATAAATTTGTATATCGATATTAGCTATTCAAAGTGGGTTTTAGAAAAGTTTCGAAGGCTATAATTGGACATTTATTGATGCTTACACTAATTATAAGCGGAATATATATAAAAAATGCATGTTTAGAAAATTCACAAAACATGATGTTTTCAATGGACTACGTATGAGTACATTATTCATATTGTATAACTCTTCCATCTCAAGTCGGACATAATTCAAAATTATGAACTCATAATCACTTGTGTTGGAATCATTTATTGTTTTAAGTGTCTTTTCGGGTGTTTTTGGACCAAGTATTACATAAAATATTGATTTCCATGTTCCAGAACCAGGACAACTGGCCAATTTTGAACTATTTCCAAGCAAAATCTTAGGAAACGAAGCATGGTATTTTCCGTATTAGATGATCGGGATATGGCATTTTTTGTATACTGTTTCCCGGTTTTCCTATTTCCGGACAACAATTTAGGAAACTGTTTAAACTGTTTAGCATTAGGAAACTATTCAGAATTAGGAAAATGCTTAAAATTAAGAAATGCTTAGATTTTCCACGGTTGAAGTTAAGAAACATGTTTTACAAATTTCCAAGCTTGATTTTAGGAAACTGTTAACCCGATTTTCCAGGTTTATAAGACATTTCAAGAATTGAAATTAGAGCCTTTGTTGCCAGATGGAACCGAGACTAAACCTTAGACTTGCAGATTTCGCTTGCTGGCGACATAGCTTGCTACATAAAGCCTATGTGTCACCAGCGCTGGCCACATGGCTGGCTATATAGGGGCTATGTTGCCAGAACAAGGGCTATGTCGCCAAAACCACTTATGCTATAAATTTCCACTTTCTTCATTCGTTCAACTTCGTTTTCGCTACCAGATTCAATGGAACACCAATAAACATTGATAAACAATCTTATAACCATTCCATAAGCATGATATCATTCAATTACTCTCAAATGTTTCAAGAATCACATAAAAGAGTTCATAGAAAGCCAAAAATCGGTTCAAAAACATAGAAATCGTTTAGCCCCAAAATCGAGATGTTACAACTCGACCCCACTAAAAGAAATATTGTCCTAAAAATTTAACCTGTAGCAAAAAGATGAGGGTACTTCTTCCACATCGCCTCTTATGTTTTCCATGTCGCTTCTTCTACGACATGATTTCGCCACAGTACTTTAACTAGGGGTACAGAATTCCGTCGCAACACCTTCACTTCTCTATATAGAATCTGAACAGGTTCCTCCGTACGACAAATCTGGTCGAATCTCAATCTCCTCATGGACAATCACATGTGAAGGATCCAACTGATAATGTCGTAGCATAGAAACATGAAAGACATTGTGAAATTTCTCCATTTTTGGTGGTAATGCTAAACGATAAGCAACCGGTCCAATACGTTCCAGAACTTTGTAAGGACCAACGAAACGTGGTGTCAATTTCCCCTTCTTTCGAAAATGTAACACCTTATTCCATGAAGAGACTTTTAAGAACACTTTATCGCCTACGGCGAATTCAATCTCTCTGTGTTTCAAGTCGGCATAAGACTTTTGACGGTCCGAAGCTTTTTTCAGTTTCTCCCGGATAAACCGTACCCGTTCTTCTACTTCATGAATCAACTCAAGACCAATCAATTTTGCCTCATTCAATTCTGTCCAACATAAAGGAGTATGGCATTTCCGCCTATACAAAGCCTCATACGGTGCCATCTTAATACTCGCCCGATAGCTATTATTATAAGAAAATTCAACCAGTGGCAAGTACTTCAGCCATGACCCTTTAAACGATAATACACAACAGCAAAGCATGTCTTCGAGAACCTGTATGACCCTCTCAGACTGCCCGTCCGTTTGTGGATGGAAAGCGGTACTGAAATTCGTTTTCGACCCTATTGCTTCCTGAAACTTCTTCCAGAACCGAGACGTGAATCTAGGATCCCGATCGAAAATGATCGACGATGGAACCCCGTGCAGTTCCACAATCTCCTTGATGTATAATTTTGCTAACCGTTCCAACGAATAATCAACCTGAATTGGTATGAAATGGGCAGACTTCGTCAAACGATCAACTACCACCCAAATAGCATCAAATTTCTCCTTGATTAACGGTAATTCGACCACGAAATCCATTGTGACCTGATCTCATTTCCATTCCAGAATCACAATAGTGTGAAGCAATCCATACGGAACCTGATGTTCTGCCTTTACCTGTTGACAAATCAAACACTTACCGACGTACTCAACTATGTTTTTCTTCATCCCTGGCCACCAATACATCAATCTCAATTCTTGGAACATTTTTGTGGCACCCGGATGCATAGCAAGTACATGGGTATGCGCTCCATTCAAGACCTCATCACGAACTCCATCAATGTTTGGTACATAAATTCTGTCCCGATAATACAATCCACCATCCAATTTCCTGACGAAATCTCTAGCGCTACCTTCATCAATCTTACAGAACCATTCAACCACTCTATCATCTTTCCGTTGCACTTCTAGAATATGCGGAATCAAAGTAGGTTTCACAACCAACTCGGCTATAATCACATCCTCAATAATCTCTAATCTAGCCATCATCGATGCCAAAGAATCCATTGACTTCCGACTCAATGCATCGGCCACTACATTCGCCTTTCCAGGGTGATAATCAATCACCAGATCATAGTCTTTCAAAAGTTCCACCCACCTACGTTGTCTCAAATTATCGAGTAACCCTTATAGAGTAATTCCTACAACCGCAACTTTAATTCCTTCAGTTCAGCTGGAGCCATCCAGTAAGGAGTCATGATACTAGAGCTGCTCCCGAAATAAGCTCTACTGAAAATTCCATTTCACGTTGTGGCGGCAAACCCGGCAGTTCTTTGGAAATACATCAAAGAAATCTGAAATTGTCGGTATAAACTTCCCATTTGCTCTCTTTTTACTACCATCAATAATGCGAGCTAAATAAGCCTCACATCCTTGCCTCATTATTCTATGTGCCAAAGCTGCAGAGATAACCCCTTTAACTATTCCACTTGGATTCCCCATTACCATTATAGTTCCTTCCGAAGACTGTAACGGGAACCGCTTAGCTCTACAATCCGATATTACCCCATGACAAAATAACCAATCCATTCCCAATATCATATCAAACTTCGGACTCTTCATCTCCAACAGATGACCGTTGAAAGTCTTACCCTGAATCACTAAAGGCACATCTCTATACTCCTTATTAACAACCATATTGTTCCCTAAAGGATTGGTGACAACTATATCGAAAGCTATCTTAGAAGTTTCCCAACCCTATCATCTAATACATTACTACACATATAGGACAGCGATGAACCAGGATCAATTAAAGTGAAAATAGGAGTATCAGGGATAGAAAATATACCAGTGATCACATCAGGAGTATCAACATCATCACGTCCCCTCAATGCATAAGTACGTGCAGGAGCACGCTCTTCAGTTCAGTTCGCATTCCTAGATGGTGCTCCACCACGATGACCACTCTGAGCAGCAGTAGGAGCGGATCCGACATTTTTCTGAACAAACACTGCTTCAGATGGAGTCTCTTTCATTCTTTCGGTGGTGCTCTGGCATTATGGGGACAATCCCTCAAAGTGACCCTGTTCACCACACAGAAGGCAATCACCAGAAGCTCTCCCGCATTCTCCTCTATGCACCTTGCCACAAAAGTTACATAGAATAACATCCATATTAGAACAACCATGAGATTGAACATAAACAACAGATGGAGTAGGTTGCTTTCAAGGTCCCTTATTGCTATTCTATGGCCAACTAGCACCGCCACTACCATAACCTCCTAGACTCTGAGTTTCGCCTTCTTATTCAGATTATTACCAATCGAAGGCCCTGCACTCTTAGTCTCACCAGTTTTCCGGCTGATGCCCTTAACCTTCTTGTGAAGCTATTCTACCCTCAATGCAGCATCAACCAAATTATTGAATTCTTAGTCCGAAGAGTGAGTAAATCTCGTTGAAGTTCGAGATTCCACCCCTCCTCAAACTTGTGGCACCACTCCTTAAGATTCAGTACCAATTCTGGGCAATAACGACTGAGCTTCACAAACTCCAATTTGTAGTCCATCACCAACTTGCCCCTCTACTTCAAGTGAAAGAAATCCATCATTCTCTTGTCCAGATACAGCTGACTCACATATTCTTTTGAAATTCAGTGCGAAAGAATTCATAGGTCTTTTCCTCCTCAGGCTTAGTGAGAATAACAGACTCCCACCACCTATAGCATCACTTTTTAGCAGAGATACCAAGTATTCCAATTTTCTCCTCATCAGTGCAGTGGATCTCATCACAGACCCTACCTGTATCTTCCAACAAGTTCTATACCATCTCAGAGCTTTCTATAATAGCAGCCTTCAAGAGTTCAATCTTCTTCTTGGGCAACCTTTCCACAGCTGGACGTTCTTGCCTTGCTGGTCCACCCAACTGACCACCTCGAAACACTTTCATAAACTGAGCAATATGCTCAAATGCTCGCGCTTGAGCTGCATTAGTGTCCAATGGCTCCTCGTTATTGACAGTTCTATCGCTTCCATGAGCTCTAGAACCAAAAAGGTTTTCGTTAGGATTATAGTGAGTTCTAGCCATAATCCGAGATTGTTTATACTATCTAAAATAGTCACAAATGATCGTGCATTAGACTTTATGAGATGAATGCAACGAGTTTTCGAAAATATTTTGCAAATAATTTCCTATACACCAATGCATACAAGCACAAACAAGAAGCTACCGAGAACCGGTGCTCTGATACCAACAAATGTAATGTCCAACCTCCGGCAACGGCGGAGCCGAGAACGAAGACCGGAACGCCACCCTACAATTAACGTTCAGTCACTTTAATGCGGAAAAAAAATCATCCTGAGCCTGTTTCGAAAACATTAATATAATTCATATAGTTCATTTGAAAATAAACTCATTCACAATTCATAATTATAATTCAATCAAACGTTTAAAATTTCAAGATAAACTGTTCAAAATATAAGAAACTTTAAATATTCAAAGGTTTACATGTCCTTAAAAACTAATCCAAAAATAAAGGAAAAACGACAGATTTCAATGTAATTCAAAACATTAAATATACATTGCTGGACCTTTAATCTGCTCGATCACCTGTTTCACATTTCCCAATACGAGAGACAAGAAAAAGGAAGAAAATACAACGTCAGACTATCGATGTCTGGTTAGCAAGTCACACTCCAATAAACACAAACAAATGCTTATATTTAATCATACAACTATGACTTTAGCACACAATGCACCTAGGGCGTGTAATCAATCATAATAGCATACAAACCTACCCATTTTTCATATTATTCACAAAATTCAATAGGGCGTGTTACTCTTTAAGTTCCAAGTATATTCATTGTTTGCAATTAATATTATTAGGCATCCATATAGGTTCCCTATATTCATTTAAAATTTCCAAAACAATCAACTATAACTAGCATTCATCATACAATAGCATTTACATTAGGTTCCAATTTTATTAAGACTGCCACTAATCTAGAATCAATAATGAAATGAGGCTAATTAGGCCAAAGCCACCGATTAGGCCGAAGCCACCAATATGGTCCGAAGACCGAAATCCATAGATTCATTTATTTCTCCCTCGGGACGGACTACTACCTTAGGATCCCATCAATTAGGTCCGAAGACCACCAATAACAATATGCCCATAGACGGTGGTGCCGTCACACCCAATAGGAGTCGTCACTCAAATTTCAATGGTGGTTAGCTAAACCAAAAGTCCTATGTTCCAATAGGTTGAGATATCTCGGGTACCCTTAATGACATGTCATTTCATCACTATTTTCAACTATGACTAGGGCAATTATTAACTGTTTAATTAAGTGATCAAAACACATAAATCCATTTATCAATTAACAATTTCATTATATCAAACCATTGGCTTTCAATCAATCATTTGTCGGATACTTTACTAATGCCTTGTCCATTTATTTCCAGCTCTAACTAACCAAAGTCTAATTCTAACATGCAATAGACTTACTAGCATATTTATATCAGCAATATACCAACAATAACAGCAATAAATATCCATTCCTAACATTCACTATTTATCCTTATCAATTAACGATTCATATGGTTATCTTATTTAACCATATTAATGCACAATTCATAAAACACACAACAACCGATATAGAGTATAAAACGACATTGCTAACCTTTCTTCCGATGATAAACTAAGTTAAGCGCCACCGACACGATCCTTGGCACCATTTGCTTCGCCTAGCAACAATAAAGAACAATATTGGATTTAGACAAACGGTCGAATACATGGCGCGCAAAAAGAGAAACCTATTCAAATCGCAAGGAGATGATAAACGAGCGAATGATAAACGATGATGATAACACGAATATACCAAAGCCCAATCCAATTCCAACAATATATCATTTAATTCACTTTCCCCCAAATCTTAGGGTTCCCAATAAACCCAACTAATCCAACACCTAAACTAATAATGATCACTTCCAAATCTATCATCAATCATGCTTGAACACAAAGGGAACAAGATTGGGGTTAATCGGAGACTTCCCGGAGACGCACCCAAGCTGCGATAGCGAAAGAAACGAGAGCGTAAACACCCTAGCAATGAGAGAATTCGAGATAATTGAAAAGAATGAGAGAGACTCAGCCAATTTAGGTTTAAAAATCATGATTTCGGTGTTTGGCGACTAGGCTGGCGACATCGAGCCCTTGTCGCCAACACCTACAGAACCTTGCTCAATCTTTACGTTTGAATTCGATCATTGGTGACAAGGCTGGCGACTTAAAGCCCTTGTCGCCAACACCTCAGTGTTGTGTCTCTTGCTTTGACGTCAGGATTCGCTCATTGGCGACAAGGGGCTATGTCGCCAGTGTCAACCATGTTATGTACCTTCGTTCCTTCCTTTATACGAATTTGTTTCCGCTACCGATAAGAATATAGGGTCGATAAAACATTGATCAACATTCTCAATTCATTACAATAAGCTCAACATTGATCCAATTAACCATAAGTGATTCAAAAGTCACAATAATATCCAAAAAGTCAATAATTGAAATTGGTTCAACAGTATGAAATTGTTTAGCCCCAAAATCGGGACATTACATCTGTGAAGGTGAAGAAATTGGCCCCGAAGATACCTATACGATAGCAGATAGTTCCGTGATGGAACCAAATCTTCTACTCACATCGCACATGATCGTTTTATATAATATGCTTGGTGCAATTCTTTATTCCTAACACATGAGTGTTGAAAAGTGGATTCGTGAAAGTGAACAAATTATCCGTGAAGGTCCGCAAACGACACTAGGCAGATCTATGAAAGTCTTTTTTATATTCGGTTTGGGGATAACTATGTTCCGAAGTTTATAATAAAAAAAACTTTAGATGCAATGTAATGATTTCATTGCATTGAACTTAAATGGCATCTAAGTTATTTAATGCTTTTTATCGCCAGTGTTAATGGTCTTCTATTTTATTTAAATTTAATTTATAATTTGGTTGAAGCAGGTTATGAATTTGGGGAAATAAAAAATGCCCGCCCAGTAAAAATCTACAGTAACACAATAAAAATCAATCTAACATATTATTGAGTAGTTTCAGGGTGAGACTTTTTTTGAGACTACTGAAAAACGTTAAAAAAAATATCTCACTCTGAGATGTTTTTCAGTAGTCTCAGGAAAAGTCTCAGAGTTTGAGACTACTCAACAACATGTTAGTTTGTGTAAAAAAAACGTTTTTTAGTGCAAAGGTTTTTACTGAACTGAGACAAAACTGGAAATTAAAAAACAATCCAAGTAACACCAAACCTTAACTACCGAATTAAGTTACAAACAAACCATAAACACAAATTGCACACCAAACAAACCCTAACTACCAATTTAGAGCTAGAATCAAACCTTAACCACCTATTTCAACCTAATGGAGGAATAACAACTAACCTTAAATCAAGAATTTCACCAAACCACCTATTCTACCATAAAATCCTAGAAACATTAACCTCTAATAATCAACACATCTTTTGTAGAGCAAGTTTTTATCATCCTAAGTTGTCGGAAGGGTAGAGAATAAAGGAAATGAGTTTGAGAAGAAAGGTCTGTTGTGTTTTTCAATTTTTTTTTTGAGACAACTGAGGGTTTAGGGGAGAAGGATGAGGAGAGAAATTTTAAAATGTTGTTATTTAAATTAGCATCTGAGTCTTTTCATATCTAAGTGAGAGATGTTGTGATCTTTTTATTATGAGAAATTAGTTTTTCTATTTTTCGTTTATTATTTATTTAAATGAAGGGTAAAATGGTAAGTTTGGCTCATTTCATGAATGTGAAAACTTGTAAAGATTATTTTTGTAGACTTTTTAAAATTTGTCTACTTTTGGTTTTCAAGTTAAGAAATAACATTTTTGAAAATTACCCTAAAATATTAATAATTTATGTGAATTTTACTTGGGTTAGTTAAAAATAATTAAAATTCAATAATTTTATATATTAATATTTTCCACAAATCAACACGTTCTTATTTTATTCTCAAATAAAAAATTCAAAAGCCAATTAATTTTTTTTCCTTCTTTTAGAAAAATATTAAGGGAGATATAGTTTGAAAATTTTCCTTTATTTAGTATGATGTATTCTTTTACTATAAATATTCTAATTTTATTGAAGATCTATAGAGATATGGATAATAAGCATCAACCCTGAACATGTAGGAGAGATGAAAGAATGGAAATTTCCAAAAAAAAATCTCCATTTTTTTAAAGTAATAATTCTTTTAAATGGGTCTTTTAAACTTCAAAATACAATTATAAGTCCGTTTTAAAAAGTATACAAAAACAAACTTTTAAAAGTTTGGTTTTCATTCTAAAGGCCGAGTTTCCTAAAATAACCATGAATTTTTACAATTCACAAATTCTGTGAACTACACTCACAGTTTGTGAACTATGGTCACAATCTGTGAATGGCTTATGGAGTGAAAATCAAACTTTAGTTTAGCAAACTTTTCAAAATAGGCCAATAATTTTATACTTAAACTTTTTATGGTCTAAATTTTTTCCCCTTTTCAAAAATCTTTTTACTTTGGGCTCTCAACTCTACTAAAATTTGTAAAATCACCTTAAACCAGATACCAAATTTGGTATCTATTAACTGAGACCGTTTTCTTTTAACTTCTTCTAAAACTTTTCTAAAAACTCCTATGCCATGTTACTCTCTTTTAACTATGTATACACATGATGCTATTATTATATAAATTTAATCGCAATATTAATCTATTTTGTTTCTATATCGCAATAATAACAATAATAAATAATTATGTTGTCAGTGTTGATTTTCAAAATTGGCATATTACAACATAAGATAATATTTGACTTTGGTGCTTAATTGATATCTTTACATATCATCACAAACATATACATACTTCAACCAAATCCAACTCTCTATGTGTGTCTAAATCAGTTTTTTTTTATGAAAGAGAATAATTTAGTGTTCGCTGTAAATGAAAAAAAGAATTTGAAGTGAAAAAATGGAACTTGCTACTACTTTGCTTCAGTTCTTGAGATTTCAAACACCTTTCGAGAGTGTCAAACTTGGTTATGACAAAGGGGTATATATATATATTAACGGTGTTTGATTTTGGTGTGTTTGATTCAATCCACCATATCTATCTATCTATTTGCATTTTCTTCTTCTGTTCGTGTGGAGATTTTGGTGGCACACACAATAGACAGTTAACAAAGAAAATAACTGCAATAAGAAAATATGTCATCCACGACAAACTTTAAGTAAAATAGAAAATAAAAAAAATTTTAAAAAAAAACTGGAAAAAATATTCACAACATGTACCCTTTGTGAAGTTTTAGATTGCAAATTACTAAAATAAATACACAAACAACTAGGATTTTTGAAAAGTGATAATTTTATTGAAGCTATTGTTGAACATATATTACTTTTACGTTTAACAATGAAAACCATAAACTATGCTATATGATAACAGCACAAATCAGTAACTAGCACAAATAACAAAACTATTTCCAATTAAAAAACAATAATAGACTCCAACATCCAATAAAATAAGACTTCTTATTCAATTTACTTTGACTAAATCAATTTCTTCCAACATACCTTCCCTTGAACTTATTTCTTCTTCAAGAATTAGTTCAACTCAAACTCAGTACACATGCACAATTCTTCATGCAATTTTTGAAAAGTTTCACCTTGATGGGTTTTGTCATCAGCAAGTCGATCTCTAGAGCCACAGAACAACAAATCAACAATTTCTTCTCTGGTAAGATCTCTAAGAAAATGAAACCTAACTTTTATGTGCTTTGAACGTCCCTGTAGAACTGGATTCTTAGAAAACTTTATTGTCGAAGCATTGTCACACATAAGCTTTGTTTTTTCTGCTTGTTGATGATCAATTTCTTTTAGTATCATCTTAATCCAAATGGCTCGACAAGCACAAGTTGCTGCTGCCACAAACTCTGCCGCTATGGTTGATAATGTGACTATAGGTTTCTTTTTAAATGACCAAGCTACTGCCCCTCCACTCATAATAAATACGTAGCATGAAGTACTCTTTCTATCTTCCATTTTACTAGCATAGTCACTATCAGTGAACCCAATAAATTCATTAATACTACTCTTTTAGTAAAACACACCATATTTTACAGTCCCCTTTAAATATCTTGAAACTCTTTTTACTGCTATAGAGTGTTGTATAAGATTCGCCATAAAACGACTAATCAAACTTACAACAAACATGAGATCAAGATGTGTGCCTATGAAATACATCAAGCTTCGTTCTATCTGCTTGTATTGAGTTGCATCCACCTTTATTCCATCTTTATCTTTTAATCTTTTGTCCAAGAGCAATAGGATTGCAGGCTAGATTATAATATTTTACTCCAAAATGACTCAAATCTTCATTCGTATACTTTTTTTGATTTATGAATACTCCATCTGATTTTTACGTGACCTCATTGCAAAGAAATTATCTCATCTAACTTAAGTCTGTATATCAAACTCTCTCTTCATAGAACATTTAAACTCATTCAACAAAACTTTATCATCACTGTTAAATAAAAGTTCATCAACATAAATGCTAACATTCAGAATCTTATCTCCTATTCTCTTCACAAAGAGTTTCTGCTCATTGGAACTGCTCTTAAATCCTTCCTTGATGAAGTAGGACTCTCTCCAAATGAACCAAGCCCTAGGTGCCTGTTTTAATTGGTAAAAGGCCTTTTGCAGCTTATAACCTTATGTTTACTTCCTTTCTTCTCATATCATTTCGACTGCTCTACAAATACGTTTTTTCTCCAAATCACGATGTAGAAAAGCCGATTTGACATCTAATTGATAAATTTTCTGGCCTTTTCAAGCCACACGCAATATGATCATACTCATAGTATCCATTATTGCCACCGATACAAAGACTTCTGTATAGTCAATTCCATATTCTTGAGTGTAGCCTCTCACCACCAAATTTGCTTTATATTTGTCAATTTCTTTAAGCTCATTCAATTTATTTTTCTAAATCCACTTTACCCTTATCTTTTTTACAGTAGAATGCAGCTCTACTAGATGCCAAGTTTGGTTCTTTTCAATAGCTTTGATTTCTACATCCGTAGTTTGTCTCCACTTCAAGCTTTGAAAGCTTCCTCAAAATTTTTAGGATCTAAAATCATTAAGATCCCATGTTTGCTTCATTAAGAATCATTTAGACAAGCCTTTACCTGAAGTATAATCGGTCATCTAAACAAGAGGATATTGATTTCCGCCTTCCGTTGCTGGTAACTCTGCTGCAACAGTTAATGAATTAATTTCAGCATCAGCTTCCTCCTTAACTTCTTCTACACATGTGTTCTCTTCTTTAACTATGTTCCTTTCAATGTCACCTCCTACTTCTAATTTCATTGGTTTTTCTCCTTCCAACATAGTTTTCCAATCCCACTCACGATCTTCTTAAAAAACTACATTGCGGCTTACGATAATCTTTTTGGAAATCGGATCAAACATTTTATACCCTTTTAATTCACTATTAACCCCTAATAGTATATAGCTCACACACTTACATTCAAGTTTGCTTCTTCTGGCGTCAGGTACACGAACATGTCCAACACATTCGAAAACACTAAAATAATTAACCAATAGTTTCTTCTGCTCCATGCATCTTCCAGAGTCATATCTTTTACAGCTAAGGTTGGTAATCGATTTAAGTATGAATCATCCATATAACTACCTCAGGCTAGAAAATCTTTGGTGAGTTCTTCTTTATCAACATTGCTCTTACCAAGGTCATTACAGTGTGATTCTTCCGTTTGGATACCCCATATTGCTATGGGGTATAGGCCGTGGTCAACTGTCTCTTTATTCCATTTTATTTGCAGAATCATTCAACTCCGCACAGTTGAATTCCTCTTCTCTATATGTTCTCAAACATTTTATTGGCATTCCAATTTCCTTTTTCACGAGTACTTTAAAACATTTAAAACCATAAAATGTTTCTAATTTTTCTAAAAGAAAATAACTCCATGCTTTCCTAGAAAAATCATCTATGAATCATAGTAAGTACCTCTTTTGAAAGCTTGAAGCCGATGTAATAGGACCCCAATGATCCGCATCTACTAGGCCCAATTTCTCAGTTGATCACCACAAATTCTTTTTAGGAATAGGAGTCCGATGTTGCTTGCCTTTCATGCATGCCTCGCAGGTGACACTTGAAGCTACAATTTGAGGTAAGGCTTCCACCATGTTTTTGTATTTCAAAGTACGTAATTCTCTATAACTGAGATGACCAAACTTGTAGTACCAAAGTGTGGATTGATGTATATTATTAACCTGAAGACACCTTATTCATTTGTTATTGTCTGTGGTTCAACGAGTAGGATAAACATAAGATTCTTACTCATAATAGATTCTCCATCTTTCCTCTCAATGGATGATAAATGTAGAAATCCCCATCTTTGAATAACATAGATAACCCAATTTCTTGAAGTTATCCAACACTCAATAGATTAGTTTTGAGTTCCGGTACACAATACACATCACCAATATTGTAACACACCCCCTGCAAATATATCTTAACAACTTCATTTCTAGAAACCTCCATTTTAGTATTATTTCTAAGCTGTGTAAGCGAAAGTTGTGTCAAAGCTTGAAAACCTATCAAGATGTCCACACATATAATTGGAACATCTAGAATCTATGAACATACATCACTTTGCTTTGCATCATGTTCTTCTTCTTGAGTCATTAGTAACAATTCATCTTTATTAATCTCAACATAATTTGCTTCCTTGGCTTCCATCTTATTATTCTGGTTCAACTGTGGATATTCATATTTAAAATGTCCAAACTCATGACACTTGAAGCATTCAACAATTTCATTGTTGAAAGTTATCTCCCTCGCCCGCGTCCCCTGCCTCTAGAAGATGTTTTTTCTTTGTTCCTTGTTCTAGATTGGCCTTAGACTTTCAGAACTTGATCCTTATCATCATTTTCTGTCCGAAAAAACTTCCATTCATACACCACCAGTAAACTCCGTAACTCATCTACTAAAGTGTTTTCAATATCCTGTGATTCTTTAATGGTTACGATGACATATGTAAATTTCTTTGTTAGAGTACGTAGGATTTTTCAACAATCTTTGTGGTAGACATGCTTTCTCCATTGATTCTCATTTTATTTGAGACCGTCATAACTCTTGTAAAATAGTCATTAATGAATTCATCTTTCCTCATTACCAGAACCTCAAACTCCCTCCGCAGCGAGTTAAATAGTGACTTCTTCACTTTTAGATTTCCTCTTAAATTTTGCTTCATAGGATCCCAAACAATCTTGGTCGTGCGTCAATCTAAGATTTGTTCAAAGACAGTCGAACCAATCGCTTGGAATAAATAATGTTTGACTTAATGGTACTTAGTTCGAGCATCATCAAGCTGCGCCTATTGTTCCTCAGTTAGCATGGTTCCTTCTAGAGGTTCTTGAAAACCATTCCACCAAGCTCTAAAGTCCTTTTGCTCTTAGAAGATTTTCCATCGGTTTGCTCTAGTGATTTTAATAATCGTCGAATTGAGGAATCTTGGTCATTGTCTCATCATCACTCATTTTGTTAGCTTTGGATCACTTGAAGTCTGCTTCTTTTTGTTCTACAAAATCAATACTAGGGGTGAGCGGGACCGGTTCTGGTACCGGTTCCTTGAAGGAACCAGTACCGCAACCGAATTACCGGTTCCTTATTTTTAGGAACCGGTACCAGTATCGTTAGTACTTAGAACCAGTACCGGTTCTAGTGCGGTTCCGGTTCGGTTCCATTACCGGTTCCTATGGTACCGGTTATTCAGGTACGATTCTGGTACCGGTTTTGGGAAAATAATCAAACTTTTCACAATTAATCTAATTATTAAAAAACTTTTGTAAAATCTCCGTTTGTCAAATTTATATTTACAAAATAATATTCCAAAACCAATATAATAAAACAAATCTATACATATGAGAAAGTTACTAATGTTCTCAATTACCATTATCAATTTGTTAAATTGGTTCTCAAATTGCATACATACAAACTCCAAAAACTTCACTAATAAACTTAAATTTGATGTCTAGACACAAATAAAAAAAAAAAAAAAATTTAAAAGTTCCATAACCTTACAAATAAATTGTGCATAATTTTAAGTAATAATAATAATAATAATAGTTTCAAATGTTCTGCACACTTGAGTCTAAACCGCATAACCCTCCATATTCTACATCTCAATTTAAAAAAATAAAATAAAAATTATTAATTAGTTAACACGCACATAGTAATTTAACATAATTTATTTATAATATAAAAAATAATTAAATATTAAATTAATTTTCCACGTAGATTATTCAATTGAACACATCTAGCACTCCACTTTAACTCTTGGAACAATATTCTTCAAAACTTCAGGATCATTTCTAATTTCTAACTAATTAACTAACTAACTAACTATATATATATATATATATATATATATATATATATAAGTGTTGAAATAATTCGATGGTGCAGAAAAAAAAAAGATTAAAAAATATTATTTTTTGAATTATTTATATAAAAATTACAACCGCGATATATAATTTGAAAAATAAATTTGTGAGAGAAGAGAACGATATATATTTTTTTATCTAGAAAGATATTCGCCTAAGGCGACTATATTTTATTTTAATTTTTTAGAAAAATCGGTTCCAGTTCGATTCCAGTTCTGGTCCACTTCCGGTCCGGTTCCAGTACGGTTCTAATCAAGGATCCGGAACCGATACCAAAAAATATAATTTTTGGTACCGGTTCCGGTCCAGTTCTAAATAATTAGTTCTTTTTTAGTTCCAGTACTGGTTCCGGTCCGGTTTCCGGTTCCAAAAGGATCCATGCATAGCCCTACCCAATACGATGCTCAAATACCAATTGTAAAGTATTAGATTGCAAATTACTAAAATAGATACATAAACAACTTAGATTTTGTAAAGCGATAATTTAATTGAAGTCCAGGTTAACATATATAACTTTTACATTTAACAATAAAGATTGTAGACTATGATACATGATAATAGCACAAATCAGTAACTAATTCAAATAACATAACTGACTCCAATTAGAAAATGATAATAGACTCTAACATCTATTAAAATAGAACTTGTTATTTAATTCCCTTACCTGAGCACAAAATAGACCGTCACCCGCAGAACACCACCGGGTGGGTATGAAACATCTGTCAAAATAATTGGTGAATGAGCACTAGTGAGTGTAACCAGAGGCGGAGCCGGGGGACCATGGCCCCCAAGGCTGTCAAATGTTATTATTATTTGCAAGTAAACACTGTGATAATTGTGGTTGAAGGATGATTGTGGCTGAATGGTAAAAACAGGTTTTGTCATCACACATGGTTCAATTCCATGCTATTATATTTTTATTTTTTTTTCTTTTTTAGCTTTCTTTATAAATTTAAAATCTTGTAATTAAAATATAATATAAAAAATTATTTTGAAAGAACATCTAAATATCTAAATTTTAATAAATAAATTATACATCTAAATATTATTTTTTTTTAAAATTTAAAATTTTATAATTAAAATATTATATAAATAAGTATTTTAAAATAAGATGTTAATATCTAAATTTTAATAAATTATATATCTAAATATTTAAATTTTAATAAATTATAATAGTAAATAATTTTTATTACATATTTTTAAAAATTCTAAAAATATATATGAAAAATTCAATAAATATAAATTTATAATATATAATAATAAACATTTATTAAAATATATTATATTATAAACGCATAACTTTCCATATTTATAACAGTGTATAACTTATAATATCTAGTTTTAAAAATATATTAAAATATATTGTATCATATGAAAATTTGTATAATTTATACTATATATTTTTAAATTTAAATAAAATATATAAAAAATTTTAATAAATTATAATAAACATAATACATACTACATTTTAAATTATAATTTACAGTACGCGGGACGCTGGCCCGCACCCGTTTCCATTTTGAACCCTCCTATTTACTGTTCCTGTCTCCGTCCATGAGTGTAACCAGAACGCTTCTCTCTCATCTGCACTCATGACTACCAAAGAACTCACAACTTCTCTCCCATTTACACTCAATGACTACCAAAGCTGCCTGACATAATTTAATTAATTTCATTTTCAGCTCCTTTAATTTTTAAAAATATTAATTTAACCAAGTGATATTTACAAAAATGTCCTCTGACTTTTGCACAATTTTAATGGCAACTGTTCCTTACCATCTGACTTGGGATAGTTTTGTAAATTTTAGCAAAATCAGACACCCAAAGTAAAAGGCTTTTAAAAATGGGGCGTTTTGAGATTGCCCATATGAAGATAGACACCATATAGATCCTTCTCTCCAAGGTAAGGTGAATATCATAATTTTGTAGGCCTCACGTCCGTCAGCAGTGTGTCGTTATGTGCCTTTAAACTTATTGTTTTCAGTTTTAAATTGACCCTCCTCCTCTAGACGGTGGTCCTTTTCGTCACCTGCATCAACTGATCTAATACTTGTCCAATAAACAAATAAGACTACATGAAGAACCCAAATCGCAACATTTATTCACTTGAAGGGAAATGAAGATGAAATAAGTACAAAAGAAACAAATTGATTCATTTGGTGATTGATGGTATGTCTTGGACGGTCTTCAAGTACAAATTCCATACCCCATTTAGGCAGTGTTATATACCCCCATGACATTTCCTCATCCACTCAACTCCTCCACCACCTCGATCTTACTTCTCTTCATGTCTTCATATTCACCCAAATCACTTCTCTCTCTCTTCATTTCTCTTTGAGTGTGTGAGTGAGTGAGCAAGCAGGGACAAATATTTATAGTATAGTGTAGTAGTGTCTACTGACGCTAAAATAAATAATTTAATAGTATAAAAAGCACAAGAAAACATTTTGAGAATATTACAAAAGAACATGAATGATGATGAAAGAGGAGGAGTTTTTCATCTGGACGATATTTGTGAAGATGGGCTTTGTTCTTTGAATTCTTTCAACTTGACCAGATGAAAAAACTGGATAGATATGTACTCACTCACATGAGATGAGAGAGACACCTGTTTCAACTTAAAACGTTCCGTATTCAATAACTCTCTGTTACGTGGCACTGCATCTTAAAGAGAAGAAGATACTAAACACATTTTTATTCTGGTTACATAATCCGCACCATATTTTCCTCGGTTCGTTTTCTTCAAACTTAAAAAAGATAAATATATAAAATAATTAATAACAATTCAAATTGACGGGCAGCAATAGTAATACAATAACATTATTCAGAATTTAAACTATAAAGATTTTCATTCTTTCAATTACAATTTATTTTACATTATTATCTTCTTATTCAATTAAAATATATTTATAGATATTTTTAATATTTAATTTCATAATCAAAAAATTTAATTAGGATCGAATGCAATATAAACACTAATCATAAATAAAATTTATATCAATGCCATCAAAACCGATTTAAACTAAATTAAAATAAACTGAATAAACGTATTTAGTTTGGTTATTTAAAAAAATAATCAATTTAATCTCATTATAAAAGTCCATAACATTAATTTTTCAATATAAACTAATTTATAAAATAAATTAAAAATTTAGCAATAGTTTATTTAAGTTTGAGTAATAATATAATAATTCATTTAAAAATTTATATAAAAATAAATATAAATGGAATATGATTAAAATTGTTTATTTTCTTTTATTCAATACTTCTTTTAAGTTAAATCTCGCTCTTTTTGGAAAGGATCCATGGTATTTAGACTTTTTATTAAAAAAATTATATTTTTAGACCAAAATCAAAATTTTTATAAAACTAAACTTTTTTCAAAAGTTTTTGTATAAAATAGATTAAAATGACTATAATACCCCCGGCTTCTTGGTATTAATTTGTTTCCCGTGCAAATCAGACCGAGAAGCAACAAATATTTTTGCTTCCCGGTGTTCTGCTTTTCGGACCGGGAAACAGTTATATTTTTGTATTTTTTAAAAAAAAATCTAAAAGTGTAAAAAATTTAGGGTTGGTCTAAAACTATGAAAAAAAAAAAAAAGAAGAAGAGGGTGTCTAAAGCCTAGTTTTGAGTATTTTCACCTCTGAAAAAGAAAAAATTATTTATCCTTAAATTGATGGACTTTTATAGGTAAATTAGGTTGTTTGACTTTTAAAAATGTCTATTTTTTATTTAATTTAATATATATATATATATATATATATTTTAGAAAGTTTGGTTCTAGTTCTTTAAAAATATTTATTTATTTATTTATTTATTTGATAGAAGTAGATTAAGTGTGTGTTTGGTAGGTAAGTAAATTTTAAGTAGTCATTATATTCTTCATTAGCAATTTGACAATTTGATAATTTAACCGTTTTAGAGAAACTTTTTGATTATCAATTAAATTTTTAGTTAGCAATTTCTATAATGATACATCAAATAACTATCCACGAATCGTTAATAAAAAACTCCTATTTTATCCTTATTAATATGAGTATTATTAAAATATCCTTAATAATATTAAAAGCTTCTATTTATACTAAATTAGGTTGGTTTTAATAATATTTTTATATATAAAATATAATTAAAAATCTTTAAATAACTTTTTTTAGTTAGTCTATATTTTATTTATTTTTAAATTAGTTAATAATTAAAGGAGTGTTGGTTTTGAATTAAAAAATTTTTAAAAAATTGTTTAAAAATAAATATTAACACTAAAAAAATAAATAAATTACACTGTAAAGTAAAAATTAATATATTACATTGTTTATGTAATTTTACATCTGATAATTATTTTACCATTTAATTGTTATTACCAAACATTATTAAATCACTATTTCAACATAATTTAAGAACTAACAATTAATGGTTACTTTAACATCTAATATATCATCTGGAATCGAATATAGACTAACATGTGCTATCATGTCAATGTTACTATAGAAAGAGTGGTCGAAATGCATTTAATGCGCATTAACAGGTTTCACAAGCTTTTGCCATGTAAAACAATTAATCCACATAATGAATTAAAAATAAATTTCAATTGAGTAATATTAGGTATTCTATTCTTCCGTTTGTGCGGTTGTGAAAATTTATATATAAAAATGGTTTGAAATAGTTAACATAATTATTTAAATTATAATATAACTTACTATTTTATCTATATAATTTTTATAATTTATATATTTAATAAATTATTTAATATTATTTACATTAAATAAATATATGTTATTTAAATTTAAATATATTAAATAATAATTATATTACATATTTCATTTAACATATTAATGAATAAATTTTTAAAAAAAAATTATTATTTTGAATATAAAATATTTAAATTATTATTAAGGGATGATTATTTAAAAAAATATTAATTTATTTGAATAATTAATTAAATGTTAATTAAATTATATTTTAAAATTATTTATAAACTATATATATTAACAAAAATTAGTAGAAATAAAATTATTTTATTAATTAAATATTAAATATTATTTTGGACTATATAATGAAATATATAAAATTTAAAAATATATTTTAGTTTCCATGTCTATTTGACTAAAAAATATATATCTAACTCTACGGTGTTTTTTAATTGTTAATATATGTTTCATTTTTATTTTTATTTGATATTAATATGTTTGATTCTTTTTTAGCAAATATTAATATATTTTTATAAAAAATAAATTTTTTTAAAGTATTTTTTATTATAAAATACATTGATATATATTTTTTATATAAATTTTTTACATAAATATATTTTTTATTTATTTAAATTATAAAATTATCTTAATTATATGAAGTTTATTTATTGATGAGTGATATAATATAAAAATAAGGGAAATTGCTAAAAAAACCTCCTAACGTTTGCTCTTTTCTACATTTTACCACCAACATTTGAAAATTACCTACTTTACCTCCTCTGTTAATTTTTGGATGGAAAATATTAAAAATTTGTAAGAAGACAAAAATACCCCTTTTTGAAATATGTTGGAAAAATATTAAAAAAAAAACTTCTAATATTGGCTAAAAGATGTAAATATACCCATCTAATAATTTTATTCCCAATCTACTACATCAAATGAATTATTTCCCATTTTACTCCAACGGTCACAAAACGGGGTGACATGCATTTTGTGACAAAACGTACCCCAAGCGTTTTGCGCCAAAACGGAGGTAGTAGCATTTTGTGTGGCATATTACATCTACCTTGCGTTTGAGTTTAATTGTGTTTGTTTGACATGTGTGTTATGTGGTGTGTGTTTGGCATTTGTGTGGCGTTTTTTGGCGTGTGTTGTGTGTTTAGCATGTGTATGGTGTTTTAATTAGATGGTGTGCATGTGTGTTTGGTAGGGGTGGTATTTTGAGTAGTTTGTGTATTTGGGTTGTTTGTGTTATTTTGGTTAATTTGTATTTGATGTGTTTGTAATGTTTTGATTACTGTATTTGTGATATATTTTTTAAATGGATTATTTTTTTATTTGTGGAATTTTTCGATTTACCATATTTAAATTATTTTATTGAGTTAATTGAATTTTAATAACTTAATATAGAGTAATTCGGAATATAATAAGTTATTTCAATGAGTAAGTTGTTTGATTAGATTGTTTGATGTATAAATTTTTTAATTGGTCATGTTGTTATATTTTTTTTATTGATAATTTAAATTTTCCAAAAATATTGTTATTCAAGAGGTTTTATATAATAATTTACGATTTTTTTTTATCATTTAATACCCCAAACGAAATTTAAAACAATACAATATATTAACAGTAGTAGGTTGGTTACAACTGAAATAAAAATACAGATAACTTGTAAAGAAAACAACACGTCATGTAGAATACATAACACAACTAATACTAAAAACATAAACATGGAAGAAATAAGCACTACAAATAAAAATAGGCAATAAAATAGAAATATCCATTTAACTTGAAATGATGAAATTACTTCTTCAAATATCTCTCTTTGTTTGGGCAATTATTCCTGAAATGGCCTTCTTGGCGACAGAGACCATACCTCTTGGATTGACTTTCCTCTAGGATGTCCATCTCGGTTCGAATTCTTGATGTTTTTGGATGACCCTTTTCAGTTCGTTTCGTTTCTGGATCTGGAATAATTGCTGCACCATAGTACCCAGGCCACTCATCTTCACTACCAATATGGACAAAGTCTATTGCATAAGCACTTCTTAAATTTTCAATTCGGTAAACATCAGAAACATATGTAGTCCAGTCTAAGTTTTATGAAGCAATGGCTGCATAAGCATGGGCACATGGGTACCTATGGATTTGAAATATACCACAAGAACATGTTCGATTGTGAAGGTTGATTTTAAACTTTTGTATGCTCTCACGCTGTTGTTGGGGCAAATATTGGACACTAGTGAACTCTTGGTTTCTCCTAGAGTCTAATACGATACAAATGTTTCGTGCTTGATTCTGATTTTCTGCCCTTATCTTAATTAAATGTTGGGACCAACGATGTCCAGATGTTGCTTGTGTATCTGCATCGACTCCCCTACGGTCAAACAACTATGTTAGACGATAATATGTTGACATAACAAGGGCTGTTATTGGAAGATGACGTGTTCCCTTCAGAACATTATTAATGCACTCTACAAGATTTGTAGTCATCTGGCCGAATCGAAAATTTCCATCGTAGAGTTGTGTTCACTTTTTCAAAGGGACTCGATCAAGCCAGGCCTTTCTCTCAGGATCTCCAGCAGCTATACCATACCAATGGCGGAATTGCTGTTTGGTTGCAGCATACCCTACAACAAGTTAATTTTGTCGTAATGGGGAAGAAATAACTTAAAATAGAAAAACATAAAATCATTACAAGGTTCGTACCATACCAGCATTTGTCATGGCTTTTCGTAATAAGACATCTTTGAATTGTTTGTGATAGTTGGCCGCAAATTGACGGATGCAAAATCTATGAACAGCATGTTCAGGAACCCATCCGATATCTGCTAGTGCTTTGCCTATGGAATCATGTCGATCAGATATGATGCAAAGATTTTCTTGGGTACAAACATGTTCTCGTAGGTTTTTAACGAAGAACCGCCAAGAACTATCATTCTCTGACTCTACAAGGGCAAAAGCCAAGGGAAAAACATTATTATTGCCATCTTGAGTCACAGCGATTAAGAGAGTCCCTTTATACCTTCCAAACAGGTGTGTCCCATCTATTTGGACAATTGGTTTACAGAATGCAAAACCTTGAACACATGGTTGAAATGTCCAGAATAGCCTCCCAAAGTACTTCGCTTGGTCACACTGTCCCATTTGCATAGTATGCCGGCTTAACCTCTAGACTAACTACATTCTCGGGCATTGATTATTGCATTGCCAAAAGCCATCTAGGCAACTGACCATATGAAGCATCCCAATCACCAAATATCTTGGTAATTGCCTTCTGTTTTGCAATCCAAGCCTTCTTGTAAGTTGGTTGGTATTGATATCTTTGATCAACAAATGATATTATTTGGGATATGGTTGTGGCAGGATTATCAGAAATTGTACGCATTATGACTGAACATATAAAGTCAGAATCTAACTTCCGGTGATCTACAGTCATTCCCGCAATGTTGCATGTGTGAGGTCCTTCATACTTTGTAATCTTCCAAACATTAGTTCTAGCACCCTTTCTTGCACGAACCCTCCATTGACAACCTGTGTTTTTGTTCTTGCACACTCTAGCATACTTTTTACTCTCCGATTGCTTCACTAAATAATCAACATTTTTGCGAAGACAATACTGTTTTAGTGTAAGAACCAAAAACTCTTTATCAGCAAAAGTCATAACCATTTCTAGTTCTGTATTTACATCATCTTGATTATATATAGGCACAGTTGATTTTGTAGCATCATCTCGATCTTCATCCAAATTTAGCCGCCGCATAAATGGTATCGCTGAATACCCCCTTTTCTTTTGGGTTGACGAAGTGCGAATATGAACACCACGATCACTCCCAGTTTCACTGTTATCATCATCCGAAATTGGATTGTAATCTGGGTCATCTTCTGCATCCTCGCACTCTTCATCGATATTTACTATATCATAAACTTGTTGTTCTATTACATGTAGCACCGTGTCAGCGACATTCTCACAGGAAGGGGCGTTGTGAGTAGCGTAATCCATTGACTGATATGGATCAGAGATAGGTGGTACGTAGCTACTAGAGGCCGCATTATGTTGCAAGTTTAATGTATGAGAATATTGTAAGTTGAAAGGACCAGCTCCAGAATCTCTATTACCTCCGACTGTAAGTTGATCTCTGTAGTTTGGATTCTCGACCAACGTCACAATCTGACGATTAGGACAATCTGCAGCAAAGTGTCCCAACCCCTGACACTTAAAACAACGCTTAGCAGCAGTCCCTCCCCTGCTATTTCCTGTGTTGCTCTGTTCCCCTTTCGCTGCAGGTTCAGAACTCGCACCCTTAACAGCGATTAGTGTCGATTTTATTGCGGAACTCTCTCATTTCCCTCGAAAACCTTTACCAGACCATCGATTCTAAAATTTGGATGCACTGCCTGTTCTTTTGCATTGCGACTCCACCTTTAAGGCCAATCGACAAACATCCTCATACGTCCAATAGTGTTGCAAATGGACAACGTCAGAAATCTCTGTTCGTAGACCAGCCAGAAACCGAGCCACAATCTGCTCTTTTTCCTCATCCACATCACAACGCATCCGCAATCGATCAAACTCCTCGGTATACTCCTCCACTGTCGAATTGCATTGTTTGACATTGTGATACTCAATAAACGCCTCTTGCCGGTAATGACAAGGTAAGAACTTTCTTTGCAGCAATTTCTTCATCTTGTCCCATCGTTTCACCTTCGATTTTCCTTCCCTAACACGCTGTTTTTTAAAGTGTTCCCACCAAATCGAGGCATGTTGTCGCAACTTAATCGCCACAATTTTAACCTTCTCTTCCTCAGTGAAGTCCTTAATATCAAAAACCCTCTCCATAGTGCGCAACCAATCGATAAACTCATCAGGATGAGTCTTACCTTCAAACTCAGGAATCTCGATCTTCATTCCAAAATTCCGAATAGGTGACCGATATCCAGGTCGCATCCCCCGATTTCGCCCCTAGTTTCGAACCCAAAAAGGGTTTACGTCTTCCTCCTCGTATTCGGATGTCGCATCAGATTCCTCACCTTCGGATTGAACATCCAACCCCACCTGCGCGAGTTGTCGTTCCAAATCCTGGATCCGCTCTCTCTGTTCTTTAATTTCCACGTCTCGCGGGTCTCTGTGATGCGGTAGTTCGTCTACTTCAGGAACGACTCCACGCCCTCGACCATGACCTCGCCTTCCACCACAACCTCCACGATTATTTTCAGCCATCGAGTCAAAGCAACCAGAGCTCTGATACCAACTGATGCCGGAAACGTGTGTGAATTGGCTGAAAGAGTATTGCGAATTGAATAAGAGGAACAATTCGTTCGCTCAATTGATTTACTGAAAAATATAATATCAAGTATGCCTATTAGAAACCCTAAACACCCCTTTTATAAGGCGTTACTCTTAACCCTAACAAAATAATTCCAAAATTACGAAAAAAACTTAAAATAATAAAAGTTCAAAAAACTCCTCTTAACGATTCAGATCGCCATTTCGCTTCAACCAGTCAAATTTAGGCTCTAAATTCCATACCCAAAATCAATGCCGAAAGCCCGGTGCATCACCTAACTATATATTTTCTTCTAACATATAAATCTTTATTTAATTGGATTTTTTTTTAGTCATGTGTATTTCCATAATAAGGTATATTTATCGATTTTAGAAATTAATGCTCAAATTTAAAAGTTAATTGGTTCAAATATTGAAGAAAGTGTATCCCTATTAATCTATATTTATTTATTTTTATTCTTCTATTTATTTATATATATTAAAAATTTATAAATTATTATATTCCTTTTATTTTAATAAATTCAGGAATCTCGAGTATAATTTTATTTTTTCGAGGCCACTATAATAATAATTTGAAATTATATTTCTTCTCATTTTTACAAATGAAAATCTAAAATATTGTTATGAACTTATATTATTCAATTCTATTTCTAATCAATTGAATAATAATTTAAAAAAATAATTTAAAATGTGAAAATATAATCAACTATATGGTAGTGAATAAGAGTATAAAATATTGACTTTAATTTATTTACAATAAACAATAAGAAATAAAATTTTTAAAAGAAATGGAAGGTTACAAAATTTGAAAAGATCTTAATAAATGTTATGATTAATTGATATTGAAAGGATAAATTAATTTAATTATGCATTTAATTGATTGAATAAATAACATTGATTTAATAATAAATAATATTCCAATGAGATACATATTAAATATCCAATAATAAAAGTGTAAAATTGATTTGTTACAACATCCATAAAAAAATAAAAAAAATAACAATATAATTGAAATAATATATTATATTTTTAATATTTGAGAGAATATTTCATTTAAAATAATTAATTTGTCTAACTTTATGACAAGTAAATTAGGTGATCGTATGTAATTTTAGGGTAAGGTTATCTAACTTAGTAAAACTAGTGTAAAACGGGTTAAATGGTCAGGCCGCACAAACCGGATCAATATAACCCGTATTTTAAATGGGTCAAAAAAATTTCAACCCTAACTCAACCCTTGTGGGTCTTAAACGGACCGAGTTAGCCCGCATATATTATCACACTTTATAACACAATTTGTTACTTGCATATAGTATGATAAGGTTATTCAATAATAGTAAGTGAAATATAAAATAATATTAAAAAAATTGAACTTTGTTGTTTTCCATCTTCATTAACTATAAACACAAAATCATAAAATGAAACTTATACCCTAAGCACACAACTAATTTACTTACTAAATTTGACCAAGAATTGTATAGTTCAAGAATTAAAATTTACACTAACTCTGGTACATTGTGTAATAGCTACTTAAATATGTTAAATTTACTTGTAATTTTTTTTATTTTAACATTTCAAATCAATAAAATTATAATAGTAATATTTAATTATAAAGATATAAACAAGGTTTTTTTTTAAAAAAAATAAAAATTATTTTCTTAATATTATGAGTCCATGTTATTTAAATATAATTTGCTATATAGTTTTTAAATAAAATTGTATTTTGATATTAGTGATGTTTTTAAATTCAATTAGTTAGAGAGTAAAAAATACCTAAAATATCGAAAAAAAAAATATAAAAATGTATCCAATATTTAAGTTAGCATACATTTGAAATTTGAAATTGTATTATAAAAATATTGATAAACTCTAACATAAAATGATAAATTTAAATTATAATTAATATTTTAAAAATTGAGTGTATAATTGCTCAAAGTACGCAGTTTACACAATAGCATATATTCATTATTTAATCTCACTCCATTCTAATTTTATTTTATTTTATCTATTTATTTATTTATACAATTAGGTTACTGAGAGTTCAAAATACAGAAATATCATGATTTTTTGGGTTATCTAAACTATATTATTAAAAGTTATATATATAATTATTATAGTCCATAACTTAATTAATTTATTTTTAATAAAATAAATTAAAAACACCATAAATATTACAAACCATATTAATCAATTTAAAACTTTTATACACAATTCCATCTTATATTTATTTATTTATACATAATTAAAAAACATAATGAACAAGATATTTTTTTCATAATTAAAATAAACAAAAACAAAAAGGAAATATAAGACTAGAAAGAAAAATTATTTTATCCAATAAAATTTAAGACTCAAATTTATTTATTTTTTCCCAAATAGAGTGAAAGAACATATAATTGTCCTCTAAAATAGAGGAACAAATTATGATCTCTCTTTGAAATCAACTTCATGAGTCCAATTCTACCGTTTTTAATTGATTATTTTTAAAAAAATTATTTTATAAGAAAATTGGCACTTAGAAATGGAATTTCACTTGATTAAAATATTACTCAATAAATTTCGATTTCTCTACATAGTGATAATTTTTTTAATACTCTGTGGTAGTCAATTAAAAAATTAAAATCAAATAAAATACCTCATCCTAAGCATGAAATTATATATCATGTATAAATTATATTATTTACATATAATTTATATTTCTATTTAATATATAAAAATATTTAAAATAAAAATTTATTATTTTTTTATTAAAAATAATAAATATCGCGCAAAGCGCGAGTCTGTCACCTAGTTTTGAATATATACTTATAAATATTATGTAACTAAAAACATACAAATATCCAAACCAAATAAATTTTATTATATTATTCACCCTCCTCCCATATTTACTTCTATAAAATTTGATTATGCTACTAATTTCAATAATAATTATGAAACAATTGTTTATACATAGTAAAATTTTAAATATATTTTTATATCATATTAAATTTTTATTTTTATATTATTATAATATATAAACAAATTTAAAGTAAAAATGAAATATCATCAGAGAATTATAACTATAAAGAATTTTATAAATATAAAATATACAATAATATATAAATTTAATATATATTTTAAAAAGGTATGAATATATAGAGCAAATAAAAATTACAATAAAAAATGAAATATTAATTTAATTATTACATTTACACTCATAAGAAAAAGGTAAAGAATGAAGAAGAATAGAAAAATGTATATTTAGTTGTTTTCTTCCTCTCCACATTTTAGTTTAACAATATCTTTAAAATTAAAATTAATAATTAAAATTAAAATGAAAAATTGCAGGACAATTGCGGCGAATAGACATGTGATGATATTCCAACGTTCTGTATCAAAAAAATAAAGTAGATAAACTTATCGCGCATCACACATACATATACTGAGAAAGTGGTTTCCTTGTCGAAGTCCCTGAAAAAAACAATAGGGCAATGACCGTAAAACTTATGTCTCGAACACACATCATTATCATATTAATCCATCGTTGGTCAAAACCCAGACATCATTGCTTCAAGAAAACCTCAATCTATTTTATCATATGTCTTGCTAATATCGATTTTCAATGCTGCGTCACCTCCAGCTTTTTCTGTGCAGTTTCTACGTGATGAACCCGTTCAAAAGCAACTATCAAAATTTATATATTATATTTAAATCAGTACAACCCAATTTTAATTTGGATATAACATATATTTTTAAGTTTTAAATTTATTCAATAAAAAAATTTATAAAAAATGATCTTCAAGTAAATTTTAAGTTGGTACTAAAAAATAGTTTAGAAAAAAAAATTCCCCTCTTTACTACTTAATTTAATTAAATTAATAATAATATTCCAAATTAATTATTAAAATTTTAATTTCAATTAAAATAAATTTACCTAAAACCATCAAACCATCTAAATATTTGTATTTTGATATTATTAATAATAATATATGCCGAGTTGGATAGATTTGGATGATGTAGTCTTTACAATACCCCTAAATATCACTCATGCCGTGTTTCTATTTAGTTCATTATACCTGTTTTAATATATTTGATATTTATATTATTTTAGTTCTATTAAATTAATAATAATATTTATTACATTATTAAAAAAATTGATAATCATAACCAAAATGATGATAAAATGAGATTACGTCATGGAAGTTTGTTATTGGAATATTTCATTTGAATAATATAAGGTTAAAAAATTAAAAATAACTGTAACTAACTAATGGCCATTTGTTTTTTTTTTTATAAAATATCTGAAAACTTAATTTAAGTGAATATTTTCATTTATTTTTTTTAAATATCTGAAATTCAGTGAATAAAATTTGAACCATTAAGTTAAATAATTCCAGCTGAATCTGAATTAATAAGTACTGAATCTGAACCAGTATATATATATAAATTTATAAAATTCCTAGAGTACCCTTGACATTATTTTAAATTTCTAAACCCTAATTTCACGATTCTGATCTCTCCACCGCTCTGAACCTCCACCTCTCTAAATCTCTCCACCGCTCTGAACCTCCATTTCTCTGAATCTCTCCACCATGTTCATATGAGTCGCTGCTCCGTCTCTCTCCGTCTCTCCGTCGCTCCTCCGTCTCATTCGTCAACCTTCATTGATTCTCTTCTGGGTTTTCGACTTGTAGGTGTGTTTTCACTTTTAAATCTGTTAAATCGAAAAAATTTGTGTGTATTCGATTTGTCTCCATCTATGTTGGAGATATTTTTTGGGTTTGTTGATTTTGATCTGAATTATGTATTTGTTAAACCAAGTATAAGAACTGTTACTAATTTGCTTATAATACATATTTTTTCAGTTTAGAATATCTCATATAGTTGAATACGCAAGAAACCTTGGTGGCTTGATAAGACAAACGACACTAGCAGTAATTTCCAGTATGTTGCTTTGTTTAATAATGTTTGCTCTGATATTCTATTGATTTAATAATTGTGTTTGATGATTCTTGTGTACATTATATATTGTTTGATGTTTGGTTTAGATATTCTGTTCCTATTACTGTTTTGTGTGGAAACCTATTGAGGTGAACGTAGATGTCATACTATTACATACATACCATTAAGCAAGTCTGTTAAGATAAGTCCAATAACTTTTACTCCCTGATGGAAATTATAAACGCTGCTGCTGCAACCAATAATTGTAAAAGCTAAGCTTGCTACTGTTCTGCACGTTAATACAGGGTCTATTTTGTTTTCCAGTATATTGCTTTTTGTAATGGTTGTGCTGGACAATAAAAGTGAGGTACTCTTGTATGCTTTTAAATTGATGTTAATTTCTGGGGACACAATAATCTTTACTTGATTTGGGTTGTTTTCTCTACTTTAATTTCACTTTTTTAATGTCTTATTATTTAGGAATAATATATGGCTGAATCTAGTGGAAATGTTAGAGCGAATTTGAGCGATGGTTTTCCTAGGAAATACTTCATTGAATTTTACCTTAATGAAGTAAACAATGGCTATAGGTCTGGAGCTACATTGAAACCTACTGCTTGGGTTCGTATTTCGGAGGGACTAGAAAAGACAATAGGAAAACGCTTAAATCAAAAGCAATTAAAAAATGGATGGGATTATATGAAAAAGCAGTATCAAATTTGGACCAAATTGATAACTACTAGTAGTCATATGGTTACAATTCATCAACTCATACCATTGACTGGCCTGAAGAAAGATGGGAAGAGTACATGAAGGCAATCATACTTTAACTCTAATATATCTTATATTCAGTTTTATGTCTATAGTTTTATATTTAGCTGATTAGTGCTATATTTTGTTTACAGACCCATCCTGAAGCTAGACAGTTTCGCTAAAAGTCTTTAGCTTACTATGAAGAATTAAAACAACTGTTTGATGGAGTCTTAGCTACAAGAGTCGAGAACTTAAGTTCTCGCATGGGAGATATGCCTGAAGTTGGCTCTACTTCATCTGTGGCGTCAAACTCCCACCCTGGTGGGACCCGAGACGTGGGCCCAATCTCCACGATATCAATTGACAAATGCAATATTTCCAATGTAAATAAATAATGTTCAATCTACATTTCATTAATTCAATATTCAATAACATTCAATCATAATACGAATGCATATCCCAATACTTGACAATATAAATATATCCAATACATGGTTATATCCAAATAGAGAGTATTAAGTTATCTCATTATTACAAATATAGTTCATAGCTGGGTGAACGTATAGAAATCAAAGCCTTAGCTAAACACATTACTCACAAATAGCTATAGAGTTAATGGTTACATAAGTTTTCAAAACTTGCTAAAGCATTAATAAGTGCAAAAAAATATCCGATGATAAAGTGAAACATGGAGTAAAAGATAGGTCTTGAAGGTAATCACTTTCTTCAATGATTTGCTCGATCACCTGGGTTGCCATTCAGGCACAAAGAAGAAATAAACAAAGAAAAAAAGAAAAAAATAAATAAGGTTAGACTATCGATACCTAGTTTGCAAACTTATCCCCCTAACAAAAACACACAATATGCATCTATCAATAATTTCAATTAAATGGCAAGCAATGGAACTAGTGAACTTACTAAAGTTCCTTAATCACTCAAGTCAATCCATCATTCAATTCTAACAATCAATTAAGTAAAGTCATACAATTAGAATTATTCAATTTTAATCATTTATGAAGGTAAATATCAATCATATAATTCATGGATAAGTCCACAAATAACCTCTAAACTTACAAACATAGACAATACAAATTTGATGCATTTGCACCCTATGAAGAGTTTGGAAACCATGAAATGTTATTGATCTTATTTCAAATTTATATAAAAAAGATTGGAAAGAGGACTTAAATACGAATCCGTGGCCGTAAACGGCACCTAAATCGGAGTTCGAACGAAGGAGAACGAAGGCTAGGAAGTTCACTATTCAGACCTAGGCGTCCTGGTCAGCCTCCTGGTCATTGACCATGGCGCGAACCAGGGTGCGGACCAGGGCGCCCAGTGCAAAAAAGAGTCTCGGTACCACTTCTCGTGTTCTGGTTGCTTGCTAGGGCGCAGGCCAGGGCGCTCAGCTCTTCTAGGACTTCAAGAACATGATTTTTCTTCACTTTGACACCACCAAAACCCTTCTTTGAGTTTATGGATCATTTCAAATATAATTTATGGACTAATTAGACATCTAAACACATAGAAACACCTCAAGATCAATGAATTAAAATAACTTTATATCTTGGTTTCTTTATTCCTAAACATCTCACAATTATGTTCAATACATCAAAGACTTTTCAATTGATTTTCAAAAACTCATAACCAAGATTTATAAATCCATTTTTACAAACCAACAATTGACACATATGACATAATGCACACCAAAATTTCACATTTATTCAATAATAAAGGTCGGATTAAGGTTTGAACAAGGAATTGGTCACACAACACAACCTTTTCATACAACATCATCATCAAAGTATCATCAACCACAATATAACCATTTTTTTTATTAACCATGCCATCAATCAAGACAATTATCATAAATATTGGTTTATATTCCAAGCTACCTCATCAATCATCCAATCTTAATTAATTCATCCATTTCAACAACATTAACATCCAAGTTCAATCGTCGCTCTCTTGTTAAATTTGCCAACAATGCCCATTCTCATCATAATGTTATTACCAACATTTATCAACACAATCATGTCCAAGTTTAGTTAACCATTGCTCAAAAACAAACAATAGAATAGAAATTGGGATTCAATATGGACCCTTGTCCCAATATGAACCGAAGTTCCAATATGTACCGAAGTCCCAATATGGCTCAATGCCGAAAACACGATACTTTCGTGCCGAAGTACTTCTAATCCCTAGGCATGCCTTATCTCCTATCTTCTATAGCTAGCTTAAGGGCATTGGTTTTGTTACCAAATATTATTAAGTCAATTTATCAATACATCAATAGATCCAATGTTTGAGCCAAAATACCAATAGGTCATAATTCAATACAATATTGCTATTTATCAACAATAGCAAGTCAATTTTCAACAATCCATTTCATGATAGCTAAACATACTAGTTTATGCCATTTGCTTATCACTTAGCAATATCAATCCCACAATCAACAATAATGTACTTCTATGATTATCACCATTTCCAACAATTTTTATCAATATCCATGGAATCCACAATAATGGTCTATAACACTCAATCTCATCAATTTTACCAACATCTAACAATATTCATCCAAAATTCAAGTTGTCATCATGAATATCACAATAATACCATTATCAAAAATTATTACCAATATTCATCAATCGCCATCAATATTCAACAATAGTACCAATATTCACATATTAGCACCAATAACAACCATGGAGTCCTAGTTATCAATTCTAATGCAATAAGTATCTTATTCTATAACACACAACAAGCAACAATCAAGCAATGAAGGGCTTAAACAAAATTTGCAAACCTTGTTTCCAACTCCCAAAATGCTAGGTCTCCTCCTCTTGATTGTCTCCCCCTTGTTGGTTGCCTAAAGGGACCAATCAAGGATGACCAAAATCAATGACAAAATCAATTCAAACAACAATAGGCCAATTTCACAATACATGGGCATTAACTTATAGTAGAGATATTAGGGCAATGGAACCTAGATTTCAATTGGAAGCTATCAACATCAAATTTAACCTTAAAATCACACCTACTACCATCCATAAGTATCAAGAAACCAAACTCACAACACATTTTTGGATACCACAAGTTTTAGAGTGAGAGAAGAAATTACCTTACTCAAAAACACCTTAGAGTTGTGAAATATACTCCTATAAGGTTAATGAAGGTAAAAATGGGGTTGTTTGATGACTCTTGTGGTGAAATGTGAAAGGGGGTGGCTAGGGTTTTAGGAGGTTCCTAATTTACGTATAAGGGTGTGTTTGTGTTGTTGTGTGGTGTGAGAAAATGACTTGGAGAAGAAGATGAATAGTGAAAGTAGGTTTGAGTTTGTTTGGTAGAGTGTGGGGTGTGTTTAATGAGATGGGTGGGTATAACTAGATAATAGTGGGCTTTGAGTTGGATTGGGCCAAAATTGGGCCCAATCCAATTCTAAGTCCAATTCCCCACCGAAACTCATTTTCGACACGACTGTAATTCTTCAAAAATTTATTTTAATATTTGTAAATCAAGAATAGCCACCGGTTTCAAAATTTGGATTTTTCCGTTCAAGAAGGGCAAAATGGTAATTTTATCAAAAATTTACATTTGACCCAAAATCAATATTTTTCTAAAATTTTTAAAATGTTTGACTCTAAGCTTCCAATTTTATCTACTTGCCACTATCTTTACTTGCCCAAAGTCAACTTCTCTTATTTATTTCGATTTGGAATTTTATAAGAGTATAATGAGATAAATTTGTAAATTCAATTCTGAAAATAGTCAAAGTAATAAGCGAAAAATTTTGACCCATTTTTTGGACGTTACAACCCTCTGTCCCTTAGGACATTTCGTCCTCGAAATTACCTGAAACGAAAAGATGAGGATATTGCCTACGCATCACCTCTTCGCTTTTCCAAGATGCTTCCTCAACTGCGTGGTTACGCGAAAGAACTTTGACTAAGGAAACCGATTTGTTCCTCAATTGCTTAACCTCTCGAGCTAAGATCTCAACTGGCTCTTCATCATAGGACAAATCCGATCTCAATTCAATCTCTTCCCTCGTCAAGATGTGAGAAGAATCCGATCTATACCTTCGAAGCATCGACACATGGAACACATTATGGATCTTTGCCAACTCCGGTGGCAAGGCCAATCGATATGCTACTGGACCAATCCTCTCAAGGGCTTCATACGGCCCAATAAACCTAGGGGTCAACTTCCCCTTTTGTCCAAAACGAAACACTTTCTTCCAAGGAGAGACTTTCAAGAAGACCTTGTCACCCACTTCAAATGATATTTCATTTCGCTTTAAGTCCGCATAAGACTTTTGGTGATCAGAAGCTTCCTTAAGCTTCCCTTGAATGAATTTCACTTTCTCTTCAGCTTCATGGACCAATTCCGGACCAACAATCCTTGTTTCACTCAATTCGGTCCAACAAATGGGAGTCCTACACTTCCTCCCATACAATGCTTCATAGGGTGCCATTTGTATACTCGATTGGTAGCTATTGTTATAAGCAAACTCTACCAATGGAAGGTATTTCTCCCAACTACCTCCAAATTCAAGCACACAACATCTAAGCATATCCTCCAACATCTGGATCACCCTCTCCGACTGTCCATCTGTCTGAGGGTGAAAAACAGTACTAAACTTCAATTGAGTACCCATCGCTTCTTGGAATTTCTTCCAAAATCTAGAGGTAAAGCGAGGATCCCTATCAGAGATGATAGATGAAGGAATCCCATGCAACCTCACAATCTCCTTAACATACAAATTTGCCAATCTCTCCAATGAGTAATCAACTCGAATTGGGATGAAATGTGCGGATTTGGTTAATCTATCCACAATCACCCACGAGGCATCATGCTTCTCACGGGTCAATGGCAACCCAACCACGAAGTCCATGGTTACTTGATCCCATTTCCACTCCGGTATTTGAATTGGTTGCAATAAACCGGAAGGAACTTGATGCACTGCTTTTACTTGTTGGCATATCAAACACCGGCCAACATACTCAATAATAGTTCTCTTCATACCCGACCACCAAAACTGAACTCTCAACTCTTGAAACATCTTGGTAGCACCCGGATGCATAGCAAAAACTTGACTATGCGCTTCTTTCAAGACATCATCCCTAACTTCACCGTTAGGCACATATAACCTATCTCGAAAGTAGAGACCACCATCATTTTTCTTCACAAAGTCCTTAGCCTTCCCAATTTCGGTCTTCTTCAACCATTCATCAACCTTAGGGTCGGCTAGTTGAGCTTGAATAATCCTTGGCACCAAGTTTGGTCTCACCACCAACTCGGCTACCAATGCAACTTCCACCAAACTCAAATTAGCGTTCAAAGCCTTTAAAGCATGCATTGACTTTCGGCTTAAGGCATCCGCCACAACATTTGCTTTACCCGGATGGTAGTTAATCACACAATCATAGTCCTTCAAGAACTCCATCCAACGCCTTTGTCTCAGATTTAAATCCTTTTGGGTTGGAAGATATTGGAGACTCTTATGATCGGTGTAGATAAAGCATTTGGCACTGTATAAATAATGTCTCTATATCTTCAAAGCAAATACAATTGCCGCAAACTCTAAGTCATGAGTAGGGTAATTGCACTCATGAGGCTTTAGTTGCCTTGAGGCATAAGCCACCACTTTCCCATCTTGCATCAAAACATAACTAAGACTATGTAGCGAGGCATCACTATATACTACATAGTCAAGTCCTTCAATCGGTTGCACCAAAATAGGGGCTTCCGTCAAAAGCTTCTTCAATACTTCAAATCGCTCTTGACACTTGTTAGTCCACTCAAATTTCACTCCTTTATACAATAATTTAGTAAGTGGACCCGCAATAGAAGAGAATCCTTTAACAAAGCGTCTATAATAGCCCGCTAAGCCAAGAAAGCTTCTCACTTCGGTTACATTCTTAGGAGGCTTCCATGCCACAACCGCCTCTATTTTATTTGGATCCACCTTGATCCCTTCTTTTGAAATTACATGCCCCAAAAATGCCACTTCATCCAACCAAAATTCACACTTAGATAACTTGGCATACAACTTCTCATCTCTAAGCCTTTGTAGCACAATTCGGAGATGTTTATCATGATCTTCCCGTGTTGAAGAGTACACGAGAATGTCATCAATAAACATTACAACAAATTGGTCCAAAAATGGTTTAAACACCCTATTCATAAGATCCATGAATACCGCCGGGGCATTGGTTAACCCAAATGGCATCACAACAAACTCATAATGGCCATACCTCGTCCGGAAAGCCGATTTAGGCACATTGGACTCCTTGATCCGCAATTAATGATACCCAGACCTCAAATCAATCTTGGAGAACACTCCAGCTCCACGGAGTTGATCAAATAGATCATCAATCCTAGGAAGAGGATATATGTTCTTCACAGTCAACTTGTTCAGTTGGCGATAGTGTATGCACAACCGAAATAACCCATCCTTCTTCCTAACAAATAATACTGGTGCACCCCACGGAGAAACACTAGGTCGGACAAAACCCTTATCAAGCAACTCTTGAAGTTGAATCTTTAACTCTTTCAATTCAGTTGGCGCCATTCTATAAGGAGCCATAAAAACTGGCGCCGCTCCTGGAACCAATTCAATTTCAAACTCCACTTCTCTACTAGGTGGCAATCCCGACAATTCTTCTGGAAAAACATCCAAGAATTCTTGTACCGTCGGAATTTGCCGACCTTCTGAGGAGGGCTTATTAGTATCAACTACATGTGCTAAAAACCCATCACAACCTTGCCTTATCAATCGTTATGCCAAGGCCGCCGATACCACCCTATCAAGACAATTCCTTCGGTCACCTATCACCGTTATTAGCCCATCCGGTGACTTAAAAGTGAACCTTTTTGCTTTACAATCCAATACCACTTCATGTTCCGATAACCAATCCATACCCAATATGACGTCAAACTCATTGCACTTTAACTCTAGAAGGTTCCTTAGAAAGGTCTCCCCACCTATAACTAGAGGGACTCTCTTGAATACCCGATTCACAAGGACACTATTCCCAAGAGGATTTGACACTCGGATATCACAATCTGTTTTCCTCGATTCCCACTTCTTATCAATCAATACACTATTACACACATAAGACAAAGTCGAGCCAGGGTCAATCAATGTAAATACTAAGGTACTAAGGATAGAGTATGTACCAGTAATGACATCTGGAAGGTGTCCGCCTCATCGCGTCCTCTCATAGCATAGGTACGAGCCGAAGCACGACCGTCCCCTCTAGAAGCTGCCCCTGAAGTTGCTCCCCTTCTATCTGCTCCACCGTCCACATTAGGAGTTGACCGAGTACCTCTCTGAACTGAAGCTGCTTCCATTGTAGGAGCTCTAGAATTCCCAACTTTCTTAGGACAATCTCGGACTCGGTGGTCCTTGGAACCACACTCAAAGCAAGCTCCGGAAGCAAAATGACACTCTCCAGAATGATTCCTCCCATAAGTTCTATAAGCTGGAATAGTAGCATTAGAGCCACCAACAGAAGGAGGACTAGTCACCGTCCTAGTCGGATGACTCCCACGCCTATTGAACCCTTGGCTTTTAGGAAATGAGCCGCCTTGGGTTTCTGAATTTTCTTTCTTGCTAGGGTTACCCGAGTGAGATGAGCCACCCTTCTTGTCTTGCTTCCTCTTGGCCACTGCTTGCCCTTTTTTAAGATGTTGTTCTGCCCTCTGGGCGGCTTCCACCAAATCATTAAAATCCTCGGTACGATAGTTTAGAAGTGTACCTTTAATGGCATAGTTCAACCCTTCTTCAAATTGCGACACTTCTCTCTAACAGTAGGAATGATCTCCGGTCCATACCTACTCAATTTAACAAATTCTAGCTTATAATCTACCACAGTCATATCCCTTTGCTTAAGATGAATGAAGTCCATCCTCCTTTGATCCATGAAAATCTTTCCCACAAAGTTCTTGCGGAACATCTCAACAAAGAAATCATAAGTCACCAATTCCGTCTCGGTGTTATCCCTCTCTGCTTCTCACCAATGGTAAGCATCACTTTCAAGAAGAGAAACAACACCCATAAGCTTCTCCTCTAAGGTGCATTGTACTTCACCAAGTTTCCTATCAGTATTAGAAAGCCAATTCTCCGCCACTTCAGGAGTATCACCAGTGGCACCCTTAAAGGTCTCCACTTTCATCTTAGAAATCTTCTCCAATATTGGCCGCTCAACTCTAGCCGGCCTCTCAACCTCCCTTTGAACCACGAGTTGCACCAATTGGTTCATATCAGCAATAAGCCTCATCTACGCAATCACGAAGTCTTGAGGCATCTGGGGGTTTGGGGATTCTCAACCGAATGGTCGCTAGGGTTTCGATGTCCTCGATCACCATCTGCCCTGCTAGCTGCAGGACCATGGTCATTAGGGTTAGGATTACGGTGAGTGCCAGCCATAATCAAACTTTGTATCTGAAAGGTTCGCAAAGGAGATGGAGCATTAGAAAATGATAAGTTTATGCTATGCAATGCAATGTTCTAAAAATCAATGCAAATAATCCTTAGTTTAATGCAAGCAATCGCACAAATAGAAATATTCAAGAACCGATGCTCTGATACCAACAAATGTGGCATCAAACCCCCGCCCTGATGGGACCCGAGACGTGGGCCCAATCGCCACGATATCAATTGACAAATGCAATATTTCCAATGTAAATAAATAATGTTCAATCTACATTTCATTAATTCAATATTCAATAACATTTAATCATAATACGAATGCATATCCCAATACTTGACAATATAAATATATCCAATACATGGTTATATCCAAATAGAGAGTATTAAGTTATCTCATTATTACAAATATAATTCATAGCTAGGTGAACGTATAGAAATCAAAGCCTTAGCTAAACACATTACTCACAAATAGCTATAGAGTAAATGGTTACATAAGTTTTCAAAACTTGCTAAAGCATTAATGAGTACAAAAAAAATCCGATGATAAAGTGAAACATGGAGTAAAAGATGGGTCTTGAAGGTAATCACTTCCTTCAATGATTTGCTCGATCACCTGAGTTGTCATTCAGGCACAAAGAAGAAATAAACAAAGAAAAAAGAAAAAAAATAAACAAGGTTAGGCTATCGATGCCTAGTTTGCAAACTTATCACCCTAACAAAAAAACACAATATGCATTTATCAATAATTTCAATTAAATGGCAAGCAATGCAACTAGTGAACTTACTAAAGTTCCTTAATCACTCAAGTCAATCCATCATTCAATTCTTACAATCAATTAAGCAAGGTCATACAATTGGAGTTATTCAATTTTAATCATTTATGAAGGTAAATATCAATCATATAATTCATGGTTAAGTCCACAGCATCCTAGGCAAATAACTTTTAAACTTACAAACATAGACAATACAAATTGGATGCATTTGCACCCTATGGAGAGTTTGGAAACCACGAAATGTTATTGACCTTATTTCAAATTTATTAAAGTATTGTTGGAAAGAGGACTTAAATAAGAATCCGTGGCCGTAAACGACACCTAAATCGGAGTTTGGACGAAGGAGAAGGAATGCCGAAAATTTCACTGTTCAGACCTGGACGTCCTGGTCAGCCTCCTGGTCATTGACCAAGGCGCAAACCATGGCACGGACCAGGGCGCCCAGTGCACAAAAATAGCCTTGGTACCGCTTCTCGCGTCCTGGTTTGCATCCTAGTTGCTTGCCAGGGCGCGGGCCAGGGCGCCCAGCTCTTCTAGGACTTCAAGAACTTGATTTTTCTTCACTTTGACACCACCAAAACCCTTCTTTGAGTTTATGAATCATTTCAAATATAATTTATGGACTAATTAGACATCTTAATACATAGAAGAACCTCAAGATCAATGAATTAAAATAAATTTATATCTTGGTTTCTTTATTCCAAAACATCTCACAATTATGTTCAATACATCAAAGACTTTTCAATTGATTTTCAAAAACTCATAACCAAGATTTATAAATCCATTTTTAAAAACCAACAATTGACACATATGACATAATGAACACCAAAATTTCACATTTATTCAATAATAAAGGTCGGATTAAGGTTTGGACAAGGAATTGGTCACACAACACAACCTTTTCATACAACATCATCATCAAAGTATCATCAACCACAATATAACCATTTTTTTTATTAACCATGCCATCAATCAAGAAAATTATCATAAATATTGGTTTATATTCCAAGCTACCTCATCAATCATCCAATCTTAATTAATTCATCCATTTCAACAACATTAATATCCAAGTTCAATCGTCGCTCTCTTGTTAAATTTGCCAACAATGCCAATTCTCATCATAATGTTATTACCAACATTTATCAACACAATCATGTCCAAGTTTAGTTAACCATTGCTCAAAAACAAACAATAGAATAGAAATTGGGATTCAATATGGACCCTTGTCCCAATATGAACCGAAGTTCCAATATGTACCGAAGTCCCAATATGGCTCAATGCAGAAAACACGATACTTTCGTGCCGAAGTACTTCTAATCCCTAGGCATGCCTTATCTCCTATCTTCTATAGCTAGATTAAGGGCATTGGTTTTGTTACCAAATATTATTAAGTCAATTTATCAATACATCAATAGATCCAATGTTTGAGCCAAAATACCAATAGGTCATAATTCAATACAATATTACTATTTATCAACCATAGCAAGTCAATTTTCAACAATCCATTTCATGATAGCTAAACATACTAGTTTATGCCATTTGCTTATCACTTAGCAATATCAATCCCACAATCAACAATAATTTACTTCTATGATTATCACCATTTCCAACAATTTTTATCAATATCCATGGAATCCACAATAATGGTCTATAACACTCAATCTCATCAATTTTACCAACATCTAACAATATTCATCCAAAATTCAAGTTGTCATCATGAATATCACAATAATACCATTATCAAAAATTATTACCAATATTCATCAATCGCCATCAATATTCAACAATAGTACCAATATTCACATACTAGCACCAATAACAACCATGGAGTCCTAATTATCAATTCTAATGCAATAAGTATCTTATTCTATAACACACAACAAGCAACAATCAAGCAATGAAGGGCTTAAACAAAATTTGCAAACCTTGTTTCCAACTCCCAAAATGCTAGGTCTCCTCCTCTTGGTTGTCTCCCCCTTGTTGGTTGCCTAAAGGGACCAATCAAGGATGACCAAAATCAATGACAAAATCAATTCAAACAACAATAGGCCAATTTCAGAACACATGGGCATTAACTTATAGTAGAGATATTAGGGCAATGGAACCTAGATTTCAATCGGAAGCTATCAACATCAAATTTAACCTTAAAATCACACCTACAACCATCCATAAGTATCATGAAACCAAACTCACAACACATTTTTGGATACCACAAGTTTTAGAGTGAGAGAAGAAATTACCTTACTCAAAAACACCTTAGAGTTGTGAAATGTACTCCTACAAGGTTAATGAAGGTAAAAATGGGGTTGTTTGATGACTCTTGTGGTGAGATGTGAAAGGGGGTGGCAAGAGTTTTAGGAGGTTCCTAATTTACGTATAAGGGTGTGTTTGTGTTGTTGTGTGGTGTGAGAAAATGACTTGGAGAAGAAGATGAATAGTAAAATTAAAGTAGGTTTGAGTTTGTTTGGTTGAGTGTGGGGTGTGTTTAATGAGATGGGTGGGTATAACTAGATAATAGTGGGCTTTGAGTTGGATTGGGCCAAAATTGGGCCCAATCCAATTCTAAGTCCAATTCCCCACCGAAACTCATTTTCGACACGACTGTAATTCTTCAAAAATTTATTTTAATGTTTGTAAATCAAGAATAGCCACCGGTTTCAAAATTTAGATTTTTCCGTTCAAGAAGGGTAAAATGGTAATTTTACCAAAAATTTACATTTGACCCAAAATCAATATTTTTCTAAAAATTTTAAAATGTTTGACTCTAAACTTCTAATTTTATCTACTTGCCACTATCTTTACTTGCCCAAAGTCAACTTCTCTTATTTATTCCAATTTGGAATTTTATAAGAGTAAAATGAGATAAATTTGTAAATTCAATTCTGAAAATTGTCAAAGTAATAAGCGAAAAATTTTGACCCATTTTTTGGACGTTACATCATCTCCTCGCAATCGAAGAATTTTCTTTGATCAATGAATGAAACTAATGATGATGGTCACGATAATCAACAAGATGAATTGGAGGTCCAAGGGAGAGGTAAGAAGAGAAAGAAGAGGAAGTCGGAAGAAAGCAGTGAAAAAATTCGTAGAATAGTTGATGTATTGGAAATTCGTAGAATAGTTGATGTATTCGTAGAAAGCAGTGAAGACATGATGGTCACGTTAGTTGATGAATGTATGAAAATTTTGAGGAATCTCATGTCATTTCACGATCCATTATACTTTGTTGCAACCAATGCTCTTTGTAAGCGGAAAGAGTATCAAGATTTACGGATGAGCATACCTAGTGATGAGGAGCGATTATTATGGATTAGGAGCTTACCAAAAAAGTAGTAGTTTGATTTAGATAGTATATTTAAGGGTTTAGTTCAGTGTTAAAATTCTTTGAAGTATTTTCATTATGTTGAAGCTTTTTGAGCAATGTAAGGAATTATATGTTCTCAATGAATCATTAAATGTTTGAGTATTTTGTTGGATTATTTACTGAGTTTCATCTATAAAATATTTTGAATTTAATCCTTTGCAATTCATTATTTTTGTGGATTGTTACTAATAGTGGTGGATTATTATGTATTATAGAGTTTGTAACTTCTATTTTTCTATACAGAACTTGATTCTATGGAAGCAGATACAGAATCCGAAGATGTTATAAAACCTGCTTTAGATATAGATCTCAATTTGCCTCCACCACCTTCACCAGTCCAGGTTGGTATTTGAATTTTTCATTTTATAGGATAATCAAAACTTCTTATTCTTCTAGGAAAAGCAGTTGCCTAATTTCAGAAACATTGTTTCCAATATTGTTTCATCTTGGTCTAATTCTGAGACTGTTCGAGTCACTGGGGTTGTCCTTGATCTGTTCTGTGTTTTCATGATTTGATGTTGCGAAAGAACTCTCTTTGCCTTATTATATTTTCTTGACTTGTAATGGTGGATACTTGTGTGGCATGCGATATCTACCAGTTCATGATGATAAGGTGGGTTCTAAATTTGAACATACTGATTCTGAGTTTTCTATTCCAGGTTTTGTTAATCCAGTTCATGTATCTGTACTCCTTATTAATTGGTTTAGTAGTGAGTATGATTATTCTTCCTGTATATGTATCATAGTTGTCTGTTCCTATGTTAGACTGTACACGGTAGGACCAGTGTTGAAGCTTAAGAGTCAGGCTAATCCTGATATGGATGTGGGTCAGTCCTAGAAAATATTGAGCTGGCTTGATGCTCAACCTGAATTTTTAGTGGTTTTTCTCAATGTAAAATATTGAGATGAAGGAGAAAGGGATTTCAGGTGATTCTTGTGTATATGGTTGTTTAGTGCATGGTTTTGCAAGTATTGGGGAGGTAGAGTTAGCAGAAGAGGTTTTTAGAGATGCTGTGGGGAAGGGAATGTTTAGGGATCCTAAAGTGTTTTTTATGCTTATTTTAATGTACATTGATAAAGGGATCCTGAAGTTGTTGTGGTAGTGAAGAAAGGGAAACATAAAGTTTCTGATTGTATATTATGCGCAATTGTAAATGGTTTCTCTAAAAGAAGAGGGCATTGGATATTGAGTTTTGATTAAATCTGCTAATAATGAGGGTTATGAGTGACTCTGTTTACTATTATTAGGCTGATTCTAGGCGAAATTATTTACTATTATAAGAAAACCCCAGATGAGAGACACTGGATCTCAATCAACAGAATCTCAAAACAGCAAAAGCAGCTCCCTCATGTTACAAACACAATAAGAAAAACCACACCTTTTGGTTTAAAAACACAAATTGTATGAATGAAATGAATGTTAAAGCGAGTTATGTTTGTGTTATCATCTTGGAGAAGTAATGTCAATGTGCTTGAATCCGAATGTGGGTTGACAGCAAGAACAAGTTCTGGCTTTGAACATGGTGGATAGTAGTTCACGCTTATGTTCTGTTTTATCTCTTTGTGTAGAGATTTCAGACCTGTTCTTTCTAATCCTAATAACACTGATATGTTTGCAAATAGTTCTTCTACTACTCTCTGTAGTTCTGTGCAGTAGTTTTCTACTGCTTCCCTTCCCTGTTGAAGAAGTACAAGTGAGTTTAACCAGTATAGGAAAGTGAAGTGAAAAGTCTTCTTCTTACCTGAAACCTGGAAGTGAAAGTGGCCACTTGTTGAGTTTCCTCTTCTTGGGAGGGTAGAGCACCATGGTCATCAGATCACTCCAAGAAAGTTTCTGCTCTTCTGACAGAACACAAAGCTGTCCATATCCAGTGGCGAAGATAGAATTTTTTGTTTGGGTGTTCAAAATATAATTGTAAATAATAATAATAATAATAAATTTACAAATTATTATATTAAAATCGTTAAAATTAATATAACTTAATGGGTGAGAATAACAAGAACCATGAGTTTTCGTGTAACTAAGTGTTAAAATTAATACAAATATTTAATAAATATAGTTTTTTTTTAAATGTTTGGGTGTTCAATCCTAAACGTGGCCTCGCCACTGTTCATATCCTTGTATATCATTTTCTTTAGCATACTTATTTTTCTCCATCAATGGAAGATCATAAAATGCAGCCTGAGCTTTCTTCACATCTTGTAACACCTCATCTCCTACTCTATGATCTATCAGCTGAAAAACATTCCAGACAACATTATATAACATAACAGGTTTTAGAGTTTGGATATTTAGTTCTGTATGAATTATATTGTTGGAAACTAAATTGTGTTTTGCTCAGCATTTAGAGTTTGAATTGCATGGAATCATTAGTTTGAATTCAATTATTGTCTATGCTTTCTTTTCTGTTCTATTTGTTAAAATTTTTAGTATCAATAATTCATGATTGAATTTGGTTCTTGTGGGTTTCAGGAAATGGTGCATCATTATATGTTAGCTTCAAGTAGCTCCTCCTCCTCATCATCAAGTGAGGACACATAAATCTCAAAGATATATTGCGAAGACGGTTGATGATGAAATTACCAAAAATGATTGCTAGAACGTCTCATAGTAAGTCTTCACTTACAGGTGCAATATATATGGAAGAACTTTTAAATGGTTCATCATCTAGTTGTTTTGATTTAATGCGTATGGATCCATGGAATTTTAGAAAATTGTGTAAGATGTTTCAAGATAAAGGGTGGCTTGCTGATAGTAAAAATTTGACTGTGAAGGAAAAAATGGGAATATTTCTGATAACGATAAGTCATAATAGTCAGAATCGATTTGTTAGGGATATGTTTCAACATTCCAGCCAAACGATTCATAAATATTTTCATGAAGTTTTGGATGCTACGATGAACTTCTCTAAGGAAATGATTAAACCTCCCACTTTCGATGATGATTATGGAACAATCTCTAATCGTCGACTTCGACAAGCTTTTAAGGTAATTAATTTATATTTCAGAAGTCAGTTTAATGCTTTAAGTTTACATATTTTTGGCATGTGGTAGTTATGTTAATAATTAATTTGCATAAATAGGGTGCTGTTGGTGCAATTGATGGTACACTTATTCACGCATCTATTCCTACGGATAAGCAAGTACCATATAGAGGTCGAGGGAGAGGGGAATGTTATCAAAATGTTATGGCAGTGTGTGATTTTGATATGATTTTTAGATTTGTTGTTGTTGGATGGGAAGGAACTGCCCATGATTCGAGGATTCTGACAGAAACGTTGAATGATCCACAACATAATTTTCCCGTGCCACCATCTGGTATATTTCTTTACGATGCATTAATTTTTAGTTGTTTAATTTTTATTATTAATTGTTTTAATTTTATTTTATTATAGATAAGTATTATTTGGTCGATACTGCATATCCACATACTAGAGGGTTCATGGCACCTTATCGAAATGCCTGTTATTGGATAAATGAATTTCGTAATGGTGTTGAAGCGAATACTAAGGAAGAAGCATTCAATCAAGGCCATTCAAAATTGAGAAATGTGATCGAGTGATCATTTGGTGTGTTGAAAGTACGGTTTCTGATTTTGAAAAGGATGCCACCATATTCATTTGGTACTAAAAAAAAATTGTTTTGACATGTTTTGCATTGCATAATTTTCTTCGAGATGATAAGCTTTTTAAAGGAAACTATCAAGATGGAAATCAAGTGAACGTTTCCATCCATCGACCATCAATCATCAAGTTCAAATCAATTCGGAGTATCAGATCAAGTATTCATGCAAGGACTTCGAGAAGAAATTGTGAACATGTTATTTTCAAACATGTGATTAGTTTTATTTATTGCTTCTTAAGGAAAAAAGTTACTTATTTTTTTATTTAAAATAATTGCAAATATTATAGTGTTAATGATTGTCATTATTCTTATGAAGTTTTTTTTAGTTTAACTTATTAAAAAATATATCATAAATAATTATTAGTAAAATATACAAATACGTAGAATAAATAATTTTTATTATATATTTTTATTTTAAAATAACGCATCATAAATAATTATTAGTATTAAAATAAACAAATAATATGTAGAATAAATAATTTTTGTTATATATTTTTATATTTAAAAATAAATTAAAAAAAAATCATTACTAAAAATAATATATAAAATTTTTATAATTATACTAGTAGGTGTTTTAGGAGTGAAGCTTTTACAAATACAGTGAAAGGTGTTTTAGGGGTAAAATAGTCAAAAGATAAATAAATAACTTATTTTAAGTTGCATCAAATTAAAAAAAAAAACAAATAGATGTACATCTTAATTCCATTAAAACTTTTTACAATTAGCACTTAAATTAAGTGCTATTAAGTCTTAAGTGGAAAAAACAAACGGGGCCTAAGATGGGAAGTGGCGGAGAATCCAAAAAATCTTATCTATATATTTATATAAAAGGATTCCAAATCTTACCTACGTGGCATGGTTAGAATTCTTCCATTAGTATTTATAAAATTAATCTTCTATTTCATTATAAATTATAGGAAAAATTATAAAATATGAGTTTTTCAAACTTTAACTTTAAGTAAATAAATCATCCTAAATTTTATTTAAGTTTATAAACTTTTAAAGTTTGAAACTTCAAAAATGAATCAAATTGACGAATATACCCTTAAAAACGCGCTTTACGGCATCACCAGCATGTGAAGTGCTGGTGATGCTGGGAAGCGCGTCTATAAGGACATGCTAGTCAATTTGGTTTATTTTTGAAGTTTCAAACTTTCAAAAATTTAAAAACTTAAAATAAAGTTTATATGGTCTGTTACCTTAATTTAAAATTTGAAATGACTAAAAATAAAATCATCCCTAAATTATATCTATGCCATTTTAAATATTTATTATCTATATATTTATATAATAATTTTACATATGAGATAAAGTGTGTCTAGAATGTCTTCATTCTATCTATAAATTTGACATCCATTTTTAATACTAATTACAGAATTACCATTATAAAATATAAATTAAAAATATTAAGTATATATTAAGTATTAAAGATAAAATAAATGTGAATAAACAATAGTTAAATGAGAAAACTCTACCTTTTCATCTACCTAACTTTTAGTTTTTCCACTTCTAAAACGGTTTCGATTAATATCTCTATATAAAACATCTCACAGTTCACCTATATTGTTTGAACCTTATCCTTAAATTTATCTATATTTTAAGGTTATGTCATCCTAAGGTGTTGTTAAATGGAACGATCTTATCAACGTCCATGAATGAGAAACATATATAGATCCAACCGCCAAATCAGAAAAAATGGATGATATCATATTCATATACCTTTGTATGGGCTAAGTTCAAAAGTTGGAACAGCTGATATCCACTGCAGGATAAACCACCACTTTTCAGGGTAAACCACCGTTTTTTAGGCCCCACTAATTCTACCATAAAGTTACTGGGAAACTAATTTCACGAGTTGGATTCTTCTGTAATATATTATGTTATTCTTTTTTATTTTTTATTTTTAAAAAATCCTTTTAAATTTGAATTATTCTCCTATTTGGATTCAACCAAGTTGTATTCACTTTTATGTTGGTTTACCTTATGTTTAGAGTTTTCCCCTTATATGCCATGCTTACTTATTATGGTTAATTATTAGTATTTGATTTGAATTTATAAATCATTATTTTTTTCTCTTATAATATTCACTTTTCAATGTTGATCACATGAATTTAGTTGTTTTTTTAATATTTTTTTTATCACTCAATAAAATGAGGACTGATTTATTAAAGGTACGATGATTCAAATAAATATATATATATATATATATATATATATAAAAATGTAGATTTTAGTACTGACATATTATTTATTAATGGACAACAAAATACAATACAATTCAACAATTTTGTGATAAGTTTGCTATTTATGTTATGTTCTCACTCATATTAAAAAATAACAAATAACTTATTATTAGATACTATTATTCAAAACAAATTAATTAGTTTTAATAATATCAAACAACTAATTTGTTACTAATTAATATCAATTAATAATATAAGAAATTGAAAAAATAAAAGCTGATCACATTCCATAACTATTAAACCTGTGTTCGCGGTTAGCAGTTCAAACAGCGATGGTTTGAACCGCGTATTAAAAAAATTAATGTTCGGCCATAACATTCAAAATCATCGGTTGACAATTTAGATAGCGGTTTTCAAAACGATAATTGAAATAGCATTGGCTAAAAATGCAAACATGACATTCCATTTATAACCTTAAAAATTTAATAATTTTCCATTTTAATGATAGACACTTTTACTTATATTACTTCTATTTATATCACATTCTATTTTAATAATATTAATTATTATATTTAAAATATTAATAGTTGTAGTTGAAATATTTTGATAGTTGCTATATTTAATTTATATTATATAAATAAAGATATAATAAATAAATAAAATTTATTATACTTTTATAAATTTATAAGTTTTAAAATTTTAGTATAAATATACTAAATAAAACTTGGTGCAGTAAATATAATTTTAAAATAAAATAATATTATTTTTAGTCATTTTACATCTAATCGCTATTTAAAATTGCTACCGCTATTACCGAACAGTCATTTGAAACGCTATTACAATCGCTATAAAGACCGCTATTTTGAACCGCTATTAGAACCGCTAATTTCAACTGCTGACGCCGAACACAACATACTAGCAATAAATATTATATTTTGATATTCTAATTAGTTCAATAGTATAATAATGTTAAACTAAAAAAATAAAAAAGAGAAATTCAAAAGTTAATCATATTTTGATTATTTTATTACTATCTCATGAATTAATTTTAAAATACTAAATGTCTAATGTAGTGAGAAAATAACCAAAAAGCTTCGGGGGTCCAAAGTCATAACAGCTTCGGCCGAAGGTCTTACTCGGTCGATACCAGGCAAAGGACACCCCTAAAGACATTTCTCGGCCGAAACCACCAAAGGAACGAAGAAGGCCTATCTCGGCCGAAGATAACAGCACATCAGACCCAATGGGCTCTTAACATATCAGAGAATTCAGTCCCACCTGGCCATAACCAGATCAAATAAGGATTCCCAATGCCCAATTGACAAAGAAAGACCTCTTCTATTGGTATAAGAAGATCGAAGCCAAGAAGGGCTAGAAGTCCCAATCCCTTTAGAAATAGGACCCCAACAACCCCTATAAATAGGGAGATGGGATGACTGTAAAAGGATCCGATTTTATTTATTAGAGGAGACTTTGTGAAATCATCTTTGTAAGCTTTTAAGCTATTTCCTCAAGAAATCTTAGCCCTATATTTGGCTGTGATTTATTTGGCACCACAGTTTGGCACCCACCGTGGGGCTACGAACCTCACACTCGCAAGGTTAAGATCTCTTGAAACCTCTTGAAACCTAATACGCGTCTCCGGTAATTTCCCGCCTAAATTTCATCAACTATCAGTCTCGATCAAGAAGATGAGTCTCGACACGACCAACGTGGAAGACCAGGTCCCAAAAACGCCGGTAGAATAGCTAGCAATCATGATAGAGATGCTTAAAAAAGCCGAAGAGGAAAAGGAATTATGGAAGAAATAAGCAGAGTCCAGGAGAAAATCAACTGTCATCTCTAAGGAGAAATCTCGACAACCAAGCCAAAAGTACTTGCCCATTTGAAAGTGCAGGCTCAATTTCGGGGAGACCTCTAGCAAGGGGACATCAGGAGAAAGCGATGGGTCAACGAAAAGGCGTAGAACCACTGACCGGAATGGTTTTAGTAGTTTCGAAGAAGGATTAGTAGGCCCGAAACCAACCCAAAAGGATCGCAAAAGGCGCCGCGATCATGAGATCAGGGAGTTAAGAGACCTGGTACCGAGGACCTCAGGGAGAAAAATCACAATGCGATCGTCAATAACATAATATTCTGACATGCCCTTTGCGTCATGGATCCTAGAAACGAGGATGCCCAAAAGGTTCTCGGTTCCCAATATGAAACTATACGACGGGACAACAGATCCGGAGGATCATATTGCCGGGTACAAAAACCGAATGGGAACTTGCAACATCCCTGGAGAAGATATGGAGGCCATCGTGTGTAAAAGTTTCGGCTCCACCTTAATAGGAACTGGTCAAAGATGGTACTCGTCTCTTACAGAAAAGAGCATCAAGTCATACTCTTCCTTAGCCACCAAATTTGTGAACCACTTCTCGGGTAGTAGAAAGAAGGAGAGAGATGTAGATGACTTGTACGACTTGAAACAGGGAAACAATGAAGTCTCAGACAGTATGTCAAAAGGTTTAAGAAAACCAAGATGGCCATTCCGGACTGCCGAGACAAGAGTGCCACAAAGGCCTTCATCAATGGGTTACTAAAAACTTCAAGATTCTACGAAAGTCTGAAATTGATCAAACCAAGGACTTTCGAAGACGTCCTCGAAAGGGCCGAAGACGCAATGGAATATGAAGAAGAGCTCTAACCGAAGAGTTACAGAAACTCTCAGAGTGCATCGAACTCACGGAGTCAGAATAATACGAGTACCGTCGATTGCACCGAAGGATCCAGGAAAATTCCTAGGGAGTTCGGCCGAAGTAGCTCATCCAAATCAGATTACTTTAACAAGGCCGAAGAAAGAAAGAGTTGATGCCTTATCCGCTCACCATACCAACAAGGGAAGCCCTTGCAATCCTCAAATGAATGGGGGACAGGGTTAGGTGGCCCGAAAAACCGCTGAACCCCGCAGATGGCTGGAAAGACAAATTTCGATACTGTCAGTTCCACGGGGACCACAACTATATTACCGATGAATGATGGACTTTGAAAAGAGAGGTGGTCAAGTTAATAAAGGCAGGGTACCTACGAGAATACTTGACCAAAAAAGGGAGAGAAATAGCGGCCGAGGCTGATAAGAACCGACAATCACCAAAAGCGACTCCGATCGCAAACACGGAAGAGGAAAGACTAATCAACATAATCGCCAGAGGATCCGAGGTTTGCGGGTTGACTAGCTCGGCAGCAAAAAGAAAACTGAGATAAACTCAAAGTATATACAGCATCAGGAGCGGACCCACTCTCGGCAACTACTCAATCACCTTCACCGAAGAAGAAGCCAGAGAAATCAATGCTCCACACCATGACGCATCGGTGATCAAAATATCAATAGCCAACCTAACGGTGAAGAGAGTACTGGTTGATAACGGCAGTTCGACAAACATCTTATTCCTAAAAAAATTTAGAAACATGCAGCTGGATGAAAGGATAATGCGCAAGAAAGTCGTGTCTCTTATCGGCTTCGGCGACAAAACCACCTCCACCATCGGCGAAATCGAATTACCAGTGTTCGTGGAAGGGATTAATCTCCACACCACCTTCCTGGTAATAAGCTCAAAATCAGCCTACAATGTGATACTAGGAAGGCCTTGGATCCATAGAAAGAAAGCAATCCCATCCACTTATCACCAACTCATCAAGTTCCCGACCCCGCAAAGAGTCAAACAAATTAAGGGGGAACAGTGCTAGTCCAAAGAATATTATGCTAACTGTGTGAAGCAAAAGGGGGCCGAAGAATTGAAATCACTGTCTCGGCCGAAGTCACCGAAAAACCCGGTCGAAGATGAGGTGGATGAAGTACCCCTAGACCAAAAAGGCAAAAAAATAGTGCAAATTTGAGCAATGATAGCGGGAAGAGAACGGGAGCAGCTAATAAGCTTCCTCAAAGCCAATCAAGACTGCTTCGCTTGGTCTCACAAAGACAAGACTGGGATCGACCAGACGATCATAACCCACAAGCTAAACGTGAAGGAGGGAGCGGAGACGCTCAAACAGAAGCGTAGAAGGTTCGCCTCAGAAAGAAATTAATAAGGAGGTCGAAAAACTCCTCACAAAAGGGTCCATCAGAGAGGTCTAGTACCCAGATTGGCTCGCCAATGTGGTGGTCGTCAAGAAGAAAAACGGGAAATGGAGGGTCTGTATTGACTTCACAGATCTGAACAAATCTTGCCTGAAAGATCTATTCCCGCTGATCCATATAGATCTCACCATCGATGTGACTGCTGGCTTCGAGATGTAGAGCTTTATGGACGCATACTCCGGCTACAACCAGATAGTGATGCACCCCAGCTACCAAGAAAAAACTGCATTCATCATGGAAAGGGGGATCCACTGTTACAAAGTAATGCCCTTTGGTCTAAAAAACGCCGGTTCTACATATCAAAGGCTCATGAACAAGATGTTTGCCGACAAATTGGGGAAAACCATGGAAGTCTATATAACGTCCGCAAACCCGACCTAGAAGTTGAACCGTTTTGAAATCACTTATTGAATTATTTGTATTTGACCTGGTATGATTTTGGAACTAAAAATATCATTTTAGAGTCTTTTGAATTTTTGAAAACTCTTTGAATGAAAACTGAAAGTCTTAATTGAGTTAAAATTGTTACTTTTGAAAATTATGCTCGAAGGGTAAAATTGTAATTTTAAAATCCAAATTTAGAAGTCTTAAATTGAAATGGTCCATCGGAACTTATTTTGACCTAATTTTCATTTAAAGTAGGTTTAATTGGAAAATATGAACTTTTGTTTAAAACTAGTGGTTTTTAATTTAAACTATGTTTTTGGGGTTTTTTTAGAAATAATAAAAATTTTCCTAAAAAAACCCCAATCCATTAACCCATTAGCCAATATGTATGTAAGTCTTCTTTTCCTACTCTAATGATAATTTTCATTTCTTATATTTCACATTGAAAAACCCTAAATTCCTTTTTCTCTCAAAACCCTGACTTTTGGTTTGCGCTATCTACTCTCAAATGGTCTTAACTTTTTCAATCGACGTCTGATTGACGTGATTTCAGTGGCTATAGAATTCTCTTTTATTCCTATACAAACTCCTATAACCTTTGAATTTCAAACCTTGCCAGAATCCGTTCAGTTTGTCAAAAATCAGCCCTTTTCGATCAGAAGCTGTCAGTTCTAAAATTGAAACTTCAATCGGCCATAACTTTCTCGTCAAAACTCGGATTGAATTGATTATAATTGGGTTTGCTTTGGCTTTCACTTCCCTACAACTTTTATGAAGACTCCATCCTCAGACTCGTGCATTGTCTTGGTCTAATGTGGTCAAAACCGAAACGTCAGTCTGCAGAATCGCTCCAGTGATGAACAATATTGATCTGATCATATCTCATTCGTCTGATCTTCAAATGATGTTAATCCAGTTGGGTTTTCTTTATTGTTCTGTCTGCTACATATTTTTTGAAGACTCCATCCGCATATTTCTGCGATATCATAGTCGAAAATGGTAAATTCTAAAACTGAACGAAACTGATTTTATTCTGTGTTATTTATCTTAGGTTGTTATCGTCGTCCTTTATCGTTCAAACGATCGTCGTCCTCTTTTGGATTATACTAGGTTTCTTTAGTTGAGTGCTATGTGTTCTATCTATTGTCTAAGTGTATCATTGTTCCTTGTTATTCTTAGGCAAAGCGAACGGTATCGAGAATCCTACCGGTGACGCTTAATTTAGCTTGTCCTCAGAGGAAAGGTTAGCAACGTCGTTTTATACTCTATATTGGTTGTTGTGTGTTTTATGATTGTGCATTAATACGGTTAAACAAGATAACTACATGAATTGTAATTGTTAAAGTTAGATAGTGATTGATAGGGTGATATTGATTATTGCAATTGTTGGTATATTGCTGCTTAGATATAATGATAAGTCTATTGCATGTTAGACTTAGGCTTTGGTTAGGTAGAGCTGGAAATAAATGGATAAGGCACTAGTAAAGCACCCGATAATTGATTGATTGAAAGCCAATGGATTGATATAATGGAATTGTGAATGCTAAATTGATTTGTGTGTTTTAATCACTGAATAAATCAAGATAATGATTGCCCTAGTCATGGTTGAAAGTAGTGATGGAATGACATGTCATTAGGGGTACCCGAGATATCTCAACCTATTGAGAAAAATAGGACCTTTGGTTTAGCTAACCACATTAAAAATTGAGTGACGACTCCTATTGGGTGTGACAGCACCATGGCCTGTGGGCATATTGTTATTGGTGGTCTTCGGACCTAATTGATGAGATTCTAAGGTAGTAGTCCGTCCCGAGGGGGAATAAACGACTCTATGGATCTCGGTCTTCGGACCATATTGGTGGCTTTGGCCTAATTGGCCCCGTTTCATTATTGATCCTAGATTAGTGATAGTCTAATAAAATTGGAAACATAATATGATTGCTATTGTGTGATGAATGCTAGTGGATAGTTGATTGCTTTGGGGCTTTTATATGGATACATAGAATCTATATGGATGCTCAAGAATGTTAATTGAATATAAAGAGTATAATTGGAATGTAAGGATAAATATACCTTATTGAACTCGTGAGTAATATGGAAATTGGGCGGGTTTGTATTCTATTATGATTGATTGCTAGTCCTAGGTGCATCGTGTGCCAAAAATCATAATTTTATGTTTAAATAGACGCATTGCTTGTGTTTGTTGGAGTGTGACTTGCTAACCAGACATCGATAGTATGACGTTATTTCTTCTCCCTTTTTCTTGTCTATTTCTATTGAAAATGTGAAACAGGTGATCGAGCAGATTGAACTTCATGTTTTTGGAACCATATTGTCACCTATCGTTTTTCCTTTATTTTGATTAGTTTTAAAGGACATGTAAAGACCATTTTAAATGTTTTCAGTTTATATTTCTTTGGACAGATATTTAGATATTGTCATTTATTGAATAAATATTATATACAAGTTATTATGATTAAATGAGTTATACAGGTTTCTTTTCAAATGAATTGTCTAAACTATTCTATTATTTTCAAAACAGGTTTAAAAGGAATATTTTAAATCCGATTATTTTAATTTCAATGTTTATTTCCGCACCTATTGTATCGAATGAATGTATAGAATGTAATGTGGCGCTCCAGCTTCCGCTCGCGGCTCCGCCGTGGCCGGGGGTTGGGCGTTTCATTTGTTGGTATCAGAGCTAACCGGTTCTCGGTTTTTAAGCGGGGTGGATTGTAACACCCTATATTGAGACAGATTAAAAGGAATTGAATTGCTACCCATATCACCAATGTGCATATTGTTTTTCGAGAGCCCAGAGCTTGAGAACTCCAAAGTTAAGCGTGCTTGGCTTGGAGCAATCTTGGGATGAGTAACCTTCTAGGAAGTTTTCCTGGAAAGCATACGAGTAAGGACAAAGCATGTTGAAAAGCGTAATGGTGGTCTGTGGTGCTAGTGGTTAGTCTTAAGACCGATTGTGAATGACATGGCGCCCTGCCACCGCGCCTCGGGTTCATCCGGGGGCGGGGGCCGGACGTTACAAATGGTATCAGAGCAACCCTGCGACCGCGAGTGTGCTTGAAGAAAAAAGAACCCTAGGCATTTGCTAGCGTGGGTAAAGATTCTGGGAATGATGTGGGCCAACCACTATGAGGACGTTGTGTCCTAAGGGGGTGGATTGTAACACCCTATATTGAGACAGGTTAAAAGGAATTGAATTGTTACCTAATCACCAATGTGCACATTGTTTCTCGGGAGCCCAGAGCTTAAGAACTCCCAAGTTAAGCGTGCTTGGCTTGGTGCAATCTTGGGATGGGTGACCTTCTAGGAAGTTTTCCCTAGAAAGGGTAATGATGGTCTGTGGGGCTAGTGGTCAACCTTAAGACCGATTGTGAATGACGTGGCACCTTGCCACTGCGCTTCGGGTTCATCCGGGGGCGGGGGCTGGACGTTACAATTGGTATCAGAGTAACCCTGCGACCGCGAGTGCGCCTATGAACATGAGTGCGCCGGGGGCGGGGGCGGGGGCTGGACGTTACAATTGGTATCAGAGTAACCCTGCGACCGCGAGTGCGCCTATGAACATGAGTGCGCCTGTGAACATAAGAGCTCTAGACATTTGTCAAGCGGGGATAAAGATTCTGGGAATGATGTAGGCCAACCACAACGAGGACGTTGTGTCCTAAGGGGGGTGGATTGTAACACCCCATATTGAGAAAGGTTAAAAGGAATTGAATTGCTACCCATATCACCAATGTGCACATTGTTTTTCGAAATTTCACAGTTAAGCGTGATTGGCTTGGAGCAATCTAGGGATGGGTGACTTTCTGGGAAGCTTTCCGGAAAGCATGCGAGTGAGGACAAAGTATGCTGAAAAGCGTAATGGTGGTCTGTTGGGCTAGTGGTCAGCCTTAAGACCGATTGTGAATGACGTAGCGCCCTGCCACCTAAGTCAGACTTTTGATTTACTTTGAAAGTACAACATGAAACTCAACCCCACTAAATGCCAATTTGGGTTAAAGCCAGAAAATTCTTGGGCTATTTGGTCACGAAGAGGGGGATTGAGGCCAACCCAGATCAGATCAGACTGATCTTGAACATAGCGGAACCCAAAAACAAGAAAGATATGTAGAAACTCACAGGAAGATTGGCGGCCATGACCCAATTCATTCCAAAAGCTTCGAAAAAATTTCAACCCTTCTTTAAAGCTCTTTAAAAGTCCAAGCAATTCGAGTGGACCAAAAAATGCAGTAAAGCTCTAATAGACATGAAAGATTTCTTGACCAGCCCTCTGCTTTCGGCAAAACCTGAAGGCGGAGAAAAACTTTACTTGTACCTAGCACACTCGGATATTACAATAAGCGCCGTTCTGGTCAAAGAAATCGGGGAAAAGTAGCAACCAGTATACTTTGCAAGCAAGACTTTAACATCGGCCGAAACCAGATACCCTACTATGGAAAAAGCCATCCCGAGTCTCATATTCACTGCGAGAAAACTTCGGGCAAACTTCCAAGGAGACCCAATCGTGGTGATCACCTTGTTGCCCCTTAAAAGTGCAATTCACTCCCCTGATAGATCCAAGAGATTGATGAAATGGGCCCTAGAATTCAGCGAGCACAATATATCATTTGAAGGGAAGAAAGCCATCAAATCGCAAGCTTTGGCCGATTTTATGGCGGACTTCAAAAACACTACAGCTGAAGGCACCTCGGCCAAAGTATGCCAATTGGAAACCTCCTCGACTCTGGAATAGATACTAGAAGTAGACGGTTCCAGCAGACAAAGTGGCAGCGGCCTAGGCATGTGCCTCCAACCCCTAAACCTTCCACTGATTCTCCAAGCCATTCGATGTGAATTCCCAGCCACTAACAATGAGGTCGAATACGAAACTCTAATAGTAGGGCTAAGAGTGGCCAAAGAAAGCGGAGCACAAAACCTTACAATCAAATGTGACTCCCAACTAGTGTTCAACCAAATCAATATCACATATCAGGCCAGGAACGAGAAGATGGCTAAGTACCTAAAGATAGCTAAGGAGCTCATGAAACGTTTCCAGAAAACTGAAATAAAATAGATCCCAAGGGAAGAGAATGAAAGGGCGGATGCCAAAGAAAACCTTGGAGCATCAATGCATAGAGATGAGCCAACAGGACCAATCATGTACGCCTTCCTCCCGAGAACGTCCATTGAATACGAAGATGTCATGGCCACAGAGTAAAGCGACTGGAGAACCCCTATTTCTGACTACATTAACCATAGGCACATACCCGAAGACAAAGCCGAGCTAGAAAACTACGAGCTCAGGCTGCCAAATTCTGCATCATCGGGGGAATACTCATCAAGCGATCCATAAGTGGCCCATTCCTGAACTGCATCTCCCCCTCAGAAGCCGAATTAGTACTAAAGGAACTCCATGAAGGACTGGACGGAAACCATTTCGGAGGGAGAAGCTTGGCGTTCAGAGCACACATGGCCAGATACTATTGGCCTGCAATGAGAACAGATGCGGCCGAATTGGTCAAAACATGCAACAAATGCCAAAGGTATGCCAATTATTCCAACCTCCCAGCCGGAAAGCTGCACAGCATAACCTTCCCATGGCCATTTGACAAATGGGGGATGGACATTATCGGCCCCTTCCCAATGTCCACGCATGATCGAAAAAGATACATTCTAATGGTGACTGATTACTTTACAAAGTGGGTGGAGGCCGAAGCACTAGAGAGGATTAGAGAACAATAAGTACAAAAGTTCCTGTGGAGGCAGATTATCTGCAGATTTGGTATACCACGGGAAATCATCTCTAACAATGGGCCCCAATTCATTGCACAAACCCTAAAGGATTTCTGCGGCCGAATGAAATACTCAACCCCAAGATATCCCTGATAAGTCTAGAATTTACCTATGTTTTAGCATACTTTATGAGTTTTAATATAATAAAATCGAGCTTAAAAGGTGAGATATTGAATGCATTTCTAGTAACTCTAGACTATTATTGCTGAGACAGGGACTTGGATGAAAAGCTTTGGAAAAGGAGCTAAATCTTGCAAAATTAGAAGAAAGGAGGACCAAATCAGAATTTCATCCAAAGTCATCACGATGGCGAAATAGGTTATGCCAAGATCATTATCGCCTAGGAACATCGCCATTAACTAAAGGGAAAGGGCGATGAAGATGGCGAAATATGACAAATCTCGCCTCAAACACTTGAGCACATGAGGCGAGTTAGACTTTCCTTGCCGCATATGTCGCCACTCTTAACAGAAGTTGTAGGCGATGAAGGTTGAATGTCGCCTAGTTGAGGCGATAATTGAAAGTAATAAGTCGCCTAGCTAAGGGAAAATACAGGCGAACTAAGATGATATCGCCATATTGTTTGTAAATGACTGGAGTGTTTTGGCGAAAGAAAGAATCACTTGCCTAGACTTAAGGCGATAAATCTTGGCTACATAAAGAACATTTCGCCTAAAGAGAAGCTAGCTTGGCGATCAGGACAAGCGAGATTTGAAGAAGTCATTTGGTTCAGGCGAAGGAACTAGCGACATAAAATGAAGAAAAATGTTAGTTCGCCAATTTGTGTTTCTTTGTTGTATTAACTTCAAAATTGCCACTGAGCTTAGACTCTACAAATAGGAGCTCAACTGAGGCATTAGTACGATTGATTCCACTTTTGACATTTTGTTATACTTTGAGAGAAATTCTAGATTCTTCTATACGCTTTATTCAACATCTTCAGAGAAGTTTCTTGAAGAAGTTTTGTACTCTGTTTCTGTTGATCATAGAGATTAGCTTGAAGATTGTGAAGCAACAACTGTGACAGAGTCTAGCTTTAGTCTTCCTCGATAAGATTTAGATCTTACACATGTTGATGAAGAATTTGTACTGTAATTGCTTATGCTGAACTATACATGTTAGCTTAAGGGCTCTGTTGACTTGTTAAGTTTTAATGTTGATTATCACTTTAACTGCAATGTTTCTTGTTCAATTATAGCCAGATCTACTTCATTTTCATGAGCTGATTGAATTACAAGAACGAGAGTTACGTAATATTGTTAATCTGAGATTTGATTTAGACCAGCGATGACGATTAGGTTTCAGATCTAAGAATAGAGGATCGTAGTGCTAGAGATAGACTATAGATCTGTTTTTCTACAGATTGTGCTTATCAGTTGTATAGATTGTAATATAGAGATATATGCAACTATATAATTGAGATCTGTTAAATTGAATTGAGAGATCTTTTAACAGATCACTGATGATGATCTAGAATGTAAATCTTTGATTTAAGGTGAAACTTGCATGAGAAGTTAATTGATAACAGATTTAGCAAATCAACTTATTCATTGTTAATATCAATTGCAGAATAAAGTGCTGACTTGAGTTTTAATTGAATGAATGTCACTAGTATCTTTTACTTCACATCAATTCTATGACTCTTATGATTCAATTTGTATATAGGATTCTTTTAGCAATTCAGTTTAAATCTTAGTCTCAATCATGCTTCTTAGCTTACAATCCCTGTGGAGACGATATCTAAAATACTACATTAAACATTGATAGATAGGAATTTTGATTGATTACTGTGAATTCTAAATATCAATCAAGTTTCGTCCCATCAATTTCTTGGCGCCTTTGCTGGGGATTGTTTCTTTGAAGATTAAGATTTATTTTGAACTGCGCTAACATGATTTATTAAATTCTTTTTCAGTTTTAAATTTGTTTGTTCAAGTGTGTAGTGTATGCAGACAAGATCTAAAGGTACTCAAGACTTGCAGTTTGATCCTGAACTAGAAAGAATTGTTAGATAATCTAGATCACGAACAAGATCAACAGCGAGAACTGAGTCAAGAGTAATAATGTTTGGAGAACGCTACAACAGAAATAATGACAATGATGTACGAGGAGATCCTGAGAGGATGACTCTTCGTCAATATTCCATCCCACCAGTTGATGGCATGCCACAGGCCATCAACTTACCAGCAATAACAACTGATAATTTTGAGTTGAGATCTGGACTCATCCAGATTTTCCAACAAAATAAATTCGAATGAGGAGCTACTGAGGATCCTAATCAGCATCTGAACACCTTTCTGCATCTGTGCAGTACATTTCGACACAATGGAGTCTAAGAGGATGCAGTTAAACTTCGTTTATTTCCCTTTTCACTGAGTAACAAAGCTCACTCTTGGTTATACTCATTACCACCAGGATGTATCAATAGCTTGGAAGATCTAGTTAGGAAGTTTTTAGCCCGCTACTTTCCTCCCATGAAGATGGTGAAACTGAGAAATATGATCTCTTCTTTTCAGTATGTGGATGAAGAGTCATTATATGAAAGCTGGGAAAGGTTTAAGGAGCTGATCAGAAGATGTTCTCACCATGGCATAGCATCTTGGAGCATTGTGATGACATTTTATAGTGTCATGCCTTCTCAGATCAAAATGCACATTGATTCCTCAGCTGGAGGATCAATAATGGATAAGGAGTCAGATGACGCTCATGACTTCATCGAATTGCTGGCAAACAATGATTTTGGATAGAATGAAAGAGAAAAGGTTGCAAACAAGAAGCAGTCTGGAGTTTATGAGTTGGAGTCTTTCAATGCATTATTTGCTCAGATAGCATTGTTGAATAAAAACAACCATACCACTTCAATCAAAAGAAGAAGCCTAGTATGGAGGACCTTCTGATTAAATACATGGAGAAAACTGATTTTGTTCTTACCAACCATACCACTTCAATCAAAAAGTTGGAAACTCAGATGGGGCAACTTATGCAAGTTGTGAATCAAAGACCCCAAGGAGCACTTCCAAGTGACACTGTGCCCAATCCAATGGTTAAAGATAAATCCAAGGAGGAAGCACAAGTGCTTGCTATTACACTGAGAAGTGGGAAACAACTGGAGAACTCTAAGGAAAAGAAAAGTTATGAACCTCCTGTATAGAATAAGGAAAATGAAGAAATCAGCAAATTTGTTGCAAAAGAACAGGAGGCAGTGAAGATTGCCTTACCTTTTCCTCAAAGAGATAATAGAAAGAAGCTGGATAAGCAGCTTGAGAAGTTTTTAGACATGATGAAGCAAATCTATGTCAACATCCCATTCATTGAAGCATTGAAACAGATGCCTGTCTATGCTAAATTCATGAAGGAGCTGTTGTCAAATAGAAGGAATTTAGCTGATGTGGGATGCATTAATGTGAATGAGAGTGTGAGCCAGATTATCAAGTATCAGATTCCCAGGAAAGAGAAGGATCCTGGCAAGTTCACCATACCTTTGACCATAGGCAACAAATTCAAAGGAAGAGCTCTCTGTGATTTGGGAGCAAGTATAAATTTGATGCCTCTGGCTATCTATGAAAAGTTGGGAATAGGGCATTGCAGACCTAACAATGTCTTATTACAGCTTATCGACAGATCTTTCACTCACGCAAAGGGGGTGGTTGAAGATGTGATAGTCACAGTAAACAAATTCATGTTTACTGTAGACTTTGTAGTGCCTGATATGGAGGTAGATGAAGATGTACCTCTATTACTTGGGCGACCATTCTTGAGAACTGGGCGAGCAATGATAGACGTGGCAAATGGTGAACTCACACTCAGAGTTAATGGAGAGAAAGCAAACTTTGGTCTTTTGGAGTCATTAAAATTCCCATACGATTTTAATGAAGTCAAAAGTGTGCAACTGGCAGCTGATGAGGAGCTGATGGAAAAAATTCTCACTCTAAGGAGTTCTGATCCACTGAACAATGTGTTAATCAATGAAGTGGATATGGATGTTCCAGAAGAGAGTGCTTACAGTGGAGAGCTGGAATGCATGACTTCTCATTTTGTCCTCAACGTTAGTAATATTCAACCATCAGCTGAGCCATTGCTTCCCTCAACTGAAAAACCACCATAGTTGGAATTGAAGGCTCTTCAAAGTCATCTTAGGTATGCATTCCTTAACCCTAAGGACTCTAGCTTACCTATTGTGGTTTCAAATGATTTAACAAATGAACAAGAAGATAGTCTGCTCCAAGTGGTGAGGAAACACGAGAAAGCCATTGCATGGACAATAGTAGATATCAAAGGAATCAACCCCACTTTCTGTACATACTATTCTTGGAGGACAAATATACACCTAAGATACAACCTCAGAGAAGACTAAATCCAAATATGAAGGAGGTTGTGAGAAAGGAAGTATTATCTTTTCTGAGATTAGTCCAGTGCAGTGTGTGCCAAAGAAGGGAGGGATTACTGTGATTAAGAATGAAAAGAATGAATTGATCCCTACTAGAACTGTCACAGGGTGGCGAATGGTATAGACTATAGAGCTTTAAATGATGCCACTAGGAAGGACCACTTTCCCCTTCCCTTCATAGACGAAATGTTAGATAGACTAGCAGGACACCCATACTTTTGCTTTTTGGATGGTTATTATGGATATAACCAAATTCCCATTGCACTTGGTGACCAACACAAAACAACTTTTACCTGTCCCTTTGGAACCTTTGCTTATAATAAGATGCCATTTGGACTGTGTAATGCACCAGGAACATTTCAGAGGTGTATGTTAGCTATTTGTACTGATTTCATAGGCAAGTTTTTAGAGGTCTTCATGGATGATTTTTCCATTTTTGGAGACAGTTTTGACGATTGCTTGAATAGTCTTGAAAAAGTGCTTGCAAGATGTGAGGAGACTAACAAAAAGTGCTTGCAAGATGTGAGGAGACTAACTTAGTCCTCAATTGGGAAAAATTCCATTTTATGGTAAGAGAAGGTATAGTGTTAGGCCATAAGGTGTCTGCTAGGGGATTGGAAGTAGACAGGGCTAAAATAGATGTTATTTGTAATATACCTTCTCCTACCAATGTAAAAGGTATTAGAAGTTTCCTAGGACATGCTGGGTTCTATAGGCGTTTTATAAAGGACTTTTCAAAAATAGCTAGACCCTTGTGTGTTCTACTAGAAAAAGAAAAGAAATTTGATTTTACTGATGATTGTTTGAGGCTTTTGTGTTGTTGAAAGACAAGCTAGTTTCAACACCAGTCATAATTCCACCAGATTGGAATTCTGAATTTGAAATCATGTGTGATGCATCTGACTTTGCTGTAGGTGCAGTGCTGGGATAGAGAAAGGAGAGGCTATTTAGGGTCATTTATTATGCTAGTAAAATGTTGGTGGAGGCTCAGAGAAATTACACCACCACTGAAAAAGAACTACTAGCAATAGTCTTTGCATTGGATAAGTTTAGATCGTACATATTAGGGTCTAAGATTATCATTATACTGATCATGCAGCATTGAGATACTTATTTGCTAAGAAAGAGTCTAAGCCTAGATTGATAAGATAGGTACTCTTGTTGCAGGAGTTCGATATTGATGTCAAAGACAAAAAGGGCACTGAGAATATAGTTGCTGACCACCTCTCAAGACTGCACATTAAGGATATGGAGGCTCAAGTTGGCATCAATGAACAATTTTCAGATGAGCAACTTCTCATTTGTGAGGTAACATTTTATCCCTGGTATGCTGACTATGCAAACTATTTATCATGTAAAGTGTTACCTGAAGATTTAAACAGTCATCAGAAGAAAAGGTTCCTTCATGAGGTTAAGAGGTACATATGGGATGAACCCTACCTATTTAGGAGATGTGCTGATCAAGTGTTAAGACATTGCATACCATATGAGGAAACATTGGACATTATCAAGCACTGTCATTCATCAGAATATGCTGGTCATTTTGCTGGTACTAGAACAACAGCCAGAATTCTGGAATGTGGTTTCTATTGGCCATCTATATTTAAGGATGCACATGCTTTTGTAGCCAACTGTGATAGATGCCAAAGAATGGGTAATATTTCTAAGAGGCAAGAAATGGTTCAGAATTATATCCTAGAGGTTGAGTTGTTTGATGTCTGGGGTGTAGACTTTATGGGACCATTTCCTCCATTAAACAAGTATGCGTATATACTTGTAGCAGTTGATTACGTATCCATGTGGATAGAGGTTGTTGCTTGTGTTACAAATGATGGAAAGGTAGTGGAGAAATTTCTTCAGAAGAATATCTTCACTAGATTTGGCATACCCAGGGTACTAATTAGTGATAGAGGGTCTCACTTCTGTAACAAGCTGCTAGAGAAGGTGCTCAAGAAGTATGGAGTAATCCATAAAGTTACAACAGCTTATCATCCATAAGAAAATGGGCAAGTGAAAGTTTCAAACAGAGAATTAAAGAGAATCCTGCAAAAGACTGTAAATGAGTCCAGAAAAGACTGGAGCTTCAAGCTAGATGATGCTCTGTGGGCTTACAGAACAGCTTTCAAAACTCCCATTGGAATGTCACCATTAAGAATGGTATATGGTAAGGGATGCCATTTACCAGTGGAGTTAGAGCATAAATCATACTGGGCTGTTAAGCTTCTGAATATGGATTATGAAAAAGCAGGAAAGCAGAGACTTCTACAATTAGATGAGATGGATGAATGGCGCCTTGAAGCTTATGAGAATCATGCAATATATAAGCAGAAGATGAAGAATTACCATGACAAAAAGATTGTCAAGCGAGAGTTCACACCTGGACAATATGTTCTGCTTTACAATACCAAATTGAGCATATTTCCAAGAAAACTGAAGTCTAGATGGTCTGGACCATTTAGAGTTAAAAGTGTTTCCCCTTATGGAGCTGTTAATTGTTTGATAGCAAGTCTAATGATTCTTTTGTTGTGAATGGACAGAGACTTAAACGCTATTTAGGGGGGACATCTACAGGACGAGAGATATTCTTTATATTTCAAATCCTGTAGACATGATGGAAAATCAATGACAAGCTTGCCATGGTCGATGCTAACGACCTTAAACAAAGCATACTCCTTACACAATTTGATTTTGATTGGATCAGTGCTATAATTGTTTAAAATTGTGCAAGTTTTTGTTTAACCAAGTTCATGTTTTGCAAGGGAATTGTTATTTTTCAAATGAACTTGAAGTTTGAAGAATGAGGCAAGTTGTCATCTTCATTGCCAATATCTCGCAAAACATTTTTTTTTCAGATAACGAAGAAGAATTCCATTTCGCCTTGAGATTGTTTTACCGATGGCGACATCCATAATCTCACCATCATATTTCGCTAGGGTAAAGGCGAAATTGGGTACTCACGCCAAAACACTTCACCTTTACACTCTAAAGAAGGCGAAGTTTGTGGGATCTCATTGCTGGATATCGCTTGATATCTAGAAAGATGAGGCGAACTTTCTCAATAACGCCTGGTTATCTCACCAAACGGGTATATTCTCTGGCCTTATGCTTTTATTTCGTCAAATTATTTCGCCTAGAGACAATCTGAATTAGGCAAAGTATGTAGTTGTCGCCTTGAACATCGCCTAGTTCTTAACAATTGTGGCGAGATGATTTCATTTCGTCTCAGTAATTCGCCACAAATGTTTGTTAAGGTGAGGTTGGTTATTCAGTCGCCACAGTCACATCTTTAATTCAGGCGACCTATCTATATCTCGCCACATTATGTCGCCATTTGGTAAAAATAGAGGCGAGTTTCTTTTTCTCGCCTAATTCTGAATCGCTTAAACTGTTGGTGACATAAACATATCGCCAACTTACATCGCTTGTATCTTTTGATGTGGCGAAATGTTTAAGCGACACGTAGGCGCTCAAAAATGTTACCGTTGTAACACAAGGTGAGATTCGATCTCTAAGCCTTTTGCTTACACTCTCATCATTGCACTATTCCTGATGTCTTTATAAACCCAATTCGATTTTTCCGTTACTATTCATTTGCTCTCTGAATTTTCAAAGTTTCAAAACCCTAAATCGCAATTTCTCAGTTCTCTTTTACGACTTCAATCTACTTTCATTCCAGCAAACAAGATAATGGCTAAGAGAAAGAATGAAAACACTCCTAGTCCATCCAAGAAGGGCAAGAAGGCTAAGACTTCTGCCAGACCAAAAATTTATGACGAGAAGAATTACCTGGTCAGGGTAATTCTTTCTTCTTCCCCAAAATCAAAGGAGAAGATTCCCAAGACCCCTTCTACTTCAACAGCTGATAAGGGGAAGAAGACTGGGAAGTTTGTTGGGTCAGACTCAGTTAAGGGTTATAGGCAGAAAGAAGTACAGATTGGCTCATCTGGCACAACCAAGAAGAAGAGTGTAGAAAATACACCTACAACCCTTTCTACACCAAATGCTGAAAAAGGGGAGGTTTCAGTTGGGGAATCAGTATTGGCCAAGAAACAAGCTGCAGCAGAGTTTGGGGCCAGTAGAAAAGGGAAAAAGGTGAAGCTTAGTTCACCTAAGGTTATCAAGGATAAATCTCAGGTTAATAGTCCACTACAGAAGGAAAACCTGCAGTTTTTGCAGGAAAAAGGGATTCTGTTGGATGAGCTGGAGGATAGAAGGTTTGAAAATTATTTGTGGAGCTGGTTCATGAAGAAAATGGTGGAGCAGCCTAAGAAAGTTAATGCCACCCTAGTAGAGGAGTTCTACAATGAGGCTCCTGAGGAGTTGGATACTCCTTTTGGCATTAGAGGTCATCAGGTGGATGTATCTGCAGAGACCATTTGCAGCTATTATGGTCTAATGGAAGCTCAACATCAAGGTGATAGAGGGATGGATGCTGCAGAATTAACTGTTGAAGTTTTGAGGAGTTTAAGAAGATTTCAGCACCCAACTCAAGGTACCGAAGTTGATGTCTTGGCTAGTGAATTAGATATTCACAGCCATATGCTTAACATGGCTAAGGGATAATGTGATGCCTAGAAACAAAGGCAGTCGATTCACTACATATAAGAAGAAGTTTTTGAGAGATTTCAACAAAAGGGAGTTTATCCACTTAGGCTAGCTGATCTTCTCTGAGCTTTAGAAGAGGGTGTGTAGTTTGAGGAAGGAGAAGTCCAGGCAAAGGACTTTGTATTTTCCATTCCTCATCACAGGTTTACTAGAGAGATATGGAGTTCAAAGCAAAAAGAAGGACGTGTGGCTAGCTGACTCAAAACCACACACTGGAGAATTAGAGCTGCGGATCTGGGAGAGTAGAGGTGGTAAGGAAACCACCTGTACTGAAGAAGTTTAGAGAGTTATCAAGCTGAAGGCATTGAGGGATGCTAGAAGATCAAGTATAAAGAAGAATAAAATTTCTTCATCTGCTTCAGTTGAAAGACCAGTACAGGAGACCACTTCAGCTCCTATTCACAGTCCAAGGAAGGAGAATGAAAGGGTAGCTGAACCCTTATCAAGAGAACAACTAGAGGTCATAGTTTCTGAGATAGTTAATAGGAAGGTTGAAGAAAGAATAGCTGAATTCTTCAACAACATCTCAGACACACAAGAATTTCTGAGATTGTGGGAATTACAAAGAGCCAAGCAGGGTGTACCTCCAGTAGGTTTTGCAAGGTTTGAAAAGGGGGTAAGCATCAGGGAACCTATTGAGCAAGAAAGAAAAGAAGATGATTACCAGCCTCCTCAATTTTAACAAGAAGAGTTGATAAATAGTCAACCTGAGTTAAATGATCAATCAGAAGCTCTGATTTTACAGGAGGGTCACCTACAGAGGAATTTAGGTGATCAATTTGATCTAGCTACTAAAAAAGTTACAAGTCAAATCATGGACACAAATGAAAAATTAAATGAGAAGGGCAAAGCAGTGGTGGTAGAAGCTATACTTGTTGAAGCTGAAGATGTTGATTCTTCAGATTGTGAGGAGATTGATACAGCTGATCTTGAAAAGCAAGGACTATTGTTGGCATCCTTTGCTGAGGCTGCAGGAAAACCAGCATTCATTCAAGAGAAAGGAGAAGGATCAGGTTCTGTTCAAGAGGAAAGTGAGCATCAGCCATCAGTTCCCGAGGTATCGGCCTAAGAACCTCTCATTTATACTTGTCTGGTTCCTCCACATTTTGGACCTGTCAAGTGTGTAGCTCAACCTCAACCTCCTACTACAGAAGACTTCATCCCAAGGCTCAACATTGTTCATCCGAACATTCAGAGACTAATTAATCAAGCAAGGATAGGAATGTTTCCAACTGAGGATCCTATTCCTATAGGCAGTGATAGTTCTTCTCAGAATCTGGCAATAGTACATTTTCTTTAACCTGAACCTATTAGTCAAGTGCCTTTGGTGGAAGAAGAAGTCAAAACTTTTAATGAAGAAGAAGTGTCTACTATGTTAGGAAAGTTTTTCAGTGCTTACAATAGGATGCCCTTGTATGAATTCTTCAATGGAATGGAATTTTCCTCTACAAGTTCTTCTGATGATGAAAAGGACAACTTAAAGGAAATGTAGGAGACCAGCCTAATTCCTCCTTCACCAATTGAAGCTGACAGAGAAATCAGAAGGTTGGTGGCAGAACAGTTGAACCTTAGACCTTCCAGCCCAAAGCCAAAGAGAAGGAGATTGAATACTAAATCTCCTCAGCAATCTCAGAATCCAAATCCTTCTCTGGAAGATTTTTAGTTACTTTGTCTACTTGAATTTTCTTATTTTGTAATTGTCAAAACTTAATATGTTGTGTCTGTTTTCTTTGTCAATGAAAGAGTAATGTGAATTCTTTTGTCTTTGTCTTTAAATTCTTTTTGATTTTCAGTAAAGAGTAATGTGAATTGTGTTTGTGTCTCTATTTTTTTTAGTTATTAATAGAGAATATTTCGCCTGGGTATTTCGCCTAAGGTTCGCGATCATGTTACTTTTCGCATATTCTTATTTCGCCTAACCAGTTTTCTTCTTGAGTTTAATTGGGGCGACTTATCATTTGATATGGCAACATCCAAGTATTTTTCCTAACTCTCTGGTTCATTTTTTTTTCTACATCCCCTTTCTATCCTTATATTCTTTTATGTTCTCCTAAGCATTTAGGACACTGCTTTCTTTTAAGTTGGGGGTGCGGGTAGCAATCACATTGCTGATATTTTGTTTAGTTTTATAGTTCTATTTTTGGTATAGTTTGATTCTATTTTTAGTATAGTTTGATTCTATTTTTGGTATAGTTAGATTCTATAATTTTACTTGTAGTTTTTGTTTGAATTTCTTAGTTTTTGTTTGAACTTCTTAGGATATTAGGTCTGAGTGCATGATTGAGCTTACATTGCTTATAATTTAAAGTGATTCAGTTTTTCATAGAATGAGTTTTCAAACAGTAAAAGAAGTGTTCAAAACAAGCAGTTTTGATGAGCAATTTTTGATAAATTTCTTTGAACACTGATGAAGATTTTGGTCAGATTTGAATTGTGAATAAGTTGATGAGTTTTGATAAGGAAAGAGTGGAGAAAACCTTGGGTGATATGTGAGGTTTGAGCTTCATTTTGTGCCTTTTTCTTCATGAGAGGGGTTATCTGTATTCTCTTCCTTATTAAACACAGTTATCTGATCAGTTTTTCTTCTAGTAGAATCAGGACCTTCATAGGTTTGCTTTGAATTTCTCATACATTCCTCAAGTGTACAGGGCATTGGTCGGGTAAAGTTCTGTCTTAAATCTGCCAAGGAACATGACCTGATTTGGGAGAGTGAGTGAAACTACTAAAAAGCCTTTGTCTGCTTGATATAACCAGACCTTGATATCTTGTGAGGTAAACCATTTTGTTTCCATTCTCATGAAAACCTTTTCTTTGGTCCCTAATCCAGTCCAAACCATAAAGATAAGAGATGTAATCTCAATCCTACCATTTGGATTTACCATTAAATTTGGGATTGAAAAGATGGGAAGTGAGGATTATTTTAAAGAGTGTTTCTGAAGCTGCTAAAAGCAGATATATTGCTTTTAAAAAAATAGATGAATGAGAAGAAGAGACACAAATAAGTGAAAATGGACAGTGTTCATAAATAAAGTAGTATGTGGATAAAGCATCATTGAGTGGGGAAACACTAAAGAGTGAAGAATTGAGGGATTGAGAGGAATTTAGTGGTATGTCCAAACTTTGATTCATGAAGAAATTCCTTTCTTTCATAAGCTAACTTGACCCCATTTTCCCTATATATACAAATCAGAGACTCTAAGGCAGACAAAAAGGCAGTACTGAACTTAGGAACCTCTAAGTGCTGTACAGTGTATGAGTGAAGTTCAATGTTCGTGGTCTTAAAATTTTCTTCATACGTGCTTGTGAAACACTAGAATCACATTTGCCTTGGTATGTAACTCTGATTCTTAAAAGTGACTAGTGTATTGTGAGAGTAACCATTAGGATTCTGAGTGATCAAATACTTATGAGAGACTACTATGAGGGAGTAGTTTCAAAACTCTAATACTTGGCTCTTCTCAGATACTTTGCAACATAAAGGAAATGACCGGTCTTGAGTTAGTTGATTTGAAATTTTGAAAGAAGAGCTAGTCACTGTTTGGAAATTTTCAAAATATACGTGATAAGTTTCTTTGAATTATGATATAAGTTTGCACTGATTGCTGTCTCAGTAGATTTTTGGTCAGTTTGTTTGAGGACAAGCAAAAGGCTAAGTTGGGGGTAATTGATAAGTCTAGAATTTACCTATGTTTTAGCATACTTTATGAGTTTTAATATAATAAAATCGAGCTTAAAATGTGAGATATTGAATGGATTTCTAGTAACTCTAGACTTTTATTGTTGAGATAGGTATTTGGATGAAAAACATTGGAAAATGAGCTAAATCTTGCAAAATTAGAAGAAAGGAGGACCAAATCAGAATTTCATCCAAAGTCATCACGATGGCGAAATAGGTTATGCGAAGATAATTATCGCCTGGGAACATCGCCATTAACTAAAGGGAAAGGGCGATGAAGATGGCGAAATATGACAAATCTCGCCTCAAAGACTTGAGCACATGAGGTGAGTTAGACTTTCCTTGCCGCATATGTCGCCACTCTTGACAGAAGTTGTAGGCGATGAAGGTTGAATGTCGCCTAGTTGAGGCGATAATTGAAAGTAATAAGTCGCCTAGCTAAGGGAAGATACAGGCGAACTAAGATGATATCGCCATATTATTTGTAAAGATCCTCTGAACACTTGCTCAAGGGCAAGTCTTGGTCCCTACCTCAACTTGGGCCGCCTCTAGGTAAGAGCCTCGACCCGGCCCTCAAGCTCTAATGAGGATTTTTCTGACATATAAATTCACAATAACTAAACAGAAATCCTATCAACGTCTAATGTAGTATTTAAGATATCGTCTCCATAGTGATTGTCAGCTAAGAAGCATAATTGAGATTAAGATTCAAACTGAATTGCCAAAAGAATTTATTTACAAATTAGATCGCAAAAATCATAATATAAAAGTGAATTATGGACACTAATGACATTCTCTCGTTGAAAACATAGATTAGTATTCTATTATGCAAATGATCTTAACAATGAAAGCGCTGATCTACTAAAATCTGCTATCAATCAACTTCTTATGTATGCTTCAACTTAAGATCACAGTTTTACCTTCTAGATCATCATCAGTTATCTATTAAAAGATCTATCGATTCAATTTAACAGATCTCAATTATACAGTTGCATATATCTCTATACTACAACAAATATAAATGTTAAGTATAACCTGTAAAAATTAGATCTATAGTCTATCTCTAGATCAATGATCCTCTATTATTAGATCATGAGTCTGATCGCCATCTCTAGTCTAAATCAAACCTCAAATCAACAAGATTATGTAACTCTCGTTCTTGTAATTCAATTAGCTCATGAAATTCAAGTAAAACTGACTTTGATTAACAAGAAACATATATCTAGAACAATGATCATCAACAGAAGTTAGCAAATTAGAAGAGCTTTTAGCTTAGCATATCGATTTCAACATATTCAATCAAAGGACAAATCATCATCAATATGCTTCTAAGATCTAGATCTTACCAAAGAAGATAAAAGCTAGATTCTGTCACAGTTATTGCTTCGCTATCTTCAAGCTAAATCTCAATGATCGCAAGAACAAAATATGAAACTTCTTCAAGAAACTTCTCTGAAAATATTGAATAAAGAGTATAGAAGATTCTAGAGTTTTCCTCTAAAAATAACAGAATGTCAAAAGGTTCAACAATGATGATCACAAGAGATCTGAAAGTTTTCCGAAAGATCGATGTCTAACACTACATCTGAGCTACTATTTATAGAATTTTGCTCAGTGGCAATTTTGAAATAAAAACATCAAAGAAACACAAATTGGCGAAGTAGAAGTTTTCTCCTCTTATGTTGCTTGTTCCTTCGCCTGAACTCAACGACTTTCATAAACCTCGCTTGTCTTGATCGCCAAGCCTTAATTCTTCCGAGGCAAAATGTTCTTCATATAGCCCTTATATGTCGCCTAAAGCTCAAGCGAGAAAATTTTTCTTCGCCGTATTAATCTTCTATTCGAGAACATTCTAGGCGATATAATGTAAATGTCGTTTCCCTTCATTTTCACTTTGGCGACATATTCATGTGTTGCCTCAAACATCGCCTCAGCATGGCGAGATTCACCCTTCAGCGCCTAATGAAATCTCCAAGAGTGGCGACATATGAAAGTAACTCGCTTCAGTTCTGATCTTCAGGGCGACATTATCCAAACTTCGCCTCTCACATCGCCTTCTCTTTTCATCTAACGACGATGTATGCAGGCGATGTTTATTTTTCAACAACAAATATTTCGCCTCAACTGTTGACTTTAGATGAAATTCCAGACGTTCCCTCTTTCTTCCGAATTTCGCAATTTTCAGCTTCTTTTCCACTTCTTTTCATCTAAGTCCCTATCTCAGAATTAATAGTCTAGAATTACTAGAGATGTACTCCACTTTTCATCTTTTAAACTCATTTCTATTACATTTAAGCTCATAAAACATACTAAAATATAAGTAAATTCTAGACTTATCAATTACCCCCAACTTAGCCATTTGCTTGTCCTCAAGCAAACTAACCCAAAAATCTACTAAGACAGCAATTAGTGCAAACTTTATCATAATTCAAAGCAACTCATCAGATATGTTTTGAAAATTCCAAACAGTGACCAACTCTTCTTTCAAAAGTTCAAATTAACTAACTCAAAACTGGTCATTTTATTCATGTTGCAAAGTATCTGAGAAAATCCAAGTATTAAAGTTTTGAAACTACTTCCTCACTGTAGTCTCTCATAAGTGTTTGATCACTCAGAATCCTACAGGTTACTCACATAATACACTAGTCACTTTAAGAATCAGAATTACGTACCAAAACAAATGTGATACTAGTGTTTCACAAGCATTTATGAAGAAAATTTTAAGAACCTCACGATCATTGAACTTCATTCATACACTGCACAACACTTAGAGGTTCCTAAGTTTAGAACTATCTATTTCTCTGCCTCAGAATCTCTGATTTGCTTATACAGGGAAAATGGGGTCAAGTTAGCTCATGAAAGAAAGGGAATTTCTTCAGGGATTCAAAGATTGGACTTACCACTAAATTCCTCTCATTCCCTCTTCTTTTCACCCACTAGTTAAAATAAGTTCCAAAGACTTGCAGTTCTTTATTCCGAAGTTAGCTGAAACCAAATAGATGAATTGTTAAAATAAGTTTGGGCGAAAACGTGACCAAACCACAAGAAACAATTCATAAGTATCGCCAAAATAGAGGATAGCAAAGCCCTTTGTCCAGGCGAGTAGGACCCCTAGCAAAGAAATACTTGTCCTTCCATCTAGTTTCATTAGATGAGAAACCCAGAACCAGCAATTGGGCATTCGTCTGAGCATTCAGAACATAACGACTGGTTTCGGGGTTCTCGCGTTTCACAAAATAAGAATGAAATAAGTCTTCGGCCGAGAATTGAAGGTTATACTTCCTTTAACCTATCAACGCACAAAAGTAGCCGAACTGTAGTGGGATTCAGCTGACTCGGATGGATCTGACACCAAGTACATAACTCTTCGATCAGCCCCATAACGGGGAACCAGAGCCCAATCTTAAAATGCCTTGGGTAAAAAGGCTCTCAGCCATCTACCAAAGCATCATCAATCTTCTTCTCAAGCTTGGACAACCTGGTTTGGATCCATTCAGGGAATTTATAAGCAAAAAATACCGACTCGTCCATAGTGATAGCGTAACGTACATTATAAAAAGGAGGCAAAATACCCTAAGGACTGATTCGACCGAGGAGTTGTGTGCCGATGAACACTCTTCGCCCACGTTCTCTACGGTTGAAAATTTAGACTTAAGACTGCCAAAGGTCGAGGAATCAGAGGTGTCAGTAGACATCTACATTTCGATCGAGAAAAAAAAAGCAGGTTAGCAGTCTTCGACCGAAGTTAGCAAACAACAGTGAGAATACGAAGAGCCATAACGAAATCGACAAGTCAGAAGAAAGAAAACCCCTAAACTCTAAATAGCTATGAGAAAAGGAAAAACCGCCACAGAACAAACACAACAAGACACAACCAGCCAAGACAATGAATAGTCACCAAAACCACCAACATTGAGAAACAAGAGAGAGGAACAGCCAGCAAAGGACCCACCTTAAACAAGCTCTGAACAACGACACAAATGGACCAAGGGACTGATTGGAGTCCAACCACGCCTTGATGAGCACGAACAGTGACAGAGATTAAGAGGAACTTCAGAGAGAGTGATAAGTCTAGAATTTACCTATATTTTAGTATATTTTATGAGCTTAAATGTAGAGAAATTGAGCTTTAAAAGTGATATATTGACTACATTTCTAGTAATTCTAGACTATTATTGCTGAGACAGGGACTTGGATGAAAAGATTTGGAAAAGAAGCTAAAACATGCAAAATCAGAAGGAAGAAGGACCTAATTAGAATTTCATCCAAAGTCAACAAAACTGACGAAATGATTATCCTGAAAAAGATATCGCCTGTACAAATCGCCACAACTTGAAAGAGAAAGACGGTGAAGAAGGCGACATATTGAAAACCTCGCCTTGAAGATTAAAGCATACGAGGCGAACTAGTACATTCTTGTCTTCACATTTCGCCATAATTAGAAGAGAATTTAGGCAATGAAGGTTGGACTTTACCTGCCTTGAGGCAATTACTGAGGCGATAAAGGAGAAATGTCGCCAAATCGAAGGAAGATACTAGGCAACATACAAAGGTTAATGTGAACATTTCGCCTAGGAAGATTGTTAGCTTGGCGATCGTTAGCTTGGCGATCAAGACAAGTGAAATTTGAAGAGGTCGCTAAGGTTCAGGCGAAGGAACAGGCGACATAAATGAAGAAAAACATTACTTCGCCAATTTGTGTTTCTTTGTTGATTTTATTTCAAAATTTCCATTGAGCTAAAACTCTATAAATAGGATCTCAGATGAAGCAATAAGAGTCAATTATTGAATCAGTTAAACTTTTGACATTCTGTTATTTTTGAGAAAAAATTCTAGATTCTTCTATACGCTTTGTTTAATATTTCAGAGAAGTTTCTTAAAGAAGTTTGGTACTTTGGTTCTGTTGATCATTGAGATTTAGCTTGAAGATTGTGAAGCAATAACTGTGACAGAGTTTAGCTTCAATCTTCTTTAGTAAGATTTAGATCTTGAGCATGTCGATGATGATTTTGTACTTTGATTGAATATGCTAAAGTAGATGTGCTAGCTAAAAGCTGTGTTGATTTGCTAAGATTTGATATTGATTTTTACCTTGATTGCATGATTCTTGTTCGATTATAGTCAGATCTACTTGAAATTCATGAGCTGATTGAATTATAAGAACGAGAGTTACGTAATATTGTTAATCAGTAGCTTGATTAGACTAGAGATGGCGATTAGGTTCTAGATCTAATAACAGAAGATCATAGTTCTGGAGATAGACTATAGATCTAGTTTTCTACAGATTGTGCTTATCAGTTGTATGCATTGTAGTATAGAGATATATGCAACTATATGATTGAGATCTGTTAAATTGAATCAAGAGATCTTTTAACAGATCATTGATGATGATCTAGAAAGTAAATCTGTGATTTTAAGTAGAAGCATGCATGAGAAGTTAATCGATAACAGAATTTAGCATTCAACTTATTCATTGTTGAGATCAATTGTAGAATGGAGTACTAACTCATGTTTTAATTGAATGAATGTCATCCGTTTCTATATTCTACATCAATTTCTTGATTTTTATGATTCAATTTGAATATAGAATTCTTTTGGCAATTCAGTTTATATCTTAAATACTACATTAGACATTGATAGAATTTCTGTCTGAATACTGCAATTAGTTCAGTCGAGTTTTCCACCACCAGAGAGAAAGTAGTGACGAAGGAGACGAATGGTTTCAGAGTAGAGAGAAGAAGTGAAAATGTAGAAAGAGAGAAACCCACCAACCTTTAAATAGAGGAGTTGTAATGATTACTTTTTTTAGGCACGGTAGTCTAGAGCCGTCAAAATTAATAATTGATTTGATGGACAGAAGTTGACGTGGCTAGGGAACAAAGTCTGAAAGGGTAAAGTGGAAGGATAAAAGGTAGACGCGAGGATCACAAACTGACCGATTGAAGCTTTAACATGAACGAAGCCAACTCGACCGAACCAAAACACCAGCTTATTGCCATACTTGAAAGATTCAAGTAATGGCAATGGGGGATTACTGTAGCGGGAAAATAACCACGAAGCATCAGGGGTCCAAAGTCATAACAGCTTAGGCCAAAACCAGGCAAAGGACGCCCCTAAAGACATCTCTCGATCAAAACCACCAAAGGAACGAAGAAGGCCTATCTCGGTCGAAGATAACAGCACATCAGGCCCAATGGGCTCTTAACAAATCAGAGAATTCAGGCCCACCTGACCATGACCCGATCAAATAAGGATTCCCAATGCCCAATTGACAAAGAAAGACCTCTTCTATTTCTGTAAGGAGATCGAAGCCAAGAAGGACTAAAAGTCCCAATCCCTTTAGAAATAGGACCCCAACAACCCTTTTAAATAGGGAGATAAGATGATTGTAAAAGAATCCGATTTTATTTATTAGAGGAGACTCTATGAAATCATTTTTGTAAGCTTTTAAGCTATTTCCTCAAGAAATCGTAACCCTATATTTGGTTATGGTTTATTTGGCACCACATCTAATTTTTTTAAAATAATATTATTTATAATAATTTTTTAAATAAAAATCTGTCAATTTAAATAATACTAAATTCATCATAAATAATAAATAATATTTTAATTTATAAATTAAAAATAATATTATTTTTATTATTACTTTAGTATTTCTTAAATTATAAAATAAAATTATATTTAAACTGATTAAAATAGAATTTAAGCTCGCACAAAGCCTGAGAATTTTAACTAGTTATAAATAATTAAGGGTGGATATCCATACCAAAGCGAAATTTGGTAAATGGCAATTCTGTAATTCTTTAACTTGAAGTCCTCACATGAATTTATATAATTACCCCCCACCCATCAATACCATTACTAAGGGTGAGCGGGATCGGTTCTAGTATTGGTTCCTTAAAGGAACCGGTACCGAAATCGAATTACCGATACCGGTACCGTTAGTACTTAGAACTAGTACCAGTTTCAGTACGGTTCTGAATTCTGTTCCGTTACCGGTTCCGATTCCAATAGTACCGGTTGTAGCGTCGAATCCCCGCCCTAGTCGAGACCGCAACGAGTGGCCCGGACCGCCACATTGACAATTCAATTGCAATTTAAAATTTAGGGACAATTTCAAAAGTCAATCATTTTATATGATATTTCTGCGGAAGACGAATAAACGCGTTACTTTCTTAAACATAAAATACTTTGTTTAAATCTTATGTGACAATATTTAGAAATTCCAAATGGATAAAAACATCTTCTACTATCGTAATTCAAATACATGTGAGCTTATTTACAAACATGATAAAATCTAAAATACATGTATGGGTGGTTACAACATTAATGGACTTCACCATGAGAGCTCAAATACCACATGTCTTGCTTGATCGGTCCTGAAAACACAATTTACAAGGAAAAAGAAAAAGAAGAAAGGTCAGGCACACGCCTGGTTCGCATTCCATGTCCCAAACAAGCACACACAAATGCTCTTACCTTTCCGTCGATATGCAATGCTTTATCACACAATGCAATTCTAATGTGAGCATCTCTGAGCTCACCTTAACACATAAAAGTCAAGCACAATCAATTCCTAGCAATCAGTCATGCTAGCATATCGATCATAAACATGTCATGTCAAATATTTATTTTGAATTCATGAATTACCAGTCATTAAGGTTAATCACTTTTTGTGATTCTTAGCAATTATGTGCAAGGTAGAGGATTATCTTGCACTGCAATGCATTGACATTTAAGCAAACATTCCATTAACCAATCAATCAATCCATCAATCAAAAGACAACCAATCGATCAATCCGAAACAATCAAGCGATCGATCCATCAATCATGGAACAATCAAGCAAGCAATCAATTAATCAATCAGTAGGTAATCAAATGATGAATCAAGCAATCAAGAAACAATCAAACGATCGATTGATCAATCAATCAATCAAGAAGCGATCAATGAATCAATCAATCAATCAATAAACAATCAAGTGATCCCATCGATCCATCAATTGAACAATAATCAATGAATAACCGATTAATAGCCAAAACCCTGCGCTTAGTCCAACAACCTGAATCTAAGAAGACATTCAACTAATGTAACACTTCCAATGCTTATAGGAAAATACATAAGAAAACCTTCTTACAAGGACATTCAATCAATAGAAAAACATTACAAGGGTTCCAAATTCGCAAAACTCGAGCATGTTCAAATACGTTCAAAACGTTTTTATCAAGATCATGTCCAATATCAATTAAAGCTTTAAAATAGCCAAAATAAATTGGTAGGAAGACAATTTGAATGAATGGTTAAAAATCCAAAATTCACATTTGGTTCGAATACAATTGGAAATAATGGTTTTTCAAACACACCAATATATGTAATTAAATGGCAATCAATGCAACTAGTGAACTTACTAAAGTCCATTAATCTCTCAAGTCAATCCATCAATCAATCCTTACAATCAATTAAGCAAGCCCTCTAATTGATCTTATTCAATTTTTAACATTTATGAAGGAAATTATCGATCATACAATTCATAGATGAGACCATAACATCTAGAGAAAGAATCTTCAAGCTTACAAAACTTAGACAACATAATTTTTATAAAAAAAATATTTGTAGACTATAAGGAGTTTGAAAATCAAGATTCTAATGATCTCTTTTTAAACTTGCAAAAAATAACTAACCACTTACAAGTTATACAACCCAAAATAATACACTATCATGTCATTTATACTTATTCATTTATGGTCGATTTCCATCCATTTGAGCCTTACAAGAGGCCATCAACATTAATAAACACTTACTTATTCATTTATGGTCGAAAAGAAGTAAACTAAAGCATTTTTAAATCAATAGGAAAGAAAATTGCATTTTACATAAAAGCTGAATTTTTTTATAGTCTTGGAGAATTTTCAAAATCGCGATACTCAAATGATATTATTTTTAAAATATAGACATATATTTGAAAACTGGACTCAAAGACGAATCCATAGCCACAAACAGAACCCAACTTGGAGCGTGAATGAAGGAGAATGGGAGCTGAGAAGTTTGCTATTTAGACCTAGGCGTCCTGGTAAGCCTGACCTAGGTGTCCTGGTAAGCCTGACGAGGGCGCCAGTGCACAAAAATAGCTTCGGTACCACTTTTGGCCTCCAAGTTCACGTCCTGGTTGCTTACCAGGGTGCGAACCAGGGCGCCCAGTTTTTCTAGGACTTCAAAAACATGATTTTTCTTCACTTTTACACCACCAAAACCCTTCTTTAAGTTTATGAATCATTCAAAAAACAATTTATGCACTTGATAGACATCTTAAACACCTAGAAACTCCCTAGGATCAATGCATTAAAACAACTTTGTTTCATGATTCTTTTTGTTCCGAAACATCTCATATAGAACTTCAATACACCAAAACTTTCTCAATTTATTTTCAAAGCTCTTAGTTAAGGTTTGTAAAACCAATTTGGAAACCAAAAATTGACATAACAACACTTGGGACACTCCAAGTACACATTTATTCAATAGTAAGGGTTTTAACCCAATCCATTTTATAAGAGAACAACATGTCACAAAAGCAACTCATCAAAGGGGTTGGACTAAGGGCTGGCTAGTCAATTACATATCCAATACATCATGATCATGCACATAACACACATAGGCTCTTAGTTAGCCAAGTTTCCATGCATTCACTTATTCTTCAAGTTAAGTCAAGCCATTCACATTAGCCATATAATTCAATTACGACTTATAGATGTGAATTAGTTATCTTACAATTAGGCCATATTAACACAATTTTCTCATAACTTGCAAGAATCCAATTATGAGAAATTAGGGGTAATGAGACACACACCAAGGCTACACAAATGAACCTATTTAGCCATGGTATCCCATTAAGATTATCAATCATTTTCCATGTTCAATCATGTCAATCTCAATATCAATTTCATTATCAATAACAATATCAATATTAATGTCCACATCAAGAACATTATCCATTCTTCGAGAATAATTTGCAATACTTTATCAATGACAATATTCAGATTTATTAACCAATGCCCAAAAACAAACCATATAATAGAAAACGGGATTCAATATGGACCCCTGTCCTAATATGACCAAAGTTCCAATGCAATATGGACTGAAGTCCTCTGTGGACCGAAGTCCCAATATGGACGGAAGTCCCACTATGGACCGAAGTCCAATATGAACTGAGGTCCTCTGTGAACAATGTCCCAATACAATATGGACCGAAGTCCCTATATGGCTTCTGCGCCAAGAAACACGATATATTTGTGCCGAAGTACTTATAATTCTTAGGCATGCCTTACCTTCTATCTTCTAGAGCAAGTCTAAAGGCATTTGGTTTTAATACCACGTTTTCATTCATCAAGGTACATTGTTTCCAATATGACATTCATTAAGTCCAATCTTTCAATATTCAATGAGTTCAATGATCAAGCCAACACACAAGGCTACAATTTATTTCATTGTACTATTTTTCCCATAGCAAACCAATTCCAATGAGAAATTCAATATTGACCAAACATGCTAATAAGGTCATTCTTACCAATATTGACATTATCAAGTTACCAAACCACATTATCAATACATGTTTCTCAATGACATAAATTTTACCAATTTTGCATCATTTAGTTTCCAATGGAGTTCACAACAACATTCATCTTAATAAACACAATCATGGCATCCAAACAAGAATGCATTGCGAAATTTAAGTCTCTATCCTAACTCCGTCAATTCACAAACAATGTGGATTTAGTCCACCCAAACTTCAATTCCCAAGGGCAGCGCCTAGCATGATTCTACATGCAACCATACGTGCTCTAACGCCCTAGTCATGGCGATAATGATCAATACACTCAATTCTTGGGTGTTTATCTTATTTAACTGATTTCATGGCATAATTACAAGTAGGCATACATTCAATGCATCATTCAATAACATACAATTGTAGAGGACTAAAAATGGAAATACAAACCTCGCATCCGTCGATCCACAAGCTAGAAAGCCGCTCCCGTGAGGGTTTCCACTTGCTAATAATCATCACCAAAATACAATTACCACATTACAACCATCAATACACACCACAATATCATTACATGGTTCCAACACACTTAAGTTACCACACAACAATTCTATTAAGGGCATTAGTATACTAATGAGATAAGAGATTTTCAAAATAGGTTAGATTTAATCCAAAATCACTTATTAACAAACTAGGATCATCAATTAAAAATTTTCAATATAAAAGAACACAAAACCCAATTTATTCAAGTTAGGGATTTTGACAAAATAGACATTAGAGTCAAAAACCATTTTACTTAAATTGGAAGCTATTTAATCTTAAAACCATCTCAATAACAATCTTTAGGTATCAAGACTAAAACACATATTATCAATTTTATATTCATCAAGCGTAGAGACAAAATGGCAAAAGTGGACCTAGCTTATTGGAAGCTTAAACACATAATAACAATTCAAATCCACCCAAAAACTTTATAAAAGCATTCAAGAACCAAAATCAATAAGCTATTTTCAGATTAAAAATGAGTAGAGAGAGGAGGATTTTACCTTGAAGAGGAAAGCCTACTATGGTGAAATAACCTCCTTAAAGCTTAATAAAGGTGAAAATAGAATTATTTTTTGTAGCTTTGGTGGTGGAGAGTGAAAGTGGATGGCTAGGGTTTCATGGTAGTGTAGAGAGAAAACATAAGGAGAGAATGAGGGTGTTTGGGAAGAAGGTGAATAGTAACCTTAAAGTGGGGTGGTTTCATGACTAACAAGTTGGGCTTTTAAATTGGATTGGGCCCAAAGGTGGGTCCAATCCAATTTCGAGCCCGATTAATCCCGAAAACCGACTCTGTCACTTCGATTGATTTGTAACAATTTTATTTCAATATTTTACATCAAAATAGCCACCGGTTTTAAAATTTGAATTTTCCGCTAAATAGGGGTAAAATGGTAATTTTACCAAAAATGAACGTTTTGACCCAAAATCAATATTTTTCTCAATTTTCAATTTAAATAGACTCTAAGCTCCCAATTGAATCATAATTTGCCCTTAAACATCAATTTTCGATTACGAAGCCAATTTAGTAATATTTCATTTTTGAATTAATAAAATATTTTTGATCCTAGATTTTTTATCTCAAAACAAAATTTCCTAATTTCATCATTGCCCTTAATATTATTTTCGACTTATTCCGAAGTGGAGAATATCGAAAATCAAACATGTAAAAATTTCAAATTGGCCCTAAATTTTGGGCCCAATTTGCGGACATTACAACCATATCCCCCTTAAGAAAATTTCGTCCCCGAAATTTCTTCGATCAATTGTCTAAGGTATTGCTCACGCTCAACCTTTTTGGATCGTCAATGACGTCTCCTTAACATCACGATTAGCATAAGGAATGGAAAGAATGAGTTTCAAATAAAAATAACATGATAGAGTAGGTGTACCCAAGGCATCCATGCCCAGAGAACAGTTACAAATCCGAATTCGAAACTCTCTTTAAAACTCATTTTTATAAAAGATTCATGTATGCACACTATCTTGGACGACAAACCCAAAATAATGGCCAATAATGCATTTACTCTCATAAAAGCAATGAAAGTTTGGGGGATCAAGTTGCCATCAAGTTCACACTTAGCGGATAAAAATATAACAAAACCACCCATAATCGATTGATTGGGTGAAAGTAGGCACCGAAAGTTACCACGTAAGGATAGGCACCGAAAGTAGGCACAAAGGGTAGGCTGCATAGCACTACTCTTAACTATCTGACGCGTTGAAAAGTTTAACAAAATTAGTCAAACTTTATTCTTTTCCATTCGCAGTCTTATAAATGAGTAGTGGCTTTGTGTCTACTTTCGGTGCCTACCCTTACGTGACAATATATTATTAGATAGAAATTTTATAACAATTAATGCATTAATTTATTCACCCAATCAATTCTTGCCATGTAAGAGTAGTCATGAAAAGTTGTCGAAAAAAATGAGGCTATCAATCATTACTCGGTAGTTAAATACAAAACCCTAATTTTGCTCTTTGATTTCAACTTACCAAAATGGAATCCACGTATGTTTAAAAAAACACCTTCCAAAATTAGTTTTGTTTGACTTTTCAAATCCATCACCAAATAAATACAAGATCGTTATTTTCTTAATTTTACACATAATTTTAAAAAACATATTCTTAAAATTAATATAAAAAACCACTTTATTTAATAAAAATAAATTTAAAACATAACATTAAAAAAGTGATTGAAAATTAAAATAATATAAAATTAAACTTAATTAGAAAAATAAATTAATAAAACTATTAAAATATTAATAAGTAAAATTGTGGTCCACATTTTCTCACAAAACAATTGGGATAATTTCAGAAAGTGAAAATATGCATTTTTAGACCTTATATTAAAAAAAAAAAAATTTAGTTTTAGACCAACTTTAATTTTTTTACACTTTTAGACTTTTTTTTAAAAAAATTGCAAAAATAAGCTTTCAGGTGGACCAGGAAGCATCAGACCAGGAAACAGGCAAATATAACTGTTTCCCGGTGTACTGTTTTCCGGTCCGGGCAGCAGAAGAGCGGGAAACAATTATATTTTGCTTGTTTCCCGGTGTAATTTTTGCTTCCCGATCTGATTTGTCCGGGAAGTAAATCAAGACCGGGAAACACGGGTACTACGGTTATTTTGGTCTATTTTCTGCAAAAACTTTAAAAAAAAAGTTTAATTTTATAAAAATTTTAATTTTGGTCTAAAAATATAATTTTTTTAATAAAAAGTCCAAAAATACGATAGACCCTTTCAGAAAACCTACTTTGAATTGGACATTTTCCTATTTCAATTTAAAGTACTTTTACCTACTTGTCAACTTGCATGAGATGAAATAATAACAATTATTAAATATATATTAAAAAATATTGATTTCTAAATTATTCATATTAATATCTTGCTCAGTACCAATTATTTTATTTTAATTAAGATTATGTATTTTATCACTAATTATCATTATTCTTCAAAATTCATAAGGTGATGACATATTATAATTAAAACTAGCTACGCAAGGTTGAATTCTATTTTAATTATTTTAATATAATTATATTTAAAATAATTTTAAAAAATCATAAGATAAAGTAAAAAATGATATAATTTTTAAATTCACATAATTGTTTATAATGTATTTGAGTACTATTTATTAAATATCTTGATATTGATTTGTAAAATAAGATGCAAATTAACAAAAAAAAAAGTAATCAAAATATTATGGACTGTTCATTTTCCATTTTATAATGGATTGTACTATTATACATATAAAAGTATTAAATTATAATATTAGTTGCTTCCGTTTAGTTATTAGGGAATATCGGTAGGTTTTATCTTTTCGATTTTCTTATATTATTAATTGATATTGATTAATTATTTAATATTTTTAAAATTATTTTATATATTATTTGATAAAATTAATTTATTTGTTATATAATAGTCTATAATAATTAGTTATTTGTTACTTGATAATATTAATATAAGTTTGAACTTAATTGCTTTTATACATTCATTAGTTAATTATTTATTTGACTTCAAGATATTCATTATTTATTCATGACCTTTAATGTTCTTGTGTATTTTTTTTAATCTTTTCATTTTCCTTCTAATATAATTTTAATCTTTTGATATTTGAAAGGATCACACTTCATACCTTCAAAATTTAATTAGTAAATTATTCCTCATTTTATTGAATGATTAAAAGAATAGAACTATATTTACCCGATACTATATAAAACATGAAAAAGTGAATATTTGAAAAAAAAAATTGATGATTCGTGGAACTCAATAGATGATCAACGATCTCGAGTACAATGTGTCTAGTGACATCATGTGACAAGGTATTTAATTATATATTCAAGGACTCAATTAGGGTTTAACTCTTTCTTCATCATTCATTTCAATGAAAGATTCAATTAAGCTTCAATTGCTTTGATTTGTTTTATCTATAGGAATGAAGCATTTGAAGAATGAGATGAAAATACTTAATATAATCAAAATCACCAAGTCTTTTAGTATTAATATATAGAGACTTCGACAATTAAGTGAATTCAAATTCAGGGGTTTTATTCGAATAGTTTGAATGCTTGATTTTTTTCTATGAGATTGATGAATTGGAGATAGAAAGGAAGACTATTCTTTCTTTCAAGTATTTGCATTTTCTTTTTTTTTTTCATTTGAGTAGTTGGTGCCCTAATTTTCATTTTAGATATGTTTGATGAACTCGATAAATCTTCGATTTATATTTTTGTTATTATAAATTTGTACAAGTATATGGAATCTTGTACGTAAAATTCTGTTTACGCTGCCATTTTTAACTTGTTATTCCTTACTCATGTTATTATTAATATTGCTTGAGTCTAATGAATAACCCGTTTAGTGTATCATTGTACTACAAATATCTTTTGTACCATATAGTATACTATACTAATTTATGTGTACTAACTGTTATTTTCAGACATAGAAAATTCACAATGAAAATATCATTACTAAGATTTAACATTTTATTGTGATACATCCTGCAACTCTAATTCATACTTTAACCAAGCGATTCTTATTTGTTATTGTAAATAAAATATTCTAATATTTAGTTAATTTACTTACGGATGAAATTGATTACAACTTACAAGGACAAGTATCAACCTCTTTCAATTTACTAATAATCACTAGTAGAAAATAGGTCTTTGGGAACGAACGTCTTTGTAACGGTTGGAAAACCGTTCCCTATAGAATGTACAGGAACAATTATAAAAATGTTACCATAACCATTCTATAAAATCATTAAAGGGAACGGTTTACAACCGTACCATGTAACAAAAGGAAAACCGTTCCCTAAACATGATTTAGGAACAGTTTTAAAACTATACTATGTTTTATTTTCGAAAACCGGTGCAACACAATTTTAATGGAAACGGTTTTGAACCATATCATAAAAGAACATGAAAAACCATTCCCATAACTTTTTTTTTGGAAACGGTTTTGCGCCGTACTTTTTAAGTAGTTCAAAACCGTTCTGAAAACCCATTTATTGAAACGGTTTTTCACCGTACCAAATAATTTGATGAAAACTGTTCCCGACTAGAAAAGGTTTTTAGTCCGTTCCATCAGCTTTTAAAAAAGCATTCCCTATACCCATGTTTAATTAGATTTTAGGTTTCTAAAATTTCAATTTTCGCCAAAGATACTGCTTTAACACCAAGTACCAAAACACTTGCCTTTCACCACCCTAACCACTCTCACGCTCGACTACTTCTCTCACCACCGCCATCTACCGTTCCAATTTGTGGGCCAAACCTCACTGTTCCAATTTGTGGGCCAAACCTCACCGTCATTCACTGCCCAAATCATCAATTGTGGTTCCAAAGACGCCCAAATCAAGAATCACCACCCTAACCACTCTCACGCTCGACTACTTGTCTGGGTTTAGAGCTGTTGTTTTTCCAGGTAAATTAACTCTCTTTTAGATAGAAATTGATTTTTATTTCTGAAAACTAGAGGTAGTTGTTTGATATATATTTGATATAATTGATTTTTCATATCACAAACCAAACTCTGTCCTGTATTAAACGTGCATGTTGTTTTACAACTAAGTTTGTTCCTGTTAACATGGTAGGAAGTGAAGGACCAAACACAATTAACCCAGATTCAAGGTACGCAGAACCCAGATATTTGATATATTTGTTGAATGAACAACTCAAAGCCATAAAAAAAGTATATTGGTTTATGTTTCTTCTTTTCTGTCCATTTTCTTACATCTTTGTCTGTGTTACATAGTGTTCTGAACATAGTCGGTATAATTTTTTTTTAAAAAAAAATCTCTTTATTTTAGTTCTTAAACCGTGATAGTTATATTTCAAATGCCCTACGACAGGAACTGGGATTAGAGACAGATGACAAAACAGCTCTTTCTGGTTAGTTTATGTTTGAATTCTCTCTACTATCTTCTCTTGCTTACAAAGCAACTGGCTAATTTTCTATTTCTCCTATTTTCCCCTATATGAAAGAACACAGAAGATATACTTCTTCTTTTTTCCTTTCTTCGTAAGGTATCTATAAGCTTAGCTTAATTATCATGGTATAGCTTGGGTATAGTTAATAAATCCTAGTGGAATTTTAAATGTCACATATCAAGTAATAGACATTATGTTAATTGTGCTTGAAGTACTATGTAAACTTGAATAGTAGAAGTATTTCGACAAGTTACAAGAGGCTTTCACGCCCTCTCGGTTCTATTTGTAACAAGTTTGTATTTTCTACAATTAATGGGAAGCCATACACATACCCTGAGTCTTTGCTTTTAGACAGATCCATTGGATTATCAATTATAACCATATATAAACCAACAAATAGTGATTTATATTTGCAGCAAAATTTAGGGAAAGAGTTGAATAATACAAGGACAAATGCCCACTTCAGGTTCTTCAAGTAATAGAATAAGAGCTTACTAAGTTGCAGCAGTTAGAGGCCAGTTCAAGTGAATTTAATGTAACCCGTAACTATTTGGATTGGTTAACAGCACTGCCTTGGGGCAAGTACAAGTATTTTTATCCATTAATCGTTTAGTAAACATATTTCGAAGCTTATTGTTTTTTTATCAATATCTTATCTGAAAACCAAATTGAAGATTTGATTATCAAACTCAGTTACTCATGCCTAAGCTATAACTTCCTAGCACAATATGTATGGTGTATTATATTCCTTACTATGATTTTCCATTTGTAAATGCAGTGATGAGAATTTTGATGTCATCCAGGCACAAAACATTCTTGACGAAGATCACTGTGGATTGAATGATGTCAAGGAAAGAATATTAGAATTCATTGCTGCTGGAAAACTAAGGGAAACTTCTCAAGGTTTGCAGGATTTTTTCAGTATAAAAAAAATAATGTTGTAGAATAATTTAGGGTAAACTAGAATTCTTCTGCATTTACTTGCAATTAGGCGTCGAAGATTGAATAATAACTTCACTGGATTGAGTTGTTGATCTAGCGGGTTGATTGTTCCAAAATGGGTGACTGATAATAAGATAAGTCCAAGAAAATTCCATCTTCTAATTAAAATAACCATTTTCAACTACTCATGATCACTGAAGTTGTTGCTGGTGGGTCTTATGGTCTCGGATTGGAGGTGTCAGTTTTCAATTTACAAGATGAATTGTCTTATGATATTCATGTCATTTTTAAGTTGAATCTTAAGATTCCTGATTTATACCATATAGGCAAAATTGTCTATCTTTCTAGTCCTCCTGGTGTTGGCAAAACTAGCATTGGTCGTTCCATAGCATGTGCTTTAAACCGTAAGTTCTTCCCGTTCTCTGTTGGAGGGCTAGCTGATGTAGCTGAAATAAAGGTACTAGATTAATCCTTTCTGTACTTGAATCTACTCTATGAGTGTATATAAAACATTCCAATTGACTCTTAAATCACATATACGGTCATCGGCGAACTTATATAGGAGCTATGCCAGGAAAGATCGTGCGGTGCTTGAAAAGTGTGGTAACAGCAAATCCGCTCGTTCTGATTGATGAAATAGACAAGGTAAGACTTTTTTATATGGTATTAAGTAGGTTCAGTATTCAATTGTCAATACTACAATTTAAATTTTGCTAATTGCTTGATTTCTTACTTCCCTTTTTGAACTTTGTACTTGTTTTTCGACTTACAGTTGGGAAGAGGACATGCTGGTGATGACAAGTGCACTATTGGAACTTCTTGATCAGGAACAAAATGCCAATTTCCCGGATCATTATCTTGATGTTCCTATTGACCTCTCAAAGGTTAGTACTGATGATTGCCATTTAGACTCGGCTAGCTAGGATGAGTTAGAGCTGTTTAGTGTTGTGAAATTGTTCATCTTTTTCATTCAGTTCATTCATTCATTCCTATCAGGAGACTATGAGGACTTATTACTATATTAATTTTTTATTGCTCTCCTGATGATACTCCAGTTAGAGGAATGAGATGTTGTTGTTAGCTTGATTTTCCCTTTTCTACTTTAGTTACCTTTAATCATCATAATGTCTTTTTGAGAAGGTGATTGGTTATATTAAAACTTGTTATTTGTTATGGAGTTAATTGTTTAGTTCTAAAATTTATTCACACATCCCATGACAGGTCCTGTTTGTCTGTATACAAATGTTATCGAAAGTATACCAAATCTTCTCTTGGACAGAATGGAAGTAATTTCAATTGCTAGTTATATCACTGACTAGAAAATGCACATTGCTATTGCTAGAGATTATTTGGAAAAGACTACACGTGAAGCATACGGTGTCAAGGTTGAATAGGTTTAATTCCCAGTTTTTCAGCAGTATTCATTGTATTACACAACTAAATGTACTTCCACGAGTGAAAGCTTTCAGTTACCATTAAATGCATACTTAGTGCTGCATTGCAGCAACTAACAGTTATTCAAGTAGCTGTGCAATTAGTTTACTCTTTAAGAAGAGAATTATATAATCCATGTTGTCTCTTGCAATGAAGAAACCAATCAAGAATGATCTAGCAATGACAGGAGAAATAACACTAACCGGAAAAATCCTCCCCATTGGTGATTTTGTTTTGGTTGGTTTGTTTATTTTGTAGCTGCTGTGTGCAGACTTTATGTATTTAGGACTTGGTTATAACTCTCACACTTTGTACTCAGCAATCAATGATCTCATTCCTGCTTTCACTTTCATTCTTGCGCTATTTTCTGAGTGAGTTTACTTTACTGATTTAGGCCTTGTTCATCTAAGTTGATTAATTGAAAGTGGTGTGTTGTTATGCTATTCTTTTAGCATGAAAAAACTCAATTTGAAAGTTAAGAGCAGTGTTGCTAAGTCAACTAACACAATGGTATCAATTGCAGGAGCTTTTAACAGTGACGTTATACAAGGGTCCATCTATATTTTCATATATAGCCTTATTTGTTAGTAATAACTATTCTCAAAAACTACAAAACCGTTCCCTAACGTGTTAGTATTAACTGTTCTCAAAAAGTCAGAAACCGTTCCTTAATGTGTTAGTATAAACCGTTTTCAAAAATCAGAAACTCATTCCCTAATATTTTATTAGCCATTCTGAAAAATCTAAAATCGTTCCCTAAAGTGTCAGTATTAACCATTCTGAAAACCTAAAAACCGTTCCCTAAAGTATTCTAAAAACCGTTCTAAAAAATATATATTATAGAGAACAGTTTAGTATCACTGTTGCCCATATTAGGAAAAATTGTTCCCAAAACCTAAGGAAATGGCCACACAGTACCTTATAGTATTAAAACCGTTACCATATCTTTAGAAAACGGTTTGCACACGATAGGAACGATTTTGTGACCGTTCCTAAAGGCCTGTTTTCTACTAGTGAATGTTTCAATTTGAAGTACACATTATGTACATATTCAGGTGACAAATCTATTCTACATTTTGACATTTACGAACTTTGGTAGTGTGCATTTCCAAATGTACACATCAACTTATGATATTAACTTTCTTTAATATATATTGTGAGTTAACACTTGTAAATATATTTATTTTTTTGTTATACAATACATTAATTTATATTTGGGATATATCAAAAACTAATTCGAAGAAAAATCATTAATCGCATGATTGTTATCAAGTTTTTGGTTTAAGCTGGTTCATGTATGGTTTTATTTTCTAAAGAGTGATACTTATTTTATATTTTCAAAATACATTCTAACATGTACTATTCATTTTTTGAGTGGTATGCTTGTCCAAGATCCTTCAAAGAGTAATCCAAATCATATAGGTGCTATTTTCAACCGAGTTATGGAAGTGGATGCTATAGAGGGCATCTTTACCACCTGTAACAATATTCAAATTCCAAAAGCTTCCGAGAACTAGAAAGTTTCTAATATGAAAAATTGTACCATCTACTCCTTAACAACCTGAGCCTTTGATTTATTAATCTTCCGAGCCTCTTTCTTAAAGGTATGGCATTTATATTACTTTTTTTAAAATATTGATGATGGTGATAATTGCTCACTTTATCTTAATATAAAAAATATATGATGATCTTCTTCTTCACGAGCACAAGCAATGTCTTTTGAAGCTTTTTATTATGTATAGTCAGGTGACAAGAAAACTATATATGTGTTCTTCAGACTCTCGGATGTAATAAATGTAACAAAAAGATGTAAGTCATATATTTCCTCTCCATTTGATAAGTTTAGAATTTAACTATATTTTAATATACTTTATGAGCTTAAATGTGAAGAAATCGAGCTCAAAAGATAGGTAATTGAGTTAATTTTTAGTAATTTTAGACTATTTCATTGAGACGGAGACTTGGATAAAAAGATAAAGAAAAAGAGTAGAAAAAAAATAATTTCAGAAAAGGAAAAAAAGACTTTGCAGAAATTATCCAAGTTCAAGATTTGACAATGCTCACAACTTGAAGAAAGTCTCGCCTTGAACCTCGCTTGTGGGCTTAAATGAAGATGGCGACAAGAGAAGAATGAGGAAAAGTCATCGACAGCAGGGTAAAGAGGGAGAGAGGTGAATATTCATTATGTCGCCTATATAATGTTGCCCAAACAAGCACAATTAGGCGATAGCAGAAGCTGCGTTAGAAGATGTCGCCTTAGCTAGCAAAAACTAAACGACGATGGATAGCAAAACACTGAAGACTCGCCCGCAGTAGGAAGTGAAGGAAGAGGCGATACTTGAGATATCTCGCCTAAAGGAAATTTCACAAGAGGCTAGGCATATGGCAACATGTTTTGAAGTCACGAAGGCTTAGGCAAAGAGGCAAGCGACTTAATATTGAATTCTAAGAACTTTGCCACTTTGTGTAGCTTTGTTAGTCTAATTTCAAAATTGTCACTGAGTAAACTCTATAAATAGAAGCTCAATCAATGCAATTAGGACGTTTGGACAATTTTAGATATTTTTAATAATCTTTTGTGTTTATAGACAATTTTATTCAGTAAAGTTTCTCTAAGAAGTTAGTGCTTTGTTTTCATTGATTTCTGAGAATTAGCTTGAAGATTGAGAAGTGAAGACTGTGACGGAGTTTAACTTTCATCTTCCTTGGTAAGATCTTGATTGTATTGTATAATGATGATGAATCTATGCTGAAGTAGTTATGTGTAGCTAATCACTCTAGTTGATTTGCTAAGATCTGTTACTATTGCTAGATTTGATTGTGTATTTCTTTTTCAATCATAGCTTGATTCACTAAGTTTTCATGAGTTTATTGAATTATAAGAATAAGAGTTAAGTAATCTTGTTATGATGATTATACTAGTCCAGAGATGGCATCTAAGTATCAGATCTAAGAATAGAGGATCGTTGTTCTACAGATTATGCTTAATCAGTTAACTGCATTATAGTATAAAGATATATGCAATGTGTTAACTAGGATTGGTTAAATTGAATCAAGAGATCTTTAACTGATCATTGATGATGATCTAGGGCTGTGAATCTAAATTTTAGAGTCAAATTACACAATTAAATGTGAGAGTAGGCAATAAAGATTAGCATATCAACCTACTCTTTATTAAATCAATTGAATATTGAGTGCTAGTTCTGCTTAGTCATTTACTCTAGTTGTCAAATTTGTCTAAATTCTATTTGAACTTCTATGAACTTTACAATTATGTTTTACTGATGAATTCTTTCTACAGTTCGATCTGAATCTTGATCAAATCCTGTATTTCCAAAATAAACAATTCATTTGGAGACGATATCTTTAAAACTGCAATTAGACGTAGATAGGAATTGTGTGTGTGTGAAAAAAACTTTCATCACCATCCTCACAAAAATATTGATAGCTATTAAGATTTCATTATACATGCTAAAACGCTCATTCACCATCTTTATTTTAATATGTATACCATGTTCTTGATTTGAATTTGCAATGTCCCTATAAATATTTACTTTTAACTAACTGTGTGTTCTAATTGAGCAGCGGTGCAAATGGTCCTGATTTACTAAATGAGAAGCTCGATTTACAGAAGAATATGGATACACCTGTAAAAGAATAAAGATACAAAAATACAAGTAATGTTAATATTAATTCATTCTACTACAAGGTGTTTTCGGTCAATATTCATCAAATAATAAACCATCATAAGCTTTGTAGTTCCATTAAAAGATAAAGTAATGAAGCTTCGGAGCCAAGGACACTATCATTAACTAGTTTTAAAGTATATATTCCACAACTTTATGTAACATCTGATTTTTTAACAATTTGCTTCCAAAATAATCAAATTTTAAGAAGCGGCTGGAAGTTCCTTTTATAAGTGAATGATTTAATAAGCATTCAATTTTCCTTGAAATAAATGACAAGAATGACTTTACTTTTTGAAATTTGCAATTCTGTTCTTTTCATGCTACTTTTGTTTTCTTAAGTCTTTATTTCTTTTTTTTTTCTTTTTTTTTAAATTAAGTTTTGTGAAAGTTATTTTAAATAAAACTATTTATGTTTTAAATATTTTTATAAAAAATAAAAATAATAAAATTTTAAGTAAAAAATAGTTATAATTTCTTGATTTTTGTAAATTAGTTCCTTAATAATCGTGCAATTATTGTTTTTGCATTATTTATATTTGTTAGTACCAATAATTAAATATTTTCAAAATGAAATTTTTTTGAATGATTATTAATTTAACATTATAATAATTATTATTATAAATATTATTGCTTAATTTTTTTAAATCTAAAATAAATAATAAATTCATCCATTTTGATAATTCTAAATAATTACTCCCAATTATTCTAATACGTAATAAATTTATAATAATAATTAAGATACAAAAATTAAGAAATAATTAAGAAATATTTTTAAAAAAATATATATAGAAAATATTAAACTTAAAAAAAACTATAAAAATGAAAAAAAAATAAAACGTGTGTATTTTTGTTTATTTCATAATACTTATTTATATTTACCAGACATATTTATCTCGCTTATCTCATAATCTATTTATTAAATAATCTTCTTTCCAACCACCTATCAAATTAATTTAAAAGCGGATTATATAACAAAATGATTGATAAGCGATTATTTTTTAATTTAAAGCAATCCCAATCCCAAACACAGGCAAATTTTTTTAATTTGTATTTGGCACTTGTCATTATCTTGGTCGCTACCATGCTAAAGTGCTGACAATTTATAAAAGATAACTAGTTGTCAATTTTGGAACTTTATTTTTCTACATATTATTTCACCATTCTTTATAAAATCTCATTCTTTTAAAACTTCTTTTTACATTAAACAAAGCAGTTCACACATACATCACCACCATCGTCGAACTAAGGTACTTTATTTTAATATTTCAATTCCATAATTATAACTTCTATTTTCTTCACTTTTTATTAGAAATAGGAAACAAAAGTTCAAGCTCTTGAAAAAGATGATTTCAATACTGCAGAAAGGTCATCAAGGTTCGGGCTAACTTAATCTTCAGGAAGGCTTAATTCTCTTTAAGCCCAAACTACTTAGGCCTTGTCCAAGCATTTCTTCAATTCTTCTTTAGTGTTCTGGAATGCTTCTGGAAGAACTTCTTGTATTCCTGCATACACAAGATTAATTCACTGGTAACTAATTCATTAGCTGTATTGTATAGCTATCATCACAGCTTGCAGAATCTGTTACAAACAATAACCATGGGATCAAAACAGTAAAAGATCTATGGTTAATATTAATACTTGATTTGTATATAAATACACATGTATGGTAAAGAAACAAATCATCAAGTTTTCTACCTTTCTTTCTCTCGTTTATAACTCTTTCATAGTATCAGAGCATCCTCGACTAACAGTGAAATGGAATCCTCATTATCTGATTCTAGCAACATCACATCTTCACCCACTCCTCTTGAGTTTTCTGCTCTTGCAAAAACTCTCAACTTCAATCTTCCTTTGAAACTTGATCAAAATAATTATCTTAATTGGAGGCCACAGATCTTAGCTGCCATTAGAGCGCTTGATTTAGAGATATATATATATATCTTCTGATCATTCTCCACCAGCAGAAACTTTAATTATCCCTGCATCTGCCGAATCTTCTACTCCTGTTTCAACTTCCAACCCAGAATATAAACTATAGAAATGTATTGATCAACTCCTCCTTTGTTGGTTACTCAGCACAATTGGTGATTCAGTAATTGGACAAGTGAATCATGCTAGCTCCTCCAATGAGCTGTGGCAGATTTTAGTTCAACTTTATGCCCAAACTTCTTTAGTGAAGGTTTTACAACTTAAACAAAAACTCTCATCAATGCAGAAAGGTGCCTCTTCTATTGCTGACTATATTCAGCAGATAAAGTCTATTAGAGACTCTCTCAAAGTAGCTGGTCATCCTGTCACAGAACAAGAACTCATTCTGAGTGCTCTCAGTGGTTTAGGCAGTGAGTATGATTCTGTTGTGGTTCTTTTAACAAGTTCTCTTGGTATTTCTTCTCTACAGAATGTTCTTTACACACTAATGATGCATGAGACGAGATTAGAGCGGCAACACGCTGTATCGCAGATTGCTATTCCTAGTGCTTCTGCAAATTTAGTCCAGCACTCTCAGTTTTCTTCTAACAGGGCTCCTTCAAATGGTCATGGATCTTATAGAGGACGTGGAGCACGTGGACGAGGGGGCAGAAACAATTGCCTCAGCTGTCAGCTTTGTTAGAAATAGGGCCACGATGCTCTGAAATGTCACAAATGGTTTGATATTTACTGGCAGGGATACAGATCTGTAAATAATACAACAAACCAGAGTAACTCAGCACCTCAACAAGCTTATTTGGCTCATCAAACTACGCAGAACATTGTCACTCCTTCCGCAAACTCTGATTAAAACTGGTTCGTTGATAGCGGTGCTACCAACCACGTTGCTGTAGATCTCTCAAATCTCACCCTCCACAATACATCCAATGGCAGAGACCAATTAACAGTTGGTAATGGTAATCATCTCCCTATCTCCCATATTGGAACCTCCTCTATATCATCTTACTCTAATTCTCCACTTAAACTGAATAACATTCTCCATGTACCTCAAATAAGTAAAAACCTTCTCAGTATATCACAGTTAACAAAAGATAATAATATTATTGTGGAGTTTACTGACTCTTGCTGTGTTTTCAAGGACAAACAGACAGGGAAGATACTGCTAAAGGGACTGCTGGAGAATGGCCTGTACTGTCTTAAGACCTCTCCTTTATCCACCAAATCTCAGTTTACTTTTCCTAACAAATGTACTGCTTTACTTTCTGAGTTAAATACAAATATTTGGCATGCTCGATTAGGACACCCTAGTGGTATTGTATTGAAACATGCTTTATAAACAATGAATCTAAAAGTTTCCCCTCAGCCTTTTCAATTTTGTGACTCCTGTCAATATGGAAAACAACACAAATTACCATTCCAAACACATCCCATATCTGCTACCCAACCACTTGAAATAATCTATACAGATGTGTGGGGTCCTAGTCCTTATCCTTTTATTGATGGGTATAGATAATACATAATTTTTACAGATGCCTTTTCCAGATTCACATGGCTGTATCCACTAAAACAAAAATCAGATACATTAGCAGCTTTCACAAAATTCAAAGCATCAGCCGAGCTGTAACTAAATCAAAAAATAAAAGCTCTGCACAGTGATATGGGTGGTGAATACACTGCTCTACTACCCTTTCTAGCAAACCATGGAATAAAAATCAGATTCAGTTGCCCATATACCCATCAACAGAATGGTATTTCAGAACACAAACACAGGCACATAACTGAAACCGGACTCGCACTACTCTCACATGCCAAAATTCCCCTAAAATATTGGCTTGAAGCTTTTCAAACATCCACTTACCTAATCAATAACTTACCTACCCCAACACTTCATCATCAATCACCATTTCAGAAATTATTTCATAAGAAACCTTCCTATGATCATTTCAGGGTATTTGGGTGTGCTTGCTTTCCCTTCCTACGTTTTTACAATAAACATAAATTTGACTTTCACACAAGCAAGTGTGTCTTTCTTGGATATAGCCCCTTCTATAAAGGCTACAAGTGTCTCCATCCTAAAGGGTATGTTTACATCTCTAGACATGTAACGTTCAATGAAGAGGAATTTCCTTATCCAGAACTTTTTGGTAAACCGTCACTATGTCCTACAACATCTTCTAGCATACCACTCCCTATATTTTCAGATGTTGTACAGGCTATTTCTACTCAGTCTCAGCCAGTAGACTCTTCTCTGCAACAGATATCTTCAACATAGGTAAACTCTTCTAATAATATATTATCTAATCCATTATCATCACCACATACGTCTCCTATATAATCTGCAGAACAACCTATCCGCACTGTCATTCCCATACCCACTTCACATTCTATCCCTATCTCTCATCCTATGCAAACCCGGTCCAAAAGTGGAATATATAAACCAAAAATTTATACTTCCCAACTTTCTTCCCCCTCAGAACCACAAAATCCAACTTAAGCTCTCCATGATCCTCTATGGCAACAGGCTATGATTGAAGAAATCCAAGCTCTAAAACTGAACAACACATGGCATTTGGTGCCGTATCACTCATCTATGAAGTTGCTAGGTACGAAATGGGTGTTCAGAATAAAGTATAAATCCAGTGGTGAAATTGACAAATATAAAGCACGTTTTGTAGCAAAAGGGTTCAATCAGACACCAGGACTTGATTTTACAGAAACTTACAGCCCTGTCATCAAATCTTCCACCATCAAAGTTATTCTCTCTATGGCAGTTTCTCAAAATTGGGACATTCAGCAGATAGATGTCAATAATGCATTCCTAAATGGATCATTACATGAAGATATCTACATCACTCAACCAGCTGGTTTCATTGATCCTAAATGGCCTACACATGTTTGTAAATTAGACAAAGCACTCTATGGTCTAAAACAGGCTCCAAGGGCATGGTGCAACACTCTCAGATCTACACAACTCGAATGGGGTTTCAAAAATTCAATGTCCGATACATCTCTATTTTACAGGCAACACAAAGGTTCACTTTTGTTATTACTAATATATGTTGATGATATATTAGTAACAGGGAACTCAAATGCTGAAATTAAGTTGATCATACAGCAACTAAATAACAGATTTGCTTTAAAAACTTTGGGCAGCATTAACCATTTTCTTGGTTTTGAAGCTTATAGAGACAAAACAGGATTATACCTTTCCCAGAGAAAATACATTTTGGACCTGCTTGCTCGTGCCAAAATGTCAGAATGCTCACCATGTCCAACTCCTCTTGCTCTTGGCACCAAGCTCTCTGCTCATGATGGTAATCAATTTGATGATCCCACATTATATCACAGCATCATAGGTGCACTCCAATACATGTGTCACACACGTCCTGATATCGGTTTTACTGTAAATAGATTAAGTCAATATCTATCGAGACCATTAGACACACATTGGGTTGCCTGCAAGAGAGTACTTAGGTACTTAAAAGGGACTTCTACATTGGCACTTCATTTTCGTCCATCCCCGCAACCTTTGTCACTACAAGCTTATAGTGACTCTAATTGGGCAGGAAATCCAGATGATAGAAAGTCCACAACTGGTGGTTGTGTTCTTCTAGGGGGCAATCTGGTATTTTGGAGTTCAAAGAAACAAACTACAGTCTCCCGCTCCAGTACTGAAGCAGAATACAGAGCTCTTGCTCAGATTTCTACAGAGGTGCTATGGCTGCATTCACTACTAAAAGAATTAGGATTTACTCTACAACATACACCTATTCTCTGGTGTGATAATAATGGAGCTCGTTTTCTCGCTCAAAATCCAGTTTTTCATGCTCGTACAAAGCATATCGAAGTTGATGTACATTTCATACAAGATAAAATAAATAGTGGCCAACTAGATGTGAGATACGTGAATACTGAAGATCAGTTAGCAGACTTACTCACAAAACCACTCACGACAGCTAGAATGTCAACGTTGATTTCCAAGCTTCATGTTTCAGTTCTCCCTCACTCTCGCTTGACAGGGAATGTTGAAAAAGATGATTTCAGTACTGCAGAAAGGTCATCAAGGTTTGGGCCAACTTAATCTTCAAGAAGGCTTAATTCCCTTTAAGCCCAAACTACTTAGGCCTTGTCCAAGCATTTCTCCAATACTTCTTTAGTGTTCTGGAATGCTTCTGGAAGAACTTCTTGTGTTCCTGCATACATAAGATTAATTCACTGGTAACTAATTCATTAGCTATATTGTATAGCTGTCATCACAGCTTGCAGAATCTGTTACAAACAATAACCATTGGATCAAAACAGTGAAAGATCTATGGTTAATATTAATACTTGATTTGTATATAAATACACATGTATGGTAAAGAAATAAATCATCAAGTTTTCTACCTTTCTTTCTCTCGTTTATAACTCTTTCACAAGCGACCATTTGTAATGGTATCGATCTCTCCAAAAACAGTTTAGCACTGCACCATACATATTCAATTTCAAACATAGATATCAAGCCACTAGAAAATCACACAACCGTATTTCTTTACACATGAATGATTACCAATGGATAATAAGTGTAAGCACCTCGTCAACTTCAGCAATCAACTTCATTAAGTTCCAAGACTTTGGAAAACACAAATAAAATAATTATCAAATTGGTAAGAACTCCCTACTTATTTCCTACTTTCTATTCCTCTTTTATAAAGTAATATTAATATACGTAGTTAAGATGATATAATAACTAAATATCCTTTTTTCTATTTTTTACTATTTTCACAGATGTAATTACAATCGCAATGGATGCTCGGCCTCTTGAAAAAGTCAGGATGATATAAAATCATCAAATAATGAAGAAATTATTTTAATCAATCAAGAGTATTAACTTAATCTTGTAACACTTATTTATACTTTTGTTTTACTATTTATTACTAGTCATCATTGTCACTTGCAATTTAGATTAAAGTCAATCGTCTTAACTAGTTAAGATCAATTTGCACCCAACAAAATTGCCATATCAATCGAATCATTTGAAGAAAAAAAAATTTGAGTTTGCACTGAGATTAAGGGAATTGGAAGAAAAAGAAAAAAGAATGGCACAATAACTTGACTGAACTGAAAAAAGTTATCCAAGTTAAATTTTGTCGTCTTTTTTGTAGGTGTTATATTAATCATCACTACTGCCGCAATCATATGCTCGTCGAAGTTCTCAATTGTTTGTCACAACTAGGTCATAGAGGAAGTTAGCTACATATTTCTTCACTGTGTTGAAAAACTCAATTTAAAAGTGATGACAGAACACAAAGTTAATATCATTAGTTATTACTTTTACTGTCAACTGAACTACTAGTACAACAAGACATTTAAAAGTAACCATGGCCTAATGGGTGTACATGTTGATCTTAAGTGGCTAGACATGGTCAATGGAAAAAGAATTCAAGATTTTCAATGTCTTCCTTAGTGGGAAACAAAGATAATAAGTATTTAATGCCCTTTTGATTAGCATTTGAAATTGCATGTTGAAAATTCTGTAAGTTCAATTAACATCATTAATGTAAGGGAGATTCCAATAAAAAATTTAAAAAAAACCCGCGGGTTTCGTGTATTAGCTAAAAAACTCTCTGTTTCGTTTTTAAAAAAAAAAAAAAAAAAAACCTCTTTGTGTTTTTCCATCTAAGTTTCTTTTCATCTATCAGTGATGAACAGTAATCGATGGGCATTTTTGTAATTTTTTATTTTAAATTTTAAAAAAATTATAAAATATTTATAAAAAAACTTTTAAAAAATTATAAACAATTATAAAAAAATTTAAAAATTTTATTAAAATTTAAAAAATATAAAAAAAAAATAAAAAATTTATAAAAAATAAAATAAAAAAATTTCTTTTTTTTCCTCTCTTCTTTTTTTCCCTTTTAAAAAAGAAGGAAGAAAATAAAATTTAATTTTGAAAAGTTTTTTTATTTTTAATTTTAAAATAAAATATTTTTTATTTTTCCTTTTTTTAATTTTTAAATTTAAAAAATAGAAGAAACAATAATAAGGAAAAAAGAATAAAAAAGAAAAAGAAAAATAAGGAAAAAAAAAAAACAAAGATAAAAAAGAAGAAAAAATAGTTTTTAGAATATTAAATTTTAAATTTTTATTTTTTAAAATATAAATATAAAATTACGAAAATGCCCTCGGTTACTGTTTATCGCTAACGGATGAACAGTAACTTGGATGGAAAAACACAAAAAGAGGGTTTTTGGCCAAAACGAAACAGATGAGATTTTTTGGCTAATAGACTAAACCCGCGGTGATTTTTTTGGGAATTTCCCTTAATCTAAATACATATTGGATTTATGTTTAAATCAAAATTGCAACTATTCTTCCCAGCCTATATGTGTGGAAGCCATTTGGTTATAGTCATGTTGGAATTCAAGTTGCAAAAAATATGCATCACAGACTCTAGGAATAATATATTAAGAAAGAAATGGATGGTTATTTATCTTTAGCTAATAATTTATAGTGTGTAGCTTATTTGATTCCTTAGATCATTTCCATGTAAGAGTACTATATGTACACCTCTAGTGTTGGATAGAGAGTGTAGAGTTAAGATGCTTATCAACAAGAAGCTTCCTTGCCAACTTGACAGGTATTCACTAGTTATTTGTTTAATAGCAAACTCTACTAGAACATTAGTAACTTGTAAATATTTTTTATGATCTTCAGTAATGCATGTGGGGCATACATCTGAATTGGTATTGAAAACATGATTTTAGGAAAAAGAGCGTGGTCGACAGATCACAATAAGAAATGACCTAAGATCATAGGTCGGCATTAACCTCAGTTGATGCCCATCATTAGTGATAACAGCAAAATTAAAGAATTTATTTATTTTGTTGCATACATTGTTTATAAATTTAGAGTAGTAATGTTTCATTATGCTGAATAATGTTTGGACAAACAAAAAATGACTATTTTATGAACCACCATACATATATATATGTTAAGTGGTTGTTGCTGTAAAGTTTACAATATGCAATATCTATTTCTGATAATAAATCAAATACTGTTAATATCTCATCAGAAATTGTTATAAAGCATTTTGCGGGACAAGTCCCGACAATCTTTACCCCAAATAACCTAATGATTTCTTGCTGAGATGTTTATAGATAAAAATGAAAATTGTTTAAATCATCATTTATAAAGGTATAAGTGCCTAAGTATCCTTCAGACATAATTTTTTCTCACAAGTATGTGATCGTCATCCCATTTTGAACATTTCTGAATTGCCTTCAGAAATTCCAATGGCAGTTATATGTCTATAAGCTAACTTCAAAAATCATATACCTCACATTTTCAGGTCCTTTTTATTATTTTCTTCATTCATATGGACATCCCAACATTGGAGGATATTTTTTATTAGAAAAAAAAGTAGGTCGTGCCATTTTTGGGCAACTTCACCTTCTATAGATGTAAGAGTATCTTCCTTAGATGATAATTTGGATTCATTCAACCAAAAAAGTTATGAGGCAGAGACAATTACTCATTTTTCCTTGGTTTATATTCCAAAAGGCTTCACTCATTATTATCTAACTGTGATCTAACCATCCTTTCAATTTCGACATTTCTAAAATGCCTTAAAAAATTTTAATGACTGACCAGACATTTATGGTATCACTTTAGAAATCAAATACCTCACAATTCTAAGGGTTGTTTTACTAGTTTTTTTTTTTGTGTATATTGATGTTGCAACATGGGATAAAAATTTTCTTAGAAAAAAAAGTAGGTCATGCCATTGTTTGGCTGCTTAACATTCTTCAGATGTAATAGTAAATTATTTAATGATAAGAGTTAATTACACAAATGCCATTTACGATCGTAATTTACAAGCGGATACACATTTTGCGTTAATAGACAATTAAACCCCTCGAGACCACATAAATTAAAACGAAATCAAGAGAATTTTTTTAGTTGACCATTGACTTAATGTAAAGACCAAATTGCCCCTAATGTCAAGCGGATTCTATTGCTGATCTGATATGTTAGCTGAATAATGCTTGACTTTTGTATTTTGATATAATTATTTAATTAATCATTTTTTAAAAAAAAATTGACCGTTGGCCAACGATATTTTATGAATTGTATATATACTCATGTATGTCACCTTCAGAAGCTTGCAATAATAATAATAATAATTTCAGCCAAAAGAAAAAAAATCATCAAGTTGTCAATGGAAGGAGGAAACAGGCAATGCGAAGATAATCTGAAGCAAATAAGATTCTACAATCAAAGGTGTTATTGCAGAAGAAGATTTATTATCAAAATTTTGAAAACTAAAAGCAATCCAAATAGACTTTTCACAACAAATGTGGTTATTTTGAATTTTGTGCTCTATCAGGTACAAATACTTACTATCAAAGTAATTCTTTTGTAAATTCATCTAATGCATTGATGGACCGACAAGTGGATAGAATGGAAGCAAAAATCGATAAAATCAACATTCACAATTAGAAGATCAATGGTATACTAGAGGCAGCATAAAGAGAGGCAAGACTGTAAGCAACTATAACCATATTCATTTTAATCATTAATGTCATAGTAGTACTGAATTTAATTGAAAAGTTGATAGGTTACTAAGTTCACAAAAAGTAGCATAACAACAACTAAATCCCAAATAGCAGTTTGTTTTTATCTAAGGATGTAGAAGAGTTTATGTACTAGAAATAGTAGAAAGAACGAAACATGCACTGGTTTTAGCAAGTTGAAAAGCAATCAAAATGTGTATAGTTCAGCAAACTTGTCTAATCTAGCATCTGAATTCACTAATAGACATCAAAATAGGTTGCCAGCTCCACAAAACACAAAAAACACCAGATCTGCAATTATAAAATAAAGACCATCATGATATGACCAAATAATTTATAATGAAAAAATCCTAAACAATTAACATAACTAGCAACAATAACACAATATCAACAATATCATGACACCAATAATTTCCAGCAACAATAATGAATTGTCCAACAATATCATAACAAACAACAACCACAAATGATGAACACGAAATCATGAACTATTTCATAAGCTGCATATAAAAGTTTGTCATATTATAACAACACATTTAATAAATGTCAGGCTACTACATAATGTAAAATCAAAATGCGTATATCATATATGAAAAGCAATACAGAACTTACTATTCTTGAGTAATAGTGGGAGCATCTGGATTAATTGGCTGTGATGATGGTTCTCTAGTCTCCCTTACTGAATTATGATAGTGGTGTTGAAATTTAGTTCCTATAATGCACAAAGTAATTATGAATAGTACATGTCTGGAGTTCCTTCCTCAACATCAAACATTACAATGACATTGTCATGACATATTAACCATCAAGAGATTCGAATGAGCAGCAGTTTAAAATGGCATTGATCAATACAGTAGGAACAGATGTATATAATGTCATGATGAAATTACCCTATATATTGTAGAATTTTTCATAACTGATGAAATCCTACTAATGCACGTTCTCTAATATATGAAAGAAATTAGTGTTAAATCGAACAAAACAATCTAACACCACAACAAAAAATAACATTTTCAGCAGAGCTGTATTGTACCCAAAGAGAAGGTGAGTTTGCTCCAAGTCTAGTAGTCCCAAGTTCTACCCCTTGCTGATCTCTTGGATTCATATTGAACTATGGACAACATGATTGCTATTTGTGTGATTTTTAATGCAATTAATGCCATTTCCAGTATTGGTTCTAGCAGTAATAGAAGTTAGATGATCTTACAGATTATAAGGTTTGAAACATTACAAATCAAGACAATAAAATACTTAAGTCTCAGAGAGCCAGTGAGGTGAATTGGTACCGTGTAATTGTATTGTTGTATGATGGCATCTCTTATCCTCAACACATCCATATCAACTTCCATTTCCTTTATATAGTGACCACAATCCACAACTTCATGGTGCAAACTATTTGAATTAAAAACATCAAATATGTACTATATTCTTATGAATTTATTTCAAACTATGATTAATAAAATCCTTATAGCCCTTATCTTCTTCGAAGGTTTAACTGGGCTTTCCCTAACACGAGGCATGTTCTGCGGTTGTGGCCAATTTGGTGGCATTTCTTGCATCTACAATTGACCGCTCTAGGAACACTTGCTCTTTTATTGGCTCTTCTCCTCCTTAATATTCTTGGACATTTGGCTCTCTTAATAATGATAAGAGGAAGTATTGGTGTGAACCGGACATTAAGTTATCAACTCTCATCCTATAATGTCTTCATGAAGTGTGAATATATATTTCTATAAGTTTCAAAAGTCATGGACTTATGAACAATGTCATTAACGTTCATCTTTTTTTTTCATAATGCAATGTAGGGCATGCGAGCAAGGCAAACCACAGACTTCCTAAATTCCACAATCAGAAGACTTGTTTTCTAGATCAACCATATATCTCATATTGTCATTTGTAACCTCAAATGTGAACTTCTCACACTGCATAGGAATTAACCCTCGTACATTCGTCATTGTGAGTTACAATGCATTTTAAATATTTGAAGGCAATTCATTATCTGACCACTTCTTACTCTGCTAAGATTTCTCAACTAGTCGGTTAGTAATCTGCTTCTGAATGGTCTCCACCATCTACAATATGGGTATTTTTCTAAATGCCTTAACCCATTTGTTGATAGTTTTGATAGCATTGTTTATGATATGATTGGTCTTGCATTCGATATCAAATGCATAGACTGCCCAGTGGTGAAGTGGGATGTTCATGATGTATTTAAAGGCTTGTTTACTCATATTCCTGATGACATTTCATCTTTTCCAGAAATAGAGGCTTGTTGGGCTATTTTGCAGCACTCCAGAACACGTCTTTGATGCAATCTACTTTATAGTTTCTTACCACGTTGTCCAATATATGCTTATCACAGTATCAAACCCTATGATTTGGCCAACAAGATTCTAAGGCAGGGTCAATTCCCTTCTGTTGATCAGCCATGAAAGTCACAGTTCTTAGTTCATTAACTCTAACATGTTCAAACAATAATTCAAGAAATAATTTCCAATTCTCACCATTTTTAAGGTTTATCACACCCATATCCAGTGGTTACACTTTATTTTTTTCATCTAAAGCAACCACCAGCAGTATAACACCTTTATACGGTTTCTTAATAGCATAAATGCCATAAACGGTTGACAACTAGAAAAATATCCTAATTTTTAGCTTGAAAACTAAAAAAAAAAAAAAAAAACTATGGAAATGAATAGCAGAATTAATATTTGGATCATACCTAAGAGTGCTCATATAAACAGAACTCCCTAGGTCCCTGGCCTGTACAACATACCCATATCTGTGCAACTTGCTATTACTTAAGGCGTATTCCTCTTTCCCCTACCTTAGAGCATATTTCTTCGCGCTGTATAGAGTGTAGTCTTTAATATATAGGCCAATTCTTTGTAAGACAATCTGGCACAAAGCATGAACCTTGATTCCCTCATTTGCTTTGATAATCTCCCCAAACTCCTTCCCTATCCATGTAGAAGTCACATCCTTATTGCTATTTACCTAAATGCAGGTGTGTCCATCTTTCAAAGTTTTAATTAAAAAACACACCCTGCTCTCAGTCATACTCGCATGAATATGCCACTTACACCCTATAATCTTACATCCCGCAGTAATCCTTCTTGATTCATTCTTTATCTTCTTTAAAATAAACCCTTCTTGCACTGAATAAGATAATAAAGTTTATCTGAAATGGTTTGCATCCCTAAAAATTTGATCAACCATCAATCTGATCTTACCATCATCCTCTAAATGGAATGGAATCCCAACTTGTTCTTCTTGGTCTTCGTCATCAGTTTCAGCATTACAGTCATCTGCCCCTCTTTCTTTATTCAAGTAGCGACTGTCATCAAGATCTGAGATGCCATTATTAGAATCCTCCACAAAGTTAACAAAATTCTCCCCACTAGCATTACCCTCATCCTCATTTGAAAGGTCTTTATCTGCTGCTATCAAATGAGACTGGTACTTCAGTCCCTTGGTAAGTTGTATCTTCACTGTGCCTATTGGGACTATCGAGTCTCAATTTAAAATTATCTTCATCATCTTCTTTAACTGGGTTCTTACAGGTGCCATCACTAATATGAATTGGGGTGACTGGAGAACTCTACTAATGAATTAGGTTTGTGTTGTTCATTTCAGCATCCTTATTTTCATCCTTAATGGGTTGGTTAAATTCCTCCCTCAATCCAACTCCACAAACATCATCAGGAGCAGTTTTAGCATGTGGATCACATGTTACACCAACCACTAAGGTGATATCATGTTCATTCTTCTCAGAAAACTCATCTAAAATAACATCAACGCTTGATCATCATTAACAGCTCTCACTTCAGCAGTCCAAGTAAAAATAAACTTTAGCCTTATAGTATCACTTACACTGGAAATCCTAGTGTACTTTGCCAGCATGCATGAATCCCATATTTGTTATAGAAACACACCGATCCTATCAAAGTTTCCTAAATCCTCCATGTTGTCATCATTATTGAAGATTACATTTGCTCTAAATAAATACATTCTGCTAGGGAATCCTAAAAAAGTAGAGAAAAAATATTAATGATTTATATAGTTGAATAGTAATCCCATTACAAAAGTTCAAATAAGCACCATATAATAAGTTATCTATTGAAGAGTGCGCTGTATAAATCTTAGAATGTTTGGATAGATGAAGAGCGTGCAATTATGTGAGAATGCAGTTGTAAACATACCCTAATACACCTCATGGTTCTAGACTCTAACAAATAACACAAACATATCATTACATGACGAATAAGTCATAAAAACAACCTAATACAACATGGCATCAACCTTTTAATAATCAAACAAACATCAGGTTTATTTATATAACCAAACAGTACTTAGAGTTGTACAGAAGAACCTCGATAAATGAATACCTTTGGCACCATAAAAAAATATTCGTTCAGCGAGATTAATTATTTATCGATTAATGAATAAAATATTTATTTATCGAAAAATGAATAATAATTCATTTATATGATAATTTTAGTTTTCTTATTACATAATTTTGTATTAAATTCAAATGTATTTAGAACTTAAACTTTAATTACATGCATGTTTTTAGAATTCTAGATCAAAATATTCCAGAAGTGGTGCATGCTTTACACAAAATCAAGGATAAGATACAGTTTGGGGGAGAAAAAAAGCAATCAACTTTGGATGTATTTTTCAAAAAAATATGAATTATTAATGTGCTTGAAAATTATTCAATGGATTAAATGTACACATGATATATTATATAAATAAAAATATATTGTTTGAAATATAGTAATTATTCATTTATATTTACATAGGGACTATATATACTTCATTTATATTTATTCGTTAATGCATTAAGCGAGGTTATTCATTAAGCTCATTAGCCCAAGTCGGGACCGAAGAAATTTATTCATTTGACGAGATTATTCATTTACCGAACATTCATTTATCGAGGTTCTACTGTACAAGATTAATTAACCAACACCAAATATCCAGATCAACCAACAATAACGATGAATGAGTCAGAACAATGACAAAATTCAACATGAATGTAAACATTAGATCTATCACAACAATCAAAGTTTTCAAAATAATCACAAGAAAAGAGTTAAAAACGGAATAACCGGAGGAAAAACACATCCCAACCCTAATCCTAAATCATTGTCACAAGTAACAAAATCACATGAACAAACTCATCGATCACTAAGAAAATGATAAAACCTAGTTTCGACTGTATTTCAAATCAGAGACACTCGATATTAAAACGTAATTACCTTAGATTGATGAACGCTTCAAAGTGTTGAACAAGAATCGATAATGCCCTGTCTGATGGGAAAGGGAATGAAACCACTTGAAGTTTGTTGGTTATAGTGCGCGTTGGGAACACCAACAGTCGGCAGTCTTGAATTATTGTTGTAAACCATGAAGATAGGTGAAACAACAATTGCTCACTCAATCAGAAGTGGGGAAGCATGAGTCAGACGTAATATTATTTAAGCAGCCGATTACAAAGAGTGTTAGATTTCAAACTAAAGGAAATGACAGAGTTCAGTAGTGGTATGGTTACCTGGCTCAGGGTGTGACTAAGGTTGTAACGCCCTATATTGAGACATGATTAAAAGGAATTGAATTGCTACCCATATCACTAATGTGCACATTGTTTTTCGGGAGCCATGAACTTGAGAACTCCAAAGTTAAGCGTGCTTGGCTTGAAGCAATCTTGGGTTGGGTGACCTTCTGGGAAGTTTTTCTCGGGAAGTATGTGAGTGAGGACAAAGCATGCTGGAAAGCGTAATGGTGGTCTGTGGGGCTAGTGGTCAGCCTTAAGATCAATTATGAATGATGTGGTACCCTGCCACCGCGCCTCGGGTTCATCCGGGGGCAGGGGCCGGACGATACAAATGGTATTAGAGCAACCTTGCGACCGCGAGTGCACCTGTGGACATAAGAGCCTTGGGCATTCATCTAGCAGGGGTAAAGATTCTGGGAATTATGTAGGCCAAGCACAACGAGGAAGTTGTGTCCTAAGGGGAATGGATTGTAATGCCCTATATAGAGACATGGTTAAAAGGAATTGAATTGCTACTCATATCACCAATGTGCACATTGTTTTTCGGGAGCCCAGAACTTCAGAACTCTAAAGTTAAGCGTGCTTGGCTTGGAGCAATCTTGGGATGGGTAACCTTCCGGGAAGTTTTTCTCGGGAAGCATGCCAGTGAGCACAAAGCATGCTGGAAAGCGTAATGGTGGTCTGTGGGGCTATTGGTCAGCCTTAAGATCGATTGTGAATGACGAGGCGCCCTCTATTATGAATGACGTGGCGCCCTGCCACCGCACTTTGGGTTCATCTGGGGATGGGGACCGGACGTTACAAATGTTACCCGCCAAATCATTACAAACCAATAAATGTGCTTTTTTTTTAATTTTAGATTGTACGTGAACAATATTTGTATTTAATACAAATTTGGCTAATGAAGCTCTAAGTCAGGTTTGATCATTAATTTACCATTCTACCCTTTGTGTGAAACACCTTAACATAATCCACTTGACCTCGATTGAATTTATGTGAGGTCAGGGGATTTTGATTGTCTATTAAAACAAAATGTGTATCTGCCTATAAATTATTATAGTACAGGGGGGTCTATGTAATTAACTCAAATTATAACTCTAGTACATTCCACTCTGAAAAACATAAGCCAACTAGGATTCTTTATTTATTTTTTAAACCTTTTTTAGTTTCCAAAAACCTACACAAAGTATGATCTCAATATGGTGTTGTCATCCCTACCATTTAGGATATTTCTAAACTGCCTCCAAAAATTCTAATTATACATTACAATGACCGTACTTCAAACTTCATTTAACTAACAGTTTTGATCATCTTATCTTGTTTCATATTTTATATAGATGTCCGAACCCGGGAGAACATGTTCATTAGAAGAAAAAAATTTAAAAAGTAGGTATTTTTTGGCTACTTAACCTTCTATAGATGTAAGAGTATATTGTTCAGTGGATCACTCTAGTATTGATCTCAGTATTTGAATCAAATAATTTTGTAAAAAGTAGTGGATGCTCAGCATTTTGAATTATTATTAGTCCCTCTGTCCCACTAATATTGCAATATTAGCTTTTTGCACATTTGTCAATGCACAATTTCAATGGTAAATATCTTTAATTATGCACGACTAAAAATTATGATAATTTTATATTTAAAAAATATATATATAAAACGAATAAAATAGAATCTCACTTGACTATATTTTTTCTTAAACATAAATCACAACATGTAAAATAAGATTAGTTGATGAATAGTGTACAAAACCCTAATGTTGCAACTAATATGAGACAGAGATAGTAGTTTTTATGAAAACTCATTTGATCTTCTTTATTTAAAATTTTTATGAAATGTATTTAAAAAAATTTAATATGCAATTAGAAATTTTGGATTTTGGATCAAATTTATATAAAAAGAATCATCTCATATTTAAATCCAGTACCATGACCTATACCTATATTTCCTCATTTTCATATTACTCATTTGGGATGTCATTTCAGGACAATCATTTCTTTCACAATCACATTTTTTTTAAGAAGATCAATGGTCTTATTAATAAGTATTAAACCTATTGCTAGCTACTACTCACTCTTCTATTCATGTAGGTTGGATTAAAATTATTAGCATCTTAATACAAAGATTGTAAAGCGATGGCTTCTTCCAACATTCATTCTTCCTCTAGATAAGTTGCACTAGCAATTTTTTTTCTCCCCATCACAAGTAGCACAAACGTTCTTCTCTAACTTTTCAATTTATATTTTCAATGGATCCTCACATGATCTTGCAAATTTTACTCCTAAATTGCTAGTTTTCGATACTCTATATATTAGGTTTACTATATAAAAAGTAAACCAATAGTACAAATTTGTCCTAAGTATACCTTTCTTTGAGGATGTTCCATCTAAGACTTGATGAGAAGTCACTCCACCATCAAATGCCTACATCCTTGTGTCCCTAAATACATAAAAACTCTCATCCCGGACGGAATCATAATTAATAATAGCTCCGAAGTACACCATGAACCTGCATGGACATCTAAAAAAATGTCAACATATATTATATATGAAGTCAGATCACAAATTACTGATTTGGAATCAAACATATTTGAATATGCATCAAATTTTTCTAATAGGTGATCAAAATATTACTGAAGCACAAATAACAAACTCTTCATTCAAAAACAAAGAAGCCTGATCTTTAACATATACCAACAATCTAACAACTTCAAAAGGAACTGAATGTACCTCTGCAAATCATATTTATGATGTCTTATCACAATTAATGATATATAAATCGATGATATGTGATGTGCACGTAACAAGCATAGGTTAAAGCTATAGTCATCTATATCAAGGTTCAACATTAATTTAACAACATAATTGTATATACTGCATCAAAATTCAAGGCCAAATCAATCAAATATTTCAGCAAATTAATCCCAACGTCTAACTTAGATCATCACATTTCAGTAAATTTAACCCAAATCAATCTACTTCAATCTAATACCTAATCTACAGAACATATAAGAGTCAACATAAAAATTATCCAAAACGAATACAATCAAGATATAACCATTAAAGAATAATCCATCGACTACAATACCAGTCTCTTCCTCGCAAATTAGCAATACCAGATTGTTGTCTGGACAAAGTAAAACTAGATAAATTCGACTCCTTTCGACCACTGTCAACGACTGGGCTATATTTTCCTCGACTAATTAAAGACAATGAGCAGAACATAAAACCTAATTTTAAAGAACCAAAAAGCTGGTGAGATTATCCTTAATGTATTGATGAAGATGAGCGAAACATAGAACATATAAACAACAAGAGCCCGAATGTAACCCTTTTGTGTTCTTTAAAACCTCCACGTGCTCATCCACTAAAACCTTCCGCATATAACGCCTTTTGTGTTCTTTAAAACCTCCACGTGCTCATCCACTAAAACCTCCCGCATATAACGCCTTTTGTGATTAGTAACCTACACGTGCTCATCCACTAAAACCTCTTTTCATTTACCTCACTTTAAATGTATACACAATCCCCCGGTTAACCTCACCAAAACCCTCTGTTCTTTTTCCTCATGTCACGAAGAAGCATGGTAGAAGTCATCCCCTCTGAAATTCTGATCAACATCATCGCAAAGTGTGCGAAGGATTCTGTCCGTGAAGCTTTCAATTTTACTGCTGTGAATAAAAATCTTTACATGCTAGGCAAAGACATTTCCGTCTATAGGGTTGCTAACCTGGAGCCTTATTCCTTCATCAACTGGATTGTGCCTCTTGAGAAGACAGCTTTCTTTGCGCAGTGTGTGGAGTCTAGTAACCCTGAGGCTCTATTCAGGCATGGAATGAGACAGTTGTTTGGGCATTTCGATGTCATCAATAGGATAAACGCGCTGCGCTCAGCAGCGAGTAAAGGACACCTGGCTGCAAGGTACGTAGGAGGGTGCATTCTGTTATGTCAAAGGCATCAAGAGTGGAGGGATGAGGGATGAGTTTATTGTCAGTGGACGAACAATTGATTGCTAGGGGGATAGTATTTGCCGCAATTCACCATCTATCGGTACGCACTGTGTTGGAGTTAGAATATGTAGAGCGTGGGCGAGAATGCACATGCGAACAAGGTATCCAGTTATCCATCTACAAGGGTGGCCCAATTGGATGTCCATGTAGCTGGTTCTTCACTAAATTTAAATTTTTGCAACTGGCTTTGATGTAATTTTGGAAACTTGATAGTAGTAAGGTTTTAAAGATAAATGGTTTATGTACCTGTTTTCCTGATTATGTAAGGTTCTACTTTTGCTAATGTGTCCAAGCTATCGATCAATTTGAAAACACCCTAACTGTATTTCCTTATGTATTCCCCTACTTAATATTGCTCAATCATTACGTTTAAACTAATTACTTTAAATATCAATAGGAAAAACAAAGGCAACGAAATTGCATCAAGTCCAAGGGGATTTCAACAGGTATTTGACGTCTGATTTATTTCTTTCATTAGGAACGCCATATTGGATCCCAAAGGTGTTTGTTGCGTGTGGAGTGTGGTAATCCGGAAAGATTGAAAGCAAATCAAATTAAATGACAATATATCATATTTAATGAAAAGATTTCAAGCGTGCCCATTTACTTAATCGTGCCACGGCTTATATTAAGGGCATGTGTCATGCCACCATCGAATTTTTACTGCCAGCTGTATGGGACCTGATGACAATGCAACCCATTACAACTATATGAACCCTCCTACATCTACTCATCTTTTCGAATACATAAACACCACACTCAAAACAAATGGAAAGCAAACTGTGCATTTTATAGGTCATCCCTAAAGACCTACTGGTTGGCATTACATCCATGGTTGCAAGGGATTCTGTTACCGATCCTTTCAACTTAGCCGCCACCAGCAAGGGTTTTCATTTGATGGGGGAATCGGAAAAGGTGTACGCCTGTGCCAACCTGGCAGATTACTCTTACTTTGAATGGAACGGACAGCCACAGAAGGTGACCTTTTTTGTAAAGTATTTAGACAGTGGCAATCCAGATGTGCTCTTCAGACATACATTACGAGTGTATGTAGCCGGTGACGGTGACTGGCTTGCACCACTTACTCAGGAAAAAGAAGGTGGTCTTATGGTTGCTCAGTATCTATACGGGATAATCCTGCTTTGTCATCCAAACCTCGATGTAAGGTCCCAAGGTTTCCACATCATGGAAATACTTTTCGTTGATGACATGCTAACCGCGAGGCTAAGAGTTTGATCTGTACTGCGGGAGTTGTGGGCATATAATCATTTTAGCGTTCACCATGCAGATCGAGGAAACGATGCAGATGTGCCGAGGCGGGATTGATAGGTTGGGATTTACCTATAGGGTACCCTTGTAATAGGTTTTACCTAGAAGTTGCTTATATGTTTCTGTAGACTCAAAATATAATGAATATGTCTTCTCTATTAAGTTGAACAATAAGCTTTTGGTAAATGTGTTCATCAGCCTATTTTGCCAATTTTCTGAAATCATATCAAACTAAATGAAATTGAAACGTCAAATTGGAACAAAGGTTTCGGTCGTATTACACACCTTGGTAGGACCCTACACACTAAACACAAGTGGGTCAACGAAATGGTCAAACTAAACTTTTCTAGTACAAATTCAAATTAATTGAATACTTTTCAATCGCTACCCAATTTGAAAAAGCATGGAGTAATTATTGCCCTGTAAACCGCTCAAAATTAATGTAATTGTCACATTTAATTCCTTGTAACATCAGCTGAATATAGTGCCCGCCATTTCAACCGCTCTGTCTAGGAAACTCTCCAGCCTAACACGCCACTGATCTAAATCATCATCAACTTCCAACTACTCAATATGTTTCGGGTATAGTAACTGACACGTACCCATCCACTAACCTCCTTTATTTACCCCATTTTAATGTACCCACATTTCCCTATTTACATTACCAAAATCCTTTGTTCTTCTTCGTAAAGTATCGTAGAAGCATGGATCAAGTCTTGCCTTTTGAAATTCTGATCAACATAATTGCAAGGTTGGCAAAGGAATCTATTCGCGATGCGATCACTTTTACAACCACAAATAAAAACCTTCATAAGCTAGGCAAGGACAGTTCCATCTATAGGATTACAAACTTGGAGCCCAATTCCTTCATCCACTAGTTTGTGCCTCTGGAGAAGACGGCTTTCTTAACATGGTGTGTGGAGTGTGGTAATCCTGAGGCTCTGTTCAGGCATGGAATGAGACTGTTATTTTCCCATTTCGATTTCAATAGTGGGATTACTTTGTTGCGAAGGGCGGTGACTAAAGGACACCTGACTGCCAGATACGTCTACGGTTTTATTATATTATGTCACCTGCATCGACAGCGGAGGGATGAGGATCGTCAAGTCATGAGTCTACTATTAGTGGACGAACTTTTGAGTGCTAAGGGAGAAGTACATGCCGCAAGTCGGCATATATCGTTACGCAGTGGGTTGGATTTAGGACATGCAGAGCGTGAGGAGAATGCAAATGTGGGCAAGGGATCCACTTATCCATATACGAGGGTGGCCCACTCGGGTGTCAATGCAACTAGTTCTTCACAGAAGTAATAAATTTTTGATTGGCTTTGGCCATTTAAGTAATTGATAAATTGTTGTAACTCTTTTATCCTTAAGTAATATGTATAGCCTTCTTCTTTTTTTGGAAATATGAACATTAGTGTTTGAACATCATCTAATCAAGTTCACAAATACTATATACTTATTATATGAAGGTTGAATACAATGGCAGTTCAAGAACTGAAAACCATAAGGGAATTCATTTTCTCCCAAAAAATCAGTACTTTCCTTCTTAAGGTTATCTCATTGTCTGCCTGTTCAGGATGGGACGGCTTTTTGGGGAGGGTTCCAAAGATCTTCAGTATAAATGAAACCATTTCAATTTATTTAAAGGTATTCCCAATATGCATAATAAAGACTCAAACGCTGCCTATTTCCTACTTTACTCAAAGGCCACATGCCCCTCCAAAGTGCAAATGGAGTGTTACCAACAAGTTTTAAAAAAACGGCGGATAGGCTATTTGGGTACACCAAGGTGGCATAACTAACAATGTAGTCGTTGATTTCCCAAGGGAGCTAAGGGATCCACTGTCCATCTCGACTCGACATTGGGTAGGGGAGCTTCATTACCTTGAGAGTTGCACTGTTTTGCAAGGCTTAATAGCATCCCAAAGGTCGTGCGTGGCGCGTGGGACGACGATATTCAGGATTGAAACCATTTGAATTTATTTGAAGACATTCCCAATGTGCATAAAAAAGGCTCAAACGCTGCCCATTTGCGTTCCCTACTTTACCCAAAGGCCACATGCCCCTCCAAAGTGCAAATAGAGTGTTACCGACAAGTTTAAAAAAAAGGCGGATAGACTATTTGGGTATACAAAGGTGGCATAACTAACAATGTAGTCGTTGATTTCCCAAGGGAGCTAAAGGATCCACTGTCCATCTCGACACGACATTGGGTAGGGGAGCTTCATTACCTTGAGAGTTGTACTGTTTTACAAGGCATAATAGCATCCCAAAGGTCATGCGTGGCATGTGGGATGACAATATTTAAGATTGAAACCATTTGAATTTATTTGAAGACATTCCCAATATACATAACAAAGGCCCAAACGCTGCCCATTTGCGTTCCTTACCTTACCCAAAGGCCACATGCCCCTCCGAAGTGCAAATGTAGTGTTATCGACAAGTTTTAAAAAAACGGATAGGCTATTTAGGTAAACCAAGGTGGCATAACTAACAATGTAGTCATTGATTTCCTAAGGGAGCTAAGGGATCCACTGCCATCTCGACTCGACATTTGGTAGGGGAGCTTCATTACCTTGAGAGTTACACTGTTTTGCAAGGCTTAATAACATCCTGAAGGTCGTGTGTGGTGCGTGGGACAACGATATTTAGGATTGAAACCATTTCAATTTATTTGAAGACATTCCCAATATGCATATATTTTTTAAAGTGACATTATATAGTTTAAAACGGATTGTTCGTGTCTTTTTAACAAGTATTTGGACATATAACTAAATAGTTGGAAAGTGAATCATTTCTATCTTGTTTATCACCCTATATAATGCAGTACCAAAACTTAAATTGTACTACTAAAATCGAAGGAATGGGAAGCATATTTGAAGTCACCCCAGAGAAAGTATTGTTGGACATCACTTGCAGGGTTGCAAGACGGTACCAGATCTGTTAAACTTCAAAGCCACTTCCAAGAAGACCTATAGCCTGGGTAAGCCAAAGATGTGTACGCGTGTGCCAAACTGAAGGAATTCTATTACGCTGAGTGGGAGGGGTCAGGGCATATGATGACATTCTTTGACAAATGTCTGAATGCTAGTAATCCACATTCGCTCTTCAAGCATGGTATGCGAGGCCTTAGAAGTTTTAGTCAGAACTGTTACAGCTTAGGCTAGCTATGACAGACATCAAAATTGGGCCCTATGGCGGTTAGGTATGTTTACGACATATTCCATTTATGTGATCCCAACCATTTTGTACGGTCTGAAGGTTTAAACCTCATGGATGCACTTACTGTATCTAATATTGTAGATGCAAGGTTAAAAGTTCGTCATGTCATTGCTGACTCCTGGATTAAAAATATAAGTTATATGGACATTCAACATGCAGATCAAGGCGTGGAGTGTACTTGTGAACGACAATGGAGGTGGGGTGTCTAGGGTATTGTAATAGGTGTCATAGGGTGTCATTGTAATAGGTATTGGCCAGAAATAAATGAATTAGTTCTTGTATTGTGATTAACCGTTCTGTTTGGGTTATTTGTCCATGCTTTTTTGTAATGCAAGAGCAATACAGTAGACTTGCACCTATGTTAATGTACAAACCATCTACTTATTAGCAATGAAAACGTTCTACATTAATCAATGGAATCCGTAAGAAGCATAAAGAAATTAAACATGAGTAGATGTTATTTCTAAAAACCTTGGTTTTGGTAACCCTCAATGACTCTTCAAATATCATTAGGGGGAATTTCAACAGGCAAATCTTCAAATTACAAAAAGTGTGGGCCAGTCAGAGAACATTGAAAATGTCAATAGCCTCAAAAATTAAGCAATTATAGCATTAAAATTACAGTTTAAACCGGCCACATTAATCAATGTAGGTCATCATGACAATGTAAAAGACCTCTTTGTTCTTGATCGGAAATATCGGAAAATGAGGCAGGTGAACAGGAAAGGCATTTATTGCAAGACCCATTCTATCATGTCTTCAATATTTACGAAGTGCTTTCATATAAGATTTTGCCATCTTATTTCAATTAAAAAAATATAATTAAATAGAGGTAATTATTAGATTTGAAAAGATTTCGATCTTATTGAGATAATACAATCTAACCTGGAAGATCAACAAGATATGCATTAAATGCATATCCTGTTTCTTGATATAAGCGTCGACCTGATACTACTGTATGGTTCGATCTTAACTACACCTCAAAGAGCCGGAAGGATTGCATGACATTTGGAAGGACTTGATTAAAAATTTCCGCCTGTAAAACAGTACACTTACATACTTAAATAGGCCGCTAGTTCCATAGGGAACAAACTAAACGTACTTAACCATGTCCTATTCACATGTCTAAAACAAAATACACAACAATGTTAGATGGTCTCATCTTCCTTGATCTTCTTCCTCCTGAATTACTAATTAAAATCATGACAATGGTCGCAAGAGATTCGTTAAGAAGTCTGTTTTCGTTCACTTCAACAAATAAAACCCTTTATATGATAGGAACAAAGAGAGAAATCTGTGAGAATGCTAACCTACAGCCCCTACCGTTCATCGCATGGGGTGTTTATCCCCATCAGAGGGAATTTTTAAGAAGATATGTGGAAAATGGGAATCTAGAAGCATTATTCAGACATGATGTACGTTTCCTCTTCGTATTGAATCAACTGGACGAAGGTATTGCTGCATTTCGCTTAGCCACAGTAAAAAGTCATAAGGATGCCACATACGTTTATGCCATCCTCTTTTTGTGTCAACGAAATTACAACAAGAGAAGATATGGTAAACAACTGTTGGCTGCTCTAACTGTTGATGAGCTGAGGGATGCAAGATTAAGGGTCAGCAATGCTATCCATCATTTTTGGATTAATTTTCGTTTCGATATTGGACATGCCCAAAAAAAGTGTAGCATGTACATGTGGACGGGCCATGTTGTTTAATGCATGGGGTGGGGGCCCCTTTATGGTGTCCATGTAACTAGTTCTACCCAGAGGTTATCCAGTTCCGGATTTCCTTACTTTGAATTTTGTTGTGTCAATTTACTTGCACCTATGTATACATTTTCTGCTGAATATTTTATATGTTTGGGCCTATGTAATATTTAGTAAAAACTTCCAAACATTTTATTAAGCTTTTAACGTGTAAATGGTTTCAATTTTACCTATGAATTGGGTTTGATATGGGTTCAGTCAATCATATATCAGAGGAAGAACTACACATGAGCTGCATATCTGCAATTTTCAGAGATCTAAAAAGCAAAGGAAATAACATTAACCAAAATCTAAACATATGTGACAGGTTATGTGGGTGGAACTGTGCCAATGTATCATTATAAATAAAAATATTTCATTAAATTCGAATGTTCTGCATTTCAATATTTTATATGCTATCTATCCTGGGTCATCCTCGGTGTTCAACATAAAACTTCCTCATGACAGACTCAAATAACTAGCTGGGAATAACAAGTATTGTTGCATCTATCATTAGTATGTGTATATCAGTTATTTGGATTCCAATTTATTGTTAGAAAATGATTCACTAAGGAGACATTAAATATACTTGTTATGACTACATCGAATTAAATGAAGGTTTTACAGATAAGACGCTACCACATGTTCAAGATAATGCGATTCAGGCTCTATTGAAGTAGAAGAAAAGTGAGGAGGCACCAAGGTGGCATAATTTTTTTCTTTAAATATAATAATAGATAATGCAGTACATGAATAGGGGAGACATTAAATGCAACCATGTTGCTGTCAACTCTGAAAAGTCGATGTCATTTGTAACCAGCTTGTTAGATTAACTTTCTTCCTAGCCCAGCAGTTAGTAAATGTCATTATAGTTATAAAAATAGGTTAAATGGTGGTGGGAGATTAGTGTTTACCATTTTCCGCCATATTACCATCTATATAAGTAAGTCACAGCAGGCAGAAACTTTTCACCCACCCCTAAAACATCACCAAATTTACTTTCTGCGAAATACAGAACAATGGCGAACAAAAGAATCGAAGATGTCCTACCACCAGAAATTCTAGTTCAAATCATCACTATGGTCACCATGGGTTCCTTGCAAAGTTATTTTGCCGTCACATTAACAAACAAAAATTTCTGCATGCTAGGTAAAGACACTGTTGTTTATGAGAATGCCAATCTGTATAGACTTCCCTTCGTCACCTAAAGGGGGTGTATCCTCATCAAAGGGAATTTGTAAGAAAATGTTTTAAAAGTGAGAACCCATAAGCACTTTTCAGACATGGTGTATGACTTTTGTTCGATTTGCATCAGAAGGATAAAAGTTTTGAAGCGATTCGATTCGCGGTCAAGAAAGAACATAGGGATGTGTTGTACGTATTTTCCATCCTCTTGTTATGTCAACTGGACGAAGGTAAGAGGAGAGCATAATGGACGATAAGTTGTACGTATTTTCCATCCTCTGAGTGTTTGTTTGAGGATGACGATTTTGTGAGTGTAGCGACCCCCACCCCTGGAGGACCCGAGGCGTAGGAGACAGGAACGCCACATCAACTTATACATATAGCTTCATATACTTACTACATATACATACACATAATAGCAATTGCAACCCAAGTGGCAAATAAATACTTTTAAAATACATCACCACTAAATAATCTTCAAGAAGGTTTATATGTGAAATCATTAAATAACACCAAACTCAGCTCAACATGCAAAACTGAGCTTAGTGTTCAACTCGCCACTAGACCAAGTAAACAAGTTAAGAAAATAATAATAAAGTAAATTGTTTTTACAAAAGCTTATACAAAATAATGAGGTGAAAAGATGCCATGTAATGAATGCTATGAGAGCTTCCAACCCGACTCTCAAATGCTAGCTCGATCCATCTGAACACATATTCATTTCGAAAAGAAAACAAACAAGAAAAATGGAGAGAGGAAAGGGTTACGCTATCGATGCCTAGTTAACACCTTCATGCTCAAAAAAACACATACAAATATGCTTCTTTCATTAGCAAAGTGGGCACATAAATGCAACTTAACTTCTCAAACATCATCACATAATCGGTAGTATCCAAAGGGGATCCGAAAACAGAAAATTGGAGGTAAGGTGGAATTCTCGCGCCCTGGTCCGCGTCCTGGTCACCTTGACCAGGCCGCCAGCTTCCTGCCCCAGGCCGCAAGAAATGGCACCGTAGCCTCCTGGCTCCCTGGTTGGCGCCCTGGTCTAAGTGACCAGACCGTCTGCAAGGCCGCGGAATGTGGTACCGAATCCACTTTGGCGCCCTAGCTCGCTCCCTGGTCTAAATGACCAAGCCGCCAGCCAATTGCTCGGCCGCCAAAAGTGGTACCGTAGCCACTTTGTGCCCAGGTCAGCGTCCTGGCTCCTTTGCTAGGCCGCCGGCCAGGCCGCGGAAACTGGTACCGTAAAGAATTGGTGCCCTGGCTTCCTTGCCAGGCCGCCGACCAAGACGCCCAGGTGAGAAAAACAAGGCAATTTCCACTTTGATTCACTTTTTCAACTTTTTACTTAATCCGCTTAGTTCCTTTATTCCGTTTAATTACCATCTAAGGTTTCTATATTGAATTTCATCCACAATAAATAATCATTTACCATTCATTAGGCATCTTATACCATTTCAAGCATACAAGAAATACAATTGTCATGTTATAATTTATCCGCCCTTAAACTTAACTCTAGTAGGGAAAACGGGACAGTTGGGGACTGAAACCCTAGGGGATCCAAAGATTAATCATGTACATGGGGTCCGAAGACCAAACGGGGGATCCGAAGATCAAGCGCGAGATCCATAAATGACCGGGTTGATGTCGTTGCATCCGGGGAGGACCGTCGCGCTAATAAGCGGCACTTCAAGCCAAGTTCACATTCTCATGTGTCGAAGTATACTTCTAAGTTCCTTATGGCATGCCAATACATTCACTACTTCAAGCTAAGAACAATGGCACTCTTTTTTTTTAAATGATCAAACAACATTTACCACTTTCTTTCCATTTTTACACAAAACCATTTAATATCATTGTTATTCCTTTACAATGGCACCAATTACCATTTCTTCCACATAGCCACAAGGGCAAAATATAATCATTCCCATTATGTTCAAACATTCCCATTTGCAAAATAAATTAGGTGCATTGATCTCAATTACACCATTGCCATTCAAAAATCATTGTTTAATAAACAAAGGCCTCCATGGCCAACAATACTCAATCCAACAACCAATCATCACATATCACATACTCATACACATGGTCATTCCATTTCAATTCAATAAGTGTCTACATGACACTATCACTACATTACCCCACATATCTATCAATTACCAAGTGTTTAGCATTATTAGCACATTATAATGCAATCATACACAAAACAAACATCAAACAATAATGTAGAGCGTAAAACAAAGATGCTAACCTTTCCTCCGAAGACAACTAGCTAGTCTCCTTGGTTTGGTGCTCTCCAATACCTTGGTTTCCTATTGGAACCAATCCAAGCAACACAAATCAACAACCAAGACAATTTCATCAAAACCACTAACCTAGCTCTAAGGGTTTTATATCCAAAAACATCAATAATGACAAAAATCAACAAGACCACTATCCAGAAGTGTTCTAAAGCTTATAAGGACCCTAATCCTACCATTAATGTAAATCAAAAGCTTCAAAAACTGAAAATGCCATTAGAGGGGGTAAGAAGCTTACCAACTCAATAAATGAAGAAAGAGGCTTCAAAACAACTAGCAAAAGCTTTAAATGATGTTGTGGAAGTGGTTGAAACACTTAGTGGAGGTGGGTCTTTGGTGATTGAAACAATTAATGAAGTTAGGGTTTAGAGGTGGTAGAGAAGAGAGAAAACGTGATTTGTTTTGGAGAAGAAGAAATGAGAGTGAAGAATGGGGGTGGAGATGGGTAGTGTTAGGGTGTATGATGGGCCTTATTGGGTTTGAGTTTGGTTCATCAATTTTAGCCCATCAACACCTAAGCCCACATACAACCGACCCAACCAACCCGATTCTCCGCTTCGCTCTCGGATTCGTTTTCAAAAATATTTTCCGGTTCCAAAAATATATTTATACCACCAAGATCATGCTTAATTTGAAAATTCACTTTTCAATCAATTTAAACCCATTTTTCCGAAATTGGCCCGATTTTACAAAATTCATTTCGAAATCATTTTCAAATATCGAAATTGACTATACACTTCTGAATCTAGTCTCTAATTACAATTTTACCCTTAGAGCGGATTTTTCGATTTATTCCAATATGGAACTTTCGAAAATCAATTTTAAGAAAACCAAAAATTTAAATAATAAAATACTCAAAAAATTTTAGGCCCTACTTGTAGACGTTACATGAGGGATGCCAGATTAAGGGCTTTTGCTTGCGTAGCTGCTCTGTGGATTCATTTTTTGCTTTATATTGGTCGTGCTCAAAAAGGTAAAGAATGTACTTGTGGGCAAAAGATAGTTTTGGGACATTGAGGTGGGGGCCCTTTAGGTTGTGCATGTAACTAGTTCTACCCTGAGGTGGTCCATTTACGGATTTGTTTGGTTCGACCTTGATCTGTTCTATGTTAGCATGTATTACTTATCTAGGCTTTTGTTATTTTAATAGAAATGTTGCCTTCTGGGCGATGTGTGTGGTCTTTAATATACCAGAAATCCTATTTTGTAGTCGTCCTTCTGAAATCGATCAAATCGGCGATTGGCAGGGCAACATCAGGATGGGTAGCTTACAAATAATATAAATAATATTCATAACTTTTGAAACTTTATGGCCACGTAGCTAACTACGTTTATGAGAAGCCATGTTACATTATCTAATTGTCTATGGATGAGCATCCACTCACAACAAACTATTACCCTTAGGTCTGCATTTAAAAACCCCAAATGGACAATCATAACAAATGAATGAAATTAACGGAATCTAAACTTCAATAACAGTCAGTGAAGTATAATAAACTGAGAATTATTAAAATGGTTCAGCAACTAGTGTTAACTTAAGTCAAAATTGGAACAATTGCAAGCATCACCTGGGACTGTTAGCTTCACTATCATGTTGCTGCCTATCAATGTGTTTATCACTGGAAGAAACTTGGGAACTTATATCACCTGCAGCATCAACATCGATCTCTTGCTCTTTACAGGCCGGAATGGTGTACCGGCCACCCTTACACCGCTTACAATGTATAACATGTCTGCGCTTACCAGTAGTACTTGCACCAGAAGATGTTGTTGCACTCTTACACGTAGACATTGTGTGTCCCTTTTGGTTGCACCTATTCCAGTGTTTATCCTTGTTTCTTTTTAAATGTGATCTGTATCTCTTCTCTTTTGGTCGCCCTGCTTGACCCACTTCTTCCATAGGCAATATAACCTTTTCGACCGTCCACCATGCTTCTTTACTGGGTATGGGTTAATCGGACTCCCATACGCCCCGACTAGATACTCTTTATTGTAGAATAAATGACACACGAACTTACTCGGACTTTAGCAAACCTATACAGTTCATTAAAGTATCCAAATTGCATCAATAAATTTTCACCCTAAACATATGACACAATGACTCTTCAGGGATAAGAAAATGTTCCACTACATGCGTTGTACAATCTGGGTAAACCTGAATATTTGCGCGAATGAGTTGACAATCATGAATAGAATAAGACATGAGGAACATTATGCACAGTGCCGGGGTTGAGTTCTTTTTTTGAAAAATGGTCGAATAAGTTGAGTTCTTTTCAAATATATTATCCCTTACAAAATTGAAAAATATACCTTGAATAAGCTACAACATGAAAACATGGGAACTCATCAATTTGCCACAGCCCACATGTGCAAGTCCTATCTTCAATATTCAAGATACCATCTCCCTTTTTGGTATTTCGGATATGGTACCTTGCTGCCTCCATAATTGGAAACACTTTAGACTTGTCAGTGTCCTCCAACAAGTCCTTGATTCTTTCCACAGTTGCAGAAGTTATAGAAGTCTGTAGCTTATTTCGTGCTTCAAGCCACGAACAGAACCATCGTTGAGTCATCCTCCTGACGAATACGTGAGCGGCAGTTATCGGCAGTCGACCGGCGAGCAGAATGGAAGCATTTACAGACTCTACGATGTTGGTAGTCATGATGTTGTATCGCCTTCTAAGACAATAAGATCTAGCCCACTTCATTTTGCCTATTGCAACCAGTTCCCTGTACAAGTTAGGGCTGGAATCCCGCAAACCCTCCAGCAACCTATCACATTCAGATCTAGAGTGCGTATACACAACTCTACAAAAAAATGCCTTTTCAATATCTGGCCTACTGCTGAAATACTTTATCAAGTTTTTCTTCAGATGGTAATAACAAGCAAGATGAGGTGTATTGGGAAATATAGATCGCACTACCTGTGGTATATTGTTGCCACGATCAATAACAAGAACAAGGTTATCCCGCATACCAATAGCCCTACGTAGCCTGTGCAAAAACCAGCTCCAAGCTGCATCGGATTCCTTCGGAGCAAATCCAAATGCGATGGGAAATATGCAGTCTGACTTATCCATTCCAATAGCGACAAAAATAATAACTACTGACTTACTCTTCATGTGAGTGGCATCCATACACATAACTAGACAAATGAATTTGCTGAACCCTTCAATACACTGTCGAAGGCAAAAAACGGATATAGAAAATGATTGTCTACAGAAGTATGCAGGTCCACCACACTGCCGGGGTTTGTTTTCTTCAAAATAATGAAATATGAAGGAAGTAACTGCCAAGACTCTCTGTGACTTCTGTATGCAAGGTCTTTTGCATACTGGAGAGCCCTTTAAGCTTTACTGTAAAGCAAAACCACCGCTTACCTGGCTCTAATCTCGCTAATTATATTATCGGCAGAGAACTTAACCTCAGATAGGCGATTAGCAAACAAGTGTCCAGCTACTTTAGCACTTATTCTTCATGTTTCAACTTTATCAAGATCTAGCAGGCAGGTACAGGAGAAAACAAATTCGGTTACATGCCAAATACGGAATCCCTTATGACATCTCCTGGCCCTAAATATAAATGGGCACCCTCTTTCAACGCACTCAACCTCGAACCTTGTACTGCTATAATTGGGTGTGCACAGAGACATCCTGTTCTCCAGCGCGTATCTGAATATGGCCAGCTTCATACACTCCTTGTTGAATACAGCCCCTTTACTCAAACAACTGCGTCTTTCGCCAACATCCAAACAATAAATGCGTTGATCAGCAAAGTTATGCCTCTCCATTCCGGGTAGATGATAAACAGAAACTGTTGTGTCATTACCAGTATGTCCGCTAGCAGCATTAGTGTCTTCTTCCTCAATCCCTACATGAGAATTGGATTCAGTAGTCGCTTCCCTCTCCCAATCGCTCAAATTATCGTCGTCATCCCCATCATTCCCACTATTAACGTCTACCTCTTCATCGCCGCCTGTACCACTGGTGAACATACTAGGTAGAGGATTACCGTTTAAATCATCATTCAACTTGGGGTCAGTAAAATCACCGTCCTCACGCATAAGTAGATCACTATGGACACAATTGATTTACCAAGCAGTGCGCATCGCCATCCTTATCTGCACTGGTGATCCTCTCAGCCTTCTCGACATAAATTTCCCATTGATCATCACTTAATCTAGCAAATTTAAGCCCACTATCATCAAAAATATGAAATCTCTTGACAGATACACCAGGTTTATGGTACAGGAAGTAAAGAAATAAATCAAATCTTTCCCTATCTATCCTCTTCTTGGCATATATCCCACTATATATCTACTCAAAACTCACTCCTTCTTCAAATACATCTAACACAATGTCTCCAACAGCATAAGAAGACTCATCCCAAACGGAATCATAGTTAATGATAACTCTGAAGGAGACCATGTACCTGTGAAGTAGGGCGAAATGATTGCCTCGTTAGAAAATGCATATCAGCTCAGCATTCATCAAATAAAGTAAATGTTCATCAACTGTACTGTTATTCTTCTTCATAAATACAAAAAGATCTTCGAATAAATTCAAAGATCATCACATATTGTACATTTTAGCAATAAAAAACACAGAGGAGAGACATAAAACTTCATACGTATCAATTTTAAAACTCTGACTGACCATAACGAAATTAGGAGTTAATACATTAAATTTTACAATTCGATGCACTTGGCAAAGGAACAATACAAATGCAGGGAAATGATTGCCTATTTAGAACATACATTACAGCTCAATTTTCAACAAATGAGATCAATGTCCATCAAGTATTATGTTATTCTCCTTCATAGGTAATTAAAGCTCTTCGAATAAAATGAATTATGATCAAATGTTGTTTAACACAGTAATAATAACATAAGAACTGAAGCATAGTAATTCAAACAAATCCTTTCATTTAAGTTATATATGAACCATTAACTGATCACAAACACACATTGCGGTTAAGTGTATCAAATGTTTAAGATCGACTGACTTAGTCGACCAAGAATTGAAATGGATAAATTGAAATCAATATCAACACAAATTGGACAAATGTTATTGAGAAAGATATTGCACTTCATAATTCGGTTTAAAATCAATAGGGCTTCTAGAACCACAGGTCCACTGATTCATGCATCCTCAAACAATTACATACCTGGATTGAGGTCTGGCAACAGAATGCCCAACGTCGATTCCACGAAATAGCTCCGAAAGTGGTAACGAGCTAATCGATGGAAATTGGGATGGGCAATTGAACAATGAAAGAAATATCGATTCACCGCGGATGAGTTCGTCCCAGTCGACGAGCCTCAAAATCGACGGAGATTGTGGGAGGAGAAGCACAATGGAAGGGAATGTTGCAACGATGGCGAAGGAGGGAGGGGAGTTGGAAGGGAAGAGACGACAGAGGTAGCAAGAAGCGGCGAAAGAAGAAACAGAATGTTCAATTCGATACTATCATTACAGCCGAAAAGAGTGCAAATGGTCTGAAACCGGTTTATTCATTCAAATTCAGGTTCATTAGGGGTAAATTGGGTATAACATAATTCTTTAATTATTATCACTTTTATAATTAATTTATTATTTCTTTTTAAAATTATAAGGGCAAAAAAGTCAGTACAGCCTATGGAATACAAACAAAGTTTCGAAATATTTACTTTTCCAACCACTTTCGAATGGATCTATTTTTAAAAGTAAATTTTTTGATGCCCGTTTAAAAAAAATCCGTTTTAAAATTATACTTATTAAATTTTAAATATTTTTGAATTAAAAAACTAAACTAACCATTGGGATGATAAGATGCCAATAGAATATAAAATTAATATATCAACCGGGTAATTTACTTCTAATAGACAGTTAAATAATTGTCCATACAGCTCATAAATATAGATGGAATAGGGAAAGGAGAAACCCAAATCTGCACAAATTATATACATCATGGTGGATGACTGAGAACTAACATATCCTGATTTTTTAGTGACAATAGCTGGAGATATTGGCATATCAAGAAAGCTGTTGGATTACCTAAACTTAATTGTGTTAAAATATAATATAAATATTTTAGATTAAACAACTTTAATATGAATAAATTTATAAAATCAGCAATAATATTTTCATCTAAAAAATTCATGTCTTTCTTACAAATTTTCGTTGAACGGTTGGTTATCCGCCGGTTATGGGCCCAAATTGAAGGTCTCAATCAGCCTTGGAAAAGAAGGTGGCGACAGAAAGTACTTATTTACAAGAATGACTACATATACAAGTCCCAACCACATATTCACTTTATTAATCACAAATTCAAACTAAAAACAAAGGCAAAAACCATCTATCTAGCTTGAAGGGGCAAGTTCATGGATTTGGAGGCACATCTGGGATGTTCACCGTCTTCAAATTCCAAATATCAAAATCCCAAACCACGTCACCAAACACGTCTCCATAACACTCGTCAACAAATTCAACACCCCATTTGGGCATTGTCATATAACCCCACGACATTTGCTCATCCACCTCTCTCCCTCTCAACCAACACCACCCTTCCTCCCCCGCAACTTCCTCCTTCACCACCTTCTCCGCCACCGCCCTCTTGCTCTCACCACCTTCCACTTCACCACCGCGGTTATTCCTTTCTCTCTTCATCTCTCACCTCCTTCTTTCTACAAATTTATTTAACATCAATCTTATATATATTGAAGATGATTGCATTGGAATTTGGTACTGCATGGAGACAATAAATTTATTAAATAAATGATTCACATGAAAGTAAGAGAGTTTTTCTTTTTTTAATCATCATCTGGACCGCTATTCTATATATTTGGCTACGTTCAATGGACAAAGAGAGAGAGATGAGCTGCTTATTTGATTAAGAGACATGTTGGTGATATTTGATTTATGAACTTATCCATTAAATAAGACCACGTTTGGAAATAAGGGTTTGAGACCATTAGCTTTTCCCAATGTACGATCGCGTAGTTTGTAAGTCGGGCCCTTGTTTGACTGAGTCAGTTATAAATATGATGTCGTGACAGTTGTTGAAATTTTTTCTTTGGTTTGTGTGATCACTGTGTCGTGTCTAGTTTATGGTAATGACCTTTGCTTCTTGTGAATTGTAACGGGTCTCGCTGTCTCGATTAGGATCTGAGAGAAAGTGAGTGACCGTTACTTCTTTCTCTCTCTAAATTCAGATGCGTATGTACACACGATTCATTCTTTTATTATTATTTTCTTAATCAAATATGCGTGTTAATGAGTTGCAAATAAAATTATTTCTGATATTTAGTTAATTATAAATTTTGTAATAAAATAATAATATTTTTTTAATAGGTTGCCTTATCTATTTTATATATAACCCTGCACACTATATAAATAACTTATAAATTAAATCAAAATAAAATGAAATTTGATTGACTAAAATATTGTATTATGATAATTGTACCTAGTATAATTTCTTTTTATTTAAAATTTAATTGGTAAATAATATTATATTTTTTAATGTTCCAAATTGAAAAAATGAAAAAATTCAAATGTATTAATCTGTCTAAACAATTAAAAATTAAAGTGAAATAAAAATTTATTAAAATATATTTACTAAAAATATTTATTTATAAATCCTAATGTTGTAAATATCATATTTTAAAATATATTGATCTCCAGATTTAGAGTTTATTGAAGTTGTTAAATGTCATGCCAAATTATTATATACCATATTTTATGTATAATATAATTTCATTAAGAAATAATTATTATATAAAAATTAATAGGATTACATAAAATGTTTCATTAATAGTTGGTTTGAGCATTTATTCACAGTTAAGCACAATCTACATATATAAATTATGTCTTCACATCATTTCTAAATTTAACTATTGTAACCAATTATATATGGTTTTATTTTATTTTTAATTAAATATACTGATGATATATAAGGCCCAACTAACTTATACCTTAACATTCATTATTAATTTTAAATGATAAAAATTATTTATCGAATTTTTAAATAGCAGTTTGAATTCGTCTTAACATTGGAGATAATTGTCAAAATCACCGTAGACTAAAAATTTCGAATTGAAACAAACTTTGGAGGAGTCGAACTTAAACGAGTTAAATCTCGAGTTTCAAAATTAAAAATCCACGAGCTTGTATATATTTATAGTTTGTAATGAAATTAGATTAAAATAATCTATTAAATTAATAATTTAACGAGTAAAAATTCGAGCAACTTGTATATAAACTCACGAACCTGATTCCGAATTTTTGTTAAACGCGTTAAGCCCAAACCTATAAGAGTTGGTACTTCGTTCGACTCGAATAAACCTATTTTTAGAATATTCATCTCACATCCATGAAAAATAGGGATGTCAAAATGGATCATGACTCCATAGGTTGATATAAACCCGCGAAAAGTAAGCGGATTAGGTTTAAGCTAAATGGATTTTGACATGTTTATACACGACACGTTTAACCTGCGTATAAATGAGTCGAGTTAGATTTGACTAAAAAGTTAACGTGTCGACCAGTATAATTGAGATTAAAATAAAATTTATATAATTTTGAAGGAGTAAATAATAATTTTTTTTATATATTATCAATCTAGCAAAACCTAACTTTTTAGAAATTTAGCCGTTATTCCGCCTCTCTGTCTCCTCTCTCGCCTTCAACCGCCTGGCACAGCTTCTTCTCCTCTACCTCTTATCTCGTCATCAACAAACCATTATTCAAATATCACATTTGTTGCCTTTTCTTTGTGGTTTACCTCAGACGAAACTCTTCATCGATGGCTATCTACTGTTAGTATTGTCAATAACTCTCATCGTTGATTTCTCGTATGGTACGTTTTTTCTAACACTAATAGTCTCAAATCCAGTTTATTTATTTTTAGCTTAGGTGTCAACTTCTCTCTTTTATTTGATATAATATTCTTGTTTTTTTTATTAGTTTTAATCAAATTTACAAAAGAATGGTGTATAGGTTTTGATTGATTAATTTAGCGATCGAATGTGTTGTTGTTACTTCAAGTTTTGATTTCATATATTATTTTTTATTTTTATTAGGAATTTTGGTCTTTAATTTTTATTTTTTTTAAGTGTTAGCTCAATGCTTTAGCGCATATTATTCAAATCGACCGTTAATGCAGCATACAAAAAATTTGGAGGGCATACCCTTGTATTTATTTATTTGTATTTTTTGATATTTTTTTTAAATTTTGTTTTCCTTATATTTTTACTAATAAAAATTGTGATTGTTTATTTTCGTCTTTAAATTTGATTTTTGTGAGGCATAATATTTATTTGCTTTAATTTACATAAAATGTAAACAAGTTTATCTACATGATTTGGTTTATTTTATCCATTATACTAACACTTATATTTCTTTTTTGACTGAATACTTAATATTACATCTAGTCATACTTTTATCCAGTGTTATTTCAAATAGTTGTTTGTATTCTTACTTTACTGTAGAATTAGATTGGTTGTCGTATTGACTGTTTGGGAAAATTTCAGAACTGGTATTTGATTGTTGTCTTTGAGGAATTTAAGTTATTTGCCAACATGACGGTTAGATGTAGCAGTTCTAGTTTAACTTTTATATTTTGTTTTTATTTTTTGTCTCTATATATTTTGTTATTTGTGTTAAAACCTATCTTCGCAGATAAACTTCATATGAAATTATATTAATATTTGAATACTTTCATTTGGATTGTATTTATGATCTAATTAGGTTACTTTTTTTTAATTTATTACTTTATATTTAAATTGATTATTGTATTAAAAAAAGTAAATATAATAAGTTAAATGAGTTGATCCATAAACAAATTAAATAGATTAACGTATAAACATGTTGAATAGGTTAATGCAAAAACAGACTCAATGACTTAACGCATAAACATTTTAAACGGTTAATTGAGTTGCACAATTACAAATTTTAAATTATTAAACCAAATTAGTCGTATTGAGTTGGAAAATTACAACTCATTTATTAAATATGTCGAGTCGAATTAGATATAAATATAATCGAGCGTATCGAGTTCAGTTAAATCCAATTCGCTGACACGAATCGAGAACCCTAATAAAAAATTAAAATTATTTCTATTTAAATTTATTTAGACAGAGAATGGATAGGTAGAGAATGAATTGACAGGATAATCATCATGGTGGAAGAAAGACAATTACTTATTTTCAAAACTAGCAATTTTTTAAGGCAAAGAATCGGGTAGAAAGACAGCCCTCCGTTCCTCGTTCTCCTTTTAACTCACCAATTCAGCACCTTTGTACCATATTGTTATGCAGTGATAATGTAATAGTGCTGCCTCATGGTTAAGCGGGTAGAAATTATTTTGAGACCATTGACCTGAATTTAATAGCTAATCTTTTCTGGAGCACCAAAAATAATCTTATCTTGAATTTAGTTGCAGGCTCTAGGAAAAACAAGAATAAAATCAAGTGCAACACATCCACCACCACAAATTCATTTTGGAATACTCCCCCACTAGTCAAAGATGACTACATTGGATTCATGCCACTTCTGACATATTTTCCCATTAACAATTTGTATTAACTGTAATTAATTTTTAAATAATACTAGGGATCTTATCTAAGCTCACATACCAATGATTTTAGAATTGCATTTTTATACATTCTGTGGTTGGTTTAAAGGGAAAAAGAGGATTCTAAATGATAAAAAGGAAAACAAATAGGGAGGAATTTGAGAAAAAGTTGATTCTGAATTGATCGAGCTTTATTGTAAGATGCAAAATTGTTCTCATTCTGAGGTGGTGAACTGGATAGCATTGGAATGGTAAGCCTCAAAATTCTAACATAAATAGCAACATCTATGAATCCCTCTCATCAGCTCCACTGATTTATCTCATTTATTCTTTCAATTCTCTTCTCTATAGATTTTTCAAACCAGTTGAGGGTTTCAATACATGCAAATTCACATGATTCAGTTTGATTCATGTTCAAAATCTGAGCAGATATAACCTTAGATGCCAATACAATTTCAATACATAAAGGGTGAAAAAAAAAAGCATTACAAGTTGCAAAAGGCAATTTACATTGAATTTGAATAACTCAAACAGCAATTTGTACAGATTGTTCTGGTAAACCTCTCTGTGTAATTTCAAATACCCAGAGAAAAAGATACCCAAAAAGATGAAACGTATGTCTAAAAAAAATCCCACCAGCTCAACTGATACAGACACTACTTACAATACAACATTAATGTGGGATCTGTCGACCGTGAAACACTCACATCTACTCTTCTTCCTAACCAATTAAATCTTAACTAAACTAGATTATTTTTGGCTCATTTAAGTTTTACTTACAAGACAGACCAGACCACACTTTAAATACAACGAATCCTTTCTTTATGATAAAGATATATTTACACTAAACAAAGGATCCTTCTCTCTTCTCCTCTTCACTTCAGTGTTCCTTTGCTCCTCATAAAAGTGAAAACTTGATTAGACTGTTTGTTTGTTTCTGTATGTACTAAGTAAGAAATCAATGGGTTGTAGTTCTATGCCAAGGCAGGAATGCTGCAGTTGCGCCTATCCCTGTCGAGACAATCGAACCCCTCGATTCTGACTGCTGGCTTGCTACCAAAATTGGGTCGAACACAGCCACTGCTGTTGCTTCCTCCTCCTTTCCTCCCTGAAGAAGAAGGAGAGGAAGGAAGCATGGCTGTTGACGACAAGGGATTTACTTTGTCATCCACAAAGCGCGAATCATGTATTAACGGGTTAGCTACTCTGCTAGGCGGCGACCCACAAAAAAATGGGGGCGACGATGCTAATTGTGTACAACTTCCACCCTCCCCCTGTTCCACATCAGCTTCAATCAGATCTAAGTAACCAACAACCAGATCTTAACAAATTAAGAGTTAACTAGTGATAGATCTAGCACCTATGTACATGATTCACGTATGTGAGATCAAACCACACAAATAAACAAAGATGGGAACTAAGTACCTTTGAGAGGATGATGTCGAAGAGATCAGAACCGGACCCTGCTGCTGCTACTGAATCAAAATTCTCAGCTTGGTGGCTGCAAATCCAACAAATTCAATCACTCAGTACACTTCACAGATCAAATATCAAGATTTCTTTTTTAAAATACAATAATAATTAAAGAAAAAAGAAACCCTAATTTGAAGTACCTGAGATTCAACCTAAGACCCAAACGGCGAGGTTTCGGACAGACCAAAGAGTCTCGGTCTCTTCTGTCGGACACCATCTCCTCCACCACCATGCTTGGCTGGATCACACACTGCTTCATCTAAATATATCTCTACCTTCTATCTTTATATAAACAATTTCTTTTTTTTTTGTTTAAATCTACCTGTCAATAGAAACAAACAAGAAAAACCTACTGATGAGTTTTCCACACAAGATCTAATTAACTGAACAAAAAATCAAACACTTTTAGAGATCTCGGCAGATCTACAACAAAGGAAAAGAGAGAGAATAGACAGAGAGAGATCTTATATAACTATTACCTTAGCTCTTACTGTACAGATTTAACAGCTTCATCAAACCCATGAACACATCGAATCAATTTTTGTTTTTTTGAAATGGAAAGGAAAGAGTTGAGATTTGAATTGAAATATAGGAAGTTAGGCGTGAGAACAGAGAGAGGAGACGTGGAGGGGACCTATCTGATTTATAGATAGATAGACAGAGATGTAAATATATACTATTATTAAAAGAAAAATCAGATTTGGTAATTGGGCAACACAGCTAGAAAGTGATTTATTTTCAAGACATCAACTTGTTTGTGTTTCTTCATGTCTTCTCTCTCACACACATTTTTATTGTTTTTTAATTTTAATTTTTGAATTTAATAATATTAGCTGAAAAAGAAAAAAGAAATGTAGTAGAATCACTTTTTTTAAGCAGGCGGTGGTTTTGAAGAATAAATTAATTAAATTTAATAAAAATATCTCAACGGACTGAACCGACTCAGTCTTTATGTCGTTGGAACTTTACTCAATTGCAGACACGTGTCGGTATCTTGAGATGGATGTCAGAGACGTGGTCGGCACTTGCTCAGACTTTTTTTTTTTTTTTTTGTTGTGCGCCACATTTTTTTCCTCTAATGAAAATGCAACTTGGAATTAGTCTAGTAATTTTGTAATTACGAACCTGTTCACGAGGTTGGACCACAAATTACGATTTGAATATTCTGCTTTCCATGGAATGATTTTTATTTAGTTTAATGTATTCTAGCCCTTTAACTTGTGATGAATATTTATCCATGGATTTTTTTATTGCAAAGATTTTATATAAATTGTGGATTAATATATAAAAAAATTATAAAATATAAATTTTTAAATTTAATTTTAAACAAATAAATCATTTAAAATTTATTCAAATTTATAAATTTTTAAAAATTAAAATTTTAAAAAATAAATTAAATTGATTAATATAACCTTAAAAATGTATTTTACAACATTATACGTTTCACCATTTAAAAGTCGATTTTTAAGTTTCAAATTTTAAAAAATTTAAATTTAAAATAAATTTTAATAATTTATTAATTTAATTTAAAATTTTAAATAATTAAAAATAAAATATTATTTTATATAATTTTTAATTTAAAAATTTTAATAAAATTTTAAATTAATAATAATAAATATACATTTCTGTTATAAAATAAAATCGTGGAAGGAATAAATAAATAATTTCACACATAAAAGAGAAAAGAAACGGGCTTTCAAATATACGATGAAGCCAAATCTTATTAATGTATCACCACCTTCTTATATAGGTCAGAAAAAGGATGAAGATGAGGTATATCATATAGTAATTACTTCCTCTGCTTTTTTTTATGTGCTACACTTTCTGTTTGCACACTATTCGAGACCTAATTTTAACGGTAAATATCTTTAATTATATATAACTAAAAATTATAAAAATTTTATATTTAAAAAGTAGATATTAAAACGAATAAAACAAGATCCCACTTGAATATATATTTTTTTATACGTAAGTAACAATATAAAAAACAAAATTGATGAATGAATAGTAAATACTATTCAAGTGTAGCATATAAAAAAAAGCGGAGGAAGTATATAGCATGGACACCTATCAATGTATATTAATTCATTAACAATGCTGATCCAATGGTGGTAATCCACCCGTACCACAATATACCTCCTTCGATTTCCATCTCTTAAATAGTGTATTAAAAGTATTATTTAGTAAAAAACTTCCAAAAAATATCAATAAAAAAAATTGGACTAGCAGAAAAAGAATAGAGTAAAAAATTAAGTGTAATACTCCTCTGCACACTACGCCTATTATTAATTACATAATTTGGGGTGTTAACGCATTTCGATTCGATGAGCTAGTTTTCTAAAAGTTGAAACCGATAAAATTTTTCATTAACAAATCGACTAAATTGTTTGAGAGTCAGATTTGTTTTATATCAATATGTTTTTTTATATCAATATGTTTGGATTCCTGAAGCTCATAGGTGTAAAAAACTAAGAAGATATATATTTAGGTGTAAAAAACTAAGAAGATATATATTTTGTCTGATCTCCCTTGATGTATTATTCTCTAACTTGAGGGATACATGCAACATTATCCTTATATATATAATTGTAGGCTCATTTTGATGTTCGAGAAATATCACATGAACATTTAATATGCTTGATTGTAGATCTCAACCAGTTACATTCCCAACTGATTTTATGTAACATAAGAATCTCAACATGATTTGAAGATGTAGCAATTAAAGTTTGCTTTATAGATGTCCATGGAATTATTATGTCATTACACATAAAAATATAACCAATTTGAGAACGTGTCTTATGTGGATCAAAAAGGTATTCAGCAGCAGCCTATTTGATTAAACCTACAGGATTATCACATTTCGAATAAAATAGTCACAAGTCAATAGTTTCGCAAAGTTATTGGAAAATATGCTTAATATCATTACATATCTCCAAGTTGGACTCGAACTGCATCTAGCCAATAAATTCATTGCAAAAATAATATCGAGTCTAGTACATTGGGCTAGATATAGTAGGTCACAAAATGCATTCAAATATGATGTTCAATGATAAAATAATAATAATAATAATAATAATAAAAAGTCTCCTTTTGGGTTTAAATGGATCCTTCTTAGAATCAATAGAACGAATTATCATTGACATACTTAATATATGGGCATTTTCAAAGTTAAGTGTTTCAAAATCTTTCTAGTATAAGTCTTCTAATGAACCAAAATTCCATCAGATTTATACTCAATCTCTAAACCAAGATAATATTTTGTTGGGTTATTTCCAAAAAAAAAAAAAAAAATTTTTCAAACATTTCAGGTGTTCAAAAAACCCGTGACTCGATAATCCAACTCGAACCTGTCGGATTTATTAAGGTTTGGGTCAGTCCGGGTCCATTAACGGGGTTGGGGTCGATCCATACATTTAGAAAAAGTTGGGTTTTTTAACGGGTTTGACCCGACCTTGACCCGACCCGGACCAACCCGATAGACCCAATAAATATTTATTTTCATTATTTTATTTTTCTAGTTTTTGTGCATATTGCTAAATATGTGGTGTTTTTAACTCAATCCAAGTTGTTTTGGGTTATTTAATCAATATCATGATAAATGATATTATTATGAGTCAATAATTTAAAATATATTTACATATTTTCAAAAATTTATATCATTTTTTTTATTATAAGGTCTGACCCGACCCGACCTTGATCCGAGACTGATCCGAAATGTTAAAGGGTTTGATCCGGTCCATATTTTTACCTCAATTTTGGGTTTCGGGTCAACGGGTCGGTCTGGATTTGACTCGAACCCGACCCGTGAACCCCTACTTTAAACTCTCGATTTTGAAAAGTTTTGCAAAACCACCCCCAAAATCAAAACCACTAGTGGTTTTCGTATTTTTTTGAGTGATTTTGGTATTGTATGAGTTGTTTTGAAATTCTATATGTTTTAATTTGGAGATTTGGAAATTCCCTAAAATAAAAAATTACTCATACAACACCAAAACGACTAACAAAAATACCAAAACCATTAGTGGTTTTAATTTTGGGGGTGGTTTTGCAAAACTTTTTAAAATTGGGGGCTCAAAGTGAAACGTTTAAAAAAATGGAGGTTTTTTGGAAATTACCTATATTTTGTTTTTCCATATCTTTCATTTTAAGTTCTTGTTTCAAATACTCAGTAATCTTTTGGATCTCATCTTGAGTTCCAGTCAAATTCATATCATTAGCATAGAGTGCTCCAAAAGAAAAATAAAAGTCTGACTTTCATATGAACATACATGTCATTATTAATATACATTCTTTAATCAAATACTCACTAACACAATTATACCACATTTGTCCGAACTGTTTTAATCCATGTAATAATAGTTGTAACTTCACTGAATGCAATTTGAGAGTTTTATTCAATTCAGGAAGTCATCATCCTTCGGGGAGTTCCATAAAAATATCGATATTAATTGAATCGTACAAATATGCAATTACTACGTCCATCAAACACATTTTGAGATTTTTTTTCATTGGTCAAACCAATCAAAAATCGAAAAGTACTTATATCCCAGGCCTTTGTGAGAATCCTCGAGCAACTAATCGTGCTTTATATCTCATAATTTAATTTCTTCCATTTCGTTCTCTAATGAAAATTCACTTATAACCAAACACTTGGACACCTTCTAGTGTTTTGACTATGGACTCAAAAACATTTCTTTTACTCAATGAATTCATTTCTACCTGAATTTCATCTTTTCATTTTGGCCAATCATCTTATTTCTTACATTCATGGATAGAATGTAACTCATAATCACCATTCATGATACCAATAGCCAATACAGATGAAAACATGTTATCCATAGCATCATTTTTAGGATTTCACTTTCTTTCAAATAATTAATGGAAAGGGTTATTTCCCAAAAAAAAAACCCACTTTTTCAAACGTTTTGCTTTGAACCCCCGGTTTTGAAAAGTTTGGAAAACCAGCCCCAAAATCAAAACCACTAGCGGTTTTGGTATTTTATGAGTGGTTTTGAAATTCTATATGCTTTAATTTGGAGATTCTCATTTATACTTTTCCGTTTTTATGGTATAATCTCCTTAGACCCAACAGGTTTACCATTCTTTTTTACGGATTTCAGATGCCTCATTAGTTACCATCTGTTTTGATTTATCAATTTGGGATGTTACGAACAGGCACGTGAAATTTGTAACACTAGCTACGTTTGTAAAATTATATGGCATTTGGTTAGCAAATATTTGCAAATGCATTATCCATTATATGTCATTCTCACATTTATCAGTACAAGAATCTAGATAATATAGTTTTTCATCATTCTATATGAGTTATTTATTCCTCATGATAAGAGTTTTATCTCTTCTAAGTTGTGAGAATAATTATTCATCAAATGCAGTAAATATATTCCCTATTAGGGGTTTCAGATATCGATTTATAGATAGCAAATCATAGCCAACATATATTCACAAAAAAAGCTGGGGCGTTCCAATTTCATTCTCTGAGGGGAACTATGAGAACATATGCAATAGAACCAAAGTTCTCAAACGTAATATATCTAGTTTATTTCCTGTTACAATCTATAATAGGGGAAACACATGATAGCTAATTGGTCTTAGGCGTATTAAAGTAACTGTATATAATATTACACGACCTCGTGTAAAAATTGGTAATTGAGTCCGCGATAGTGATCATAGGAGTTATGGGGGTAATGAACATCATGTCATTAAAGGCACCAGATAATCATGTAACCCTCTACTCTCACTGTAAATACCCCTACAAATGAATGAAAAAAGGGTCCATCATATACTTTACGAAATTGCTTGCAAAATATTGATCCAAACTCTAATCATTTAAGGTCTGTTGAGGTAAATCTCTGTAGGACGGTGAACCCCTCTGGGTATGGGGTATCCTCTCCTTCGCATGGATTTTTGATCACCTGTTTGACAAAGAGTGTCCAGTCCCCGTCCCGTTATCCGTTGACCATGAACCGTATTTATAAGGAGCAGTCGATAAGGATTCAGGCTGGATTCGCCGAGTCTGTTAGGTAACCAACTGTAAGAAAGATGTGAGAGAATCTAGAAGATCCGAGATAAGTGCAACCACATAGGCTGGGCCTCTGAATGTGCGGCTGCGGAAGGTATGACCTATATGGATCCATAGCTTAAGAACCCTAATGGTTCATAGGCTTTGACAGAAATATTCGGGGTTGAAACATTTGGGCCCAAACACATTCAGGATCGAAATATTCAAGGTCGAAACACTCGGGGCCGAAATGTTAGGGGCCGAAATAGTTCCAATACAGCACAACCCAAGAAAAACTCAAATATAGTTAATGTGCCCTCACCCTTCATTTATATGCCAAAAACATTATTAGGTAAGATATCTTAGTGGTGAATTTAGCCCACCAAGATCCACCAAATTAATAATAAATTTCTAAATTATTCTGCAAATTCTAATCTATATACTGCAACAATTTTTACTCGCTCTCGTATTTTTCTTTTTAAATCTTAAATAATATGTTAAATAAATAAATTTATTTTACTATAATTAAACTTAAATTTAATTAAAAATTTTTAAAAATATATTAAAAAAAATCACATTCCAACTGTATTTAAAGATAAATTATTTGAATAATAAAAAAATATTTTAAAAAAATTAAATGAAAAAAGTAAAAGAAAAATGTTAAATCCAGAAATTTAGATATATGAAATAAGAATTACCTATTTTTATGGACACGCTGTCAACAAAAATGATCCAACTTATTCCAGCTCTTTAGACATAAAAGTATTATTATTATTTTTAAAATTATTTTATTTTTAAACATCAATTTCCCTTAAAATTTCGATTAGCACCACGTGTAGGGACATGTTTCCAAGAAGCTAAGAGCAAGCATGTTATCTATTTTTTAAAGTTGTAAATGAGATCTAAACCCGCGTTTCATATAATAACTAATCCAATTAATTCCATCATCTGGTTGGTCAGAAGGCAGATGCTCCTTTTGCAGTCCGCATGTGATCAAGTGGAGTAATAAAAAAACAAAATAACTCCAACTTCAGATCTGTTTCACGATCTAACTATTCATTCGGACATATGCACGGAACTAGCCATAACAAATTGGGGACCCAACATAATTTGGGTTATTTACGAGATCGGTATTCTATACTTAAAAATTTATTAAAAATGTAATATAATATATATATATATATCAATCGTTATGTAAATATTTTATTCATATTATCAAATATTTTTTTAAAAATATAATTCTTTTTATATTTTTATTAATGATTTAATTTTATAATTAAAAATATTTTTAAAATATAACTACAAATTATTATTGGTATAAATGTAATATAGATTATATATATATATATATAAATGGTAGAATTTTGTACTACAGGATCATTTGATCGGTAATAAGTCATAATGTAGGATCTCGTATAATTCCACCCAATGAAAACGTCTAACCAGTAAATAAATTATAACTTTTTTTCTTCGTCATTAAGTCATTTTTTCGGAATATTTTCTAGAGAAATTTTTTTATTTCGAAAACAAACTCTTAAAAACTAAATCCTTAAACCCCATCAAATCACTATTTGTATTTGATATTTTGAGGGAGTTAAGTTGATCTTAACTTCTCTCCTTGTTGAATTACAATATTCTCCTCTGGAGATATTTAGCAATTGGACTGGACAATTAGTGTAATCCATCCCTAAGTATTAAATCAACAATCTCTCACTTACACTCTATGTGCCTATGCCCACATGACTGACAACAATTACATAACTTAGTTCAATTTATTCGTCATTGGATGATTATACACGCAAATAACTATTGTGACAAATGAACAAGATTCTCCATCCGGAAAACGCAGGGAGAGAGTACTCGAAATTCATTTTGGGTACATCTTAGGTTTGAATTGATCTCACATCAAATGCGTCTAGTCCTAATCGACGAACAATCTGATATCATTGGAGTACCCTTAAATCACGGTTGAATTCTCACGAACTACAATCTACTAACGTGTGATCTATTTTGTGAAATCAGTCAATACCTTCCAGTCGCTCTTCCTTCCAAAGGTACTGAAAAGCAATCGAAATCACAGACGTACTACATCGGCTGCATTATCATGACAATAGAAAATACATTAATGACATAAACACTACTCTCACAGCCTCAGATGAAAGAGATAACTGTAAGGATACACTAATAAGTGGATCTTGCATAAAAAATAAGAGTAGAAACTGTTTACTTATTATCCACAATGGTCAAGAAAGAGCATGCACGGTATAACACATGCATCACAGTGAAGCTTGCCTCAAATACAGACAAAAATAAGTGGATCTTGCAAAATAATTTTTAAAGTAATTCGAAACAAAACTCTTAAAACATTATATCTTATATTCAAACTCGTGATGCCAAGATATTTTTTTTTTAACATTACAAAGAGTATCAATGCCTTATGTGTCGTAGAAATGCATAAGGTCTTACATACATTAGCAGAGCCAAGATGAACCACCTGAGGTGTTACCTTCGAATTTTGTGGTGTCATGATTATATTAATATTATATATTTTACTTTTAGTTATACATTACATTAGAAATTTCAAAATTTGAGAGCAATCTATACGATACAACTGTCAAAACGAGCTCGAAGTTCCTAACTGTTCGGGTTAGCCCGCAAAATATGCAGATACAGGTAGTAGATTTAGGTGTTTATTTAGGTTGCGAACCATTTTATTCGGTTCACGCGGACTGCAGACTCAAGCAAACTCGAAGCAGACACGTTCGTGAGCTTTAATGTTGTAGGATGATCCTTTCCAATATAGGCTTGATTGCAACAGATGAAACTCATGTATAGCCTGATATGTTGTTAATTCTTCTAAAGCCATTTTACAGATTACTTATATTTATTAGCTGACTTTCAGGTGCAGTTTCAGTCTTTATACATAAGATGGATTACACCAGAGACTTGAAAAAATGTAGAATGCATCAAAAGAAAAGCAGTGGTTTTCCAAGTGCTTATGTGATGCTTATATGATTCTTATTCAAGTCACACACACACACACACATATATATATATATATAGAATTTTCTCTGTTTTCGGGAGAGCAGAAATTGATTGTTGTTAGAAAGGTAATATATCAGGTTTAAAAAACTTGCATTAGAATTGTTTCGTGTGTTGTTAACTATAGAAATTGAATGTGTATGTTAAAGTTAAAATTTGTATTATGGAGAGGAAACATGCAGGTTAAAAGATGTTAATCATCATGCTCCTCGAAATGACACAACTGCAAATTGATATGTGAAGAATGGAAGAAGAGAAATTATTTTTATTTTTTTTTAAAATTAGAAAAAAATTAGGCGAACATGTTCAGATCCGTCTGCAGACCTCCGCGGACGGACCCGAACTAGAATTTTAAAGCCTGTATCTATTTGCGGACGTGTTCGGTTCTGTCCATTTATCAATAAGTCTGCATGGATCGAAGCGGATCGACTCGAATATGTTTTGACAGGCATACTATAGGGTCAAGTGACTCTTTTATACATAAAGTGGCTCTCTTATTGCACACAACTAGTAATGTGCTCTAAAACCAATACTTTTATTTATATATCATGGATTATTTCAGTATTATTAAGAATAAATTCATCTTTATTATTCAGTTTAATTTTATTTGATATATTTAAAGGTGTAAGAAGATCCATAATGATAAGCACAATATGAAGGAAATCATGAGTAGTTCATTACCATGATATTCTTATCACATGAAACTGCAATTACCTTTAAATATACATAATCATAGTATTAGCGAGAAGAGATATAACTAATGCAGACAGACTAGTGTGTGTTATATTTCTTAATGGTTTTAAACTATTCTCATCAATCTATAGGCATACGAGATGTCTGAAGTAAACACATGAATATTATTTGGAATAAGTTCACTGGATTACCCGTAATGAGATTACACAAATGAATTGATAAGCTTGGAAAATGAATACAATTTAGTATGATTTCGGTATTCCTTTAAGAATTGCATATATTTAGAACACTTTTACTTGTCTTTTAGGTATAAAAAATCATTTTGTTACTTAAGGATATAAAGAAAGAAAAGTGAAAGTTTTGGAGCAAAAAGAAATAAAAAGGAGGTGAAAATGGCATGAGAAACAGAGTCACCGAGCTCTCTACCAAGCTATCTACCGAACTACAGTTTGGTATTGCATAATCCTTCAAAAACAAAGTCACTATCCCAATTATCTATCGCATTGTTTACAGAACTACAACTCGACATTGAAAGATTCAGAAGAAAAGTCTCTCTGTCCGCGAACTACAATTTGGTATTGGAAGATTAAAAGGAGAAAGCTCTCTCAGATTGATGCCACACTTGATACCAAATTGTAGCCCAGTCCAAAAGGTGAAAGGAAATGAACCTCTCTGTCTAAATTAAATATCGAGCTCTATGCCGAATTATAGTTCGGCCTAATCTTTGTCAAGAAATTACCTATCTGTTTGAGCTTAATACTGAATTACGGCTTGGTCAAATATATGTCCAGGAATGATGCCCTTTGTTAGAGCTAATCACCGAAATAGTCATCGAATTAGACCTCGGTCTGACATTAGAAGACAAATTGTGCTCTTTGTCTAAGCTCTATACCAAATTACAATTCAGTATTAGTGAAATTTTAGAAAAAAAAAATTTCGGAGCGATTTCCTGAGGGAGTTGAATAATGCTATAAATACTCATCTTGAACTCTAAGATAGAGATCTTGGATCTTTTTTGTGATATTCTTACACACTCGATAGATAAGTAAGAGAGAGAAATCACTTTGCTCTTAATTTTCTCTTAAATTCAAGTTGATTTCAAGAGGAAAAGTGTAGATTTGAAGTTTAATTCTTCATGACCCAAGCATTTAAGCTCTAGATTTATCACCATCACCACAAGTTTCATCTAAACCTTCACTTTTACATCCATTTCTAGAATTTTGATATGGAATTCTTGTTGAATTGTACTCATAATTGTTTAACTATGCTAGGCTAACTTAGTAGTGGTTGAATACTCAATGGATATTTTTAGAATCTTGTGATTCTAAAGCTTTTTTTGTGCTTTAATGGTGAATTTTTTAATATAACATAATTTGTGTGTTAACATTTTAATTTATTTGGTGAATGTCAAGTGAAACATAGATTTAATCTTGAAGGAAGTTAGACATAAAAATTTCATGGTTATATCTAAGAATTGTAAGTGATTAAAAGGAAATTAGACATAGTAAATTTTAATCACCTTGTGTTGGATTTGTATTTTATTGTTTTAACTACTTCAATCTATAGACATATAATTGTTGTAGATGATAAATTGATGTTAGAGTTTGAGAAAACCTAATATTGAAACTTAATTGATCCAAACTATATATTAGTGTTCTAGATGTTTGATGAAATGCCTAAGAAAGTGATCGTGTGTCTATCTAGTGAAAGTAGTGTTTAACCATGACCTCATCATATTACTCTTGCAAATTTTACAAGTGTGCAATTAATTTTCTAGTTGAAATTACATAATTATTCATTAGTTTTAAGTTGATGATCTCTAAAACTTAGAAGTAATTGAATTCTATTAACTCTTGAACATGATTTGAGTATAATCTCTTGGGTTGATATCCCTAACCGCTATGTTATGATAAGATAGATATTGTTTGGCATTTTGATAAGAAGTTTTGAATTCATAGTCTAATTTTTAGTATCATGAATTATCTAATATTAGTGTACAATCTCATAGTACTAATGTGTGCAAGTATCTTTGGACTTGAGGTCTCCAAAGTATCCTAAGTATTGAGACCTACACTTTGAGGTTATTCCTTCTAGACTCAGTAATTTTACTCATATGATGATTATTAGGTGCATCACAAACTACTTGAGAATACTTGAGTCACCAATAAAGGATTGGTCACTCTGGATGATGGGAGAGATATTTCAATATTTCTTGTTAGAAAATTTACTCGATAAGTTCTTGGTCAACCTATTGGTATATATTTTTCTAAGAGAGATGACACTTAATCCTTAGTTCCATTCTTAGGATGAGTAAATTCTTTATAGTCAACCAGATTTATAAACATTGGAGTACATCGTCTACCCCTCATTCCATCAGTCTGCCAGTCATAAGCGCTTCACTCCATTCGCACAGACCGCCCCATAAACATCATTCCATTAGTACTTCTTCTGAACTGCCACCATATAGTAAATCGACGGACTACACAGTCCACTTGTATCAAAATTGATGATCTAGATCCTAATATAAAGTATCTCTCATAAATAAGATGATGACCAACGCTACCTAGCACTCTTTTTCTATCTAACCCTTTATTATCTTCATTCTATTTGTTTTCTGATTTTCTTACTTCTATTAATGTTTAACAATTTCATTTTATAAAATAAAATGTTAACAAAAATCTTTGAAACTAGTTCACGAGTGTGTATTCGCTCTACTAATCTCTCGGGATAATACTCTAAAAACCTATACTACGCATAATGTAGGATATTGTCTTCATCACTAGTTTTAAGTTCTTAAGGTTTTTTGATTTTTTTTAAATTTTTTTTTAAATATAAACTTTGCTCTTAACCCTTTTTTTATCTACTTGCTAGATGTAGGCTTACTTCTGACGCATAATGAAAGTAAGAAATAATAAATATCAAAGAGAAAGAATGCAAATAATTCAAATAAATGTTAAACATTTTTTTTTCTAAAAATTTCTTAAATAAATATAATTTTAAGGAAAAAGTATAGAATATGAAATATATTAGATGATAGGAGAAAACAAATCAAACATACATTTCATATTTTTTTTTTTTTATGAAATTAATCCAAATGATTTTTAGAATATATTCTCTCCATTCTATTTATATAGAGAAAATTTCTCTTTTGAGTGTTTTATTTATATAGAGAATTTTATGTTAAAAAGAAAATTTAAAATTTAAAATATCTAATATACCTTTTATTTTAGTTTACATAACTAATACTACACCAATGTATTACATACAATCTATTAATGATGAATTAATGAGGCATAATATTAGAAAGTAACTGTTTTTCTAAATCTCCGTGCAAAATTAGTTTTCTCTATATAAATAGAATGGAGGGAGTATATATTATCAATATTTCCATATTTTGAAATTTGATTATATGGAAATACCATGAAAAATCAATCATTTTTTTAATCCTTTTGCCTAAAATCCAATTAACTATAAAATTCTTTTACTTGTTATCCTTTTATATATAATTTTTGATTATTATTTTTAAAATAAAAGAATGAATATACAATATAAATACATAAAAGAAAACCAAATGCAAAACCATTTTTTTTCTAGTTAAAATACTATAGATAAACATTCTTTTTCTTTTTTATTTAAAATTCTATTTCTTGATTAAAGGGATAAATTGAGAGACAAATGGATTTTGATCTTAATGAATTTCCTCCAAACTATAATGTTATTGAGCATGTATTTGAACCCTTTGTTGGATAAAGCTTTCTAAGTAAATGTAAAACTTTTTTATTTAATGAAAACTATGCTATGAAGATGAGATTTTCAATTCAAAGAGGCAAATTTAGCAACAAAGATGGAAGAATGTAGTATATAGAATTTTTATGCCATGATGAAGGATATCTAGACAAGAAAATTGAAATATCTAAAGAAATAATAACAAAACATGAAACTGACTAGATGTGGATGCAAAGCACATACGCGAATAACAGTGAGAAAATCATTTGATATATTTTTAGAGAATATCATGTATCAGTATTTGTATTAGATTATACTCATGAGTTATTGTGTCAAATCAAGTTCGTTTTGCGGTGGGAAGCAACGTAGGACCTTCAAGGGCTAATGGACAGTTAAATGGTCGAGATACTACGAGTTGAAAGAACTTCATATGGAGAAGTCTAAATAGGCTGAGCCCAAGGTCAAGCCAATTACAGTCGAAAGCTATTTTGGCCACACCCCTCTATCGGCCGAATCAAGATACCTACAAGGCCATACCCCTTTCGGTTGAATGATGATTATAAAGCCCATATACCCTTCGACCAAACATAAGGCGTGTCTTAATTAAACTTCGGCAGGAGTTACCTCAAAGCCCAATTAACCCTTCTTGTCAAGACGCCAGCAATACAAGCCCAAGCCCGGTCCACTCCAAATCAGTTTTCTAAAGTAAGTCTCATTAGTGACACCTTTCTAAGAAGGATTTGGAGACCTCTGTCCTCACAGGATCAGGATCCTTGGACTCTTTATAAATAGGGGAAGACGATGAGAAAAATGATATTTTTTCAAAAATTAGAGAGGGTTACATCATAATGTCTGTGAGATTTATAGCTTTGAAGTGTTTTCTCAATAATCTTAGCCTGGTATTTTGGCTGTGGTTTTATTTGGAACCTCATTTTGGTGCCCACGGTGATGCTCAAACCCATGACCACAAGGTTAAGAGCCTTGAGATGAACCTGATTTACAGTCTTAAATCTTAGTAACTAAAAATATTATGGACAATTGTGATCAAGTTAACAACGAGGAATACCTCATCTTTCGGACACCGAAGGCCCAACTAGCATTCTTGACAGAAAAGCTCAGGAAAATGGAAGAGAAAATTGAACTTTATAAAAAAGAAGCAAAGTCCAGAAAGAAATCCACCGTGCTGATAAAAGAAAAATCTAGGCAACTAAGCCGTGGACACTAGCCCCTGCAAAAATGTAAACTCAGCTTTGGGAAAACCTCTGATGTATGTAAACAATCGAAAGAAAGTGAAGCATTAACCAAGAGCTAAAAAACTGTCAACCTGAATAGTTCTAGTAGTTTTAGCAAGGAAGATGCAGGTCGGAGATCGAGAAAATAGGAATATTAGAGGCATCATGATTGCGAATTGAAAGAACTGAAAGAACTGGTCTCAATGACAATAAAAAGAGGACTATGTTGCGAGAGTGTACAAATCGCTACTCCGATACCCCCTTCGCTTCTTGGATCTTAGAAACTAGGATGCCCAAGAGGTTCACTCTACCTAGGGGTGACAATATGGGTCGTGACACGACGGATTGACACGAAACTTAACTGAATAGTAAGGATTAGGGTTGAGTATAATCGTGCCGTGTCACTAAATTTGTCAAACCATTTAACCCGCTTAATAATCATGTTGTGTTTGTGTTGGTGTAATCGTGTCATAGGTTGACCCGTTTATTGAGAATATATATGTAATTTAAATTTTAACATTTTATTTATGATTTTTTATTAAATAAAATTAATTTTTATTAAATAAATTCGTGTCAACCCATTTAACAATCGGGTTAACGTGTCAGTTTCGTGTTGGCGTGTCGGATTGGATAATAACCTATTTATTAATCGTGTTATCGTGTCGTGTTTGTGTCAACTCATTCTTAATTGTTTCGTGTTCGTGTCGAGAGCTCACAACCCGTTTATTAATTATGTCGTATTCGTGTTGTGTCAAGTTAAACGGGTTCGTGTTCGTGTCAAGGTCAACATGACCCGTGAACCCGTTTTTCTAACTCTAACTCTACCTCACGTGAAGCCCTAAGATAGAACCACAGATCTCGAATATCAAATTGCTGGGTATAAGAATCGCATGGAGATATGCAATATCCCCAAAGAAGATCTGGAAGTTGTAATGTGCAAAGGCTTCAGCTCTACCCTTATGGGGACAACCCTAAGATAGTACTCAACCCTGCCTGAAAAAAGCATCAAGTCTTTCTCCTTTATGGCTACAAAATTTGTCAACCACTTCCCAGATAGTAGAAAGAAAGAAAAGACGTGGACGATTTATACGACATGAAACAGAGAGCAAATGAAAGCCTCAGATAGTATGTCTGAAATAGGGAACCAGATGAGTACAACGATTCTTTCGATGAGACGTTGGATGTCTTTTTTATTTTCTTGAATTAGCATCTTTATGCACCATCTAGTTGACATGAATTTGCCTCAATTCCCCTTTTTGTGACAATGAACCCAAGAAATTGGTCGGAGTCGATTCCGAATGAACATTTAGATGGATTTAGCTTCATGTTGTATTTTTTTAGGATTTGGAAGGCTTCCCCCAGATGATCGATATGTTGCTCAGCCTTAAATGACTTCACAAGCATGTCATCTACACATATCTTCATTGTTTTCCAATCTGGTAAGCAAACATTTGGTTGGCTAGGCGCTCATAGGTTGCCCCTGCATTCTTTAGTCCAAAAGAGATGACATTGTAGCAATATGTACCCTACCTGTTATGAGGCGGTTTTTTGTTAGTCTGCCAAATCCATCTTGATTTGATTATAGCCTGAAAAGGCATCCATGAAACTTAGCAACTCGTGACCTGCAGTTGCATCGACCATGGTATCTATATGTGGGAGAGGGAACAAGTCTTTAGGACAGGACTTATTGAGGTTGGAATAATCGACGCACACCTGCCACTTTCTGTTCTTCTTCCTAACGACCATCATAGTTGCCTACTAATCTGGATATTTCATTTCATAGACCATATCATTTTTCAAGAGGTTTTGAAATTCCTCGTTTATGATTTGGTTTCGTTCGGGAGCAAATTTTCTTCTTTTTTGCTTGATAGGCTTAGCCTTAGGATTGAACCCGAGTTTGTGGACAATGATGCAGATGTCAATACCTATCATGTCCATATGAGACCAAGCAAAGCAATCCAGGTTAGCTGTAATAAGGGTCAGGAGTTTACCTCGAAATTTCAGGTCGAGTGCAGAGCCTATTTAAATCTTTCAATCTAAATGTTCAGGGTCGATTTGAACTTTTTCTAAGGGATCTGGCATAGGAACTTCCATATGGTCCTTGGCGAGGGCTCCAAACTGTAATTGCTATATTGTCGAAGCTTTCTTAAAGCTAGCATGATAGCACTCGCTTGACGACCTTTGGTCTCTTTTGATTTCCTTAATTCCCCATTTGGTAGGGAATCGAAAGGTCTAGTGATAGCTCGATGGGATGGTTTTCATCTCATTGATCTATGACCTCCCCATAATCAGGTTATAAGAAGATTGCGCATCTATCAGAAGAAACCTAGTCACGAGGTTAGCGCCACTTGCAAAAACATGCAAAACAACATCACCTATGGTTTCTTTGGACTCGTCCCTGAATCCCGTGTGAGTTGTGGTATTTTAGATGATAAGTGACTCATCTAGATACATCTCCTTAAGTGCCAAAAGGATCATGATATTTGTTGAGCTTCCATTGTCAATGAAAATTCATATAATCGATCTATTAATTGAACAAAAATCAATCAAATAATCGATCAATAGCCAAAACCTCGTGCTTAGTCCAACAACCCGAATCTAGAATACCTTTGACTAATGTAATACTTCCGATGCTTATAGGAAAATATATAATAAAATCTTTTTACAAGGACATTCAATCAATAGAAAAACATTATAATGGTTCAAAATTTATGAAACTCAAGTATGTTCAAATACGTTTCGTACATTTTTATTAAAACAGTGTTCAATATCAATTAAACCTTTAGAATAGTCAAAAATAAATTGGTAGGAAGACGATTTGAATGAATAGATAAAAATCCAAAATTCACCTTTGGTATGAATACAATTTAAAATAATGGATTTTCAAACACACTAATATATGTAATTAAATAGCAAGCAATTCAACTAGTGAACTTACTAAAGTTCCTTTATTACTCAAGTCAATCCATCATTCAATTCTAACAATCAACTAAATAAGGCCATACAATTGAACTTATTCAATTTTAAACATTTATTAAATATCAATCATACAATTCATGGATGAGTCCGCAACATCCTAAGCAAAGAACATTTAAGCTTACAAACATAGACAACAATTTGGAAGCATTTGCACCCTATGAAGAGTTTGGAAACCACAAAATGTTGATGATCTTATTTCAAAATTATGAAAACATGATTCAAAAGAGAACTTTAGTACAAATCTGTGGCCGCAAACAGAACCTAAATTGGAGTTCGGACAAAGGAGAACAAAGGTAAAAAAGTTCACTTTTCAGACATGCGCGTCCTGGTCAGCCTCCTAGTCATTGACCAAAGAAAAGAGAATAAAAACCATTACCTGAACAAAAGAAACCAACGAGAAATTAAAATTCCCTAATTGTAATCTTGGAAAATGAGTGTTTAAAATCCGCGATAAGGGTTTCGAGTTGCAAGAAAATAGAGGATACGTAGAATTCAATTCTTAGGTTTTTGTGAAGGCTGACTCTAAAATCTAATTTTTCATAATTATATGGGTGACAAATATCACCATAAACCCATAAATATTCATGTGGTTTTAAAATGACCCAAATTGATAATTAATTACAAAATACAATAAATTTCCATTTTATTTTCAAAATTGTTCCAAAAGTCAATTTAGTCAAACCATATGGTCAAATCGGAAATTCAATATTTTTTAAAATACTCATTTTACCCTTTTAAAGAAAAATGAAATAAATAAAATAAAATAAAAATAACGAAAAATAAAATTTCAAAATACTAAAATAAATAGCCCCAGCTTACGTACGTGACAAAGCCTGCCAAATTTCTTTCCTAGTTGAGCCATAAATATGCTAACAACATTAACAACATGTGCTAGATTAGGTCTAGTGCATACCATAGCATACATTAGACTATCGACTACACTAGCATAAGGAACTCGAGACATGTACTCTTTCTCTTTATCCGACTTAAGTGCAAACATGGTGGTAAGATGGATGTTAGTAGCACTTGGAATATTGATAGGTTTAAATGATGACATACCAAACCTAGACAATATATTCTGAATGTACTCTTTCTGTGACAAGAAGAGTTATTTCTTATTTCTATCTCTAATAATCTTCATACTCAAAATTTTTCGGGCTGCCCCTAAATCCTTCATCTCGAATTCTGCGCTTAAAAGACCTTTCAACTTTTGAATATCAGACTTGTTTCTTCCAACTATTATCATGTCATCAACATACAGGACCAGATAAATGAAATAATTGATGGGACGAAACTCGACTGATATTTATATTCACAATACTCAATCAAAATTCCTATCAACGTCTAATGTAGTATTTTAGATATCGTCTCCATAGGGATTGTAAGCTAAGAAGCATGATTGAGACTAAGATTTAAACTGAATTGCTAAAAGAATCTATATACAAAATGAATCATAAAATCATAGAATCATAGAATCATAAAGTCGATGTGAAGTAAAAGTAACTCATGACATTCATTCAATGAAAACTCAAGTCAGCACTCTGTTCTGCAATTGATCTTAACAGAGAATAAACTGATTTGCTAGATCTGATTTCAATTAACTTCTCATGCAAGTTTCATCTTAAATCACAGATTTACCTTCTAGATCATCATCAATGATCTGTTAAAAGATCTCTCGATTCAATTTAACAGATCTCAATTATATAGTCGCATATATCTCTATACTACAACCTATACAACTGATAAGCACAATCCGTAGAAAAATATATCTACAGTCTATCTCTAGTACTACGATCCTCTGTTCTCAGATCTGAAACCTAATCGTCATCTCTAGTTTAAATCAGTTCTCAGATTAACAATATTACGTAACTCTCGTCCTTGTAATTCAATTAGCTCATGAAATCCAGTAGATCTGACTATAATTGAACAAGAAACTTTGCAATTGAAATGATAATCAACATCAAGATTCAACAAATCAACAGAGCTTTTAGCTAGCACATCTACTTCAGCATATTCAATCAAGTACAGGAAATCATCATCGACATGCTCAAGATCTAAATCTTACCGAGGAAGATTGAAGCTAGACTCTGTCACTGTTATTGCTTCACAATCTTCATGCTAAATCTCAATGATTAACAGAAACAGAGCACAAAACTTCTTCAAGAAACTTCTCTGAAGATGTTGAATAATAGCGTATAGAAGAATCTAGAATTTCTCTTAAAGTATATCAGAATGTCAAGAGTGAAAATCAAACGTCTAAAACTATTTTTCTCTAAAAAACCTTCACACACTAATTACTTCATCTGAGCTCTTATTTATAGAGTTTGGCTCAATGGCAATTTCGAAATAAAATCAACAAAGAAACACAAATTGGCGAAGTAACATTTTTCTCCATTTATGTCGCCTGTTCCTTCGCCTGAACCAAATGACTTCTTCACATCTCGCTTGTCTTGATCGCCAAGCTATAACTCTTTCTAGGCGAAATATCCTCAATGTTGCCATAATACGTCGCCTGATGCTCAGCAAATTTCACCAAAACATCTTACCAGTTAAGATCTTCCTAGGCGATGTCTCATCAAATGTCGCCTGTGATAATCCTTAGCTTTGGCGACATCTCTCTTTTATCGCCTCAAACATCACCTCAAGGTAGGCGAAACTTCATCTTCATCGCCTAATTTACTGTCAAGAATGTGATATGCAAAGGCGAGGAATCTCTGAGTCGCCTTTCATGCTTTACGCTTTGAGGCGAAAATTTCTTTATGTCGCCTGCTACGTCGCCCTTCACTCCGAGTCATGGCGAGGTCTTCAGGCGAATTCTCTTCTTAGCAATATCATTTCGCCAGTTTGCTGACTTTGGATGAAATTCTGATTTGGTCTTTCTTTTTTCTGAATTTGCATGTTTTAGCTTCTTTTCCATAACTTTTCATCCAAGTCCCTGTCTCAACAATAATAGTCTAGAATTAGTAGAAATGTATTCAATATCTCATCATTTAAACTCAATTTCATTACATTCAAGCTTATAAAATATGCTAAAACATAGGTAAACTTATCAATTACCCCTAACTTAGCCTTTTGCTTGTCTTTAAGCAAACTGACTAAAATTCTACTGAGACAGCAATCAGTGCAAACTTATAATCATAATCCAAAGCAATTCATAAAGTATAGTTTTGAAAAGTTCCCAAACAGTGACCAGCTCTTCTTTCAAAATTTCCAATCAACTAATTCAAAACTGGTCATTTTCTTCATGTAGCAAAGTATCTGAGAAGATCCAAGTAATTGAGTATTGAAACTACTTCCTCACTGTAGTCTCTCATAAGTGTTTGATCTCTCAGAATCCTAAAGGTTACTCACTCAATACACTAGTCACTTTAAGAATCAGAGTTACGCACCAAGGCAAATGTGATTCTAGTGTTTTACAAGCACGTATGAAGAAAATTTTAAGAACCTCACGAACATTGAACTTCACTCATACACTGTATAGCACTTAGAGGTTCCTAAGTTCAGTACTGCCTCTTTATCTGCCTCAGAATCTCTGATTTGTATATAGGGAAAATGGGGTCAAGTTAGCTTATGAAAGAATGGAATTTCTTCAAGGAATCAAAATTTGGACATACCACTAAATTCCTCTCAATCCCTCAATTCTTCACTCCTTAGTGTTTCCCCACTCCATGATACTTTATTCACATACTACTTATTTATGAACATTTTCATTTCACTTGATTGTGTCTATTCTTTTTTTTTTTCTTTTCATTCCTTTTTTTATTTTATTTATTTTTTTATATTATGCTTTTAGCAACTTCAGAAACACTCTTTAAGACAATCCTCACTTCCTATCTTTTCAATCCCAAATTTAATGGTAAGTCCAAAGGGTAGGATTGAGATTATATCTCTATCTTTATGGTTTGGACTGGATTAGGGACCAAAGAAAGGTTTTATGAGAATGGAAACAAATGGTTTACCTCACAAGATATCAAGGTCTGGTTATATCAGTAGGGCAAAGGCTATTTAGTAGTTTCACTCACTCTCTTAAATCAGATCATTTCCCTTGGCAGATTAAAGACAGACTTTACCCGACCAATGCCCTGTACACTTGAGAAATGTATGAGAAATTCAAAGCAAAACTATGAAGGTTCTGATTTCTATAGAATAAAATTTTCAGATAAATGTTTTTAATAAGGAAGAGAATAAAAATAACCCCTCTCATGAAGAAAAAGGCACAACATTAAGCTCAAAACCTCACATTCCACCCAAGGTTTTCTCCACTCTTTCCTTATCAAAACTCATCAACTTATTCACAATTCAAAACTAACCAGAATCTTCATCAGTGTTCAAAGAAATTTGTCAAAAATTGCTCATCAAAACTGCTTGTTTTGAACACTTGTTTTACTATTTGAAAACTCATTTTTATGAAAAACTAAATCACTTTGAATTATGAGCAATGTAAGCTCAATCATGCACTCAGACCTAATATCCTAAAAAAAATTAAAATCAAACTATAAAACTAAACACAAAGAACAACAACGTGATTGCTACCCCACCCCCAACTTAAAAGAAAGCAGTGTCCTCAATGCTTTGGAGAACAGAAATGAATAGAAGGAGAGAAGGGAATGTATAAAACAATGAACCAGAGAGTTAGGCAAAGTACCTGAAAGTCGCCATTATTAGAGGATAAGTCGCCCAATTAAGGTCAAAAAGAAAATTGGTTAGGCGAAATAAGAATAGGCGAGAAAGAAATTGATCGCTAACCTTAGACGAAATACCCAGGCGAAATATAGAAGTCGCCAATTTAAAGTGACATAGATGAATAATGTGCAGGCAAAATAATAGACAAGATAGAAATGTCGCCAAAAAGAGAAATCCAGAATTAGGCGAAATAAAAGATATATCGCCCTAACCATTCGCCTGTACCATATGAAAGAATTTACCAACTAGGCGAGAAACAGAGATCTTGCCTTTCACAAGGCGATCATTCTGGCGATTTGAGTTCTACCTCGCCTCAAAACACTTTTCCATTAAAATCCTTGCAGAGTGACCTGTAAACTTCAAAAATCAAAGTGAGAAATGGTTTCATAGTTAATGTTTCTTCCTGTAGACTTAACTCATTTTGCTAAGGGGAAAAGAAACCGTAACTTAAAATCTGCAACTCTGTGTAACAGCTTAAATCAACAATCACATTACTCTTTAACAGACAAGAAGAAAGACAAAATAATCAATCACATTACTCTTGAAAAATTAAAAATAAAGACTCAATGAAACACATTACTCTTTACTAAACATAAAAAAACAAATTCACATTACTCTTGTAATGACAAAATGAAGACCAATCCTGAATATTATAAAAGAATTAAAAATTATGTAACACATAAAAACTTAGAAATCATCTAAAGAATCTTCTGAAGATTTGGAATGCTGAGAAGATTTAGTGTTCAATCTCCTCTTCTTAGGCTTTCGGACTAATTTCTTCATTCTTGGACGAGAATGTGCTGGAGATGAACTTGGAAGTGTACTAGTACCAGAAGATGGTACCCTCAAATTTAGATGCTCCATAACAGAAACTCGAACTTTAGCTTTAGTGTCAGCAGCAGCTCTAGTGGCCATTGCTCTAGTCACTCTCTTAGAAGAGCTCTCCAGATTTGTCTTCTGCTTTTTCTTGTGTTGCTTAGGAGTAGATTGATTCCCCTCAACAGCTGGCATGAGATCTTCATCTTCACTGACTTCCTCAGATTCCAAAGTAAGAATCTTCCTTTTTCTTCTCAATGTAGGAGGATTCACTGGAATATAAGATCTGCTGAGGAATTCCCTAACCTGCAGGAAAAATTCAGTTCTAAATTTATTTTGAATCATTAGAGCAGAATCCTTATCCCATGGAGATTTGTTAGACTTCCAATCCCAAATAAAAATAGAACTAATCTCTATTTTGGAATTCTGAAGATCCAATGGTATTGCAGTTGATATAGCTTCTGAGACAAAGCAGTCTTCTTCATCACTGTCATCTCCAATAAAGACAGGAGCCAGAAAATGCCACCATTTCCTACTATTTCTCTCAGCAATCTCTTGGGCATATTCTTCATCTATAATGAGATTGTCTTCACTCCCCAGAGAACCACAAGCAGAAACATCATCAGATTCGGCTTCAGAGCCATTTTCATTATCTTCAATGCCCTGGCTGATGGACTCAGCAGGACAGAAAGGTACTATAGCCATAAAGTCATCAGAATGCTCCATAGATTGGCTCTGAGAGAAAATTCTCATCCTTGACATATTCACCAATCTCTTAACCTCTAGATGCAAAATATAGAGTCTTGGAATATATTCATCAGTTAGCTGTGGTAGACTCTCAGTTGTACAACTCAAAAGCTTTAAATTATCAAGAACCTGACAAGTTGAAATGCATAGAACTTGAGTTGTCTGATCTTTATTCACTTCTAACAGATTTTCCTCACTCTGGTGGTCATCAATTTATAGTTGGGAACTTGATCCCTCACCATCTTCATGACTTGATACTGGTAAACCTGCAGCTTCAGCATAATAAGCCAATAATTTGCCTTGCTCTTCGATTGTTGCAATATCAATTTATTCATAGTCTGAAGAATCAACATTCCCTTCATTACCAATTGCAGACTCCAATATGATGGATTTCCCTCTGTCTGCATGTCTTTCATGAGCCTTCACAATTTGATGCACAATCACCTCTGATGCTAAGTCCAGTTGTTCAATTAAACTTTGTTGAACCACAACTTCTTCAGATGTTTCTGCAGGCATCTCAGGTTGATTATCCAATAGATCTTCTTGCTCAGACTGTAGATTCTCTTGATTGTCCATAGGTTCCTCCACTTTTGGTAGTTCCCTAATTGAATTATTAGCTGAGAATCTAGAAAAACCTATTGGAGAGATGTTTTCTTTAGCTCTGTGCATCTCCCACATTTTGAGAAAATCTTGTGGAGTGGAAATGGATTTGAAAAATTCAGCAAGTTTGTCTTCAATCTTCTTATTAATCATATCAACTACCGAAGCATCAAACTGCTCTCTTAATGAGGGCTCAGCTGCCCTTCCACTTTCTTCTCTAGTGCTATGCGTAGGAACTAATAATGGTGTCTGAACTGGTGTTTCCACTGTAGTATGGGATGAAAAACTATTTCTCTTAACACTTGACTTCTTGGTTTCCTCAAAGCCTTCAGTTCTCTCACTTTCTCCACTGCTTTAGTGCAAGTAGTCTCTTTTCCACCCCTACTCTCCCATAACCTCAATTCTAATCCACCAGTGTAGGGTTTAGAATCAACCAACCATGTATCTTTCCTCCTGCTTTGGACTCCATATTTTTCCAATAAACCTGTAATGAGGGATGGGAAGTATAGAGTTTTCTGCCTAGACTTCTCCTTCCTCATACTGCATATCCTCCTTTGCAGTTCTGAAAAGATTAACTGACCCAGATAAATGAACTTTCCCTGGTTGAAATCTTTGAGGAACTTCTTCTCATCAGTAGTAAATCTACTGCCCTTGCTTCTAGGCATCACGTTGTCCCTCAGCCAAGTTAAGCAAATGGCAGTGTGAATGTCCAATTCACTTGCCAAAATATCTCTTTCAGATCCTTGAGTTGGATGCTGAAATCTTCTCAAACTCCTTAGATCTTCCTCAGTCAGCTCTTAGGCTTCCATTCCTCTATCCCCTTGATGGTTGGCCTCCATCAAACCATAGTAGCTGCAGATAGATTCAGCTGAAATGTCCACTTGGTGGCCTCTGATGTCAAATGGAGTGTCCAACTCCTCTAGGGCCTTATCATAGAACTCCTCCACCAGAGTGGCATTCACCTTTTTGGGCTGTGCCACCAGCTGCCTCATGAACCAACTCCAGAGATAGTTCCCAAATCTTTTATCTTCAAATTCCTCTAAAAGAATTCCCTTCTCTTGCCAAAACTGCAAGTTGTCCTTTGTAGAAGGGCTCTTGATCTTGGACTTGTCTTTAGACACTTTAGGTGAACTAGATGTCACCTTCTCCCCTTTAGTAATGGCTCCAAACTCAGTTGCTGCCTGCTTTTTGGCCAAAACCAACTGATCAACTGAACCAATCCCCTTATCAGCAGTTGAAGTAGAAGAGGTATTGGGAGTAACATTCCTCTTTTTACTGGAGCCAATCTGTACTCCTTTTTGCTTGGGCGACTTAGGTGAAGATGGAAGAATCACCCTGACTTGATAATTCTTCTCATTATAGATCTTCGGCTTGGCCGAAGTCTTGGCTTTCTTCCCTTCTTAGATGGGCTAGGAGTGTTGTCACTCTTTCTTTTAGCCATTCTCTGTAATTTGAAACAACATTTTAACAGTTATAATCAGATATCAGATTGACAGAATTAAAACTCAGTAAAACAACAGCATTATCAACATTAAACAATTTAACAGTATGTTGCAACATGGGTTCATTATTTACAAAACACATTAAGCAAACAAAGCTTTAAACCATGTTTTACAGCTTAAAAAAACTAACAACTATTGTCAATAATGCAATAAACTATATTCACATAAATGAAACACCCAACTAAAATCGTTCATGTTCATTGTAAAACCCACAGAGTTTCGACACTATTACCGTTAAACAATTGCTCTATTAACACTCTAACAATCTCGACTAACATATCAACACAGATAAACCTAAAACAGCTAACTGCTTGCATAAACTGAGAGAGAAGAAAAGGAACATACCTTGTTAGTTTACTGTGATGGAAGTCGATTGAAAAGAAGAAACTAACTGAGAGATTCGCGATTTGGGTTTTCGAACAATTGAAAATTCAAAGAGCAAAGTAATGGCAACGGTAGAATCGAATTAGGTTTTATGAGGTATCAGAAAATAGGTGCAATTATGAAAGAAACTAGGCAGAAGGCGTAAAGTTTTTGCCTCGCCCCGTGTCATCCAACGGTAATAATTGTGTGCACCTATGTAAATGGCGAAATATTTTATATCGCCTAAAATGTAGGTGTGATAAAATTCAGAACTAGGCGAGAAAGAATGAACTCGCCTTAAATGTCCTTAATAGCGCTATAAAGTGGCGACATATTGATTATTTCGCCTTCAAAAAGAGTTTTTGGCGAATTAAATGAGGTGAAAAGGGTCTACCTCGCCAAAAATAATTTCAAAAACAGGCGAGTTTCTAGGCAAATTAAATGACACTTCGCCAAAGCCAACTTGTTGCCAGGCGAAGAATCTTGGCACAATTAAAATTTAACGCTAGAAAATATACCTGGTTGGCGAGATAAAATGGCAATGTATTGAATTCTCGCCTCACTCTTCTTGTCTCTGGGTGATGTAACAAGGCGAGATTCGTCCTTCCTCGCCTTCACAAAAGTAAAGTAGGCGAAGTTTTTGGCATGACTTTTCTTTCTCGCCCTCACCCAGTCGATCATACATGGCGATTTCCCCTATCTCGTCATATTTAAAATATCCATATAGGCGAAATGAAGTTGTTCCTCGCCAATTGATAAACAGCTTTGGCAAGTCTTTTGGCAATAAAACTGACATCTCGCCTTATTCTTTAAACTTCAAGTTCATCTGAAAACAACAATTCTTCTGCAAAATATGAACTTGATTAGTTAAAAACCTACACAATTAATTGATCATAGCATAATTTTCCAAAAAGAATAATTGTGTAAGTAGTATGCTTTGTTTAAGGTCGTTAGCATCGACCAAGGCAAGTTTGTTAGTGATTTTTCATTATTTCTACAGGATCTGAGATATAAAGGATATCTCTTGTCCTGTAGATGTCTCCCCCCATATAATGCTTGAGTCTCTGTCCATTTACAACAAAAGAGTCAGTGGACTTGTTATCAAACAATTCAATAGCTCCATATGGGGAAACACTCTTTATTCTAAATGGTCCAGACCATCTAGATTTAAGTTTCCCTGGAAATAAGCTAAGCTTGGTATTGTAGAGCAATACATATTGTCCAGGTTTGAACTCTCGCTTGACAATCTTCTTATCATGGTAATTTTTCACCTTCTGCTTGTACATCTCATGATTTTCATAGGCTTCAAGGTGCCATTCATCCATCTCATCTAGTTGTAGAAGCCTCTGCTTTCCTGCTTTTTCATAGTCCATATTCAACAGTTTTACAGCCCAATACGACTTGTGTTCCAACTCCACTGGCAAATGACATGACTTGCCATACACCATTCTAACTAGTGACATTCCAATAGGAGTTTTAAAAGCTGCTCTATAAGCCCACATAGCATCATCTAGCTTGAAGCTCCAGTCTTTTCTGGACTCGTTCACAGTCTTTTGCAAGATTCTCTTTAACTCTCTGTTTGAAACTTCTACTTGACCATTTGCTTGTGGATGATAAGCTGTGGTAACTTTATGGATTACTCCATACTTCTTCAGAACCTTCTCCAACAACTTATTGCAGAAGTGAGACCCTCCATCACTAATTAATACCCTGGGTATGCCAAATCTAGTGAAGATATTCTTCTAAAGAAATTTCTCCACTACCTTTTCATCATTTGTAACACAAGCAACAGCCTTTACCCACTTGGATACATAGTCAACTGCTACAAGTATATACTCATACTTGTTGGATAGAGAAAATTGTCCCATGAAATTAATACCCCAGACATCAAATAACTCCACCTCTAGGATATAATTTTGGGTCATTTCTTGCCTCTTGGAAATATTAGCCATTCTCTGGCATCTATCACAGTTGGCCACATAAGCATGTGCATCTTTGAATATTGATGGCCAATAGAAACCATATTCCAGAATTCTGGCTGCTGTTCTTGTTCCAGCAAAATGACCAATATATTCTGAAGAATGACAGTGCTTGATGATGTCCAATGTTTCTTCATATGGGATGCACCGTCTTAACACTTGATCAGCACATCTCCTAAATAGGAAGGGTTCATCCCATATGTACATCTTAACCTCATTAAGGAACCTTTTCTTCTGATGATTGTTTAGATCTTTAGGTAACATTTTACATGACAAATAGTTTGCATAGTCAGCATACCATAGATAAAATGCTACCTCACAAAGGAAAAGTTGCTCATCTGGAAATTGTTCATTGATGTCAACTTGAGCTTCCATATCCTTAATGTGCAGTCTTGAGAGGTGATCAGCTACTACATTTTCAGTGCCCTTTTTCTCTTTGATTTCTATGTCATACTCCTGCAGCAAGAGCACCCATCTTATCAACCTAGGCTTAGATTCTTTCTTAGCAAATAGGTATCTCAATGCTGCATGATCAATATGAATGATAATTTTAGACCCTAGAATGTATGATCTAAACTTATCCAATGCAAAGACTATTGCTAGTAATTCTTTCTCAGTGGTGGTGTAATTTCTCTGAGCTTCAACCAACGATTTACTAGCATAATAAATGACTCTGAATAGCCTCTCCCTTCTCTGTCCCAGCAATGCACCTACAACAAAATTAGATGCATCACACATGATTTCAAATTCAGAATTCCAATCTGGTGGAATTATGGCTGGTGCTGAGACAAGCTTTTCTTTAAGCTGCACAAAAGATTTCAAACATTCATCAGTAAAATCAAACTTCTTTTCTTTTTCTAACAGAATACAGGGGTCTAGCTATTTTTGAAAAATCCTTAATAAAACGCCTGTAGAACCCAGCATGTCCTAAGAAACTTCTGATGCCTTTTACATTGGCAGGAGGAGGTAAATTGCTTATCACATCAATTTTTGCTCTGTCTACTTCTAATCCCTTAGCAGACACCTTATGGCCTAAAACAATACCCTCTCTTACCATAAAATGACATTTTTCCTAATTGAGGACTAGGTTAGTTTCCTCACATATTTTAAGCACTTTTTCAAGATTATTCAAGCAATCATTGAAACTGTCTCCTATAATGGAAAAATCATCCATGAAAATTTCTAAAAACTTGCCTATGAAATCAGTAAAAATAGCTAACATACACCTCTGAAATGTTCCTGGTGCATTACACAGTCCAAAAGGCATCCTATTATAAGCAAAGGTTCCAAAAGGACAGGTAAAAGTTGTTTTGTGTTGATCACCAGGTGCTATGGGGATTTGATTATATCCAGAATAACCATCCAAAAAGCAAAAATAAGGGTGTCCTGCTAGTCTATCTAACATTTCATCAATGAAGGGAAGGGGGAAATGATCCTTTCTAGTGGCATCGTTTAAGACTCTATAATCTATGCACATACGCCAGCCTGTAACAGTTCTAGTAGGGATCAACTCATTCTTTTCATTCTTTATCACTGTAATCCCTCCCTTCTTTGGTACACACTGCACTGGACTAACCCATTCACTATCTGAAATTGGAAAAATATTACCTGCATCAAGGAGTTTCAGTACTTCCTTCTTCACAACCTCCTTCATAGTTGGATTCAATCTTCTCTGAGGTTGGATCTTGGGTGTATGTTTGTCCTCCAAGATTATCTTACCTGCATCAAGGAGTTTCAGTACTTCCTTCTTCACAACCTCCTTCATAGTTTGATTCAATCTTCTCTGAGGTTGGATCTTGGGTGTATGTTTGTCCTCCAAGATTATCTTGTGTGTACAGAAAGTGGGGTTGATTCCTTTAATATCTGCTATCGTCCATGCAATGGCTTTCTTGTGTTTCCTCACCACTTGGAGGAGGCTTTCCTCTTATTCATCTATTAAGTCATTGGAAACCACAATAGGTAAGTTAGAATCCTTAGAGTAAAGGAATGCATACCTGAGATGACTTGGGAGTGCCTTCAGTTCCAACTATGGTGGTTTTTCAGTTGAGGGAAGTATTGGCTCGGCAGATGGTTGTATATCACTAATGTTAAGGACAAAATGAGAAGTCATGCATTCCAGCTCACAACTGTAAGCACTCTCTTCTGGAATGTCCATATCCACATCATTGATCAATACATTGTTCAGTGGATCAGAACTTTTCAATGCGAGAATCTTATCCATCAACTCTGTATCAGCTGCCAATTGTATACTCTTGACCTCATCAAAATCGTATGGAAATTTCAATGACTCCAAAAGACTAAATTTTGCTTCCTCTCCATTAACTCTGAGTGTGAGTTCACCATTTGCTACATCTATCAATGCTCTTCCAGTTCTCAAAAATGGTCAACCTAGTAGCAAAGGTACATATTCATCTACCTCCATGTCAAGTACTACAAAATCTACTGCAAACATGAATTTGTTTACTGTGACTATCACATCTTTCACAACTCCATTTGCATAAGTGAAAGATCTATCAGCAAGTTGCAACAAGACATTATCAGGTCTGAAATGCCCTATTCCCAACCTTTCATAGATGGCCAAAGGCATCAAGTTTATGCTAGCTCCCCAGTCACAGAGAGCTCTCCCTTTGAATCTTTCGCCTATGGTCAAAGGTATGGTGAACTTGCCAGGATCCTTTTCTTTCCTAGGAATCTGGTACTTGACAAGTTGGCTCACACTCTCATTCACATTAATGCATCCCACATCAGCTAAATTCCTTCTATTTGACAATAGTTCCTTCATGAATTTAGCATAAACAGGCATCTGTTTCAATGCCTCAATGAATGAGATGTTGACATGGATTTGCTTCATCATGTCTAAAAACTTCTCAAGCTGCTTATCCAGCTCTTTCTATTATCTCTTTGAGGAAAAGGTAAGGCAATCTTCACAGCCTCCTGTTCTTTAACAAAAGGTTTGCTGATTTCTTCATTTTCCTTATTCTGTGCAGGAGGTTCATAACTTTTCTTTTCCTTAGAGTTGTCCAGTTGTTTCCCACTTCAGAATGTAATAGCATGCACTTGTGCTTCCTCCTTGGATTTATCTTTAACCTTTGGGTTGGGCACAGTGTCACTTGGAAGTGCTCCTTGGGGTCTTTGGTTCAGAACTTGCATAAGCTACCCCATCTGAGTTTCCAAGTTCTTAATTGAAGTGGTATGGTTGGTAAGAACAGCATTAGTCTTTTCCATGTATTTAATCAGAAGGTCCTCCATATTAAGCTTCTTCTGTCCCATCTGATACTGAGTCTGTCCTTGCTGTTGGTAACCAGATTGAGGATTTCTTTGGTAATAACCCTGATTTTTGATAGAGTTGGTTCCTCTGTTGATAGTATGGCCTCTGCTGGTTCCCATAATTATTATTCACATAATTTACTTGTTCTGACTCCTTTGGCTCATCTTCATCATCAGTAAGTGCAGCTTCCTGAGCATATTCTGCCAGAGTGTCTTCTTTTTTTCAACAAAATTAACTGAAGCCTTCTTTGGATTACCTTTATTGACTGCCATATTGTCCATCTTCTTATTCAACAATGCTATCTAAGCAGATAATGCATTGAAAGACTCCAACTCATAAACTCCAGACTACTTCTTGTTAGCAGCCTTTTCTCTTTCATTCCATCCAAAATCATTGTTTGCCAGCAATTCGATGAAATCATGAGCATCATCTGGCTCTTTATCCATCATTGATCCTCCAGCTGAGGAATCAATATGAATTTTGATCTGAGGAGGCATGACACTATAAAATGTCATCGCAATGCTCCAAGATGATATGCCATGGTGAGGACATCTTCTGATCAGCTCATTAAACCTCTCCCAACTTTCATATAATGACTCTTCATCCACATACTGGAAAGAAAAAATCATATTTCTCAGTTTCACCATCTTCATGGGAGGAAAGTAGCGAGCTAAGAACTTCTTAACTAAATCTTCCCAGCTATTGATACATCCTGGTGGCAATGAGTATAACCAGGAGTGAGCCTTGTTACTCAGTGAAAATGGGAATAGTCGGAGTTTAACTGCATATTCTGAGACTTCATTGTGTCGAAATGTACTACACAGATGCAGGAATGTGTTCAGGTGCTGATTAGGATCCTCGGTGGCTCCTCTTCCAAACTTGTTATGTTGAACCATTTGGATGAGTCCAGATCTCAACTCAAAATTCGCAGTTGTTATTGTCAGTAAATTGATGGCCTGCGGCATGCCATCAACAAGTGGGATGGAATATTGACGAAGTTTCACCCTCTCAGGATCGACTCGTCCTTCATTATCATTATTATTTCTGTTGTACCGATCTCCAGACATTGTGTTTCTTGACTCAGTTCTCGCTGCTGATCTTATTCTTGATCTGGATTGTCTAACATTTCTTTCAGGTTCAGGATCAAACTGCAAGTCTTGAGTACCTTTAGATCTTGTCTGCATACACTACACACTTGAACAACAAATTTAAAACTGAAAAAGAATTTAATAAATCATCTTAGCGCAGTTCAAAATAAATCTTAATCTTCAAAGAAAACAATCCCCGGCAACGGCGCCAAGAAATTGATGGGACGAAACTCGACTGATATTTATATTCACAATACTCAATCAAAATTCCTATCAACGTCTAATGTAGTATTTTAGATATCGTCTCCACAGGGATTGTAAGCTAAGAAGCATGATTGAGACTAAGATTTAAACTGAATTGCTAAAATAATATATATACAAAATGAATCATAAAATCATAGAATCATAGAATCATAAAGTCGATGTGAAGTAAAAGTAACTCATGACATTCATTCAATGAAAACTCAAGTCAGCACTCTGTTCTGCAATTGATCTTAACAGAGAATAAACTGATTTGCTAGATCTGATTTCAATTAACTTCTCATGCAAGTTTCATCTTAAATCACAGATTTACCTTCTAGATCATCATCAATGATCTGTTAAAAGATCTCTCGATTCAATTTAATAGATCTCAATTATATAGTCGCATATATCTCTATACTACAACCTATACAACTGATAAGCACAATCCGTAGAAAAATATATCTACAGTCTATCTCTAGTACTACGATCCTCTGTTCTCATATCTGAAACCTAATCGTCATCTCTAGTTTAAATCAGTTCTCAGATTAACAATATTACGTAACTCTCGTCCTTGTAATTCAATTAGCTCATGAAATCCAGTAGATCTGGCTATAATTGAACAAGAAACTTTGCAATTGAAATGATAATCAACATCAAGATTCAACAAATCAACAGAGCTTTTAGCTAGCACATCTACTTCAGCATATTCAATCAAGTACAGGAAATCATCATCGACATGCTCAAGATCTAAATCTTACCGAGGAAGATTGAAGCTAGACTCTGTCACAGTTGTTGCTTCACAATCTTCATACTAAATCTCAATGATCAATAGAAACAGAGCACAAAACTTCTTCAAGAAACTTCTCTGAAGATGTTGAATAATAGCGTATAGAAGAATCTAGAATTTCTCTTAAAGTATATCAGAATGTCAAGAGTGAAAATCAAACATCCAAAACTATTTTTTCTCTAAAAAAACTTCACACACTAATTACTTCATTTGAGCTCCTATTTATAGAGTTTGGCTCAGTGGCAATTTCGAAATAAAATCAACAAAGAAACACAAATTGGCGAAGTAACATTTTTCTCCATTTATGTCGCCTGTTCCTTCGCCTGAACCAAACGACTTCTTTACATCTCGCTTGTCTTGATCGCCAAGCTATAACTCTTTCTAGGCGAAATATCCTGAATGTTGCCATAATACGTCGCCTGATGCTCAGGCGAGTTGACATATTTCGCCAAAACATGCTACCAGTTAAGATCTTCCTAGGCGATGTCTCATCAAATGTCGCATGTGATAATCCTTAGCTTTTGCGACATCTCTCTTTTATCGCCTCAAACATCGCCTCAAGGTAGGCGAAACTTCATCTTCATTGCCTAATTTACTGTCAAGAATGCGATATGCAAAGGCGAGGAATCTCTGAGTCGCCTTTCATGCTTTACTCTTTGAGGCCAAAATTTCTTTATGTCGCCTGCTACGTCGCCCTTCACTCCGAGTCATGGCGAGGTCTTCAGGCGAATTCTCTTCTTAGCAATATCATTTCGCCAATTTGCTGACTTTGGATGAAATTCTGATTTGGTCATTCTTTTTTCTGAATTCGCATATTTTAACTTCTTTTCCATAACTTTTCATCCAAGTCCCTGTCTCAACAATAATAGTCTAGAATTAGTAGAAATGTATTCAATATCTCATCATTTAAACTCAATTTCATTACATTCAAGCTTATAAAGTATGCTAAAACATAGGTAAATTCTAGACTTATCAATAATCATCTTTCAGTCTATTGTAGTAGACATAACAGTCATAAAAACTCTTGTTGTAGCCAAGCTTCATCATATAGTTGTCAAACCTTTTGTACTATTGCCTCGGAGACTGCTTAAGTCCATATATAGAATTTCTCAACTTGCAAACACAATCCTTTTTTCAAGGAACTTGGAAACCATCTGGTTGAGTCATATATATTTCTTCATCTAACTCTCAATGTAGGAAAGCTATTTTCACATCTAGTTGTTCAAGTTCCAAATCTTGATATGCAACTATTGTTAGTAGCACTCTGATAGAAGTGTGTCTAACCACTAATGAGAAAATCTCATTGTAGTCCACCCCTTCTTTCTGATGGAACCCTCTTGCTACAACTCTAACTTTATACCTGACTCCCTCTGCAGGTGAAGCTCCTTCCTTTTTCTTGGAAACCTATTTATAAGTTATAATCTTTCTCTTTGGCGGTTGTACAACCAATTCCCAAGTTTGTTTCTTATGAAGTGACTCCATTTCATCTTCGATTGCAGCGAATCATTGTGCAGATTCACTAGCTAAAACAACTTCTTTATAAGTGGATGGTCCATGACAATCCACCTCTTTAACAACTTGTAGTGCATAACCTACCATATCTTCGAAACCATATCTCTTTGGAGCCCCATCTCTTATTCTTTTAAGTCGATCCAGCGCTATACTTTGCTGAAAATTTTTAAGTGATTACGTTTCTGAAGATTGGGTTTCTGATGGTTGAGCAACTAATGTTGTAGATTTTGGCTGTAGGCTTTTTCAGTATAGTTGTTGATGTTCAACATCGTGAATGATATCAACCTCCACCTGTTTATTAAGATGTTCACTTTCTGCTGGTACTATAGGCTTCAAAGTGGAGTTAAGCATAGATTTTTCATTAAAGATAATGCTTCTACTTAGAATAACTCTATTCTCTAACGAAGACCAAATTCTATACCCTTTAATTCCATCTCCATATCTCATAAATACTCCCTGCCGAGCTCGTGGCTCTAATTTGCCATAGTTTACATGATAATAAAAAGTACACCCAAAAATTCTCAAATTTGAGTAGTCGGCATGCTTACCAGACCATACCTCATATGATGTCTTATAGTTGATACCAGTGTGAGGTCCTCGATTTATTAAGTAGCACACTGTACTGACTGCTTTTACCTAAATCTTCTATCTAATTTGGCGTTAGAGAGCATGCATCTTGCTCTCTCTAGAAGTGTTTAATTCATGCGCTCTGCAACACCATTTTGTTGTGGTGTATTCCTTACTGTATGGTGTCAAATAATCCATTCGTCCTTACAGAATTCATCAAAAATATATAAACAAAATTCCAAACCATTATTAGTTCGCAGCCTCTTGATCTTCTTGCCTATTTGATTTTCCATCAAAGGCTTCTGCTTCTGGAAGTTCTTGAAAGCTTCAGTTTTATGTTTCATCATGATCACCCAAGTCATTCTTGAGTAATCATCAATCATAGACATAAAATATCTGTGACCTCCCAAAGATTCAACACGAGAAGGACCCCAATAATCGTAGTGTATGTAATTTAGTGTGCCTTTCATCCCGTGAATCACCTTAGGAAACTTGCTGCCATATAGTTTCTCAAAGACACCATGTTCACAAAATTCAAGACCGTTGACCTTGTGACCACCAAGAAGATCCTATTTTGACAAAATTTTCATCCCCCTTTCACTTATATGACTAAGTCTCATATGCCACAGCTTGGTCATATCATCATTGTGAACCTCTGATGATACGGCAACAACAGCAACAGAACCTGAAACTGTTGAACATTGCAAAAAATACAAAGTACCCTGCTTGACACATTTCATTATCACATTAGAACCCTTGTAGATATATAAAGCTCCATCTTCACCTTTAAAACTTAATCCTTTGCTATCTAGCAACTTAGTGATATCAGATTTTTCGTCATGTGTGGAACATACCGGACATTGTCCAATGTGCAGAATTTACCATCATGTGTCTGAATCTTAATAGAGTCTATCCCCTTGGACATATGTAAAAACTCTGTTGGCCATGGAAACATTACCTCCTTCTATCTGCTCGTAGGTAGTAAACCACTCCCTCCTCGGACATATGTGATAAGAGGCTCCCGTATCTAGAACTCATACATCATTATAATGAGAATGTTTATAGACAACTAGAGCTAAATCCTCTTCAGAATTGGTGTCAACTTCTGCTACAACAGCAGAACCTGATTTTTGTTCTTGTTGCTTCTTCTTGTTCGGACAATCATTTTTCCATTGTCCTTTTTCCTTACAGTAGTTACATACATCATCTGGCTTAGGACCATTTGTAAATGACTTATTGGATTTTTTCTTCTTCGAATTTCTATGTCCTTTGCTAACATTAGCTACTGATCAAACAACCTGATTATCTATATCTGTACCAGTTGCCTTATGACACAGTTCTCTAGTATGAAGAGATGATCTAACTTCTTCCAGAGACATATTATCTTTCCCAATAATAAAATATTGCACAAAATTCTCATATGATAGTGGTAAAGATACTAATAGAATTAAGGCAGAATCCTCATCTTCAATCTTGACGTCAATGTTACGTAGATTTAATAGAACTGTATTCATTTTGTCGAAGTGATTTCTAAGTTTTGTACCTTCCTGCATTCATAGGCTAAATAGACGTTGCTTTAACAGCAAATTGTTGGTTAAAGACTTCGTCATGTATAGACATTCCAATTTTAACCACAGACCAGCAATATATTCTTGATATGCAACCTCATTGATGACATCATCTGCAAGACACAATATCATAGTTGAATGTGTCTTCCCCTCCAGAGTAGTCATCTCAACATCATTAGAAGTTGCTCCCTTTTTTATCCTTCGATAGTGGTGCCCACAGACCTTGTTGTTTCAACAAGGCTCGCATCTTAATTTGCCATAAGCTGAAACTGTTCATTCCCGTGAATTTGTCAATTTTTACGTTCAAAGCAGACATCTTTCTCACCAGATTACAAACCCTGATTAATATTGCTTTGATACCAAATTGTTATGATGATGTGAGAAAGATAGTGATATAACGGCAAAATAAAAGATACACCAGATTTTCGTGGTTCACTAATAATGTGTTAGCTACCTCCATCACAATAGATAAACCAGATTTTATTAGAAGGAAATATATTACAATGATAGACTCCCTCTTTTCTCTCTATCTCCTCTATCTCTTAGGTTAAGAGTACAGGATTATATTTATAGTACTTCGGCAGAAATCCTAATTAGGAAAAGAAATAGAAATCCTGATTAAAGACATAAATAGAAAACCTAATTTAGAGACAGAAAACAGGAAATCTAATTAGGGAAAGAAAACAAAAAAAAAACTAATTAGAGACAATTTTAGATTCAAGACATTACAACAATTTTCTATCAGTATTTGGCTACGTGCTCTGACGGATCCGAATCCCCTCCGAACTTGTGAAAGGTCGGAAGAATACTTCTTTTTGGTATTTCTACCAAAGCGATCTTGTCCATAAAGGGTGAGAGGATATGGGTGTTCGTAGCAGAGCGTTTGAATAGTGTCGGGATGCCAGGAATCGTCCTATGACGACTTTAAAGTTTTCGACTTCTTTCGTCATTCCCCTCTTGATCTCCTGAATCTCAGATAAAAGGAGCTTGTTGGTCTCGAAAGTATTCTAGTTATGTTGTTCACACATAGGGTGAGCTCTTGGTTTGCTGCCTTAGTTCTAGCGTTTTCTTCTTGAACTGGCGCATGCACTCCATCATGACTTACAAATGTTATTACATTGTCAAGTCTTTAGCCATGGGGAAGAGTATTCAAGTTCCAGAAATAAAGAGGTGAAAGATTTGGGTTTTACAGGAAATTTGTCGTCGACCCCACGGTGGGCGCCGAACTGTGGTGGTTCAGACAATACAATACGATCCGGTCTAATGGAACTGGATACAATCGATACGATAGGGGACCAATTCCTAACACAAATGGATCCTGCGAAAGAATAGAAAGATCGTTTGAGCAGACTTGGGGAACCGGTTTGATGTCTGTCGTAGGCACTTCGATACTAATGTCACCTTTAAAGTTAAAAGATAAATTAAATAAAGAAATGGAGAAAGTAACGATCTTCTGATTGTGATGTTTCCTGTCAAAGTGAAGTTACTTAAAGGTAGTTAGTCACCTGGAGCTTTGGGCTCAGTTGATTGGGGGTCAACAAAGTCACCAGAATGAGATAACATGATCTTGAGTGTAATTGGAGACGAGAACACGATGAGAAGTGATTTTGAGAGTGTTTTGGTAAGTCAGAATGTGCCCCTCTCAATGAGGTTCGAGCTCCTATTTATAGGAGTCTAATGTATCCAGTGAAGAGTCCGAGATTCCTGTGAAAGGATCTCCCGAGGATCTGGAATCCTTTCAACCATGAATCTGTCGGTTGAGAGACTATGTAAAATATTTTACACCAAACAGACTGAACCAACTAGGCAGAGCCTGGGCCCTGTGTGTAGGCTTGCTAGTAGCTTTAGGTTTGGGCTTGGACCCTGATTCCGAACCGAGCCCGACATTTTAGCACTCTACACCAACCATGAGAACATATTCCAACTCATGATGCTGGTATTAGAAGAGATTTTGAAAGATTCATTTTACATTAGACTAAACTTGATGTGCGGTTTATATACCAGATAATTTTAAATAGAAAGACATATTATAAATAATATTATTTAGGGCTATTTCCAAAAATTTATAACAGGTTTGGTATAGTCGTAAAAAATCTATAACTTTTTAATTTTTGGTTAAAAATCTATTTTGGATGGTTTCTATCCATTTTACTATAATAATAATCGAGAGATATTTTGATAATAATAATTAAAAAATAATTACAAAGCCGAAAAATAAAAAATTATTTTTTAAAAATAAAAAATATCACAATATTTTTAATTAGGTCTATCCACTAACGAATAAACAGTAAAATTATAAATAAATAAATAAATTTTTGAAAACTAAAACTATAAAAAAAAACCGTGGGTTTTTGAAAATAAACCTATTATTTAGGGTCATGCCACAATACTGGAATTTAATTTCTAGTAACGTTACCTGAGGATGTTAACTTACTATAGCAGGTAATTCTTTTTTCTTTTTTTGTTATTTTATTAGAAAATATATATTTATTATTTATTAAAAATATCTAATTAATATAATTTGATATATTTTAATAATAAATATTATTCCTTAACTCTCACTAATTTTAAATAGTTATATTAAATTAAATTATAAATATTAAGTTTAACTTAGATTATATATTTTTGGGTTAGTAATTCGATTTTAAAATTTTAATTTTAAATTAAGTTACATCTAAATTTTGTATTGCGTTACCTATATAAAAAAAATTACGAATATGATGTTCAGATAAAATGTAATTCATATACTTAATGATCGAGTTGCATCAAGTTGCGATTTTAACATATGAATATTACGAATTGAATTTCACACAACTAATTTACATTAATTTTAAATATTTAGGATGTCCATGATATACAATATACGTAGAAATGTTACGAATTCGATGTTCAAGTTGAGATAGAAGTTTCTAAATAAAATTATAAAATCAAAATTTGACTTGTGGACTTTTTTAGTTAACTAATCCGTGTTAGCGGTTTTGATTTTCAATTAAGTTATAAAAATTTCATGTTACGAATCTTATGTAAAGATGTTACAAATTTGATATAAAGAGCTTACGAATGTAACGTGATTGATATATTTAATTATTAATGCACAAATCCAATGTAGAAAGGTTACGAATTAGATGTTCCAGTTGTGAATTTACTTTGAATTAGTTATAACAATAATATTACGACTCCACGATATACAATATACGAACAAGTGCTCCTGGCATCAGAGTCTTTATTTGAAATAAAATTACAAAATTATAATTTGACTTGATTAATTTTTTAGTTAAATAATCCGGGTTAGTGGTTTTGATTTTCAATTAAGTTACATTAAATATCCGTGTTGCGAATTTGATGTAAAGATGTTACAAATTTGATGTGAAAAGTTTACGGATGTAACATGATTGATATATTTAATTATCAATGTCAACGATTCCAACGTAGAAAGGTTACGAATTATATGTTCCAGTTGCGAATTTACGTTTAATTAGTTATAACAATAATATTACGACTCCACGATATATAATATACGAACAAGTGCTCGTAGCATCGGAGTTTTTATTTGAAATAAAATTACAAAATTAAATTTTGACTTGATTATATTTTTAGTTAACTTATCCGGGTTAGCGGTTTTGATTTTGAGGTAAGATATATTAAATTTCCATGTTGCGAATTTGATGTAAAAATGTTACAAATTTGATGTAAAGAGGATACGAATGTAACGTTATTGATATATTTAATTATCAATGCGCGAATCCAACATAGAAAGGTTACGAATTGAATGTTCCAGTTGCGAATTTACATTGAATTAGTTATAACAATAATATCACGACTCCACGATGTACAATATACGAACAAGTGCTCCTAGCATCAGAATTTTTATTTGAAATAAAATTATAAAAGTAAATTTTGACTTGATTAATTTTTTAGTTAACTAATCCGGGTTAGCGGTTTTTATTTTCAATTAAGTAACATCAAAATTTCATGTTGCAAATTTAATGTAAAGATGTTACAAATTTGATGTAAAAACGTTACAGATGTAACGTGATTGATATATTAAATTATCAATGGGCGATTCCAACGTAGAAATGTTAGAATTGAATGTTCCAGTTGCAAATTTACATTGAATTAGTTATAACAATAATATTACAACTCCACAATATACAATATACGAACAAGTGCTCTTGGCATCGGAGTTTTCATTTGAAATAAAATTATAAAATTAAATTTTGACTTGATTATATTTTTTAGTTAACTAATCCGGGTTAGAGGTTTTGATTTTGAGGTAAGTTATATTAAATTTTCATGTTGCGAATTTGATGTAAAGATGTTACAAATTTGATGTAAAGAGAGGTTACAACTGTAACGTGATTGATATATTTGATTATCAATGTCAACGGTTCCAACGTAGAAAGGTTACAAATTAGATGTTCTAGTTGCGAATTTATGTCTAATTAGTTTTAACAATAATATTATGACTCCGGGATATACAATATACAAACAAGTGCTGGTAGCATTGGAGTTTTTATTTTAAATAAAATTACAAGATTAAATTTTGACTTGATTATATTTTTTAGTTAACTAATCCGGGTTAGTGGTTTTGATTTTCAATTAAGTTACATTAAAATTCCATGTTGCGAATTTGATGTAAAGATGTTACAAATTTGATGTGAAAAGGTTACGGATGTAACCTGATTGATATATTTAATTATCAATGCCAACGATTCCAACGTAGAAAGGTTACGAATTGGATGTTCCAGTTGCGAATTTACATTTGATTAGTTAAAACAATAATATTACTACTCCACGATATACAATATACGAACAAGTGCTCGTATCATCGGAGTTTTTATTTGAAATAAAATTAAAAAATTAAATTTTAACTTGATTATATTTTTTAGTTAACTAATCCGAGTTAGCAGTTTTGATTTTGAGGTAAGCTATATTAAATTTCCATGTTGTGAATTTGAGGTGAAGATATTACAAATTTGATATAAAAAGGTTACGGATGTAATTTGATTGATATATTTAATTATCAATGTCAACAATTCCAACGTAGAAAGGTTACGAATTGGATGTTCCAGTTGCGAATTTACATTTGAATTAGTTATAACAATAATATCACGACACCACGATATACAATATACGAACAATTGCTCCTAGCGTCGGAGTTTTTGTTTGAAATACAATAATAAAATTAAATCTTGACTTGAATAATTTTTTAGTTAACTAATCTGGGTTAGTGGTCTTGAGTTTCAATTAAGTTACATTAAAATTTCATGTTGCGAATTTGATGTAAAGATGTTACAAATTTTATGTAAAAAGGTTACAAATGTAACATGATTGATATATTTAATTATCAATGCGCGATTCCAACATAGAAAGGTTACAAATAATATGTTCCAGTTGCGAATTCACATTGAATTAGTTATAACAAAATGTAATGACTTCACGATATACAATATACGAACAAGTGCTCAAAACATCGGAGTTTTTAATTTAAATGAAATTATAAAATTAACTTTTGATTTGATTAATTTTTTAGTTAACTAATCCGGATTAGCGGTTTTGATTTTCAATTAAGTTATATTAAAATTCCATGTTACGAATTTAATGTAAAGATGTTATAAATTTTATGTAAAAAGGTTACGGATGTAACCTGATTGTTATATTAAATTATTAAGGCGCGATTCCAACGTAGAAATGTTACGAATTGAATGTTCTTGTTGCGAATTGACATTGTATTATTTATAACAATAATATTACGACTCCACAATATACAATATACGAACAAGTGCTCTTGGCATCGGAGTTTTTATTTGAAATAAAATTATAAAATTAAATTTTTACTTGATTATATTTTTTAGTTAACTAATCCGGGTTAGCGGTTTTGATTTTGAGGTAAGTTATATTAAATTTCCATGTTGCGAATTTGATAAAGATGTTACAAATTTGATGTAAAGAGGTTACGGACGTAACGTGATTGATATATTTGATTATCAATGCCAACTGTTTCAACGTAGAAAGGTTACGAATTAGATGTTCCAGTTGTGAATTTATGTCTAATTAGTTTTAACAATAATATTACGTCTCCGGGATATACAATATACAAACTAGTGCTCCTAGCATGGAAGTTTCTTTTCTAAATAAAATTATAAACTTGAATTTTGACTTGATTATATTTTTTAGTTAACTAATCCGAAATAGCGATTTTGATTTTATGGTAAATTATATTAAAATTCCATGTTGCGAATTTGATGTAAAGATTTAACAAATTTGATGTAAAGAGGTTACAGATGTAACGTGATTGATATATTTAATTTTTAATGCGCAAATCCAACTTAGAAAGTTTACGATTTGAATGTTCTAGTTGTGAATTTACATTTAATTAGTTATAACAAAATATTACAACTTGTAAGGATATCTTTAGAATTTTATAGGGTCTTATTGATAAATTTTCAACAGTTAAGGATCATATCGTAACCAGCATTATAAAGTTATGAATTTTTCACTTTCAACGATTTTTCAGTTACCGATATCCTCCACCCCTCCATTGTAGCAATTTGCAAAGAAAAAAAATTGCAATAGATTCATCCGTTCGTTTCAAATTTAGAAACCAATTACTGCAACCACTATATCGATCGATTACATAGCCACATCGCGAAATCTTTAGATAAAAGTAACATCCAAAATCGCTCCAATCTCATCACTTTTATCTTAGCACTCTAATTCAGTCTCTCACTAGTCTATTTGAGATTGCGACTAGGTTTATCTGCTAGATTTTTCAACTTCTTGACAATACCCAAACAATATAGCCAAACAAACACAACAATGAGTTATATGCTATTTTCCTACATCAGATCCATCAACGTGAATTACCTTTAGCATTTTCCTATATATCAGAGATAATTGATCGGGTACGATTGTCAGAAGGATCCTCAACTTGCCTTACGTATCAATTCCATAGATAAGTAATTATCTTCATCTTATCTGTATTATTTTTGTTTATTTATTTTTGTTAAGTTAACGTTGAAAAAAAATCTTTAGTTAAATCTATTTATTCATTAGATTATTGTTCATTTTATAGTGATTAAGCTGAGACTATTTTAATTTAAGTTGTTTACACTATTTAAATCGTTTTTTATATAATGATTAAATTATCTCATATATTGTTTACCAGACATAGTTATACAAGATAATTTGTTAATATGCGAAATCAATTAGAGTTGTCAAATATTTGATATTAGGAGTGATTGTTGCCATATATTTTTACTGACATTTTGTTTAATAATAACAATTTATTAGAACATATCATTTTCAGTTGTTATAATTCTTATTCATAAATACATGGTTTAATAAATGAAATATGTATTTAGCAATTGAAATTGTGTCTACCGTTGCATTCATTATTTATAAATTCATGTTATAATAAATGAAATTTGTATTTATGTATTGGTAATCCCAAATTTCTGCTTTTAGATATTATTTACGCATCATGGAATATGGAACTCAAGATGATGATATTGGTCTAATGGAGCAGGATTTGATGGAAGGGAATAAAAAAGAAGCAACACCTAAAAATACAGTGGAGATGGGTAATGAATATACTCTCCTCTCATCTGTGTTGAACCTAGACAATCCAAATGAATTATTAGGTTTAGAACCTTCTAATATTGTTGGAAAAGCATTCAAAACACTTGATGAAGCCCATGATTTCTATACTAAGTACTCAACATTAATTGGCTTTGGAATCCGAAAAGATGACCTTAGGCGGGATAAACATGGGTTGATTATTTTACGTAGGTGGGTGTGCTCAAAGGAGGGGACAAGGCCTAAAAAATGGGTTGAGAAAATTGATAGATTAAAAGAACCAAGAGCAATAACTCGAGTTAGTTACAAGGCATGTTTTAGAGTAAATATAGTTAAACATACCGGAATGTGGATTGCAAAGGAATTTATTGTGTCTCATAACTATGCTCTAGCTTTGCCTGATCAAGTACAATTCATACGCTCCAATAGGAAGGTAAAAGATTCTGATATTGCACAAGTGAGGTCATTGCGAAATGTTGGTGTGAAAACATCTCAAGTGATTGATTATATGGTAGAACAAGCAGGGAGTTACCAAAATATGGGTTGTACAAGAAAAGATGTACAAAATCATCTGGATGCAGTTCGTCGAGTAGAATTGGTGGAGTCTGACTCAGATACAATTTTAGCTTACCTGTCTGCTAAGCCCGAAACCGATCTAGGTTTTTTTTATAAGTACTCGATCGATGAAGAAAAAAGACTCTGTAATTTATTTTGGGCAGACTCAATCTGTCAGAATGATTACAATCATTTTGGGGATGCAATTGCATTTGATTCGACCTACAAGACAAATATATACAAGAAGCCTTTAGTTATATTTGTTGGTGCAAATCATCATCGTAAATCAATTGTGTTTGGATTTGGTTTGATTAGGTATGAGACCGTCGATACATATACTTGGTTGCTACATACATTTTTATTGGCAATGAAATTTAAGAAGCCTGAAACTATTATTACAGATGGTGACAAAGCAATGAGCCAAGCAATACAAATAGTTTTTCCTACTAGTATTCATCATTTGTGTTGTTGGCATCTGGAGAGCAATGCCATGAGCAATGTGCATAAAGATGACTTTGTTAAGTATTTTACAAATTGCATATTTACAACAATGTCGGAAGACGAGTTTGAAGTCAAATGGAGAGAATTGGTGATTCGGTTTGATTTGCAAACAAATAAATGGGCTAACAAGATGTATGAGAAGCGAATGCATTGGGCAGAAGCTTATCTTAAAGGTTATTTTTTTTGCTGGCATGCGAAGCACTCAAAGATGCGAGAGCATGAATGCATATCTAAATCGGTTTTTACAATGTCGTCTTAAGTTATATGAGTTTGTCAAGCAGATATGCAGGGCTTTGGATCGAATTCGACATAATGAGCTTAAAGATGATTTTATGAATCAAGGTGTACAGAACCAGTTCTCATGACCCACCTTAAAAAGCTTAAAAAGAATGCGGTTAATAGATATACACGGGTTATTTTCCTGATGGTTCGAAAAAATATACAAGAGGAGGCTTTATTATCAATTCTAAGTCGAGCCGAGGATGGCAATATGATTTCATATACATTGACTCAATTTGAAAGAAGTGGTTGTATTTGGACAGTATATTATTTTCTCCCTAATATGAGTATGACATGCTCTTGCAGATATTTTGAATCTGTTAGTATTCCTTGCAGCCACATGTTTGTAGTAATGAAAACCCAAAATTTTGTTGAGATTCCTGAGACCCTTATGAATAAACAGTGGTCCAAAGACATTAAGCTTGGTAGTCTTGATGGCTTAAATGATGGCATAGAATCAGCTACACAGTTAGAGATGACAAGATTTGCAAATTTGTCCGCCTTTTGCAATAGATTCTGTTTTGAAGCTTCTAAAACTTCAGAGTGTTACCATACTACAAAACAAAAGATTTTCCAATTGTTGAATGAGATTCAACAATCTCAATCAGCAATGGATATGTCGGCATCTTGTTCAGAACGCTACTCCATCCAAGCAAAAATATCTAAGTTTAAAGATCCAGCCATATCTGCAACAAAAGGAGCACCAATTCAAAATAAGAACAAAAAAACCCAATCACGTATGTGCTGTAATTGCAATGATGGTGGGCATAATAAACGAACATGTCCAAAGGGAAAAGGTACTACTGATATTCAATTGTAGAGACTTTTATAATTTTGTTACTAACTGCACATTCGTAATCATGACTTTTTGTTCGCAAATAGGTGAACCTGTCCTACATGATTTTTTAAGGTGAGAAGTACCGTGGATGAATTACTTCATCTTAATAAAGAAGAAATATACAGCATTATAATACCAGGTTTGACTCCAGCTATTTCTTATTTTAAGATGAGTTGTTTGATTTATTAGATATGCAATAAAGTCTCCAATCTTGTACACCAGTGGCATGCTTGTGTGATTCCCCACCTATTGATTTGTTTATTAAAGATTTGTTTAAAAATTGAGACTTTCAAACATATGTAGCTTAAAAAGGAGACTAATTTGTTGGGAGAACTGGGTATGGGAAGTCCTTCATATATCTCTAACCCCTAATCGATCTTTCTGTGATGTCTTTTTGGATCAGATTTATAATATTATGCACCTTGGGAATTGTCATATTTGGAAACATATGTTTCATATTTGGTGGTGTTATGGCTATTGAAATGAATTGCATTTAGTTAGGGTTGTTGTTTATGAAGATTATTGAGCTTTATTCTTGAAGCTGATTATCTTTTGTTATGAGGTTTTAGCGAGTGCTTCCTTATAGGTTTCCAGGACTATGGAGTTTTTGAGAGAAATAGTACATAGTAGTGTCCTGTGCTACTTGACTGCTGGAGTTATCTTTTGGTTTAAAAAAGCCTGATAATTTACCTTGTAGATTTGATTCTCATTATTTTAAGAGAAATCCGCAATCTTATGTATTTGGATTGTTATGCATCTTTAGTTTTAGTTTATTCTTGCATTGGAATAGGTATTTGTACTTCCTTTAATCAGTTGAAAGTTACCCAAACTAATTTCATCATATTTTTTCATATAATGTGGGGTTCTGGGTTGCTCAAAAGCTTTTGCTATCACTGGTTACTTGTACCGAAATGATGAAAAAGAAAATATTGAGTTGGATGATGGTTTTGATTAGGGAGTGGAAAGAAATTATAATTTTGGATCGTATCCCATTATCCGGATTCACCTATTTTAATTCTCATGTAGGATTAATTCAGGCTCGCATGCATTAAGTACTGTGGAATCGTCAAAGCGTGGTTCAATACTTATCCAAGAACCTATTCTTTTCTTCATGCTGATCATCTTTTCTCCAGCATCAAATAGAGGTAAGCATCTTCGACAGAGTTTAAACACCTCTTATAAAATTTGATAATTTAATCTTCATGATATATACACTGGCTACAAGTGCAATCTACAGGTAGAGTTATAGCGGAAGTTGATAGAATTCTCAGACCTGAAGGAACCCTCATTATTATAGACAGTTCCAAAACAATTAGCGAGGTAGAGAGGTTGGTCAAGTCATTACAATGGAAAATCAAAATGGCTTATTCCAAAGACAAGGAAGGATTAATGTGCGTTCACAAGACTTATTGGCGTCCAACGGAAAATGAACTTTAGCCTTTGCTATTATTTGAACAGCTAACCAAATGGAGAACATGGTTGCGAAATGTTGGTGCCCTCACAGACTGATATTATTAGCTTTATTTGTAAGTACTATTTCGCCTACCTCAGAGTCTTTAGTACAATATAACAGTTGTAGATGCCATTTTTGCCTACTCAAGAGTCTTTAGTACAGTATCTGATAGCAGTTTTGTAGTTCTAATCTACAAAATCTAATCCAGATCATCATTCTTTGAGCTAACACACCATTTGATCTTCACTTTTTTATTTAATGATTTGGTTCATATATTCTCTGCCAATGTTGATGAAAATGTAAATAATTTCTTCACTACTAACATTATTAATGAGGAAGCAGCACAAGAAGATGTGGAACTCAAACCAGAAGGGAAGCATGAGGCAGAAGAGCAAGAAGAAGGTAGTAATCCTATTCATTGAAAAACTCAAAGAGGCCTCCTCAAAGTTTTCTGCCACATCGAAAGACTCTTATGGATGGTAGACGCCTGGACCTCTATGGATTCAGGCAAGTAAACCTATGTTTGTATGTGCTGCAATAGGAGCGAGTAGATACTAATCTATAACTCTGTGTTACAGTGAATATGAGATTTGAAAGTTTTTTTCTAGAGATGTTGTGGGGGCACTCATTCCTGTGGATATATCACCTTGATTCAGTCATGGTATGCACATTTAATTCAGATCTCCTCTTATTCTGAGAAAAATATGATATTTCTTGATCCACATGTTTTGAATTTAAGCCTCCTCAAAGCTTGATAGCCACAGCTTTACTCTTCCTGAACTTATATTTCAGATAATTTTGGGCGATTCACCACCATCTCACCTTCCAAGCTTGATGTGTCAAATATTGAAGGTTTGCCTTCATGAAGCCTCTCAAGCTCCTCATTGGCCCAAATTAATCTCTTTGCTTGTTAGATTTTATTGTTTCTGTTTACTTTATTGACATAAAATAATTTATGGTCTGCAATGTAGCTATGGACATTTTAGTATGATAAAAGAGATACGAGTTTGGTAGATAAAATAATTAGTTTACTGCTGTGAACTTGTTTTCCTATAGCATAATGAAAGAATATCCTATAAGTGAATTATCAGATTTTCCCGATCACTTCTTTTGATGGTAGGTGGGAGTTCACCGGGTACTTTTCGGAGGAGAGTAATGATTAAGCCACATAGTAGTGAGGACCTGCAGGATACGGTAACAACATGTTATCCAAATTTGGAGTCCCTTGCTGACTAACTTTGTGTAATCACCTTTTTATGTTTAGAAAAATGAAGAGATATTTGAGTTTTTAAGAAGAGTTAAAAAAACAGATTGAAAAAATTTACTGAGATTTCTTTCAAAACATGCTAACAGCAAAATAATGGTGAAAAAACAGGAAAAACTCATGACCAAATAATGGGAGGGCCTTTTTGAAAGGTTCAAGCCGTTTTGGTATATAAAACCTAGATGCATCCGTAGTTTTTTCTTTTAGTGCTTGTAGCCCTTGATTATTTTTTTTAAGTTTTCTTATTTTTTCAGATGGAAGGTAAGAATTTTGTCAAAGTTTTTTCATGGCGTTTTCATACATACAGGTCTTTGTTGTGGATTAATGGCGGTCATCCATTTTTGCCTTTATTTGAGACATTGTATTGTCAACAGTAGCAACTTCTAATATTTTGTGAATTTATTTGGCAAAAGCAAGGTATTTCAACTCTGAAGTACCCTTATGAAATGAAAATTTTAAATTTATCAATGGTTGTAACTTTTGGTAATTGTTTTTTTTTTTAAGTGGCTGATTCCATTATCGATGTTGTCCCTTCTTCTGATAGGGAACTCCGTCTTTTTGCATTGCAAGGTATGCTACCCACCCTGTTCTTTGTGTATGTTTGGCAGTTAGGTTTACAGTACTATAGTTTCTTCAAAGTAGTGTGTTAGTCCTACTAGCTTGTGGTCTCTGTGTATATTAAAGTGCAGTTTAAATGTGTTATGTAGGCTTAAATTGTGTCGCTTTTTCTTATTTATTTATTTTTTATTTTTATCTACCTGTCCATTTTTCATTTTAAAAATTTTTTATTTATGTATTTAATTTTTCTGATATGGGATCACACGAGTTTTGCATTTTTATGCTATAGTTAATTTAATCTATTCACTCTAATCACTTATAGAAATGATAGTTTTGTTCACTAAAAGAATAGATTTAAATATTTGAGAGAAAAGTAGGGAAAAAATTTTCTTCACTACAAATAGAATTTCTGTCATCCTGTGTCAACAACATAACTATTAAAAAATTTAAAATAATAATAATAATAATAATAATAATAATAATAATAATAATTTTGAACATAATAAATAACTTATCGATGCTACAACAATTGGATTGCTATATGATGATTTAAGCAGTGTTTTCTTTTTCAGAATATCTTCACCACTAGAAGAGATATCCACATTCACTTGTTTATCATTCACATATTGATCTTCATCTTTACACTTTGATTGTTTATGCAGGAAATTGTTGCCCCATCAGATGATTTTTCAACTAGTAAACAGAAATCATTTTTTGTAGATGAATAAATCTTCACTTCTTCAATGTTTTCATTCACTCTTTCCATGATTTCTTTCTTTTCTACATTTGAATAAACTTTTTTCACTGCTAGAACAGTTAGGTACATCCATGTCAAATTTCATATCCTTAAAAGAAGTAAAATAATATATTTTTATCTAAATAAACTTTACCTTCTTCCGCTGTAACTTTGACTTCTTCCGTAGTTTTCTGATCTTCTACTGCTACATCAACTTTTTCCGCTCTCATATTTAAATTAACATTTTTTTTATTTGGAGAGTGACCAACCTTTTCCTTTATTCTATTCAAGTCAGCCTGAAGTATGCGTACAATATTAAATAAAAAATTTAATTTATCCGAATCAGATTGATTGGACCATCGAAATTCATCTTCTGCAAATGTGGTGTCATTTTCCACATTGTGTTCTCTGATAAAGGAATGGACAACTACATATAATAATAATAATTGAATAAGGTTGAAATTATTTATGATTAGAATAAATATAGATAAAATATGTATTTAATAATAATGTTATTAGTTTAGCAGTATACCACATTTTTACTGAATCCTCCACGCTCTTGTATTACCTTCATGATTCTCTTTATAGCCTTACTAGTCCAACCGACAACGGGAACAATAGATTTTTCAACAATAGGAACATCTAAAACTGCGCAATGTAGATATACTAACTGAATCATTTAGAAAATAATAACATCACAGTCCATTAAAATCAAATAAATGAATTCAATAATTAAAGAAGTGTATACCAGAATATGAACTTACTTGCAAAAAAACAATACATCCTAGTAAATTCCTTGTTTGAGAAGTTTTGTATCTCTTAATCTCATCCATTAAATAATTGAAACACCATGTTGCCCAATTTAGTTTAGGAATGGTCTAGAATCAGACAAAATAGGAAGGTATGCTGACTTGATAAATGATGCGGTTGCAGGACACAATATCGTACCCAGTGCAGACAAAGTAAATACAACCTTAAATTCTTCTCCACAACTTTTCATAGTATGTAGTTTTGTACAAATCTTCTGTAACCAGATACCTCTCCTCTCCACACAATATTTAGTTCTCAGATTCTCATCTAATTTCTTATCACACTGCAAATTTAATGTGATATTTCCATCAACAATACCATTGTTTTGGCAAACAACTTAGAGTTAAGCATGATGCAATTCCCATTCACTTTGAGAGAAAAATCTGAGATATCAACATTATCCACAAGCCATTTACATAGATCATGATGAATACGAGCACACTGCATCTTCGAATGAAACCATTTTGAACTTCAATAATAGAATTATAAACTGCAATATACACGAACAAAACAATGGTTAAATAACAAAAATATATATATATTATAGGCTAGAAATATATAGTAATGAATATGTACTTGGATTTGTGGTTACCAGAAGCTTAGAAAAATTCAATTTATTTCAAGCAAACAAAAATAAATGAATAAATCAAGGCATACAGTAGAAGCAATACGTAATATCCTACTTAAATACTAATGTACATCGTCTATTTTTTTGAGTTTCCACCACCAATATCTTATTTATTTCTTCTAATCAGGAAGTTATATTCTCTTCATGAAACTAATCAACAATAGTACAATCAAACTGTGTTATACACCAATATCTTATTTATTTCTTCGATTACATATTCATATATCATCACTAGTTAATTGGTTTATTAAAAATCTGTGAGATTGAATTTGGTAGTTTCTAAATATATAAAACAAATCAACATCCTTAATTTTTCTCTCCTCAACTTCCTCAACTCGTGATTAAAGCCTGCTTTAATCCTAATTCTGAAGAACTAGTCTCCTCAACAACTAACAACTAGTCAGGTAGTTCCTCAACACGTGATTAGAGCTTGCTTTAATCCTAATTCTGAAGAACTAGCCTCCTCAACAACTAGTTTGGTAGTTTCTACTATATAACTTTTGGAATTCAATAGAAAGTCAAATCTAGAGCAATGACAAGTTGAGTTAAACTTTAGTGTCTTTATATAGTGGAAGGAGGCTACATGACTTTGTTTGTACTCGCTAACTATATAAGTAGAGCAATACATCCAAGTATATAATAATAAATTACTAACCTGTAGAAAGATTTTGATTATGCAGACCTGAATTAGATTAGAGCAAGACCATCTATAGTAGTTATTATTCCAAGCTAAGCAAACCAAGACATACAAGATAAGAACTCAGAGAGTTTCCTGTGAAAAAAATATATAATGATGTGAGAACTATTCAGAATCCCAGATTGAAAAAAAAAATTGTGGCATCACAATCAATGAGTAGATCATATAAAAGCATTGAATTGTAATGTCCACTGATTTCTAAAACCACTACTATTGAAAAGCTGTGATATTGAATAAAAAACTACACTGTGGTATTAAGTATAAGAAGCAAATGCAAAGCCTCAGATAATTCAATGCAACAAATATGATTTTTCTACTTACAACTGTGTAGACAAATTCAAGAAGTTAGAAAAAACTAATACACACGTCTGATTTAAATTATCAAATAAATTAACACAACATTGGTGATTCATGTTTGAAAGTGCTTTGTTGGAAGACATAATTAGAAAGACAAAGAGTCCATACTTGGTCTTACTTCTCATGCAATAGCTTACACTTGTTCATCCTCCACAAAAGGCCTCACCCTGGAATATCCCACGTCTGCTAACATACTCTCCTTCTCGCAACGAAGTCCAACCCATCAACAAGTCTCAGATTAATGTCCAAAGGCTTCTTGAAAGTCTTACCATCTATTCAATCACAAGGGTTTAAATCAATTCTCGATATGTTATACATTATAACCTCGAGATTTAGCTATTGTTTTGTGTGATAATGGATTGCCATCAACAAATCTAACTATATAAGTAGAGCAATACATCCAAATATATAATAATAAATTACTAATCTGTAGAAAGATTTTGGTTATGGAAAAATCAAAATTCAATATTAGTGAGCAAAACCTAATATCATCAAATCAAAAATCACTCTCTGCGCTTTGCTTTTTTGCCTCTTTCGAAATTAAAAATTCCAAGAATCGCATTCCTCAAGATTCAGGTTTAGAAAACATCAGAGGAGACGTTAGACTTTTGTAAAGATTCTACAGAGAAGTGTGTGTTAAACCTTCTCCACTCTTCTTCGATTAGCTGTTGAACCTTCAGACTCTAAGGTTGACGTCTTTCTTCTTAGTTTCTGTAGTTAGGTTTAGAACGGGATAGATTAAAATCGTAAAAATTAAATAGTTTTAATTAATTATAATCTTGAAAGGATTTATAGTTTTAAAAAATTATAATAGAATTTAATTTATTTTAAAAAAATCACCAAATAAGTAATTATCCGGTAGCAGGTAATTTTAATTAATTAAATTTATATTATAATATTTTTTTTATTTACCATTAGATTAAGAGCATCTCCAATGGTTTAGTAAATTGAAGCAAATGTGGCATGGTAAATAGAGGGTGTGGATAATGATGTGTCAACAATAATATTTTTGGAGAAAAAAAATTAAAAATCGTCCGCAGTGGTTATTGTCTATTCGGATTTCTCTAATTTATAATCCATTAGAATTAAATTTCTATTTCCTTTTTAATTTATAATTTAAATAGAAATATGGTAATTACAATTTTAAAATATTAAAATTGATGATTGACACCTTCAACTAGGACTCCACACCCTCTATTATTTTTTCTGCCACGTCACCTGTACATTGTAAATTCACATTGCCATTAGAGTGGATTTTTTAAATAAAAAATCTAGAATGTCCACGTGGATGTGCAAACCGATAAATTCACATTCCACTGGAGATTTTTAAATAGCGATTAGATTTTTCATTAGCGATTTGACAATTTAACCGTTTGGGAGAAGTTTTTTGATTAGCGATTCGATTTTTAATTAGCGATTTTCAGAACGCTACTTCAAGTAGCTGTCCACGAATCGCTAATCAAAAAGCTCACATTTCACCCTTATCAATTTATGAGTATTACTAAAATACTCTTAATAATATTAAAAGTTTCTATTTGTACTAATAATTTTAATAATATTAGTATTTATTTAATATAATTAAAAATCTTTAAATAACTTTTTTTTAGTTAGTCTATATTTTATTTTTTTTAATTAGCTGATAATTGAAGGATTGTAGATTTTAAATTAAAAATCTTAAATGAAAACATTGTTTAAAAATGAATATTAACACAAAAAAATAAATAAATTACATTGCAAGGTAAAAAGTAATGTATGGTATTGTTTACATAATTTTAGATCTAACGGCTACTTCAACGTCTAATTGTTATTACCAAACACTTATATCAAATCACTGCTTCAACGTCAAATTTAACAGCTAATCGCTACTTTAACGACTAACTCAATATATCTAGTGCAAAACATATACTAATTTGATCTTATGGTTATAAAAGCGGTAGATAATGTTACTCGTGAGGTAATTTAGCCCAATCCTATTATTTAAATTAAAATTTTAGAACTAAAACAAATTTTGGACAGCAACACCTAACCCAATGCTCAAAGCAACTAACAATCAAACCGACGATGGAGTAATTGTTCTCGTGCGAATAAAGATCAAGGGAAAAACAAAAACAAAAACAGAAACCAACTGGGTTTCTTACACCTGATTAGATCGATCACATTACTTCAAACGGAAATTTTTATCGCCTTGTACAGCACAGTTCGATGTCACTCCTGAATCAACTATTCAACAGAGGCGTTTTCGGTGCCAAATGGTAAGGATGTACTTTTCTTCTATTTTATGTTTTAGATTTTATTTGATTTCACTCTGCCTCCAACGTAATTGCATCTCAATTTGTTTGTAGACTAAATTTTTGGGTCTGTTTCGTTGTTTGATTTTGAAGACTTGATATATTTTTGTATGGTCTCTGTAAACTTCTGATTTTGATCCATTTTTATTCAAAGTTTTAGAGTTTTGTTGGATTCTTAGCAGTTTGAAGATGTATAACGTTTTTGTCTAGAATTGAGCGAATCAATTGTGGTCTGCCCAATTGATTTTCGGATACGGTTTGAAATTTGAAATTGAAATTTGATGCTCGGTTTTGTAGCAAAACAAGTTTGACTTTGGCTATTTCAAGAATGAAATTATTGCAAAACAAGAGAGATTTGCAGCTCAGACAGATGCGTAAAGAGATAGCCCAGTTCTTGCAGGCTGGCCAAGAAGCAATTGCTAGAATCCGGGTAGTTATTTCTATTCAAAATTAGAGATAAAAGTTTCAGTTTGATGATTAAAATGCTTCTGGTTTTAGGTGGAGCATGTAATACGGGAGCAGAACATATCAGCTGCATATGCAGTATTGGAACTATTTTGTGAATTCATTCTCGCGCGTGTTCCAATTCTTGAAAACCAGAAGTAAGTTAAATTGTTACAGTATAACATCCTGCTGCTTATATGTTTTCAAGTTATTTTTACAGGCACTCTCCATCTTCTTTAACAAAATGAATGCTTGAATTTTATGCTTCATTATCATGTAGATTTGTATTGGCAGGTGCCTGAATGTATTTTCCTTGTAAAAGGATAGATAATTTAAGAAATTCATGGTGAAGAAATGCTGTTGATTTTAATGGAAAATCTTTTCTTTTCCTTTGACTCAACATCTAGTTGTGTGATCTGTATGAATTCGGGTTTAGTGATTAGCAATGGGAGTGGTTGCTTTAGAATTTTGTATCCCTAGTAGTAGAGTTGAGTACAACTGTTGTGAGAGGAAAAATGTCTAGGCCAAGCCTGCATAACATCAAATTTCGAGGGAGATTATTGGGGTCCTACCACAGGTTTTTTTGCTAATCTCTAGCCACTTGATTAGCCTCTCTCATAAGGTTAAAATATGAATGAAGCCCTGGACATAATGGATCTATTAGAATTGGAAATGAACCAGTCAACATGCTGAACCCAAAGTTTAACTGAAGGATTGAGAAACAGAATTTAGCAAAATGATCATCTTGAATTTGATCAGAGATGACCTCATCTTTGCTCCAAAATCATTGAAGAAACATAAAGTTTCTTGCAAAAATTCTAGTTATCGTTAAGATTTCATTGCAAAGAAATTCCATCATAGCATCCTTAAAACTCCAACTTTTGATACCTAGCCTTTCTAGTTCCTTATTCCTGATAGATTAAAATTCTACTTGTGATCTAGATTGAGGTTCTAGTCATGAATTTTTTTTTCCTCACAAAGTCTATGGTCATTGATGCATTTAATAGTCTGTGAAAGTTATTTTTTAAAGTCTATAAAAATAATTGAAAGTCATTGAAAGTCGTGATTAGATACCAGCCCTTAAAACTCTACTTGTGATCTAAATTAAAACCTAATTTCTTTATGGAAACAAAATCTAGGAGGCTATTGGTTAATAAAAGAAATAATATAGAAATCCTAGCAAAATAGAAAAATGAGAGGTGAAGTGAGTAGTAAATAGCACCATGTACTTATATGAGGTTAATAGGATGTTTGGGACTCAAGAGAGGTCAACTGATATCTATAAACTTGCTAGGATAAGGGGCAAAAAAGTGTCGGACCTAAACCAACTTAGATTTGTTAAGGGTGGAAGCATTAGGTTTGGTGCTACAGTTACAATTTTGGATTAAATCACCAGGTGATAGTGTTGTAGTGATATTATGTTGTACTCAGGATAGGTAATATGGACAGGTAGTGGAGGTCGTCAAAGAGACCTCCCAACCTCAGACCGAGAAAAGGTATCTCCTAAACTAGAAAATTCCATCTCTAAAACCATGGTTCTTGTACTATTTTCTGCTTACTTTAGAAGATAAAAGGTTTTTTTTTTTTTTTTTTTTTTTTTTTTTTTAAATTTTTATTTTTAAAATTTAATTTTAATTTAATAATTGAGGATTTCAATTATGAAAGAAAAATGCATAAGGGTCTCAGGAGCTCCTGAACTTGGCTATACTTTTCAAGTTAACCCTCAAACTTTACGGAGGGTCAATTTAGCCCCTTAACTTCCAAATGATGGGTCAATTAAGCCCTTTTGCTAATGTGGAGGCTGATCTGGCAACAAAAAGTGTTAACTTTAAAATATCAATTATGCCCTCCAGATCAGCAAAAATGGCTCATTTGACACAAAATTTGAAAGTTAAGGGGCTAAATTGACCCTTCGTGAAGTTGGAGGGCTAACTTGAAAAATATAGCCAAGTTCAAGGGCTTCTTAGACCCTTATGCCAAAGAAAAATAATAATATACTATAATTGGTTAACAAAATGAAAACTAATATTGGAAGAATAAAACTTGAAGAAAGTAGCTCAAAATTACAGCTGTTGTTTTATTGCTTCAACGTTCATATGAGTTATGAATGTTTATTTTTACAATACAGTAACTAGTGGTCTCCTACTAGGAACCAAATACTGACCACCGTTGATCTTTTTATTTTTCTCCTTAAAATAAAGAGTAATCTTCCTAACTTGCAGCTGCGACTAACAATAATAACACCCGAACTTAATAATTGTAAACTCAGTAAAACACCAAGTCATATATGTAAAGCTGAGCCATATATGTTAAGCAGGTCAAGCTTAGGACACAGAACATCAGTTTTGAATGTGCTTCGTTAACAGATCTGCTATCTGCCCGCTGTAGGAATGAATTAAGCTCTAAACTTCTCCTTGATGAAATGCCTATCAAAGTCATCAGATTTGGCCGTTTCATGATAGACTCAATCTTCAGTTTTGCTGATTACCGATTGAATATCAAAAAAAAAAAAAAAAAAAAAAAAAAAAAAAAAAAAAAAAAAAGTCTTTTATGTCCACCTAGTTTTTATTCCAGCTCATTGAACTCCTTCCCAGTCCACATTCCTTCACAATCTCCATGAGTGCAGAGTTCTGTTTTTGCACCCTGTTTTTTGCTCTTCCATCTTGCTAAGTTACCCCATGTAAATTTACAGTACCTGGTAGTTGAAATTTTTGTCCATAGCCGAACTAATCCAGTCTGCATTTGTGAAAATCTGAAGACTTCTTCTTGTTCCTTTCTTAATGAGTAATCTGTGGCCTGATGCCATTTTCAAGTGCTGGTGAATTCCGTTCAGACCTTACTTATGCTCTTCAGTTGGGTTGCTAATAAACTGACTCATAAAACTCACTGTTTGGCAAATGTTTGATCTGATGTGAGTCAAATAAATAAGTTTCCAACTAATCTCTGAAGTCTCCCTTTATCTACTGATGTTCCTTCACATTTGTATTCTTTTCCCGTAGTTGATTCCCTAGGTGTATCTTGGAGCTTAGACTCCTATGTACCAGTTTCAATCAGCATGTTGTTAAGGATTTCAGAATGGCCACCCCTCAAAAGCCAACTTATGAGGTGGAGAGTCCAAAGTCCTTATGAGGAGGGAGAGCCCAAAGTCCTTTAGGTGATGTGGGATCGGAAGTCCCATACCTTGCACTTGGATCATAACATAGGTCTAATGTGTTTTTATTGGTTTATGGCCATCAATCCCTCTGAAGTATTTCAGGTTGCCTAAATCTTTAATCTCAAAGACACTAGCAAAATAGTCCTTAGTTTTCGGAATTTCTTCTTCTCAACTTCCTGTATCATGTCATCCATATAGAGGCTGAGTATAGTAATCTACCCCTTAGAGTTGTGCTGAACAATCAAAGCGTGATCTGCATTGCTTTGACTAAACCCTAGTTCGCTGATTGTCTTTGAATGATCAGAGTATGATCTGCACACCCCTGTGACTGATTCACCGGACAGTCTTCCATGTCCACCTCTTTTTTATGACCTGCGATGAGAAATGCATTTTTCATGTCTAACTGGCGAAGTTTCATGTCTATATTTGCAGCTAATGACAACAGTATTCTATACTCTTGTTGAGTCCATGAAGGAATTTAATGATCTTCTTCCTTTCTAACTCTGTGGTTTATTCCATCATCAGCATACTTCCATGCTAAGATCTCATAATGGTTTAGCTACAGCCAATAGCAGTAATTACTTCTGTTGAGTAGTTCAACTCTGCAGTACTGATCTGATTACATGACAAGTTAAGTTCTCCATTGAAACATAATTCAATACTATTGATTGTCCTTTGTTGAATGTCTGTAAATTCCACTGTAAAACTTGTGGCTTGCTTTATTTTTTTATTTGTGGTGTCTAATTAAGTTCTGGACTCCCAAATGCCTCCTTGAGTCATTGGACATTGACTGCCAAGACTCCCTTGGCACAAAGAATATGGCCACTGCCTGTCCAGCTAGTGGGTAGTGCCTTTGAAGTTTTGATTAGACTTGGAATAATACCGAAATTCGATTAGATCATGTGTTGTTCTTATCAGGCACTGGTACATGGTAGAATAATAATTCTAAAGAGTAAAACTAGGGAGCATACCGTCTCTTCACAATTTATTTGCCAATTGGCCTATCCTTAGTTGACAACACAGTTGGTTGGAGAATCAACAAAAATAAAATCACATGATCTCTTATGCAATCAAAATTTGACAAGTTGGAGTAGGCAACAAAAGTTAGACAAAAATGGTAGGCTCCCAAGTATTATTCAATTATAAATATTTGCTATTATATGTGTATATATTAATGAGATGTTGCTGGAATATTTATTCATTTTTCTGCTGTCTGTATCGGGTTCAACTTCTTTCTATCTCCTCGCCAGGCACTGTTTTCAATTCTATTATTTGGGGACTGAGCACTCCTGACGTGTTTTTGCCTGAGTCTAGTACTGACTTGGATTGAAAGGGATTGCGTTGCTTACATTCTGAGAGTTACATAGTAAAGAATCTGGTCATGAGAATTTAGTCACTGGGAATGAAAGAAATTTTTTCTCAGTTATCTTGTATTCAAGCCTAGGTGTTGTGTTCCTTTACAATGTGAATGTTCTGTTCCTTTACAATGTGAATGTTCTATTATTCTTTCTGATGTATTTTTATCAGCATAACCTTTAAGGCTTCTTACTTACATTTATCCCACTTTAGTGACAAGTTTGGACAAATTTCTGACAACCATTTTTTGTCAAATGAAATCATGGTACATTCAAAGTTTATGATGGAGAGATGATGTGATGTTGGAAGTATTTATTCTCTAGACCGCTGATTATAACTTCTTATAGGATAAAAGATTTCATCCGATAATTCAAGCAATTTATAAGATTGTTTGCTAATCAATTATGAAGTTATGCTCTTTAATTGTTTGATTATGGTAATATTTTGACAACCTCAATTTCCTTAAGTGTAGAGAGGTGATAGTGATCCAAGTAACAAATTTCAATTAACCGGGTTTTATATATATTCCACATGACAGGGAATGTCCATCGGAAATGCGAGAAGCCATTGCGAGCATAATTTTTGCTGCTCCTAGATGTTCAGATTTGCCAGATTTGTTGCAGATAAAAAATTTATTTACTGCAAAATATGGGAAGGAATTTACAATGACTATATCTGAGCTACGTCCAGATTCTGGTGTTAACCGTACAGTTAAGTTTGCTTTAGTGGCTTGATCTTGCATTATGGATACTTTTGTAAGAGGATTTACTTTAACTTGAATTTACTAATATTTTTTTGTTATTGTTGCAGTTAATTGAAAAACTTTCAGTTAGTGCACCATCATCTGAAGCAAGGCTAAAGGTTTTGAAGGATATTGCTCAGGAGCACAATCTGGCCTGGGACTCTTCAATGACTGAAGCAGAACTCAGCAAAAAACATGAAGATCTTCTGGTATTCTTATTTAACTTTGTTTCATATTTTACTACCTGACTTGCTATTTCTTTAGGCATTCTTCATCTTTTTGTTGATTTTAGAAAAAAATAAAATAAAATTTTGATGGAAACAAATATTATCCAAACAGTTAATAGAATTAGTTTTACTTGTTCAAGCTTTGTCTGGGCTATGCTTGCTTGCCCTGTTCCTTAACTTGGTACAGCTAAATAGGAATGCCTCTAGATTAAATTTGAATTTCCTAAGTTCTACTCATGATGCTTTCATGGACAACCATCTTCCTTATTTGAAGTAAGTGTGATAGACAAGGTGCTGTAGGCGCACAACCGATCTGTGTTTAGGTGCCTGCAGTATGCCTCATGCCCCTGGTCTGGGGGTCCTGAGCTACTACTACGCAAATACTTTCCAAATGCATTTGTAACTTCTTTGTGAAGGAAACCCTTATTTATACTCTTTAAACTCACATCTTTTAGTTAACTTAGGGGTCAATGTATATTTTCCCTAAATTGGATATTTATCTGACCCATTATATCTCCTGATCTATTGTAAAGTATTAGTAAAATTTGTAAAACTTGTTTATTAAAAAAAAACTCATTCATATAGAACCTAAATTATTGACAGCACGTCAAACTTCCACACTTGTCTATTTGGACAACCATTATCAGTTTTCCATTTCAGCATATATCCACAACCATTTAAGTCACTCTTTATAATTTAGAGATAACTTTATATGTTGTCTCGTAGCATTATATCATCTTTGTACTATTGTTTGTGTTGCTGCAATTTGTTTACGGTTTGTTTTTATATGCTGTTTTCACATGAACATTTAATGTTCTGTACTGTGATTTACTTTTAATATTTATGATATATATCCGTGTCTTGCATAAAAAGAGGCATGGCTCACATGATTTGTTTTCTGTGTGTGCTTCCTGCTAAGCTTAAGAATCCCATTTACCTCATGCTTTCTTAAAAATCTGCCTTCCTCTCATGTGCTAAATGACCATCTGATTTGTAAACTATGTTTTCATCAGAACTGTTAAAAGATAATCCTAATGTCTTCTATGTTTAACATTCCAAAATCACTTTTTAGATGAATGATCATTTGCATCTCATTTTATAATTATATAATTTTATTATATAACCAATCTATTTCTTGGCTGAGAGCAGGATCTGTAATAACAATTAACATACTCCTGACCTTTTTGCGAAGGTTAGAACACGTCCGAGTTCCCGACCCACCTTGAACAAAAGGGACTTGGTTAGCACCAAATTTGCATAATCTACACTGACAATTATAAGCCTTAGTCTTAAAATCAATTGGGGTTGTTTATGTATGTACTACAAGATGCAGTATCGATTCCATCCATAAACTTATTAGTTACCTTGAGATGAATTTTTTATTGTTAACACCATCTGTTTTGGGTTAAATTAGGTTTTTCAGGCTGATTATGACTATTGAGTTACAGCTCTTAAACTGGTTTTAAATTGATTTAGTGATTCTAAAGTCGCATCATATTATTACTATTGCACTCATGTTTTGTTGAACTATTTGCTAATTTAGTGACTTGTTTCATTTTCCCTTAGGGTGGATCTAAGGAAATATGTGGTGGATCATCCCATGCTCCCATTTCAGGCAAGCAGGATTCTACTAAATCATCCACATCTAATGGGGCACATCCTATTATGCCTACTGTAAGCAATTTGGGATCTCAACAAACTCCTACATTGCCAGCTTCATTGCCCCCTCCATGGAGCAATGAGATTCAACCATCAGCTACAAGTGAAACTAGAAGGGATATAACATCACAATCATCTGATGTTCTGGAAAAAGCTCGGGCTGCTATTGCCTCTGCAGAACGTGCATCTGCAGCTGCTCGAGCAGCTGCTGAACTTGCCAATGTGAAGTTTGGTTCGCTAAAACTGGAAGCGGAAACATCTTAGGGCACAAACTAACCACAATTGTGTATTATAAGACTTGTGCATCCTGTGAAAATCTTGAAAATGAAGTAGAGAGTGCAAGGAAATGTATTCCATTCTAGCTAAAGTACTACAAAAATAAATCTTTCTTTTGTTCCTCAGATTATCTGGTGGTTACAATTAACTTAGTGGGATCAATGATATGCAAGTTTATGAGCAATAAATATAGTTCGTAGTAGTACAAGATGGTTAGGTGGGGCTTCAATTTTTCTCACATGTAATGTAAAGTTTACATGGATATTACATGTGATTCTTTTAAGCAAGTGCAGTAAAGACAAAGATAATGTGAGGAGAGAAGAGAACAACAAAGGCAACATTAGCTTTCTAGGTTTATAAATAAAACAAGAAAAGAGAGCAGCTAATTTTGTGGGAAAAAAAGAAAAAGAGAAAGAGAAATGGTATTGCAGTACTTTAACATGGAGTGACACAGTAAGTAAGTAAGTAAGAGACAAAGGAGAGAAAGAAACCACACATAGTAAAAAATGTTCCATGTCTAGACAGAAAAACCAAAACATTCTTGTATCTATTCCCAAATAAACCCACACCTACACAGCCTTTTCTCTATCCCTACAAAGTTTCATCATCGTCTAGGGACAAGACAAATTTCTGTTTCTCTCAATGAAATATATATTTTAAAAATGGTATCTACATACATCTATGTCATTCTTCTTCTATGTATATATTTAATGTCAAAGCTTTTCCATAACCACAACTAGTTTGGTTTGGTAACTGTAAAAATAATTTATTTAAAGATGTGGAAGAAAGTGGGAGATGAATAGAAATACTAAAAAAGGGAAGATGATATGTGTCCAGATATGTTTAAACAGAATCAAACATGACAGAAGAGAGAGTTAATCGAAACTCAAAGCGACGTCGGGTTGTGCATAAAGAAGAGACACTAGGTAGGTAGGTGTTTGCATGAAACTTCAGCAATCCATAGGTAGTGAAAAAGATGTGTCGTTAGTTAAGGATGACAGATGCATAAAACAAAAACAAAAACACAAACACAAACACAACTATTATATTGATGAGCATGATCATCAACGGAGCTACTTTGATTTTTGTTGAGTGAAGGGTCCTTTTCCTCTCTTTTATTTTGTTTTGTTTTTAACACCACAGATGTTTCCAATGGTCGGTTTATATCATCCTTATATACATATTAAAAAAAAAAAGAAGAAAGAAAACTAATAAAAAAGTCACTTGATTCAAGATATCAATCCACTCCCTGCTATGGCAAACCAATCCAGTTCCAAAGAAAGATATGTGAAATCCAAAAGCACTGCACGCACCTACTGCAACCGAGCATCCAAGTACCACCCGTCGGATCTGATCCCATCTAATAATTATTATAATTATAATACTAATATATTATTTTATTATTTTTTCATTTATATTGTGATAGGAAAAGTTTAATGCTTTATAATATATAATTTGATTATTGATATGGATACATAAAAGAAAATTAAATTGGTCGGTCATAGAGTGAACAACTATATTTTTTTCGAATCCCGATAAAAATATATAAATTAAATGTTAAATTTTGAATATTTTCGATCATTCAAATATTTTAATGTAAATCGAATAGAATATCTTGAAATATATTCGGTTCAGTTTTTAAATGTGAATTTTAAAATTTTTGTTATTTATAAATATATATATTTATTAAAATATATATTAAAAAAATTTATTCAAATATAAAATAAATATTAATATTTAAATAAATAAAATATATAGATTTTTTTAATCGAAATTTTAAATATTATTAAAAATATATTTTAAAAATTATATATTTAGATATTCGATTTGGTTTTTTAACTTTAAAATTGAACCGAATTAAAAATTGAACGTCCAAATAAATATATTAATAACGAAACCCAACACCAAACACCTTCAATACGGATTGAATTTAAATTGAAAATTTGATTTTCCTCAAAATTAACATCATAATTTCATCATTATAATGAAAGTGTGAAAGCAATAAGAAATCAATTATGATGGAGAATAATTAAAAATTTATTTAGATGGAGTGCAAGTCTTACCTCGAATAGAATGCATGCTTCGGCTTTTTCTGAAAAGAGAAAAGGTGGATAGTGGATCAATAAATGTTTGAGTGAATATGTTATGAACTTTATGTTTTTGTTTAACTTTTACTTGAAAATAAGGTTACATAGTTCAATTATGAATACAGGGTAAGTGTCGTTGCAGAAGCACTTGTGTTGTCACTGTTGGATTGTAAAATCAATTTTAGACTGCTAACTCCAAGTGCATGCGTGATCGATCTTCCTCACCTTTACAATTATTTTCTTTCGTCCATAAATTCAAATACTACATACAAATGGAATTATATTAGTAAAAAGAAAACCCTTTGGATCTAAATGTTAATAATTTTATTATCATTATTCATAATTTTGTATTTTATAGTAGTAGTTAGTGGTTGGTGATGCTGGTTTGAACTAAAAAAAATTGAAAGAAAAAAAATAATAATTTTGGAAAAGCGATATGATGAAGCACAACGTAAATAGTTCGCAGTTAAGGTAAAGATTGTTCACAGTTAAGGCGAAAAGAAAAGAAAAAAAATCCTAAAGATAGCTAGGTATAAAACTTGAATATTCTTAATTGAATAAAATTGATTGATAATTGAACTGAATAACAATTGAGAATGACAACTCTTTATATAGAGTTGAACTAATCCTAAAATTAAGAAATTTAATAACTTAGGAAAACTAAAAGCAACTAGAAAACAAACTAGGAAAACAAGTACAAATAAAATAGGAAATGCAGCCTAAACCAAATTAGGAAATAAAATCTATAACAAGTAGGATTATGATTCATTGTCCTACATCAATCTCCTCCACTTGAAGGAAACTCGTCCTTGAGTTTTGTTTGTTGGTGAAGACTCATCCGGAGGGAAGTACTTCCATAGTCAAACTTTTCTGGTCTTTCCCATATGGCTCTATTGGCTTATGTGGAGCCAAAATAATTTTCTTCCCATACCACCAAAACATGTAGGTGTTGTCACGTCCCTTGTGATTGACATCTACATCATACATCCACAATCGTCCGAGAAGTACGTGACATGCATCCATCTCGACTACGTCGCATTTGATCTCATCTTTGTAGTACTTACCCATAGATAAAGGTACCTTACACGCCTCGGTTACTTGTACTTCGGGTCCCTTCTTGATCCATCATATCTTATAAGGACTAGGATATTGATCCGTCTTCAAATTTAACATCTTAACTAGTGCCTTGGATACCACATCTCATTATTTCCACTATCAATAATAACATTACAAACCTTATTATTGATCGCGCACTTGGTCTTGAAGATCTTATATTGTTGCGAGTCATCAAGATTTTTTGGCGTAAGCAAGACGCATTGAACGACACAATTAATAGGCTCTCCTTTATCTGATTCTACAAATTCAGCACCTTCATAGAAGGCTTCATTGTCATGATGTTGATCTTCTGCCCTATATCCCTCCGTTCCTTCTTCCATAAAGTTTACTGTTTTTCGGTTGGGACAACTACTTGAGAGGTGTTCTGGCTGATTACAATGGAAACACTTACCCAAATTTGGTCTAGCATAACGGTTAGAGTTGGTTCGCCTCTGCAGTTGGAGAGCAGTTGAAGTTGAATTTGGGGCTTTTCTTGTGGAGTTGGTGTTGCGTCACTAGTTGTTTGTTGAAGGGTTGGAGTGTTTGACCTCCTGTAATTAGTTGAATTTCGTTGTTGGGGTCGATCTAATTGTGATTTTATCTTCATAGCTAGGTTTATTACATCTCCCAATGTCCATACTGTTTGGTAAACCATCTTTTTTTGAATTTCTTCTCTTAACCCGCCGATATACCGGGAAACTTATTGATCATCTGTCTCTATCAAATCACATCTTGCAAGCAGTCGATAGAATTCCTCTATATAATTTGCTACCTTCTGGTCAAGTTGGTAACACCTTTGTTGTTGAAACAATATTTGTCCATAGACCGGAGGGAGGAAACGTTGTTTGAGTAATCGTTTCATCTTGACCTATGTTTTGCTTGGTTATTTCCCTCTTCTTTGTCTGTTTAATTGCAATTGAACATGCCATGCCAATTCCTCCTTAATTATATTAAATTTCGATTTTCTAAATAAGAGATCAAGAAAGTCTTCGATGTGTACTCGACCATCAAAAGTGGGTAGATCCATCTTGAGTTTAAAGTCGGGTTGATCTTGGCATGGAGGATAACATTCAGGGATGTGGGCTTGGTAGTGTGCATAACGCTGAGGGGTGGTATTGACCAGGTTAATCATGTCTTTATCATCAGAATACTCGTCGGAGCCGTATTGACCAAAAACTCGTCGATTTCCCCTTTCATACACTAGTTCTGGAGATGGTCGATAAGTTTGGGGATATCTAGAGATAACAGGTTCTGTAAAATCGTCAAATCGGACATGATTTCTATCATTCAGATTTCGGCGACCTCCAATATTGACTTTCAAATCTCTACTATCATCATATGCTCCTTGAGACAGTCGAGGGTTTTGAGGAGTGTTAAACCTTGAATTTTGCCCACTTTGGTGGTGGCTAGAAGTAGCGGTACGTGTGATTTGTGGGGTTTGATATGGATAGGAAAAAGTGTTATCATGGGGTAGTTGTGTAGAGATATGAATTTGTGAGTTATGTGAGGCGGTAAAGAGGTAGAGTCTGGTAAGGAATTAGAGTTTGGATTTGTCTCGGTTACAAACGTACTTTGTTGGGCGATGGATGATAATCTGAGATTTAGTAAGGCGATTGATCACTCCATGGTATGAATGCTTGCCTCTATGCTCTCGAACCTCTTGTCGATGTTGACTTCCATGGTGTTTAATCTCTTGTCAAAATTGAAGTCTCTTGTCGATGTCGGTGAACCGCTCATCGATTTGTTTAAACTTCCGTTCGTTGCCGAAAGTGTTGGAACCACTGGAACCATCTTTGGCCATCGGATAAGGGAAGACCTTGCTCTAATACTAATTGATGAAGCACATCGAAAATAGTTCACTGCTAAGGCAAAGATTGTTCGCAGCTAAGGCGAAAAGATAAAAATAAAACTAAAGATAACTAGGTATAAAACCTGAATATTCTTGATTGAATAAAATTTATTTATAACTGAACTAAATAACAATTGAGAATGACACTCTTCATATAGAGTTGAACTAATCCTAAACAATTAAGAAATCTAATAACTTAGGAAAACTAAAAGCAACTAGAAAACAACCTAGGAAAACAAGTAGAAATAAAATAGAAAATATAGCCTTAACCAAATTAGGAAATAAAACCTATAACAAGTAATATTATGATTCCTTGTCCTACATCACGATAAGTCTAGGATTTATTTAAATTTTAGTATTATTTATGAGCTTCATTATATAAAAAATTGAGCTAAAAAGAAAGGTAATTGAGTAAATTTCTATTAATTCTAGATTATTGATTGAGATAGGGACTTGGATAGAAAAAGGTAGAAAACTGAGCTAAAAAGAGCAAAATTATACTAGGAGAAGGACTCAGCAAGAAATTATCCAAGTTCAGCAATCTGGCGATATGATGAAAGCAAGGAAGCAACGCTTTAAGATTTGCCAAAATGAAGAATGAAGTTGGCGATAGCAGGAAGCGATATAAGGAGCCTCATTTGCAGCAAAGGAAGAATGTGGCAAAGAAAGGGAATGGCGCCTGCTACTATCACCTCAACAAACACAATAAGCGACAATGCCTAGCGATGGAGTGAAGTTTTGCCGGAAACTTTGGCGACATATGCAGGCGAATAAGAATGATTATCGCCTGACTACTAATTCCAAAGAGGCGATAGGCTTGGCGAAGTTACTCTAATATCCCCAAGTGATAGGCGAATAAGCGGGCGATAGATGAAGTATCATACATTGAGTTTCACCATATTGTATTTCTTTATCTATTAAATCTACAAAATTGTCACTGGATTCAAACTCTATAAATAGGCGCCCAGTTGAAGTAATTAGAGTCTTTAGATAGTCCTAGAACATTTCTTGAAAGTTGAATTTGTAAAGTCTTAGACCTATTAATAATAATTTCAATTCAGTAATATTTCTTCCCAAATCTAGTACTCTGTTTGAGTTGCTGTGGAGATTCGGCAGAAGATTGAGAAGATCAAGCTGTGATAGAGCTAATTTTCCTTTTCCTTTGGTAAGTTCTTCATTGAACAACATGATTATGATGAATTTGAGCTTGACTGTTAATTCAGATCTGATCATAAGTAACTAATACTCCCGGTGATCTCTTGAGAATAATTGTTGATGCTTGATTTGTATATATAATTCCTATTCATTCAAGTTTCAATTCACTGATTTTTTTAGCACATTGAATTGCAAGGATGAGAGTCAATCAATTATGTTGTGGCATCTTCTCCAGACGAGAGATGACATTTAGATGCAAGATCTAGAATAGAGGATCAACATATTGATCTAGAATAGACAATATTAGATTTAATTTTCTACAGATCAGTCTTCATCAGTTAACAATTGTGTAATATAGATCTATGCAAGTTGCTAACTAGGATTAGTTAAATCGAATCGAGAGATCTTTGATTGATCAATTATGATGATCTAGGATGATGATTTGAAATCTTCTGTTGAATTACACATATGAATATGAAAGTAAGCAATTGAGATCAACAGATCAACCCGAACTTCAATTGTGTCAACTCTTAGTAAGTACTAGTATTTATACTTTCTATTACTGAACTGTCGAAATTATTATATGAATTTCTATGATTCATTTCAATTCTTCAAAAATTGTAATGATTCTTTTAATAATATGTTTTGAATCTTGATCGAATTCTTTTTTCTGAAATACGCAATCCCTGTGGAGATGATATATTTAAACTACAATTAGACGTTGATTCGAAAAATGTGTTAACAACGAAATTTTCTCATCAAAGAGTAAGATGTAAAATAAATAATATATATTCTTGTTTTAACTGTTACAAAAATTAACCACTCAATAATATAAAAAACCAGAAACATCACGAGAAATATAGTCGATTTTACCTAGTTCCACACGGTTGCTCACAAGAGCCTCCTAAAAGGTGTACGTCCACGGGGTTCGGCTCAGTGGCCGGTTGCACTATGGTGGTGGTGAAATTACAGAAGTGAAGGAACACAAAGCCCTCACAAAATCTAAAGGAGAAAACACAAGAACCCTCATTCGCCTAAACACAGAGAAGAACAACAATAACCAAAATCTGTTTGCTAAAATAAAAATAAAAGATATATATACCTAACTTTAGCAGTGGACTGGGTCGGGTCAAATAGGTAGTGTTCAATTTAAATTACCTAGGCTCATAAGCCCAAAACCAAACAAATGCAGCCTTGCTTAACCAAATACACCAGCAGTCTAATGATATAGAAAACATAACAAAATTTTCCCTTTTTAGATCATAAAAATTACAGCAACATATACATTGATACATAACAATTACATAACACTGCAAATCCACCCGTGCCTTCCAAGACCAAAGCATCATCTCCTGACACCCAGCCTTAAGCCTCCTACAACAGCCCAATGTGAAGAAGATCCCTGCAAAATAGAAATTTCTTCACAAAAAGTACCTTAGTTTCCATATCAGCAAGATTTGAATCATTAGAAATTTTCCCCACATTCACAATATCATTCAAGGCATGTAACATGATGAAATTATATTGAACATCTATGTATTTTGTTCAGTCATGATAATTGGAATTTCTGCTCAGCTGAAAGGAACTCTGACTATCTGTCAAAACAAAAGCAGTTCCTTTCAAGAGCTTCAATTTCCTAAGCAGACCTTAGATCCACATAGCCTCCTTAATTCCCTCTGTCAAAGCAATATATTCAGCTTTTGTTGTGGACAACGCAACACTAAATTGGAGCCTTGCTCTTAATGAAACTTTATTTCCACATATAGTAAAGTAACAAGGTGAAGTAGATATTTTAAACTCTATTTCCTTTGCAAAATCAGAATCACGATAGCCAGTAATAGAAACAGAATCAGTGTACTTACCATTGGTTATATTCATAGTGTTTCTGGTGGACCTTAATAGCCCTTTCATTTCTTTCAAATGAATTGCTTTAGGCTTCATCATAAGGAGACTTAGAACACTTAAGCAATAGGACAAATCAAGTCTGGTACAGACCGTAGCATACATAACACACCCAACAGCTTCAGCATATGGAACATCATCAAGAATATCATTTGAATATGAAATTTTAGTATCTAAACCATGACCAGCAGTTAAAGGCAGACTAGAGGGTTCATAGTCTAGCATATTAAAATTCTTAAGAACCTTTTCAAAGTAGTTTTACTGATCAATACATAACAAATGTGATTTTCTATTCCTAACAATGTTCATTCCCAAAACTTTAGTAGCATTACCAATATTTTTCATCTCAAACTCACTATTCAAGTGTTGCTTAATAGATGTCAACCTATCAAAATTAGGTCCAATCAACAATATATCGTCAACATGTAAAAGCAAAAAACACAGGAGAGTTATCATCAAAATTATAATACAAACAAGCATCAAACATGCTTCTTTTGAAACTAATGAATGTAATGAATTTATGAAATCTGTCATTACATTGTGTAACGTCCACAAATAGGGCCTAAAATTTTTCGAATATTTTGTTATTTTAAAATTCGACATTTATAAAATTTGATTTTCAAAACTTCCATATCGGAATGTATTGAAAATCCGCTCTAAGTGTAAAATAGTAATTAGAGACCAAATTCGGAAGTGTAGAGTCAATTTTGATTATTGAAAATAGATTTGAAATGATTTTCGTAAAATCGGGCTTAGTATTGAGAAATTGGGTTTTATTGAAATAAATGTGACTATTTGATTTAAAAGTGGTTTTGGTGGTATAAATGCATATTTAGAGTCGAAGAATATTTTCGAGAGCGAAATTGAGAGCAGAACGGACGATTGGGTCGGTTTGGGTGGTGGAATGTGGGCATGGGTGTTATTGGGCCCAAATTTGTGATCCAAACCCAACAACCTAAGAAAGCCCATCACACACCTAACAACAGCCCCCACCTCTTCCCCTCCACCTCTCACTCTCTACTCCCAAAACACAAAAATGTTTTATTCTCTTCTCTTCACTCCCAAACCCTAGCTTCATTAATCATATTAGACCACCAAGACCATATCATTGAAGCTTGAACTACCATCATCTACCTCATTTAAAGCTCCTAGTAGTGGTTCTAAGCTCTCATTTCCATTCAATTCATTTGGTAAGCTATTTGAGCTCTTTAATGGCATTTTGATTTTTGAAAGCTTTTAAATTTGATTCATGTCATAAATAAGGTCCTTAAGAACTCTACAACACTTCCGGATAGTAGGTCTTATTGATTTTAATCTCTATTTGTGCTTTTGATAATAAACCCCAAGAGCTAGTTATGTGATTTTGGTGAAATTATGTCTATTCTTGATTTCTGATGCTTTGGTTGGTACCAATAGGCAACCAAAGTGTTGGAGAGCACCAAACCAATGAGACTAGCCAGTTATCTTCAGAAGAAAGGTTAGCACCTTCGTTTTACGCTCTATATTGTTGTATGATGGTTGTTTTGTGTTTGATTACATTAAAATGTATTAATAATGTTAAACACTTGGTAATTAATGGATATGATGAGAAATGTGATGATAGTGTCATATAGACACTTATGGTGATAAATTGGAAATAACTACTTGAATGTGTATATCTGATGCTATGTGTTGATTGATATTTATTGGTGTGTTTTTGGTGGCCGTGGAGGCCTTTGATTTCTAAATGGATTTTTGGATGTAAATGTTTTATATGAATTCATTTACATCTTACATGTTTTGGCAAGGGAATGATACATGTTTTGCCCTTTTGTGGCTTATGAGAAATTTGGTATTTTGGGTGCCATTGTGGAATGATATCAATGGTACTATAAGTTTTGGTAAAAATGGAAAGAAACGATAATTATTGTGTGGTCATTTAATAAGGAAAGCCCTTTTTCTTAGCTTGAATATTGTGAATGTATTGACATGCCTTAGCAAACTAGAAGTATACTTCAACACATGAAAATATGAATTATGGCTTGAAGTGCCGCTTATTTAGGGTGAAGTTCCTCACAGGATGAGACTGCATCAACTTCATCCTTTTGAATCTACCGTGTCTTCAGACTTACCGTACATGTGATCTTTGGATCTTACTGGGATTTTAGCCCATTACCGTCTCATTTTCACCATGAGGGTTAAGTTTAAGGGCAAACAAACTAAAATATGACAATTGTATGATTTGTATGCTTGAAATGGTATGATGATGCATAATGGTTGGTAAACAACTACTTGACGTGGATGAAATTCACCTTAGAAACCTTAGACGGTAGTTAAATGGAAATAAGAAACCAATGGGATAAATTGGAAAGTTGGAAAAGTGAATCAATATGGTAAGTGTTATGTTTTTTTTTAAGTCTGGGCGTCCTGGTCGGTGGTCTGGCAAGGGAGCCAGTGCGACAAGTGGCTTCGGTATAACTTTTTGTGGCCTGGAAAAGTAACCAGGGTTCAAGCCAGGGCGCCAAAGAGATTTCGGTTCCACTTTCCGCAGTCTGGTTACTTAGACTAAGGCACTAGGTGACTCATGGTACCAATTTCTATGGCCTGGTCAAGGTGACCAAGGCATCAAGAGGCTACGATGCCACTTTTAGCAGCCTGGTCAAGGTGACGAAGCCGCGAGTGGTCCATCTTGCCTTCCAGTTTGTGTTTTCTGATCCTCTTCGTATAACACCGATTATGTGATGATGTTTAGAAGTTAAGTTGCATTTGTGAGCTCACTTTGGTAATGAAAAAAGCATATTTGTATGTGCTTGTTTGAGTATGAAGGTGTTAACTAGGCATCGATAGGCTAACCCTTTCCTTTCTCCATTTTTCTTGTTTGTTTGCTTTTTAAAATTAATATGTGTCCAGGTGGATCGAGAAAGCATTGGAAGGTCGGGTTGGAAGCCATACTTGAAGCATTCATCATATAGCATTGATTTCACCTCATTTATTTTGTTTACACTTTTGTAAATGTATTTGATGTTAAATATTCTTTTGTAAACTTGTTCACTTTGCTTAGTGACGAGTTGAACACTAAGCTCGGTATCGTATGTTGATCCGAGTTTGGTGTTATTTGATGATTCCATATGCAAACTTTATTAATGATTCTAGAGTAAATGTCTATTTTAAAGTTTTAATTGCCACTTGGGATATAATTGCTACTATGTATCAGTATATGATATACATACGTGAAGGCATATGTATGAGTTGATGTGGCACTTCGTCTCCGCGCCTCTGGTCCTCCGGGTGTAAGGGTCAGACGCTACAAATTGTCTGGGTTACTATTTCAACCCATATAAGGAACATTTTAATTAACATGCTTTATTTTCTTCACCCTTTTTACAAAAACCTTCAGACTATGCGATAAATATTTCTTTATCCAAAAAATCATGTAAAAAAAATAGTGTTCACGTCATTTGTTGCAATTCCCAATCAAAGAAATCGGTTAAAGCAAGCATGATCCTAACAATTATATATCTAATAATAGGAGAAAAAATTTCGTGGAAATCAATTTCAGGTTTCTTAGTAAAGCCTTTGGCTACTAGTTTGGCTTTATACATGCTAGGATCAGATAAGGGGAGATTTTCTTTAATTCTTAAAACTAACCTGCAAGTTGCCAATTTCTTACTAACTGGTTTATCAACCAGTTCTCATGTCTAATTTTTCATAAGAGAGTTATACTCCTCTTTCATAGTAGACCACCAACTATCAGAATGCTTGTAATTCAAAGCATCAAAGAATGAAATAGACACAAATTCATCAAAAACAACAGTAATTAGAGCATAAATCACCATATTAGCATCTAAGTATCTAGCCAGAGTTCTAATTACTCTGCTAAGCCTATTTCTGGCTAAAGAATGATAATCCATATTACCAATATTCAAGAATTGATCATATTCAGGATCATTAGTGTCAATTTCAACTTTAGGGTCATTAATATCATCAGAAAGATTAGGTTAACATATTTCAGTTTCCGATGATCCCGAAACAGTTTCAGGCATTTCAGACTTAGGTTGAAAAGGATGAGTAGTGTTATCAGAATCACCATTTATAGCATCATAGAACCAATATCAAATTCACAACCAATATTGTAATCTGATAAAGTAAAACCAGACATAATATCAGCAGAATGAGAATTATCAGAGACAAAACTAAAAAATTCAGACTTATAAAGATGACATCCCTGCTAATTATAAACTTATAAGAAGAAATCTTTATCTAGACCAATTTGATACCTCTGATAACAGGGGAGAAGCCCATAAAGAGGCATCTGATTGACATAGGTTCCAACTTACCAACTGACTGATACGCATATGCCTTACAACCAAAACTTCTAATATGCTTTAAAACATGCATTTTACTAAAGTACATCTCAAAGGGAATTTTCCAATCAATCATAGAAGAGGGAGATCTATTTTTGACATATAAAGTAGTATTCAAAGCTTCCCCCAGAATGTTTTAGGCAACTTAGCCTTAAATAACATGCTCCTCACTTTTTCAAGTAAGGTTCTATTAAGACATTCAGCTACTTCATTCTGTTCGGGAGTATGCCTAACAGTTTTATTCCTATTAGTTCGATTTTCAACACAAAAAGAATCAAACAATTCATGACAGAATTCAAGACCATTATTAGTTCTTAGAGCCTTAACCTTGTAATTAGATTCTGTTTAACATGCAAATTCCAAATTTTGAATTTATCAAGAGCTTCATCTTTACTCTTTAACAAATACATCCAAGAAAACTTATAATAATCATCAATTATACACATAAAGTAAACACTATTGCTAAAGGTTTTGGTCTTTGAAGAACCCCACAAATCAGCATACACATATTCAAGAATAGAACAAGCTCTAGAATCAGATTTAGTAAAAGGAATTTTAGTTTGTTTATCAAGAATACAATGCTCATAGAAATCAAATTTACAGTTACTATCATTCTCAATCAGCCCCTTTTCATTAATTTCCTTAATCCGTTTTCACCTATGTGACCAAGCCTATTATGTAATTTTTGCATTTTTGACTCAACAGATTTATCAGTAGCTAGAGCCTCAGTAGTTTCACCTTCCACTTTATACAGATTACCACTTTTCTTCCCTTTCATCATCATCTCTTTAGTGTTAGAGTCCATTATGCATACAGTCTGATTTTTAAACATGCATTCAAAACTAAGACAATCCAAAACATTAACAGATATAAGACTCCTTCTAAAATGAGGCACATATTTAACATCATTCAATAATCGAACAATACCATCAAATGTTTAATTTTAACAAAATAAATTCCTTTTATCAAACATTTATAATTAGATCCCATTAGAACAGTCCCTGATTTCCTAGTTTGAGTTCATTAAACCAGTTCTTATTAGGTGTCATATGATGCATACAACCTGAATCTATGACCCAATCCAGAATAAACCATTTATTAACAACCAAAACATCAGACAATTTAGCAATAATAGTCAAACCTTCATAGAATTGCATATGATCATAAAAACTATCAACGAAATTAGAAGAAACAGGGTTAGAGATACCCTTGGCCTCATCCTTCTTTTTTGGAAGCAGTTCTTCACAAGATGGTTTTGCTTATCATAATAACAACTTCTTTCCTTATCAGCTTACTCTTTCCTTTATTCTTATTCTTAGAGATATCATTGTTATTACCATTACTGTTACCATTATTATTTTGAGAATTAAACTTTTTTTTTCTCATTCCCAGCAGGTTTGTGGTTTTGAACCATTAACTCTTTAAGTTCAAATTTGACTTTATCTTCATTAGTAGTTTTAAAAGTCAGAGCATCAATGATCAATTTAGTGGTCAAATCTGCATTATTAAAAGAGATAAATTCCTTTACAACACTATGAGATTCAGGTAAAGCATGTAAAAGAATTATAGCAAGATATTCTTCAGAAGGACTATTTTCTTCCTTAGTTCTACTATTAAAGTCCTGCACAAGCCTTTTAAAGACACCTAAATTTTAAGCTACTTTCTTTATAGGGTCAAATTTAAAACCAAACAACTTATTTAAACTTAACAACCTATTTTGAGCCTATTTCTTTAAATAATTTATTTCTAATGCAGTGTACAACTCAGATACAGTCTTAGAACTAGCAATATTAGTCATGACATCATCAAATAAATGCAGTAAAAGCATATGATATGCCTTTTTATTCAATCTTTTCTTTTTAGCCTCAGAAGTATCCTCAGGATACTCATTATCTACTGCCCCTTCCACCCCATGATAAACAAGAACATATAACATGTTTTTCTACCAAAGAATAAAATCTTGATTCCCATAAAAAATATATATATTAATATGTCTTGAACCAGGGGATTTAGTCATATTAAACTTAATAATGCAAGAGACAAACAATGCGAAAGATAGGGCACAAAGCATACAACTAAGTAAAACAAGCACTCCTAATAACCAATCACAAAACAAAGAAGTAAGACAGTTTAGCCAATCAACAACCAATAATAGATTAATACAATAATATATTTTAGAGAAACAATATTAATCCAATACAAAGATGAACTTACAATCAATACAATCAGAGATTGAATTCACATAGTCAAGCTCAGAGAGAAATAATACAAATAAACGTCGAGAATCACAAAGATTTTAACCAAGTAGTTTCCCTGAAGGCGTAAACCAAATCTCACTCAGGCAGTAAAGTCAAAACGGTAAAGAGGAGACCTAATCTAAAAGTTTAAGAAATGTACCAAATAGAAACTAAAAGCCGCAGTATCTTCTAATACACCTTTTTAGTCATTTTTGTGCCTATTTCCCTTTTCTCGAATTTATTTTTATTAGTTTTATTATTTTACTCGTCTTCAGATTTTTAGTACCTGTAAGAAACACAAAGTTAGCACCACCTTAATTAAATCTCAACTAAAAAATGAAAAAAAAAAAAGAGTGTGAAAGAAAGATTTGAAAAAAGGTTTCAGCAAATCCTTTTCAGTTCTATTTGACGGTTCTTCAATAGGGTTGACTTAGGGTTTTGTCGTCGTTGACAGTGGTTGCATTGGTCACTTGCAAAAGACAACAAAGAGCACAAGTCAGTAAGAAATAGAAAGAAGAAACAAGTAACAGAGAGTTAGGGTTTCGAGATGAGAAATTAAACTCTGATATCACTTGTTGTAATTATTACAACAATTAACCACTCAATAATGATCAGAAACAAGAAACACAGTCGATTTTACGTGGTTCCACCCGGTTTCTCAAAAGAGCCTCCTAAAAGGTGTACGTCCACAAGGTTCAGCTCAGCGGCCGGTTGCACTATGGTGGTGGTGAAATTACAGGAATAAAGGAACACAAATACCTCAAAAGATCCAAAGGAGAAAACACAATAACCCTAATTCGCCCAAATATAGAGACGAAGAAGAGACGAACAACAACAACCAAAATCTATCAAGTATAGTAAAAATAAAAGATATATATACCTAGGTTTAGCAGTGGACTAGATTGGGCCAAATGTGTAGGGTTTAATTTAAATTACTTAGGCCCATAAGCCCAAAACCAAACAAATGCAGTCCTTCTTAACCAAATACACTAGCAGCCTAATGTTACAAATAACATAATAATTCTTTTACGTAGAAGAATTTAGAAGACTAAGTTGTTTTTCTATAAATTGAACATTAAATTTTTAATTGAATCTTGAGGCTGCAATGTATTGAACTTTACTTTAATGATTTAAGTTATGGTATTTGATATTGTTTTATCTAATTATGACTTCTTTTAATCGTAACTTAGGTAAATGAGAGATTTCGAGATGTTATAATATTTTTACATTTAGACTTGTATTATTTGTAATATGTTTAGTTTATAATTGTGGGCTGGATCAGGCCCAAAGATGTTTCTCACAGGCTACTGAAGTCGATCGCCTAATGTGCTCTGTCATGTTTTCCTTTCCTGATCCGTCCAGGATCCGTGCCTCAATCTGAATCCAATTGCAGCATCTAACCTAGCTATATAAGCATTCTATTCTTCTAGATTAAGACTTAGAGAGAGAATTTTTTTCATGTTGTTGTTGCGCTCTCTCTCTCTATGCTCTGCTAGGATTTTGGTTCTTTGTGTTATTTTCGATTTTCTTTATGATTTTTGTTTTTGTTTTGCATTTGATTGAGTCTGAACTATGATGTAATAATTCTATTATACTGGTTCTGATTCATTAGTGAAACTCCATCTCTCGATTGATAAGGTCCCCATGGATTAGCCTGTTAGCGGGAGAATCGCGTAAAGTTGTGTTGTGTTTTGTTGTTATCTTGATCTGTAATTATGGTTATTTTTTTATCTGCATTTTAATTTCGAGATGAAGTCTTAACTGGTGTAAGCCAATACTTTTTTAATACTAGTTTTAAAGTAAATTTGACCACATGAATGCTACGTAATGGATCTAAACTGGATTTCCGAACCACTTACAAATTTTGAGTGTTTTAAGTTTGATATTTCAATGAATATAAATTAGCCTTATTACAACATTCAAAAGACCCATTGATCTTGAAAAGTTTTTTCACGTCTTCGGATCTCTACATAACACGCCATTTTTACTTGTTCCGTTATTTCTTTATTTTAAGAACTAACATTATAATATATTTTTATTATTGAATACATATCATCCAACTGCTATATGTATTATTGAAGGTACCCTAAGATCCTTAGTGATAAAAAAATTTAAGTAATCCATGTGAGATCTAGAACCGAAACCAATAAACCTTAAAACTTATGCATGTGTGAAAGGTTAAAGGGAATAAGGCATTGCCTTTCTCTTTAAAGATTAATTTGAATGGATGATTGGGGTATTCTTTAAATATTTTTTATTATGGTGGACATAGTATTTGAACAATTTGCTTCCATGATATGTTTATAGATAACGTCCTTGGTAAACCCTTAGAAGAGTATAACTCTTCCATTAAGGTAACCTAGGTGTTTAAATTATTATGGCATATGCTAATTGCCATTGTTTTATCTATAAAATTGATGTTTTATTTTTCTTTATATTATTTTATTTTGTTCATTTTTGTTTTATTTTACTTTTTGTGAAAGAGCATAGTAGAGAGTTAGTTATTTTATTACACGAGAACTAGTAATAGTTTAGGTTAAGGTATTTAGATAAATTGTACTTATGCATATGATTAAGGATTGAAAAGAGCACTTTAAATGTTTTAGGAGTTTATTCAGCTGATTTTATGATTTTGACAAAATTTTAAATGGAAAAAGACATGGTCAAATAGAAGAACCAAATTCATGAGTTGTAAGAGCATATTCTGATAGAGTATTACAAGATGAATTTGTAGCCACAAGAAGAAGTGAATTTGGAGGTTAAATAAATATTTTATAACTTGATAAAGTTGGAGAGTTTAAAAAGATCGGATGAATTTTGTAGATGTTTAATTTTTTTTATACAATTTCTCCCAAAATAGTGTGTCCTACATATAAGCCCTTAAAATCATTCTCATCTTGAAATAATAGAATTATTTTGCTCTTAAACAAATCCTTTCCAAAACAACACAAACTCAAGTATTAAACATATAGGCTTAAGTTTTAATTCCAACTCATCTTAACAAAATAATAACAAGTGGATGAGTTGTTGCAAAATATAAGGTTAAAATAAAATTGATGAATATTATATATTGGGTATATACCCAAACTTTTGCTTGATTGATTATCTAAATAAATATTCAATAAAGGGGAAAAGGAAAAATAGAAAAAGAATGGTTAGGTAACCATTCCTAGTTTACATCCCACACCAATGCATACACATGTAACACACATTTTGATTTACCTTGTTACACATATAACCCAACATGGCATCTCTATATGAAACATTACCCTAAGTTAGATCTATTTCAATCAAGTAAACAAAATTTTTTTTTTTATGACATTCAATAACTTATCATCTCATGCATATCAATAACTTATCATCATGACCTTTTTAGGTCATTTTAATTTAATTATATGATACTAGGAAGCTTGCATAACAATAATGGTTTGATTTTTGAAGTTCTCGAATTGTATTCATTAAACATTTTAAAATATATTTTAGATACTTTTGTCTCAATACATGTTAAAATATTTTTGTAATAGGGTAGAAAAGATTATCGAAATTTAATTTTAAAAATGATTAATGAAAGAAAAATATGTCCCCTCCTCCCTGTCTTCGAAAAATTAAGTGTTCAAGTCACTGGCAACAAGCAATTTTGTGAGCAGTTGATAGACTATTATATATTGCACATTTAGGTGTCTAGTTACTGCATTTAAAGAAAATTATTTGGCCAAGTTATACTTTAGGGGTTCAAGTCATTTGAGAGACTAGAATTCAATTTTTTTTCACACTATTATTAGTTCTATTCATACCACAACATATTCATATCATTAAAAACCAATTTTCATGTGATCATCAAAATAATTCAAAAATGTATCTAACTTCATCTTGACACTTCAATAAATATGTCAATAACTTCACATATTATGCATTGCACTTTTTATACAACTATATTGGTATTCATTTTCTTCATCTATCAAGTTCAATAATTCTATATGCATCATTTACTCTTTCTTTCGAATTATTCAAGTCAACAAATCAAAACTCATCATACTAATGTCATTTAACAATTCAAGATAGTTATTTTTGTAGCGATTAATTACAAAAAAAACCCTAACTTTTTAACCTTTTGCATTAGTCCATCGATTTCAAATATTCCTTACAAAACCCCCAGATCATGTAAACTTTTTGCATTAACCCACTGGTTTTAGATCTTTTCCCTATTAAAAAGTACTGTTTCAAAATTAGAAATGGATTTTTTGTAAGTAAAATTTGAAACCAGTGGATTAATGCAAAAGTGGGGCGGCGGGGTTGTAATTTACCCTTTTTTTTAGATTGTCCACTAAGATAACAAGTACAAAAAAAAAAGAAAAAAAAAACAAGATTACTTTTACATAGAAGTCTCAATATAGGTCATAGCCCGAGTCTTTTGTTATCATCACACACTATGGAGATTAGAGTTCCAAAATTGAAAAAAATAAGTTCATAGCGACTAAGACAACTACCAAGGTCAAAACCATGTTGAGGTATACTTATATTTATTTCTAATACATTCCTCTAGATTTTATTATGTACAAATTACGCTTAGAATAATTCTTATTCAAAATTCATTTAACTTTGTTTCATATTCTTTACGACCAAACCAAGTTCCATTACATTTTCATATGTATAAAACATCATATCTCCATTTTCATTTTTCAAAATATGCAATTTTTAGCATCTTTAAATATAATCAACATAATTTCATCAATAGAGCTAACATCACTAGTTTTACTTGCAATCAACTTCAATCATTTTCATTTTATTATATATGCATATCATAACTTAATTTAATATTGAAAGCATCATAACGTCCCTAAATTAGATCTAAAATTTTGGACTACTTTGAAAAATTTTCACTATCAACATTAAAAATGAACCAGTAATTTTTTCAAAAGATATTGTTTAGGCAATTAAAATTAGCTATTTTTATATGAAAATAAAAGTGTAAGAGTCAATTTGAAATTTTGATACTAAAAATAAATTTACAATTAAATAATGGATTTATTGAACCGAAAATGAATTACATGACCAGGAATTAATTATGAGAGTTGAAACAAATATTTTGCTAGTGAAAGTGACCTTTATAAGGGTGATTTCCAAAAAAAAAAAAAAACCACCGCTATTTTGCCCAATTAGCCGAAAATCCTCAGCTTTTCTATTTTGGTTAAAGAATCAGTTTTTGACAGAATCCGTCTGTTTTACTGTTCATTGTCGTTTGACTCATTCCTAACAGGTTACTATCAAGGAAAAAATGGTATTTTTACTGTTTAATCAGAATTTTTTTAAAAAAATCCTCTGAAAAATGAAAGAAATACAGGCGTGTGTGGACTTAATTTTGCCACGTCACCTTTTTTACATCATTGCCTTTTCTGTAGCTGTTGATATTGCGTGATTGAAAAAAGGCTTGATCACAGCTCTTATTGTCACGGCTTGATCATAGCTCTTGTTGTCGTATCCTTCTTATGGGGGTCGATCTTTCATAACACACCAATTCAACGAATCCTTTTCTTCCTCACTTATGGCTTCTACGATTATTTCCTGTAAAGAATTGACTTTTTTACTCTCTAAGCGTGATTTCTTTTCTCAAGTTTCTTTAATTGTACTATATGACTAATATTGATGGTTATTGCTGCAGCCGCTGTAACGTCCCAATTTTGGGCTAAACGTTCATAGCTTTTGGATTAAAGTTGATTTTTCGAGATATTGATTCCTTTCATGTAACTTTTGAAAGTTCTTGAATATTGAATTGGTATTATTCATCTTTGGATGCTCTAAGAATGTTTAATGGTATTGTAATGTTCATATTTTGAAAATTGAAGCAAATACAAAGCGGAACGAAAGAAGGAATAGAAGTGCGCAGCACTGGTCGCGCTGGCTACATAAGCGTTATGTAGCCAGGCTTGTCGCCAGCGCTGGCGACAAGTGGCTATGTTGCCAGCCTTGTCGCCAACGAGCGAATTCTACAATATTGAAGTGTTTCTCTCGGTGCGCTTTGGCGACATAAGGCCTATGTCGCCAGCCTTGTCGCCAACCACCGAAATCGGGTTTTTAAAACCTAAATTGGCCAAATCCTCTTCATTCACAATCTCTCTCTCGAATTCTCTTGTCTCGCAAGCGATTGTTCCCTCATCTTCGTCGCTTTCTCTCCATTTGGGTGTCTCCGGTAAGTCTCCTATAAACCCTAATCTCCTTCTTTTTGAATTTCAAGCATGAATGTCGATAGAATTGAGGATGATTGTTGATGGTTTAGGGTTGATTAGGTATTGGATTGGTTAGGATTTTGTTAGAAACCCTAGGATTTGGGAAAGGTGGAAATTGAATGATCGACTTTGTAATCGGATTGGGTTTCGAGTAGGAATCGTTCGTATTATCGCTTCGTAGTTGTTAGATTGTTCTCTTTCACGATTGGGCAAAGTTTTCGCTTTTCGCGCGTCACATGTTCGACCTATTGTCTAAACCAATATTGTTCATTCTTGTTGTTAGGCGAAGCGGACGGTGCAGAGGATCGTGTTGGCGTTGCTTAGCTTAGCTTATCGTCGGAAGAAAGGTTAGCAACGTCGTCTTGAACTCTATATTAGATGTTGTTTGTTTTATGAGTTATGCATTAAACCGATTAATAAGATAATCACTTGAATTGACAATTGGATAGGATTGGACAGTAATTGATAGAATGATGTTGTTTGCCGTATTGCTGGTTATTGCTTATATAGAACTATTAGTGAGTCTATTGCATGTTAGACTTAGGCTTTAGTTAGCTAGAGCTGGAAATAATTGGATAAGGCACTAGTAAAGTTCCTGTCACATATTGCTTGAAAGCCAATGTATTGTTATAATAAAACGATCGATTGTTAATTGGAAACTTGTGTGTTTGAACACTTAACTCATTGACACGATTGTCCTAGTCATGGTTGAAATAGTTATAGAATGACATGTCATTAGGGGTACCCGAGATATCTCAACCTATTGAGCAAAATAGGACCTTTGGTTTAGCTAACCACATTGAAAAATTGAGTGACGGCTCCTATTGGGTGTGACGGCACCACCGCCTGTGGGCATATTGTTATTGGTGGTCTTCGGACCTAATTGATGGGATTCTAAGGTAGTAGTCCATCCCGAGGGGGAATACACGGCTCTACGGATCTCGGTCTTCGGACCATATTGGTGGCTTCGGCCTAATTGGCCCCGTTTCATTATTGATCCTAGGTTAGTGGCAGTCAAATAAAACTGGAATAAATAACTTGATTGATATTGTGTGATGATTGCTAGTGATTAGTTGATTGTTTGGGGGATTCTTAAACGAAATTTGACATCATAATTGGATATTTGATAATATTGAACACGTATAATGAATGTAATTAGTTATAGTGGACTATCTCACTTTATTGAACCGAAATGGCTTTAGACTTGGGTGGGATTGTATTCTCTTCCGTTGATTGCTAGATTTAGGTGCATATGTGTGCCTCATCATCATTGTATGTTTAAAAGAAGCATTGTGTGTGTTTGTTAGAGTATGACTTGCTAACTAGACATCGATAGTCTGACGTTGTTTTTCTTCAATTTTCTTGTCTACCTATTGAAATGTGAAACAGGTGATCTAGCAGATTGAAGGTCTTATTGCATTTTCCTTTCATGATTTTTGGAACAATACTGAGAGCTGTCTTTTTCTTGTGTTTGATTAGTTTTGAAAGACATGTAAAACTTTTCCTTTAGTAATTCAGTTTGTAATGTTTAAAGACAACTGTTATGGGATTTGTAAGTCTTTTTAAAGTACTTGAGTACTTAATATTTTCGGATAATTATTTGGAGATTGTGAACTACTATTTGAATATTGATATATTTGCGAACAGGTTTATTTTCAATTGAATTATCTGGATTATGTATTTGATTTTGAAACAGGGTCAAGATGATTACTTTGTAATCTACTATTTTAATATTAATGATTATAATTCCGCATCTTAAAGAATGAATGTATTGACTGTTAATGTGACGCTCCAGCTTCCGTTCGCGGCTCCGCCGTGGCCGGGGGTTGGACGTTACAGCCACTGTGTTGGGTACGTGGTCCGAGAGGAGGGTACAAATGTTGTTCTATCCGTAGAGTATTTCTGGTGTGATCGACTTAATCCTATTTTGCAAGTCTTTGGGCTTCTGGGTTTTTTTTTGTTGTTTATTGTGGGAGTCTGATATGGGGATATTCATGGAGGTTTTGTGAAAATGGGATTTTTGTTTTGATGAGAGTTTTAGTGTTAGGGGATATTAACTTATGTTGAGACAAAGTACTGGATTGTAGTGTAATGTGTGTGTTCATTTGTGGAGGGTAGGGATGAGGTTTGAAGTTGGGTTTGTTGTGGTGACTGTGAGTGGCCTATTTTTTTGGATATTGTGTGTTTAGGGCAGTTGTTGTAGAATTACGTTTTAGCAGCATTAATTTTTGGGTTTAATGAGGGTTTTAGATTTTTTCATGATGGGTGTTCCTATAAAAGTTAATGAATTTATTGAATTCACAAAGGGTTTGTAGTTGCTGATATCGTGGCAAAAATAGGTAGACACGCCTCCATTTCTTTTCTTTTTTTCAGAATTTTTTTTTTTAAAAAAATTCTGATTAAACATAAAAAGATCATTTTGCCCCTGGTAGTAAACTGATAGGAATAAGTCAAACGGCAATGAACTGTAAAACATATAGATTCTATCAAAAATCGGTTTTTTGGCCAAAAATAGAAAAGTCGAGATTTTTTGGCTAATTAGGCAAACTAGCGGTGGTATTTTGAAAATCACCCCCTTTATAAATGAAAAAGAAATTTTAAAAGCATAAATGAGTTTGTGACATCAAATAATTGGAATTACATTTTGAACTATAGATTGAGATAGGAAATTAGAGAAAGAGATTGTGAAAAGTAGATTGGATTTGTATTGTGAATGGATTTTTGCCAAACACCTAACAAACCCTTCACTTTACACATAATACAACACTATATTCACCACATAACAGACAAATATTTCCTCCCACTCTATCTTAATCTCTCCTAAAATGTGAGAATCCTTCTCCTCCACTATTCTTTTTCTTCACCAATCATTCCTGAATAAGTAAGACCCAGTCACCAAATACCTTCACCCACTTATATTGAAGGCATTAGTACCTATTAGAGGTGGTTAGAGAGGTTATGTCTCAAAGTTTTGAAAGGTAACATTTTGAACCCCTGAAGTTATAGATTTTTATAGTTGTTTTCTTATATTCAATAATACCTTGATTGATACTCAACATGCTTCCTTTTAGCCCTTAAGGTGGTAGATCATGGGAGCACTAACTAAAATAAATGAGTAAGGATAACATGGTTTGACAAGGGAGAGCAAATGACCCATGCTGTTAACCAATGACCACAATTGGAGAGCCAGGCAGAGTCAGATAGCTGGTGGTCGAGCGTTACACAAAAAGTGGGAACCTTAGTTGTTTGATTTTGATCTGAATGATTCTTTTCACGTTTGTGATATTTGAATGCCATGAAATATGATAATATGATGCTAAATATTGGTGCATACTTAAATAGAAAAATGATGTATCATTGTTTTACTGTCTCTGTATATGTTAAAATATTTTATATATGAAATTATGAGTCTTGATGGCTTGATATAGAAAAGAAAGCTAAATATATACTTGTGAATTTTATGCTTATGGTATTGAAAATGAGTGTTTGATACCTCTATATGACTTTGAAATGAAGTTGAAAAATTGATATGTCAAAAACTTGATAAATGACGTTTTATTGTATACAATAGAGTAGTGGTAAAGATACTGATTAGTTGATTAAGAAACTTTAAATCACTACCTTAAATTATGGTGTCTCCGATGTTGGACCATCTTGAATTATGTTCAACTCGTTATCATTTTTTTAAAAAAAAAAATAAAATTATGATAAATTTTAGAAATAAATTTTGACTCTAATAGCATGATTTCATTTTAAATCCTAAGTTATTTAAGAAATAAAATAATAAATTTTATGATATTAAAATATTGTAAAATTAAATTAATCGTTATAAAATTAAAATTTAAAATGATTGAATTGAAATGGTTCAATATTTTGAAAATATTTGTAATTTGAAAAATCATGTAATTGAACCTGTGTTTTGAAAATTCATGTAATCGAACCTGTACTTTGAAAATTCAAGTAATCGAACTTGTATTTTGAAAATTCATACGATGGAATGGAAAATCATGAAAGTAACAAATACTTTCTAGTTAGTGGAGAGAGATAGTTTACCGAGTACTTGGTAGCCAAGAGGGAAGAGAGAGAGCGCTAGAGGATATGTATGTAGGGCCAACAATATGGGTCACAACACAATGGATCAACATGAAATGAATACGATTATTACAAGTTAGTATTGAGTTTAATCGTGTCGTGTTAATAAACGATTTGAGTTAATAAACGGGTAACCTATTTAACCTACTTATTAATCATATCATGTTCATGTTTGACTAAACATGTCACATGTTGATCCATTTAAAAATAAAAAGTAAAATAATATTATCATATAAGAGATAACGAATCTTATTGATAAATTGGATTGTAATCATATTATGTTTATCAAATTAGATTATATTTATTCTTGCACTTTGTTAATTAGATTGTTCTAAAATTTTAATTTATGTTGAAAACTATATATCACATTTGTGTAAAAGTTATAAATGGGTTATATCTAGCGTTGAGCATAAAAATCAGGTCCAGTTAAACCGGCCAAAATTGGTTTCAGCCGATTTTTCAAGTTTAATAGGTTTGGTCTCATCTTAGCATGCTTAAAACTGGTTGTATTGATTCATGTTTGGTTTTAGGGTCTTAAAAACCGACCCGAAATCAAAACTTGTTGAATAAAAAAAAACTAAAAATCCCTGACTTTTAAGTAAACCCTATTTGTAATGGAATTGAGAACTCTTTCTAATTTGTATGTTTGGACAATTTTTTTCTTTATTGGTGTTTTAAAAAGATATCAATGGATATCTAATATGTTGTTATTAATTTTTTTTATTGGTATTTTAATAGGATTTTAATGGTTATATAATGTGTTGCTATTAGTTGTTATTAGGTGGATGATGAGAATTTAAGTTAGATTAATATTGTTGTTGTTTTGGATAATTGATGATCGTTTATGTTAATGGATTAGAATTGATTAGCAATTTGAATTTTCCATGATGATTTTAGGATATAAGATATTTGGAATTGAAGTGATGATTTTATAGTTTTAATAATTTTATGAGTATACATGTTTGAATAAATTACTAAATTTGAAAAAATAAATAAATAAACCTAATGGATAGACTTAAACCGACAAAATTGGCTCGGTTTGACTCGGCCCGGTCAAGAACTAGACTGGTCAGTTTTACCATTTAAATTATGTCGGGTTGATCTCAACATTTAAAAAATGGGTACAATCGGACTTGGGTTGGTTTCGGATAAAATCGGACCTAATCGGCCCATACTCACCCCTAGTCATATGAGTTATAAACGGGTGAACGGGTTGTTGTTCATGTCAAATATCATATCGACCTATTTAATAAACGGTTGCCTTTATTTTGGTGTTGTGTTCGAGTTAGATTTGTCCAATCCATTTATTAAATGTGTTGTATTTATGTCATGTCAAAATTAAACGAGTCGTGTTCGTGTTGGGCCTAACACGACCAGTGAACATGAATTGCCAGACCTATGTGTATGGAAGATGCCTTTATATTAGGGATAATTTCAAAAACTCTGTGAAGGTTTGGATTTGTTCCCATTTTACCATTTTAGATTCATTTGTGCTCATTTTACCATTGTCAATACAAAAATATTAAAAATTTTCAAAGGAATTTTCAGACTTTAGTAGAGCTCCAAGAGACGAGTCTAATAGTGGTAGTTTCTCGGTTGTTAGTGATCAAATAAAGGAGATTCGATGAAATTAAGAATTGTCAAATTTTGATTTTTTTTAAAATTTTTTTAGCCAATCATCAATTGACGACAGACCACCACCATTAAACTCGTTTGTTAGAGCTTCACTAAAATTTTAATTTTTTTCTTAAAATTTTAACATTTTTCTATATAATAATAATTAAATTTAAAAAATAAAAACTAAACTGGTAAAAGTAGAAACTCCCCAGAGTTTTAGGATTTTCCCTCGTACTATAAAGAATATAATAAAGACCAAGCTACGAGTTTTGTTTGGTGATGACTCCCCAGTTTTGAAAAGTTTTAAATTATATAAATGGATTTTTTAAGAAAATCATTTACATAAACAATATTATTAATTATAAGGGTTATCGTAAAAAATCTCCCCCTTTCTCAAACATACTATGAGTCCTAGCTATGAAAATTTTTACAAAACCTCCCGAGAAATTATTAAAATATCATAACTACCAAAAACCACCCGCACATCAAAACCATTAGTTTAGTTTTTTGATTTTAAGGGTGGTATTGTAAAAATTTTTAATATCAAATCCCAAGGTGAATTGTTTGAAAAAGTAGAGAATTTTTTACAATATCACTTAACTCTAATCTATAATTAAATACTAACAATAAAAATAAATAAAATTTAGAATAGTCACACAAAAAGAAATATATGAAAGAAAGTCATCTATGAAAGTGAAAAAGAAAATCAATAACAAAATCGTCAAGAAAATATTAACCATTCCACCCAAGATCTTTAGAAAGGTTTTAATTCATGTCGTTAAGTAAAAAAAAATAATAATAAAAAAATCTACTTTTTCAAACTTTTTGTATTAATTCACTTGTTTCAAATGTTCATTAAAAAAAATTCAGATCAAACAAACCTTTTGCGTTCACCCACTTGTTTAGACTTTTTTTTCCTGTTAAAAAGCACTACTATAAAAACAAAAAATGGATTTTTTTTTTAAAGTAACGTTTGAAACCAGTGGATTCATGCAAAAAAATTTTTGAAAATGGGGTTTTCTGTAATTTACCCATTAATAATATCACTTGCAAATGTTAGTAAACAAATCACACCAACAAAATTAATAGCAAAATATATGATGGTTTGCACTTTTAGACTTTTTTATTAAAAAAAATGATATTTTTAGACTAACATTAAAATTTTTACAAAACTAAATTTTTTGAAATTTTTTTAAAAAAAAAAAATAGACCAAAATGATCATTTTACCTTTTAATATACGGAAAAAAATATATCCAGTAGCTTTCCGGTGTTACACACCTGGAAACCGGCAAAATTGAAGCATGCTTCCCGGTGTGTAATACCGAAAAGTCAAATTTAGCATGCTTTCCAGTGTGTAATACCGGAAAACGAATTTTAACTTCTCGGTACTACACACCGGAAAACAGGCTTGAATTTTTATTTGCTTACTAGTGTGTAATACAAAGTTTAATTATTCATTTTTTTTTTTTCTTCTTTTTCCAATAGATGTTAGTATTTGTTCTATTCTCTTCACAATGTGAATTATGCAGACATGACTGATAATAATACGCAATGATTCAAGTACCCATATTATTACAATGAAGCATTTAAAAATATTTTTTAAAAGAAATGGACTCGTGTAATGAACAATTTAGATCCAAAGGTCCTCTAGACATAGTCTAACTCAAAAGTCAAAAATAATTTTACGCATTATTGCCTAGTAGGCTAATTGCTTATAATATTTATCTTTATACACTTTATAATAAAATAATAAATAATAAAATTCATAAATTATATAAAAAATTATCATTTAATTTAATATGATTAAAAACATAAAAAATTTAGTTTGAATTTTCTTTAAAAATAATAATCTGTATTCGAATTTTACTTTTAAATTTATATAAACAAAATTATATATATATATATATATGTATGTATATATATATATTTATTTATTTATTATTAATTAGTGTCTGTTTCTTAATAAATTATATATTAGAATGGATTTTTTTAAAAAAAAATTAATTCATATATTATTTATATTAATATAAATTGTATACAATGTAGGTGAGCTTTATCCGTCCACGCATTTAAAATTAATTTTGGCCTAGTAAAATAGTTAACTACAAAATATACTAAATATTTATTTCATTGTTAAATATATATATATATATATATTACGATATATGTAAATTTAAAATTTATTAATCATAATGTTTTTAATAACTTGACTTTCAGTTATGTACTTATATTTTACTGTATAAATTATGTAAAATAAACCATTTATAAAATGTTGTTCCTATTGTCCAGAAAATCGAAAATTTGAGTGATAGATAGAGGGATAGTGCATGATAAACCCTAGTATTTTGTTGGAGGGTGGAAAGTGTTAAAAAATTAATGGAGAGGTATCTATCTATGTGCAGCAGCTTTAAACATATGTGTGATTAGTGTGTAGTTGTTATTGCATGAATCAACAGCTAAAGCCTATAGCCGTCTACCTAATATTTCACACCTTTTTAGCGTATACTTCTCCCCCTATACAACAACAACAAAAACAAAAGCCCTTCTCTCTCTCTCTTCTCTGTGGTGCGATCCCGAGATATACTCGAGAGAAAAAGTACGGATCCTCTCTCAGAGATATAAAAGAGATTGAGATACCTCTACTAACATAACAGCAGTGTTATCCTCAGTGCCATTTTCTGCTCCATTTTGGTTCACACCCATTACCCATAATCTATGCAATGTCCGAAATGCCCTTTAACACAAGCAGAGGCAACTTCACTCTTCATCAGACACTAATAAGGAGTAGGCTACTAGCTAGTAATGAAGGAGAATTGATTAGAGAGTTCGGTTTTGGATTCAGCTGTATAACCATATTAGGTAAAGCAAAAGCATAGAGCGGTGGTAGAGAAGTAGCTGACTTTGTTGACAATCCATTACATTAGTAATTGTAATTGACTAGTCTCTGTTACAATACAAGGGGCTATTGAATAGACTTAGGGTTCACAATTGGGAAAACAATAACTTAAGACTGCTGCTTGGTTTCACCCTACCTACTAGCTTCTATTCTACTGTCCGATGATAATTCATTTAAATATTCCCTCATTCGCCTTTTTTTCAATTTTTAACATCTGACTCTCACCTCATCATATTTTTCTATTTCTTCATATTTAATGCAGGTGCTCCATTTACTTCGAAGCATTCATTATTGGAGATGCTTCTCAACTTATCATTAATGATAATTAAGTTACATCTCCGTTGTACAATAGGAAAGTGTTAAACAATGAGAATTTTAAATTTGGTAGTGCTGTAAAAAAACAAAAATTATATATACATATGACCGTAAATACACTTTTCTCCATGTAAAAATAATAATAATAATAATAATAATAATAATAATAATAATAATAATAAAATAATAGACGTGGGATGAAATCTTACGCTCCTATTGAGTTTTTCCGTTTTCGACGGAAAAATATTTTTTTAAAAGATCAGATTTTAAAGATGTTCATAATTTTTATAGTTGGCAAAGCTGTTAATTATGGTATAAAGTTTTACTTTAATTGTATTTAAATTTTGGATTAAGTAAATAAGAGGCAAATTTTATTTTAAAAATAAATTCAAATTTTCAATGTCATAAAATTAATAAAATTTTTCGTATATCGGAAAGGATATTACTGTTTTTTTTAATTTGTAGCGAAGAAAAAATAACATCAATTTATTTTATAAAATTAATTCTTTTCTTGAAAAATTTAATTTTAAAATTTAAAATTTTATTTTATTAATAACTAGATTTTTTATAATTGTAAATTAAAGTTTTATTAATTTATATTTAAAATTTTCTCTAATATTTATATATTTTTATGAAGTATAATCACAACTGTGCTGCATGACCATTTTGAAAACTTAAAGTTAATTCGACAAATTGTTTTAAAAATATTTAAATAAAAAAATTCATAATATAATTGTTAAGTGTAGTTTTATTGAATTCTGAGCAATTTTAGCAATGCACATTTCTTTAAAACATAACCTAAATTAATGATTGTATTCGAACCAAAATTTGAACTATCCATATTTACCTTTATTTAACTCCGATATTATTTGGCCGTATTTTAAAATAATATCTATCATTTTAAATTGAGATTTTGTAAATATTATTTAAAATAATTTTTTAAAATATTAATTAATTAAAATATTTTTTTTAAATATTATTCAAACTATTACTTTAAAATGATAAAAATAATTTTATATTTACAAGTTAAATAACTATATAAATATTTTTTAGATATACATAACAATTATATATCTAAACCATTATTATTATTATTACGATCTGCAATGAATGGTTATTTAATAACTATTTCAAATTATTAACCAGACAAATTACTATTTTATTAATTAATTTTAGCCACGGCAGCCAACATCCCCTTTAAACTCATTAAGCTATAAATAGTATGGTTCTAGTGTGCAGGTTGCCCATCTATCATAATTGCAAACTTAAGATATTTATTTTTATTTTACTTTTAAATTGCAATTGTATTATTAGTGCACCCTATTTTTAAAATGACATCTATTACTATTTCTTTCCCCAAAGTTTAACCATATTATTGTATGAAATACTAATGAGAATTAATAACAATTGCTTTCTGTATAATTATATATTATTTTTAAAAAACAAATTATAATAATTTAAAATTTTAAAAAAATTCAAAATCAATATAAAATTGAATCAAACTATGGTGTGATTTAGTGAAGTAAGGAGTCAAGTCAGGATGAATGAACTTGTATCCGTGTTAAGCAATTTTATACATGAGCATCTGGATTTTTGAATTTATTTATGGGTCAGTTTATAACTAAATTCAAACCGATGAGCAATTTTAGATAAGTGAATATTTATAAAATATTATAAAAATTATATTTAATATATAATTGCTAATCTTATTAAAATAATGTATGATAATTTATATTTGAATAAATATTAAATTTATATTATTTGTAAAATTTAAAATTTTAATACAATTTGAAATTTACTCTATTAAATTATTTATCATATCTAATTTAATAAAAACATTTAACATAAATAAATATATATTACAAAATAAATACATAAAATAAAATAAAAATTAAAAATCTAAAAGTTTAATTTTGACATTTGAATTCTTACAAACTAGAGTTACTATGTATAATTTTCTTCTCCTTTTTTTTTCTAAAAAAAAAAAAAAAAAGCACTCGCCATCCACGAAAAGCATTCTGATTTTTCAGATGGGGTTGGTTTTTTGAAAATTTGGGGTCTTTTGTAATTTACCTATAGCCAAAAAGCACAAAAGGGAGTGATCTCTATTTAATAAGAATAATGCTGGAAAGGTTGAGTCAATATTATATGATTGAAATGAAAAATACGAGTATTTTTTTTTAAATAAATCATTATTTATATATATATATATATATTATTTTCTTTCATCCAGTTCTATGATTGAAACAAAATCACCAACACAAATTTACTTATTACGGTTGATAAAATGTGAGTTTAAAGTATTATGACTCTATAAAATAGAAATGAAGTACTGAATGATAGATAGTAATTATTTTATTAATTTTTTATTTAAAAAAATATTAATTAAAAATTAATTAAAGTTGAACTTTTTAGTAAAATTATAAATATGAATAATAATAAAAATAAAATTTGAAACACACTAAAAATTTAATAAAATAATATTAAAAAAAGTTGAGTCAGCATATTTTCTTGATCGTCTTCTGATGGACGATGTCTATTTTAAAAGTTGCTACGTTAGCTAGGGTTGGAAATAGTCGAGCTGGGTTATGAACAGTTCAAGCTTGACTCATTTAAATATCTTCTCAAACTCTAGCCCAAACAAACTTCTGACAAGTTGAGCCCAAACCTAAATTTAAATGAGCCGAACCTTAAATTTCAAAATTAAAAAATTCGTGAGCTTGGTGAGTCTAAAAAGAAATCTACATGAACATACTATAATAATATATGTTTACACTTTTTAATACAATTATATTAAATATTATATTAAATTAATTTTTCATTTTATATTCTTAAACGAGTCGAGCACGAACTTGTATATAAATTTACGAGTCTGAGTCCGAGTCCAAACTCGAATACCAAAAACTTCGCAAGCTTTGAATCTAGCCAAACTCGAGCCTATATGAGTTCGAACTCAACTCGGCTAGAATACATTCCTAATACTACCATTGAAATTCCACTTTTAAACTAAGGGTTATTTTAAAAAACACCCCATTTTTTCAAACGTTTCACTTTGAGCACCCGGTTCTGAAAAGTTTTGAAAAACCACCCCAAAATCAAAACCACTAGTGGTTTTGGTATTTTTGTGAGCGGTTTCTTGTGTTGTATGAATAATTTTAATTTTAGGGAATTTCCGAATCTCCAAATTAAAATATATAGAATTTCAAAACCACTGATACAACACTAAAACTGCTCACATAATACCAAAACCACTAGTAGTTTTGATTTTGGAGGTGGTTTTCCAAAACTTTTCAAAACCGGATGCTCAAAGTGAAACGTTTGAAAAACAGGGGTGTTTTTGAAAATAACCCTTTAAACTAATATGGTTGCGTAGAAATTGTAAATCGAAAGTTTTTAAGAATCGAAAGTTTTTAAGAATATAAGAGTATTGGAAAATAAAATTTATTTTTGTACAATGATATTTGCAAAAAAATGTTGTTATATAAATGTACTTTTAAGTTTATGAACCATATTATCGGAAGATATAAAGATTGATGTACGGTTAAAGTGTAGTTTTTTTATTCGGAGGGTTTAAATTCCTCATCCATTACGGATTTATATAACAAGCAATAGCTCACTTTTTAATTAAAAAATAAAATAAAATAAATATATAATATTTATTTTAGAGTCCATTGGATTTCTAGACCATCAAAAGTTTACTATACAATTATAGGCCACTTTTGAAAAATTTGCAAAACTAAATTTTGATTTTCACTCCATAGGCCATTCACAGCTGTGAGCGTAATTCACAGTGTGAGCATAATTCACAGCATCTGTGAATTGTAAAGTTTCAGGAGTATTTTGGAAAACTCGGCCTATGGAGTGAAAACTAAACTTTACAAAGTCTGTTTTTGTATGTTTTTCAAAACAGGCCTATAATTGTATTTTAAACTTTAAAAAGCCCATTTCTTAGAATTTTCACTTTATTTTATGTAAAAAAAAATTTTATAATAGCAAATTTAATTTTTCAAACAAGAGAAATATTAAAATTCATATTTTCAATTAAAAAAATATTGAAAATAATATGTAAAAATTACCTCCTGCTTAATTTTAAGTTTTAGTTATTATTATTATTATTATTTATTCTTTATAATTATAAATTCTCTAAAGAAAATTAAAAATACAAAAAATATTATTATTATTTTATTAAAGTAAAATGAAAGAAAATTTATTTTATATATTATTATTATCATAAATATATTAATTTTTTAATATTTCATATGAAATTTATGGAGAGATGTAATTGGCTTAAATATATATATATATATATATTTATTTTTATTTATATATATTAATATCTTTTTCCCAGTAGTAAAATGCGACTAGTGTCTTGGATTATGTTTTAGCATAAAACAAACCCTACTTTTTCCATTAATATTTATAATAATAAAAGATAAATAAATAAAAAAAAACTAAAGCCACAATCTGTGTAGCAGAGCAAACACATATCTAAGACAGAAATCAGTTTGACGATAGATGAACTATTCCGCCAATGACTTCATACGTACACTCTGTCTAGTACTGATTTGGTTTAGTGATCCTCCGAAATAATAAATCTTCAAACACTAAAATAATATTTCAAGATATCTGCCATTAATACATAGAAGAAATCATCATTCGACCGTCAGCAATCGGCACATTACATTATTAAAGCGAGTTTGACATACTGACTTCTGTCTCTACCTGGAGAATTATACTCGTGCACGTATCGTATAAAATGAAAAAAAATAAAAAATCCCAAAGTAAAGAAGTTTATAGAAAGAAATGAATTATGTGTTTACTGAACAAGACTGATGACTTGAGAAGGTCAATTGATTTCAAACACAACGGAGCTAGTAAACTGTGACATCATCTTATTATTGACTATTTTGTTGATGACATTGCTTACTTGAGGTTCTGGTGTTTGAATTTGAAGAATATTTTGCAAGGCATCTCTGCTCGTATATTAATTATCAAATTATATTCCAGATCCACTTTGAAACCAGTGACTCATACGTACCTCTCTTCACGGATATGATATATGAGTAGTAGAAGCTATAAATTATGAATGAATTAATGGGACGACAAGGTATATATGTATAGTCCGGTCAAAGATGAAGAAGAGAAATTATAGAAGTTGATATGCAAAAAGGGGTTAGAAACTTTCAGTTGGTATCCAACTTGTAGTCCAACAGAGAGAAAGAGGGGTTGTAAGTAATTAATAAAAGAACAACACAAACAAAGCACAAGGCTCCAAAGTCCAAAACAAAACCAAAGTAGCTGAGCGTGTACATGTACACACACCACAATAACAAATATGACCTCAAAAAAGAAAAGCTGCCCCAGTCCCTGTACATACTTCTCTTGCATGACCCCATATGTCAGCTCTGCCGTGTCAAACCAGATCAAACACACAATCTTCTTCTGTCTTGTAATTAAAACCCATCTTGGAACCGGGCTTCCAGATTTTGATCTCTAGCAGCGGAGGAGTCGGAGGTTGGTCGGGTGGAGGTGGGCATGAAGCTGCCGTGACCCACCGGAGCACCTATGCATGTGTAGTTGGATTCTGGGGTGTAGTGGTGGTGGTGAGTGCTGAGAACATGGCCCACGTAGTAATCATTGATGTGGGGAGGCTGTGGGTATGAAGTGAGACGAGAAGAGGATGGATAGGGCGGCGGTGGTGGAGGTGGAGGTGGGTTTTGGAGCAGTGTTGATGAAGGTGAAGCAGAGAAGAGTCTGGGTGGGTACATTCCTCCCCCTCCTCCTATGTAGCTTGGATGACACCTGTTTGTTATATACCAAAATCAAATAATAGTAATAAATAAATAAAAAGAGAAAGAGGGAGAGGGGGAGGACGGACCCTAGATGGTTGGGGGGCCCTTGGGCGGTAGCAACGTTATCGTTATTGAAAACCAGCTGACGAGCACGGTTCAGTGTCTCTGTCTCTCTCTCTGAGTACAAATCAAGGATTTCAGCAACAACTACTCCGAATAGAATAGTGATTGATTGATCTCGCTAAATAACTATATTATAGATTTTTGCACAAAAGATAAGATTGACAAGACTTGACTTGAGATAGAGGGTGGGCTTTTTTACCTTGTCGGTGGCGGTTCATGTGTCCCCCCAGAGCTTGAGATTTGCAAAACTTGAGGGAACAAAACCTACACTCGTAGACCTTCCCACTCTCATCTTTCCCGTCCTTCACGCCGCTTTTCTTTTTCCTATACCCTGCAACTTTTTTATTTTAATAATAAATAATAAAATACCTTCCATTTCAACCCTAGTAATTGGATTGGATTACCTGAAGAGGAAGAAGAGTCGTGAGGATCAAAGGAGAGATGCTGTTTGGAAGGATCTCGAGAGAAGTCATCAGGCAAGTTGTTGAGATCCAGAGGGTTCTTCTCGGGTCTCCTGCAAGTGCAACACCAACACCATCTTAGTTGTTTATTAAAAAGAGACTAGAAATGTGATGATCGATCAAGAGTGAGTGACATACATGGATGGTACAGACACGGCAAGCAAAAATAAAAAAATAAAAAAGAAAGAGAAGGAAATGTTTCAGATGGGTGGAAGATAACTAAAGCTTTAGAAAATTATAAGACTTGCAGTTTGAGACTGCTATATAGAGGCTAGTTGAGTGAAGCTGGAGAAAAAGGAGCTTTGAAACTTCTCTATCAGTTTCTCTGTCACCCTTCTCTCTCTCTCTCTCTCTCTCTCTCTCGTGACTTTAAAAACAAACACCAAAACCCTCACTCATCACTCACTTCACTTGCTGGGCGGTACATTAGGGCTTTCCTTGGGCTTAACTTATTAGTATCATTTCTATTATTATTTAATGTTATTATGTAATGATGTATGCGCAATAATGAGTAGGTCTTAATCTCTGTTTATTAAATCTAAAACTAATTCATAAATTAAGTGGGGAATTTTATAAAAGTAATTTCAAATTATTTAAATTTTTAAAAAGTCCTTACTAATGGTTATTGACCTCATTTGTAAAAAGAAAATACCCAAATAATTATCGACTTAATTTGAGTATTCTTATTGACCGTGAATGATTTTATAGGAGTTAAATTTTAACCAAATCACTATAAGTGGAATTAAAAAAAAAAAGAATTTTCAATTTAAATTTGAATTCAATTTCAAAATTATTTTTAAAATAAAATTAATTCCGAATAATTTTTATAAAAATGGGTGAATTTTGAAAATTTTCAATTAAATGATTCTCCACACTTCCTCCTTTTAAAGTTTTATAAGTTCTGTATTCATTTCCAATATCCAAATACAGATATATTAATGCGCTCACTTATTTTTAGAATTTTTTAAATTTTTTATCATTATTATTTTTAATTCTCATATATTTGTTTGGAATTCAAATTAATTATGTGGAAGAGGTTTTTAGATTTTAAAATTGTGGGTTTCTAATAGTAATTTTTAAGTTAAAGTTTTATTTTCCATATTTATTATTATTATTATTATTATTATTATATTTTTATGTATACAAATACTAAATTTTATCCCAAAAATATTTGAAAGAAAAGTTATGTACCTAAATAAACCATATGAATTCCAAATGTTGGGTATAATAATAATAATAATAATAATAATAATAATAATAATAATAACAATAATAATAATAATAATAATAATAATAATAATAATAATAATAATAATAATAATAATAATAATAATAATGAACAAGAAAACTTTTAAATGTAGGATTTTTTTTAAAAAAAAATCTTTTATTTCTTATCTTCATATTTATTTTAAATTTATATTATTTGTATTTCAACCATTAGATATTTAGATATATGTCTTAGGCATAATATTTTATCAGAGCATAAAATTTTATTTTATTTTTTATATTTTTATTTTAATTTCTTATGTAACAATGTTAAGTGTTAAAGTGAAAACTTATGATTAGAACATTTTTAATAATCATTGTTGTCACCTATCTCACCATATATTTTCTCATCAGAATGCTTTTAGGAGAATATTAAAAAGTGAATTAAACTTTCATTTTAGGTTAATAAATGTGTTTAATTTTTATTTTAAATTAAAAAACCTAAAATAATTTATATAACACTCACTTTAATACTTTACATTTTTTTAATTTAAAAAAATACAAATTAATAATATATTAGTCATTTTAATTTATTCAAAAATTTATAAACTTAAAAAAAAAATAAATAATCTTAATTTAATTTAAAATTTTAAAATAATTAAAAATAAAAACATACTTAATATAAGCACCTAATTTTTATTTCACATATTCACCACTCAATTAGTTTTTACTTTATAGCAAAACTGTATATGTTGAAAAAATAAATATATATGTATATAAATAAAAAAATAAATAGAGGTAGACAGTGTAATAAAATTAGGTTGTCGCGTAGTTGTTGGTATACGGTGCACTCTTTTACTCAGTGTCTCAATAGTCTTTGATCACTTATTTTGTTTTCAAAGGTTTCCATTAAAAGAGCATGTACATGATAAAGAATTGATCACGAGATATATGTAAATATATGATAAAAATTCATTCTTGCTAGCTACCAAAAAATGAAATCTAGTGACGGTTGCTTATCCAATAGATTTTTTCAAGTACAAAGCCTTAGATCATTAAGTGACATATCACTATTAAACATTAATTCAAAGCTGTACTTTGCGCATGGCCACTCCAACATAAAATTAAGCAAACAATCGCTGATGACATAAATGATTTTGAGGGCAAGCCTAGCCCTAAAATTAAGCTGCTTGCTTTAGTACTACTGATCATTATATATACACATAACACTTGAGAAAGCACATAGTATATAGCAGGTTCAAATTTTTGTTTTAATTTAAAAAATAAATAAACAAAAAATGGTCCCCATATAGATATAGGTTTGGTCTTAGGTCTCCTGGGTCATGATTGTACTATTGGGGCAAGGGCTTACCATGTATCATGGAACTGTTACTATCAAAATCTCATTGTTAGGGTTTTGTGATCTAAGTTGGGATTTAGACATGTCCCTCACTTTTTAATTGTTGTTTTATTCTTTGGAAGCTTTTTGTTGTTGATCATCACAGTCCTTTTTATTGAATGTGATTTAAAAAAAAAAAAAAAAAAAAAAAAAAAAGAAGTTGGATTGAAGAAATACCTAGACCACAAAGAAAGGTGTGTAGGTTAGCTAAGCTAGTAGAGAGAGATGATATGATAAATAAAGATCAGGAGAAAAAAAAAAGGGTTAGAATTGGATTGGGCCAAAGAATGAGGTTGAAATATTTGAATTAAGAGATGATCAGGTGTGTGTGATATTGGAGGACCACTCTACACAATGAGCCTGCTTGTTGTGTTTGATGATATTCGATTCGATTAAAACATACAAAATGGTATAAGAAAGCAAAGCCAAGCAAACTCAGCTCCCCGGACCCAACTTTCCTGCTGTACAAGAGAGTATGCTTTCCTTTGCTTTGCTTTTGTGGTCCACCCCATTATTCAATCATGGAAGAACGAACTTGTTCATATCTCTCTCTCACCTCCACCTTCAACATTGAATTGATCACAGCTTTGCTTTGGTGAGTGTGTATGTGCAGATCACGAGCAAACACAGCAGAGCACTCATGTGCGCAGGCCCAACCCAGTCCAATGTTGATGGCCCAACTGTATGCAATTTCAGAATATTGAAGTTGTCTTCCACCATCAAGTCTTGAACATAGTGCACGTGAATAAAAGATCTTTCTGATTTCTAGACTTGTCAACATCTTTTGTATTGATATTTTCACAATACATACATACACAATGGGTCTAACGTTTATCCGGATATCGAACTTTCCGATGCGATGTAGATAACCTTAATCACAACATTGAACTGAAATTTCTATACTTGATAACATAAGTCATTCTTGATTAAAGCTATGATAAATTGTAATTCTTTGATGGACTTGAAATATAAAAATCGATTAAAAAATTATAATAGAATTAAATTCTCACATTAAATTTATTATTAAAAATAAATAAATTACTATTCATAATTTAAAATAATAATTTATTATTATTATTATTTCTTAATTTTTAACTTTTAATACATGGATTTTCAAAAAATAAAAATAAACAAAACGTTAAAATAATCTATTTTTTTAAAAAAATTTATAAAATACTTTTTAATAAAAAATATATTATATATTTTATAATTTCTAACCCAATTAAAATTTAAAAGAGTAGTTCATCTCTTCTTACTTAAATTACTCTTCCAAATATGTGAAAGATAAAATTAAAAATAATTTAAATTCACTTTTTAAAATAAAATCAATCATTGGGTTTCTCATGTTTAAATTACTTTTTATTTATTAAATTGTAAATATATTTTTATGTTTATCGTTCAATTATAACATTTATTATTTTTGTTAAAGGTTAGATCAATATGTAAGATGGGAACGGGCAATAAAATGAAAATTCAAACCCAATTAAATTGATATGGTGACCAAGCGTGTGCAAAAAGTCCGAACTTGAACATTTGGACCGGACCGACTTCGACCCGAAAAATTATCGGATTCGGTTCGGTCCACTAAATATAAGGGTTTTGTAGTTTTTCGAATCATTATTTTTAATAAATATATAAGAAAATTCAAAACCTTGACCGATTCGACCTTGACCTAAAAAACAATCGGGTTTGGTCCGGTCCAAAAAATTTAAAATTTTAGATTTTGGTTTTTTCGGATCGATCCGGGTTTGGCCCGAAACCGACCCATGCACACCCCTAAAACCTAACCCACAATAATATTGAACCCCCAACAACTTTGGATATATAAGAAAAAAAAAAAGTAAAACATGATGGTAGATGAAAATTCCATGATTTACAAAAAAGCAGATCATCAACAAAAGGAAATTCAAGATAACAAAAAGGGCACATAGTTTACAAAGAAGCAGGTTATGAATAAAGAGGAAATTCAACGCAACAAAAAAGTCACATAGTTTACATTAACATGGACTTACTATGGACAAATGGAGGGCACAAATTATTCTATTTAAGTTGGAGTATGGACCAAGGTAGGAAATGATTTCTTTTTCCTTTCTAAAAAAGAAAACCATTCTTCTCCCTTTTTATCTTTCTAATAAATCTAATATGCAGAGATATTGAGAAATGATGAATGAAAATTATGGAGAAATAAAAGAGGAAATGACGAAGGAAAATTATGGAGAGATAAAAGAGAAACAGGTGATGAAAATCATCGATTACCCTTTTAAGTTTATACCAATAATACACATCTCAATTAGTGGAAATTATAAAATCAATCACATCCCAATTTCCTATTTTATTCCGATCACAAATCCTATTATGATAATCATTCCAATTCCAATTATAATTAGATGTTGTGAATTATTTTTTATTCAAAATACTGGTGCTAACTCTGGGCATCAAACAAAAAGATTCATCTTCTTTTTGCTAGAATCAACTAACTGTAGGAAAAGAAGTGAATCTATTAATAATATCATATGATAGAAGGTTTGGTTCAGTAGAGACCTTCGAGACTGAAGAGTGTATTTGAAGAAAAAGCAAAAAATTTTAGAAGAGATGCACAACAAAAAGGATAAGGTGGAGCGTATAGAAGACGGAACACAAAGGATGAAAGAAGATACATTCAGCATGTTATGACTTATGCATCGAATGACGACCACATTAGAAGAGGAAAGGCAAGCTGTAATGACGAGGATAAAGTATCAAGCTAAAGGAACAAAAATTATAATAGATGCAAGTAATGACGCCACAACTAAGTCAAGGGACGAACTAAAAACATGTCTATGATTATGAATGGGAAGATTGGAGTGTAGAGGAGATTTTAGATATTGAATCAAGCACGAAGGGAGATGAACTCTATTAGAGATGAAAAAAAACCTTATGTTGCAAATACCAACTACATCCAAGGAACCGCTGAGATAGAACGTGACACATGGACTAGAATCCTCCAATGTGGAAGTGATGATTAAAGAACTTCGACGAGAAATAAAAAAAAATGATAACAAACTAAATAAGGGAATAAAGAAGTCGACCTGATAGAGCCACTGAAAATAATCGCTAATAGAATGAGTTCGCTTAACCAACCTACCACAAAAGTTCAGGATGCCATGCTTAGAAAATATAAGGGTGCAACTAAACCGATGACTTATATGAAAAACTTTAGAAAGCAAATGATACTACAAAGAGTAGGGGTCATCACATATTTTATATTTTTCCACTTACATTAGAAGGACCGCCAAGTGAATGGTTCAAAATTTTAATGGCAACTAGTGTGGATTCATTTTCTATCCTAGCAAAGGAGTAGGTTACCCATTTCTAAGGGACGAAACATCGACCAAGAGATCCTCCACTCTGCAATATATCTTGTAGATGGAAAATGAAAGCCTAAAAGACTACGTGGTCAAATATCATAATCATGTCATGTCACGTTCGTAAGTTGGGGCTATTGATTTTCGTATTTTGGAAATTTATTTCCGTTATTTTAATTTCATTTAATTTGATTTATTTTTCATTCAAGAGTAAAATGGATATTTAAAAAAAAATATAGAATTTCCGGTTTGACTATATGGTTTGACTAAATTGACTTTGGGGTTGATTTTGAAAACAAAATGGAAATTTGATGTATTTTGTAATTAATTCTCAATTTGGGTCATTTTAAAACAAAATGGAAACTTGTGGGTTTATGATAATATTTACCATTCATATATAAGTAAAATAAAGGGGTTTCAAAACCATTTTTTACAAAACCTAGAAACCAATCAGTATGTTCTCTCAAAATTTTCTCTCAAACCAAAACATTGTTGCGGATTTCTAACTCATATCTTTCAACGCTTGGAAACTTGATTTCGTTGTTCTCTTGATTTTAGGTAATGATTTTGACACCTTTTTTGATTTAAATTGCTTTATTTTGATTTGGGGATTTTTGGAATAAATTAGGGTTTGGCAAAATAGGGATTTTAATTTCAATTGATTTGAGTTTTGAAACTCTTGATTTTCAATATGTGTATTTGGGTTTAATTGGGTTTTAATTGAGATTTAATCGCTGCTTAAATTAAAAACCCTAACTCTTTGATTTGGGGATCGTCAGTCGGAGTGATTCGGTGTGATTTTTGGATTAGGGAAAAAGGTTAGTAGTCATGTTTATGCTCCCATAATTGTATCATTCTGTTTGATTTGTTTTGTATTAAATTAATTTAATTATTATAAGCTAAAATCTGAAAATCTGAGATTGATTATCATATATTATTGCTGCATTTGTGTATTAATTAATCGGGATATATATGTTGCCTTTGTATCTGTACAGTATTTGTTTGATTCTGTAAATTCTCTTAATTCTACTACTTTAATGTGGTTATGTGAATTGATATTCATGTATGTCTGCTAAATTGAAACTACAAATTCTGTAATCTGTAATAAGTCCTGTCCTAGGTTAATACGATAAGACCAGCATGTTGTAGGGAAAATTAGATATATACATCGATATGCGAAAACATATTTAGCCTTGATTGCAAACCTAGTTTCTGGATGCAACGACATCGTTCTGAAGCTTTGCTCAGGTCTGGATGCGACGATATTATTTTAGGGATCTCTGATCCACCTCTGAGGGTTTACCCAATATTTGTTTGTTTTTAGTTCACGATTTCTATATTTAGGCTAATGACAGGCCTAGTAAGTTAATCACTTGATCATAATATGATAATCTGAATTCTGCTAAAGTTTGGTTTGTTGATTACTTTGTCTCTATATGTTGTCATGAGCTGATTTGATTTCTGTTTGCTACTTGTTACTTTGGGTTCTAACCTTTGGATAGCATGATTTTGACTGCTAACTGGCCGTAGGCAATAAGAATAGACCTAAGTAGATGTTTAGAACTTCAATAGCGAAAATCATAATTTGAAATAAGCTAAAAACGTGAACAAGGATGTTTGGCCGAACTCGTTACCGAGCTAGTTACTGAATTGCAATTCGATCAGCCTTATGACTAACAAAATTACTCTCTGTCCAAACTTAGTACCGAATTAGCTATCGAACTATAGTTCGGTAATCAACCTTAGGATCTAGTTTTGACTCTTTGTCCGAACTCTTCAACGAACTTCATACCGAATTACAATTCAGTGAGACAGTGAGACCTAAAACCACCCTCTGTCCGAATTAGAGACTGAACTAGTTACCAAACTACAATTTGGTGTAACTATAGGAACTCAGATAACCTTCTATCTAAATTAGCTACCGAATTACAATTCAGAATAACTATTAGGAACCACGATAACCATTCTTTTCGAGCTCACTACCGAGCTTGCTATCGAACTACAATTCGGTAAAGCTGAGAGTGCTCTCTGTCTGAATTGATCGCCGAACTCGGTATCGAACTAACAGTTCGTGTCGAACACTGATTTGAGATAATTTATTAACTTTAAATCCTACTTTCAGACGATAGTTGGAATAATCTGTAATCACTTACCCTATATCACATTAAGAGGATTAAAACAAGAATAATTCAGGTTCTTAATCAGCTTGCTTGATCATGTTTGTTACCCCATGTTTGTAAACTAATCTGCATATGTGTGACATTTTATTCTGTTAAATAAGACGCATCCTGTGTATGCTTGTTGGCACTAGCTTACTAACCAGACATCGATAGTCTGACCCTTCGTGGTTTTCATTTTTGTTTTGTATGTTATTTTTACCCGTTTGGGGATGGAAATTGCTGAGTTCAGACAGTCAAGTGGAGTAGCAGGATATTACACTCATGTCATCATTTGGCATCTTTTTCAAGACTTTCTTTTTCTTATTATTATATTTCAATATTGGACTTAATTCAGAACTTTGTTACTGCTGCATCACGTTTTGTGTTTTGATTTCAGACTAGATATTTTGGATATTTCAGTTGATTATATCTTTATTGGATTTGTATTTGAACTATCAGATTTGGTATACTTTTGGATAATTAATATATTTCTGCAAAATTTCTTAATTATGTTTATTTATGTTAATTGTATTCGTCCATCTGTTCCATTCTGCACGTGACATCCGTTCTCCGCGTCCCTTCCGTCAGGGTGGGAGTTCGGGTGTTACATGTCATGTAAATAACAACTAATAGCCTAAATGATGTTAATGAGCATCCTTAACAACATAAAATTTGACCATATTGACCAAGGAAGAAGAACCACCTTCCATTGACGATGAAATACCACCTAAAGAATCCAATGTTGGGTTAAAAGATCTATAACTCTCATAAAGATCTATAACAAAGATATAACTTTTTTAGTAATTTCTTTTGCTTCATCCACCCTAAAAAATTGCTCCAAATGAAACTTCATAAAAGCAAGTTACATCTTGGATCAAGTATAGAAGCTACTAACAACAAATTATTGGTGGTTACCACCCCAATACTTGTCAAATTTGGCTCTCATGTTAGTAGCTATACTAAAAATGATGGGACCTCTTTTACTTTCCATTGAGGTCAATAAATCATAAATTATTGCCTATGATTGAAAGTAAGAGTTTGAAGTCACTTTTAGTGATGCACTAAATTCCAAGATGATATCATAAAACTTCTCCAAACATTTACTAACCATGATAACATTCTCCCAATCCATCCCATCCGGTGGCCCTAACCTTTGTCTCCCATTTTCATTTTCCCTAAAATAATTCATACAATGCCAATCCTCATTAGTCATTTTGTTAAAAGCTTTTCTCTATTTAATTGCACTCTCAAACATTAGATATGTAGAATTCAATCGAGCAGGGACATCTAACACTAAAAGCCCGTTGCTTTTAATCCTCTCCACTTCTACACAAAGTTAAAATCATGCAAATATTTAAGGTGAGACTTTACATACTTCATGGCATTTCTAATGATAATAACTGAGTCATGTATATCCTTTAAACCTTCATTCACAATCAAGTTTAGAATATGTGCACTACATCTTAAATGCACATATTTTCCATTCAAAATGACACCATCAATTTGATTCCTATTGTTCCCCACTCTAGCCACATAAGTAACAGCATCGGTGTTGGTAGAAGCATTATCCACTATAATAGTGAATAATCTACTAGTATCCCAATCTCTCAAAACTATATCTATAGACTTCCCAATTGATTCCCCTCTATGATTAACTATAGGTGAGAAATTAAGAATTCGCTTCTGCAATTTCTAATCATCATCGATAAAATGTCCCATCACTACCACATAATTTAAGTTTTGCATAGATGTTCAAGTATCAGTAGTGAGACACATTCTCATCTTGTTTTTTCTTAATTGTTTTTTCAAAATGATTTCCTCATAAATATAAATGTTGTGAATGCAACTGTAATGCGGAAATAGAAAAAAAAAATAACAAAGAGAGTTATAGTGGTTCGGCAATATGCCTACGTCCACTTTGCGACTCCTGACCATAGAGTTTTATTATGTGTTTCAATACTGAGCTTCTACACTTTAACCTTAGGCATTACAATAAATATATAGTGTAACCCTAGTATAATAATTACACATAAATCCCTAAACTCTCCTGAATCCTAACCGCACCCCGAACTTCCCAGAAATATTAAATGAGCCACACACAACAATCTCCACCTTAGCGAATTCACCCATTAGAAAATAACAAGTAGCTCCACCTGAATAAGTTCGGGTAGTCCTGCTTTACTAGCAACTTGAGACATTAACCAAGTCCAAGCAATGCTTGAACTTGTCTACAGTAATGGTCTTCGTTAACATATCTGCTGCATTCTTAGAAGTGTGCACCTTCTGAAGATCTATCTCACCTGAACCAATCAGCTCCCTAATCTTGTGATATCTTACATGAATATGCTTCGTTCGAGCATGCTATATCTGGTTCTTTTCCAAATAGATGGCACTCTGAATACCACAATATAAAGGAACCCTATGTTGCTGAATACCCAGTTCTCTAACCAACCTTGTAAGCCACAATGCCTCTTTTGCAGCTTCAAAAACTGCCATGTACTCAGCTTCAGTTGTAGACATAGCCACTGTAGATGTAACCGAGATCGCCAACAACTGGACCTCCTGCAAGATTGAAAATAGCCTTAAGTAGACTTCCTATTATCAATATCCCCTTGCATAATCTGAATCTACGTACCTCACAACTGATAGTACATCCTTCTGTCTACAAAACATGATACCATAATCCATGGTACCCCTCAAATACTTAAAAATCCACTTGACAGCATCCCAATGCTTTTTTCCCAGGATTTTCCATAAACTTACTCACTACACTCACTGCATGAGCTAAACCAGGTCTTGTACAGACCATTGCATACATCAGACATCATACAACACTAGCATATGGCACCTTTGACATGTCTTCCATTTCTTTCTTCGAAACTGGGCACTGATTAGTAGACAGTTTAAAATGACTCGCTAGTGGTTTGCTCACAGCCTTAGCATCTGTCATGCTAAAACTCTTCAGCACCTTTTGCACATAATCTTTCTAAGATAACCATAACTTCCCAGACGTCCTATCCCTGCGAATCTCCATCCCAAGAATATTCTTGGCAGCACCCAAATCTTTCATGTCAAATTCTTTGCTTAACAAGTTTTTCAACTTATCAATCTCAATCATATTTCTAGCAGCCATCAACATGTCATCCACATACAACAACAGAAAAATATATGAACCATATTTTGGGCTCATAACATACACACAACAATCATACTCATATCTAATGTAGCCAATCTTTACCATGTTCAAGTCAAATTGTTTATACCATTTCCTTGGAGATTTCTTCAACCCATAGTGCGACTTCTTCAATTTACAGACTAAGTGCTCCTTCCCTGGTTAGCTGAACCCCTCAGGCTGATCCATGTAAATGTCTTCCTCCAAATTACCATGAAGGAATGCTGTTCTTACATCCATCTGCTCTAACTTCATGTCAAAATGAGCTACAAGACTTAAGACACATCGTATAGAAGTGTGTCTAACCACTGGAGAAAATATTTCACCATAATCTTCCCATTTTCTCTGTGAGTACCCTTTCGCTACTAACCGAGCCTTGAACTTTCCATCATCCTTTTTCCTATATACCCATTTTCGCCCAACAACCTGCTTCCCTTTTGGAAGCTCCACCAGATCCCATGTTTGATTCTTATGTAGAGAGTCAATCTCCTCAACCATAGCACCCATCCATCTATCTCTCTCCTGAATTTCTAAAGCCTCACTGAAAGTAGTTAGATCCCCACTACTGGTAATAAGTGCATGACAAGTCTAGAATTTACCTATGTTTTAACATCTTTTATGAGTATAATGTAATGAAATTAAAACTAAAAGATGAGATATTGAACGCATTTCTAGTAATTTTAGACTATTACTGCTGAGACAGGGACTTGGATGAAAAGTTGTGAAAAAGGAGTTAAAACGTGCAAATTCAAAAGAAAGAGGGACCAAATAAGAAATTCATCCAAAGTCAGCAATTGGCAAAATGATATTGCTAAAGAAGAAAATTCGCCTGAAGATCTCGCCATGATTCGGAATGAACGACGACGTAGCAGGCGACATAGAGTCATCTTCGCTTCAGAGAGTAAAGCAAGGAAGGCGACTCAGAGATCCCTCGCCTTTGCATATCGCCTTCTCGACAGTGAAGTAAGCGATGAAGATGAAGTCTCGCCTACCTTAAGGCGATGTTTTAGGCGAAAAAAGTGGGATGTCGCCAAACCTATGGATTATCACAGGCGACATTTGATGAGACATCGCCTAAGGATATATTAACTGAAAAGTTGTTTTGGCGAAATATGTCCACTCGCCTGAGCATCGGACGACGTTTTAGGGCAGCATTTTGGATATTTCGCCTGGAAAGAGTTGAAGCTTGGCGATCAAAACAAACGAGATGTGAAGAAGTCGTTTGGTTCAAGCGAAGGAACAGGCGACATAAATGGAGAAAAATGTTACTTCGCCTATTTGTGTTTCTTTATTGATTTTATTTCGAAATTGCCACTGGGCCAAACTCTATAAATAGGAGCTCAGATGATGCAATTAGTGTGAAGTTTTTTTTAGAGAAAAACAGTTTTAGACGTTTGATTTCACTCTTGACATTCTGTTCCACTTTAAGAAAAATTCTAGATTCTTCTATACGCTTTATCTCTACATCTTCAGAGAAGTTTCTTGAAGAAGTTTTGTGCTCTGTTTTTCTTGATCATTAAGATTTAGCTTGAAGATTGTGAAGCATTTTGTCATGAGATACTTTTACTTCACCTCAACTTTATAATTTCATGATTCTCTAATTCTATGATTCATTTTGTATATAAATTCTTTCAGCAATTCAGATTAAATCTTAGTCTCAAAGATGCTTCTTAGCTTACAATCCCTGTGGAGACGATATCTAAAATACTACATTAGACGTTGATAGGAATTTCGATTGAGTACTGTGAATATAAATATCAGTCGAGTTTCGTCCCATCAATTTCTTGGCGCCGTTGCCGAGGATTGTTTTTCTTTGAAGATTAAGATTTATTTTGAACTGCGCTAACATGATTTATTAATTTTTTTTCAGTTTTAAATTTGTTTGTTCAAGTGTGTAGTGTATGCAGACAAGATCTAAAGGTACTCAAGACTTGCAGTTTGATCCTGAACCTGAGAGAATTGTTAGACAATCCAAAACAAGATCAAGATCAGCAGCGAGAACTGAGTCAAGAAGCATAATGTCTGGAGATCGCTACAATAGAAATAATAATGATACTGAAGGACGAGTAGACCCTGAGAGGATGACACTTCGTCAATATTCCATCCCACCTGTTGATGGCATGCCGCAGGCTATCAATTTACCAACTATAACAACTGAGAATTTTGAGATGAGATCTGGACTCATCCAAATGGTTCAAAAGAACAAGTTTGGAGGAGGAGCCACTGAAGATCCTAATCAGCACCTGAACACATTCCTGCATCTGTGTAGTACATTTCGACACAATAAAGTCTCAGAAGATGCAGTGAAACTTCGCTTATTCCCATTTTCACTGAGTAACAAGGCTCACTCCTGGTTATATTCATTACCACCAGGATGTATCAATAGCTGGGAAGATCTAGTTAAGAAGTTCTTAGCTCGCTATTTTCCTCCCATGAAGATGGTGAAACTGACTAATATGATTTCTTCTTTCCAGTATGTGGATGGAGAGTCATTATATGAAAGCTGGGAGAGGTTTAAGGAGCTGATCAGAAGATGTCCACACCATGGCATAACATCTTGGAGCATCGTGATGACATTTTATAGTGTCATGCCTCCTCAGATCAAAATGCACATTGATTCCTCATCTGGAGGATCAATAAGGGATAAAGAGCAAGATGATGCTCATGATTTCATAGAATTGCTGGCAAACAATGATTTTGGATGGAATGAAAGGGAAAAGGCTGCAAACAAGAAGCAGTCTGGAGTTTATGAGCTGGAGTCTTTCAATGCATTATCTGCTCAGATAGCATTGTTGAATAAGAAGATGGACAATATGGCAGTTAATAAAGGCCATCCAAAGAAGACTTCAGTTAATTCTGTTGAGAAACAGAAGACCACTCTGGCAGAATATGCTCAGGAAGCAGCACTTGCTGATGATGAAGATGAGCAAGAGGAGTCAGAACAAGTAAATTATTTGAATAATAATTATGGGAACCAGCAGAGGCCATACTATCAACAGAGGAATCAACCCTATCAAAATCAGGGTCATTACCAAAGAAATCCTCAGCCTGGTTACCAACAACAAGGACAATCTCATTATCAGGAGAAGCCTAGTATGAAGGACCTTCTAATCAAGTACATGGAGAAGACTGATGTTGTTCTTACCAACCATACCATCTCAATTAAGAATATGGAAACTCAGATGGGGCAGCTTATGCAAGTTTTGAACCAAAGACCCCAAGGAGCTCTTCCAAGTGACACTGTGCCCAATCCAAAGGTTAAAGATAAATCCAAAGAGGAAGCACAAGTGCATGCTATTACATTGAGAAGTGGGAAACAACTGGAAAAATCTAAGAAAAAGAAAAGTTATGAACCTCCTGCACAGAATAAGGAAAACGAAGAAATTAGCAAACCTTTTGCTAAAAACAGGAGGCTGTGAAGATTGCCTTACCTTTTCCTCAAAGAGATAATAGAAAGAAGCTGGATAAGCAGCTTGAGAAGTTTTTAGACATGATGAAGCAAATCCATGTCAACATCCTATTCATTGAGGCATTAAAACAGATGCCTGTTTATGCTAAATTCATGAAAGAGCTATTGTCAAACAGAAGGAATTTAGCTGATATGGGATGCATTAATGTGAATGAAAATGTGAGCCAACTTGTCAAGTACCAAATTCCTAGAAAAGAGAAGGATCCTGGCAAGTTTACCATACCTTTGACCATAGGCGAAAGATTCAAGGGAAAAGCTCTCTAGGACTTGGGAGCTAGCATAAACTTGATGCCTTTGGCCATCTATGAAAGGTTGGGAATAGGGCATTTCAGACCTGATAATATCTTATTACAACTTGCTGACAGATCTTTCACTCATGCAAAGGTAGTTGTGGAAGATGTGATAGTCACAGTAAACAAATTCATGTTTATAGTGGATTTTGTAGTGCTTGACATGGAGGTAGATGAAGATGTACCTTTGCTACTAGGTCGACCATTTTTGAGAACTAGAAGAGCATTGATAGACGTGGCAAATGGTGAACTCACACTCAGAGTTAATGGAGAGGAAGCAAAATTTAGTCTCTTGGAGTCATTGAAATTTCCATATGATTTTGATGAAGTCAAGAGTATACAATTGGCAGCTGATACAGAGTTTATGGATAAGATTCTCTCATTGAGAAGTTCGGATCCACTGAATAATGTATTGATCAATGATGTGGATATGGACATTCTAGAGGAAAGTGCTTACAGTGGTGAGCTGGAATGCATGACTTCTCATTTTGTCCTCAACATTAGTGATATACAACAATCTGCTGAGCCAATGCTTCCCTCAACTGAAAAACCACCACAGTTGGAACTAAAGGCACTCCCAAGTCATCTCAGGTATGCATTCCTTAACTCTAAGGATTCTAGCTTACCTATTGTGGTTTCCAATGACTTAACAGATAAATAAGAGGAAAGCCTCCTCCAAGTGGTGAGGAAACACAAGAAAGCCATTGCATGGAATATAGCAGATATCAAAGGAATCAACCCTACTTTCTGTACAAACAAGATCATATTGGAGGAGAAACATACACCCAAGATCCAACCTCAGAGAAGATTGAATCCAACTATGAAGCAGGTTGTGAAGAAGGAAGTACTGAAACTCCTTGATTCAGGTATTATTTTTCCAATTCAGATAGTGAATGGGTTAGTCCAGTGCAGTGTGTACCATAAAAAGGGAGTGATTAGTGTGATAAAGAATGAAAAGAATGAGTTGATCCCTACTAGAACTGTTACAGGCTGGCGTATGTGCATAGATTATAGAATTTTGAATGATGCCACTAGAAAGGATCATTTCCCCTTTCCCTTCATTGATGAGATGTTAGATAGACTAGCAGGACACCCTTATTTTTTGCTTTTTGGATGGTTATTTTGGATATAACCAAATCCCTATAGCACCTGGTGATCAACACAAAACTACCTTTACCTGTCCTTTTGGAACCTTTACTTATATTAGGATGCCATTTGGACTGTGTTATGCACCAGGAACATTTCAGAGGTGTATGTTAGCTATCTTTATTGATTTCATAGGCAAGTTTCTAGAAGTGTTCATGGATGATTTTTCCATTATAGGAGACAGTTTCAATGATTGCTTGAATAATCTTGAGAAAGTGCTTAAAAGATGTGAGGAAACTAACCTAGTCCTCAATTGGAAAAAATGCCATTTTATGGTAAGAGAGGGTATTGTTTTAGGCCATAAAGTGTCTGCTAAGGGATTAGAAGTAGACAGAGCAAAAATCGATGTAACCCCCTTCTGCCAATATAAAAGGCATCAGAAGTTTCTTAGGACATGCTGGGTTCTCTAGGCGTTTTATCAAAGATTTTTCAAAGATAGCTAGACCCCTGTGTGTTCTGTTAGAAAAGGAAAAGAAATTTGATTTTACTAATGAATGTTTGAAATCTTTTGTGCAGCTTAAGGAAAAGCTTGTCTCAGCACCAGTCATAATTCCACCAGATTGGAATTCTGAATTTGAAATCATGTGTGATGCATCTGATTTTGCTGTAGGTGCAATGCTGGGACAGAGAAGGGAGAGGCTATTCAGAGTCATTTATTATGCTAGTAAATCGTTGGTGGAAGCTCAGAGAAATTACACCACCACTGAGAAAGAATTGCTAGCAGTAGTCTTTGCATTGGATAAGTTTAGATCATACATTTTAGAGTCTAAAATTATCATTCATACTGATCATGCAGCATTGAGATATCTATTTGCTTAGAAAGAGTCTAAGCCTAGGTTGATAAGATGGGTGCACTTGTTGCAGGAATTTGACATAGAAATCAAAGACAAAAAGGGCACTGAAAATGTAGTAGCTGATCACCTTTCAAGACTGCACATTAAGGATATGGAGGCTCAAGTTGACATCAATGAACAATTTCCAGATGAGCAACTCTTCCTTTGTGAGGTAACATTTTATTCATGGTATGGTGATTATGCAAACTATTTGTCATGTAAAGTGTTACTTGAAGATCTAAACAGACATCAGAAGAAAAAGTTCCTTCATGAGGTTAAGAGGTACATATGGGATGAACCCTACTTATTTAGAAGATGTGCTGATCAAGTGTTAAGACGTTGCATTCCATATGAAGAAACATTGGACATCATCAAGCACTGTCATTCTTCAGAATATGCTGGTCATTTTGCTGGAACAAGAACAGCTGCCAGAATTCTGGAATGTGGTTTCTATTGGCCATCAATATTCAAAGATGCACATGCATTTGTGGCCAGCTGTGATAGATGCCAGAGAATGGGTAATATTTCCAAGAGGCAAGAAATGACCCAAAATTTTATCATAGAGGTGGAGCTATTTGATGTCTGGGGTATTGATTTCATGGGACCATTTCCTCCATCCAACAAGTATGAGTATACACTTGTAGCAGTTGACTATGTATCCAAGTGGGTAGAGGCTGTAGCTTGCGTTACAAATGATGGAAAGGTAGTGGAGAAGTTTCTTCAGAAGAATATCTTCACTAGATTTGGCATACCCAGGGTACTAATTAGTGACGGAGGGTCTCACTTCTGCAATAAGCTGTTGGAGAAGGTTCTGAAGAAGTATGGAGTAATCCACAAAGTTACCACAACTTATCATCCACAAGCAAATGGTCAAGTAAAAGTTTCAAACAGAGAATTAAAGAGAATCCTGCAAAAGACTGTGAATGAGTCCAGAAAAGGCTGGCGCTTCAAGCTAGATGATGCTCTGTGGGCTTACGGAACAGCTTTTAAAACTCCAATTGGAATGTCACTATTTCAGATGGTGTATGGCAAGTCGTGTCATCTGCCAGTGGAGTTGGAGCACAGGTCATATTGGGTTGTAAAATTGTTAAATATGGACTATGAAAAAGCAGGAAAGCAGAGGCTTCTACAACTAGATGAGTTGGATGAATGACGCCTTGAAGCCTATGAGAATCATGAGATGTACAAGCAGAAGGCGAAAAATTACCATGATAAGAAGATTGTCAAGCGAGAGTTTAAACCTGGACAATATGTATTGCTCTACAATACCAAGCTTAGTTTCTTTCCAGGAAAAGTAAAATCTAGATGGTCTGGACCATTTAGAATAAAGAGTGTTTCCCCATATGGAGCTATTGAATTGTTTGATAACAAGTCCACTGACTCTTTTGTTGTGAATGGACAGAGACTCAAGCATTATGTCATATTGGGTGGTAAAATTGTTAAATATGGACAAGAAAAAGTAGGAAAGCAGAGGCTTCTACAACTAGATGAGATGGATGAATGGCGCCTTGAAGCCTATGAGAATCATGAGATGTACAAGCAGAAGGCGAAAAATTACCATGATAAGAAGATTGCCAAGCGAGAGTTTAAACCTGGAAAATATGTATTGCTCTACAATACCAAGCTTAGTTTCTTTCCAGGAAAACTAAAATCTAGATGGTCTGGACCATTTAGAATAAAGAGTGTTTCCCCATATGGAGCTATTGAATTGTTTGATAACAAGTCCACTGACTCTTTTATTGTGAATGGACAGAGACTCAAGCATTATGTGGGGGGAGACATCTACAGGACAAGGGATATCCTTTATATCTCAGATCCTATAGACGTAATGGGAAATCAACAATAAACTTGCCTTGGTCGATGCTGACGACCTTAAACAAAGCATACTCCTTACACAATTATTCTTTAGAAAAACTATGCTATGATCAATTAATTGTGTAAGTTTTAAACTAACCAAGTTCATGATTTGCAAAAGAGATGTTGTTTTTCAGATGAACTTGGAGTTTTAAGAAGAAGGCGAGATGTCAATTTTATCGCCAGAAGACTCGCCAAAGTTGTTTATTAATCAGCGAGGAACAATTTCATTTTGCCTATAAAGACATTCTGAAGATGGCGACATAAGGAAAGTCGCCATGACAGGTTGCCTAGGTGAAGGCGAGAAAGAGGAGTCATGCCAAAGACTTCGCCTACTTTACTTTTGCGAAGGCGAGGAAGGACGAATCTCGCCTTGATACATCACCCAGTGACGAGAAGAGTGAGGCGAGAATTCAATACATTGCCATTTTATCTCGCCAACCAGGTATGTTTTCTGATGCTAAAATCTAATTTCGCCAAGATTCTTCGCCTGACAACAAGTTGGTTTTGGCGAAGTATCAATTAATTCGCCTGGAAACTCGCCTGTTTTTGAAAATATTTTTGGCGAGGTAGAGTTCATTTCGCCTCATTTAATTCGCCAGAACCTCTTTTGAAGGCGAAATAATCAATATGTCGCCACTTTTATCGCCAGTTAGGTCGTTTAAGGCGAGCTCATTCTTTCTCGCCTACTTCTGAATTTTATGACACCTGCATTTTAGGCGACATAAATTATTTCGCCACTTAAATAGGTGCATTGCAATTGTTACCGTTGGATGACACGGGGCGAGGCTAAAACTCTACGCCTTCTGCCTAGTTCTTTCATCATTGCACATATTCTCTAATTATCTCATTAACCTTAATTCGATTTTACCGTTGTCATTACTTTGCTCTCTGAGATTTTCAATTGTTCACAAACCCTAAATCGTGAATCTCTCATTTCGATTCTTTTTGTCGATTGATCTCCATTACAGTAAACCAACAAGGTATGTTTAATTTCTTCTATCTCAGTTTTATGCGAAGCTAATAGTTGTTTTAGGTTTATCTGTGTTGTGATGTTAGTCGAAACTGTTAGGGTGTTTATAGAGCGTTTGGGTTAATGGTAATGTTGTCGAAATTCTGTGGGTTTTACAATGAACTTTAACGATTTTTAGTTGGGTGTTTCATTTCTGTGATTATAATTGCATTGTTGACAGTAGTTGTTAGTTTTAAGCTATAAAACATGATTTAGAGCTTGATTGCTGAATATATTTTGTAAATGCTGAACTCATGTTGCGACATACTGTCAAACTGTGTATTGTTGATAATGCTGTTGTGCTGCTGAACTTTAATTCTGTCAATTTGATATATGATTATAACTGTTGAAATATGGTTTCAAATTGTAGATTATGGCTAAAAGAAAGAGCGTCAACACTCCTAGCCCAGCTAAAAAGGGCAAGAAAGCCAAGACTTCGGCCAAGCCAAAGATCTTTGACGAGAAGAATTATCAAGTCTGGGTGATTCTTCCATCTTTACTCATGTCGCCCAAGCAGAAAGGGGTGCAGATTGGCTCTAGTAAGAAGAAAAGTATGGAAAGCACACCAAAAACTCCTTCTACACCAAATGCTGAAAAGGGGGGGTGTGTCTGCTGTTAAATCCACATTGGCTAAAAAGCAGGCAACAGTTGTGGAGAAGGTGACATCTAGTTCACCTAAATTTAATAAGGACAAGTCCAAACTCAATAGTCCTGCTAAAAAGGACAATTTACAATTCTGGCAAGAGAAGGGATTCCTTTTAGAGGAGTTTGAAGACAAGAGATTTGGAAACTACCTCTGGAGCTGGTTTATGAGGCAGTTGGTGGCACAACCCAAAAAGGTGAATGCCACTTTGGTGGAAGAATTTTACGATAAGGCCCTAGAGGAGTTGGACACTCCATTTAACATCAGAGGCCACCAAGTAGACATTTCTCCAGAAACCATATGTAGCTACTATGGTTTGATGGAAGCCAACCATCAAAGAGATAGAGGAATGGAAGCCTCAGAGCTAACTGAGGAAGATATAAGGAGCTTGAGGAGATTTCCGCATCCAACTCAGGGATCTGAAAGAGATGTTTTGGCAAGTGAATTGGACATTCACACTGCCATTTGTTTAACTTGGCTGAGGGACAACGTGATGCCTAGAAGCAAGGGCAGTAGATTTACTGCTGATGAGAAGAAGTTCCTCAGAGACTTCAACCAAGGAAAATTTATTCAGAGTTGAAAAGGAGGGTATGCAGCCTGAAGAAGGAAAAGACAAGACAAAGAACACTCTACTTTCCTTTTTTAATCACTGGTTTATTAGAAAAATATGGAGTAAAGAACAGGAAGAAGGATGTGTGGTTGGCTGATTCAAAACCACACACGGGAGAATTAAAGCTAAGGATTTGGGAGAGCAGAGGTGGTAAGAAAACTACTTGTACAGAAGCTGTGAAGAAAGTAATAGAATTAAATGTCTTAAGGGAGGCCAAGAAATCAAGCTCTAAGAATAACAAGTTTTCTTCTCCTACTATAGTTTCTAAACCGGTGCAGATTTCAGTTCCTACTCAGAGTCCAAAAAGGGAGAAAGAAAGAGTGGCAGAGCCAATTTCGAAGGAACTTGAAGCCAAGATCTCTGAATTGGTCAATAGAAAGGTTGAAGAAAGAAGTGCTGAATTCTTTAGAAAGATTGCAGACCCACAAGAGTTTGTTAAAATATGGGAGCAACAGAGGGAAAGTCAAGGTGCCTAATCAGTTGGTTTTGCTAGGTTTGTGAGTGGGATCAACATTCAAGATCAGTTTGAGCATGAAGAGTTGATGGATAGTCAACCTGAACCCAATGACTCTGCAGATGTTCTAAATGCTGTTGATGATCATCTAAAGAAAAATTTGGGGGATCAATTTGATCTAGAAACAGAAAAAGCTGCTAATGAGGTTATGGAGGAGGATGAAAGGTTGATGAGGAAAGAAAAGGAGGTGGTTGATGATTCTGAATCTTCAGAGTGTGAGGAAATTGATACAGTAGAGCTTGAGCAGCAAGGATTATTATTAGCATCATTTGCTGAACCTGCTAGATTACCTCCTTTTATTCAAGAAGAAGGTGAAGGATCTGGTTCAGCTCAACTTGGAGAGGGTGAAGAGCAGTCTGCAATACAAGATCCAATTATCCAAGAGCCCCTCATCTACACTTGTCAGGTTCCTCAACATTTTGGACCTATCAAGTGTACTTCTCAGCTTGAGATATTCATTTCTGAAGAGTTCATTCCTCGACTTCATGTTCTGTATCCAGCCATTCAAGAGATAATAAATCAAGCAAGACTAGGATCGTTTCCAACTGAAGATGCTATCCCTAAAGGCAATGATCAGACTCCTCTAAGTATGACAATAGTACCTTTTATTCAACTTGAGAATAATACTAGTTCTTCTCAGGATTTGGCAATCATACCATACTTGCAGCCTGAGCCTCTAAATCAAGTACCTTTTATTGAAGAAGATGTGAGAGTCTCCACTGAAGAAGCTAAAGTTCTTGATAAAGAAGAGATGGCTACTGTGTTAGAGCAATTTTTCCAAACTTATAACAGGATGCCTTCTTATGACTTCTTCGAAAGGATGGAGTTTTCATCTACTAGCTCTTCTAATGATGAAGTAGAGTGTCTGAATGAAGAGAAGACTAGTCAGAATGGTGCATTAGTTGGAGAAAGCAAGGAAGTTTATTGTGATCCTGCAGTTACTTCTGCTGATTTGGAACATATGCTTATTTTGGATCATAACAAGACTCCTTACTCTTGGGAGCCAACTTCTGCCTTGTCTGTTCCAGATGGATACTATTCTATTATATTCAGACAAGTTCGAAGGTACAACAATTTCTTAAGGCAGTTGGCTAACCCAACTCGTTATCCACCCAACAGATGTTTTAGGATTCATCCTCTCAATGAAGATGAGGCTGAGGAATCAAAGGCTGCTCAGAAGAGGAAGAAGCATGTTAAGATTGCAGCCCAGAAGAAAAGGAAAAGTTCAGCAAAGCCTCACAGATAAGTTGAAGCCAGCCCAAAGCCCAAGAAGAGGAGAATGAGCACTAAATCTTCTCAATAATCCAAATCTTCAGATGATTCCTTAGATGATTTTTTGTTCTATTTGACTTTTATTCTTTTGTAATATTCAGGATTTGTTTTTATTTTTTCATTTTAAGAGTAGTGTGAATCAGTTTTTTTTTTTTAATTTTTTTTTTATTTTTTTATTTTTTTATGTTAGTAAAGAGTAATGTGTTTCTTTGAGTCTTTATTTTAAATTTTTCAAGAGTCATGTGATTGATTATGTTGTCTTTATTTTTGTCTATTTAAAGAGTAATGTGATTGCTCGTTAATAACTATTACAGAGAGAGTTTTAGATTTTAAGTTGGAGGTTCTTTTCCCCAGAGCAAAGTGAGTTGAGTCTACAGGAAAAAATATTAACTATGAAACCATTTCTCACTTTGATTTTTGAAGTTAACAGGTCACTCTGCAGGGATTTTAATGAAACAGCATGTTGAGGCGAGATGGAACTCGAATCGCCAGAATGATCGCCTTGTGTAAGGCGAGATCTCTGTTTCTCGCCTGGTCGATAAAATCTTTCATATGGTACAGGCGAATGAAATGGGCGATATATCTTTTATTTCGCCTAATTTTGGATTTCTCTTTTTGGCGACATTTCTATCTTGTCTAATATTTCGCCTGTAGGATCTGTATTTCGCCATGACATTGTTCCTCTATGTCACTCTATAATGGCGACTTCTATATTTCGCCTGGGTATTTCGCCTAAGGTTAGCGATCGATTTCTTTCTCGCCTATTGTTATTTTGCCTAATCAATTTTCTTTTTATACTTAATTTGGGCGACTTATCCTCTAATAATGGCGACATTCAGGTATTGTGCCTAACTCTCTGGTTCATTGTTTTATACATTCCCTCCTGTCCTTCTATTCATTTCTGTTCTCTTGAGCATTGAGGACAATGCTTTCTCTTAAGTTGGGGTGGGGTAGCAATCACGTTGCTATTTTTCTTTGTGTTTAGTTTTATAGTTTGATTTTTTTAGTATTTTCTTAGGATATTAGGTCTGAGTGCATGATTGAGCTTACATTGCTAATAATTCAAAGTGATTTAGTTTTTCATAAAATGAGTTTTCAAACAGTAAAACAAGTGTTCAAAACAAGCAGTTTTGATAGGCAATTTTTGACAAAATTCTTTGAACACTGATGAAGATTCTGGTTAGTTTTGAAATGTGAATAAGTTGATGAGTTTTGATAAGGAAAGAGTGGAGAAAAAACCTTGGGTGGAATGTGAGGTTTTTGAGCTTAATGTTGTGCCTTTTTCTTCTTGAGAGGGGTTATTTTTATTCTCTTCCTTATTAAACACATTTATCTGGAAATTTTGTTCTATAGAAATCAGAACCTTCATAGGTGTGCTTTGAATTTCTCATACATTCCTCAAGTGTACAGGGCATTGGTCGGGTAAAGTCTGTCATTAAACTGCCAAGGAAAATGATCTGATTTGAGAGAGTGAGTGAAACTATTAAATAGCCTTTGCCTACTTGATATAACCAGACCTTGATATCTAGTGAGGTAAACCATCTTGTTTCCATTCTCAATTAAAACCTTTTCTTTGGTCCCTAATCCAGTCCAAACCAGAAAGATAGAGATATAATCTCAATCCTACCCTTTGGGCTTACCATTAAATCTGGGATTGAAAAGATGGGAAGTGAAGATTGTCTTAAAGAGTGTTTCTGAAGCTGCTAAAAGCAGAGTATGCGCTTGGAAAAAAAAGAAAGAGAAGAAAAAAGTCTTCCAAAAAAAAATGATTCAATCAAGTGAATTGAGCATTGTTTATAAATAAAGTATTATATGAATAAAGTATCATGGAGTGGGGAAACACTAAAGAGTGAAGAAGTGAGGGATTGAGAGGAATTTAGTGGTATGTCCAAATTTTGATTCCTTGAAGAAATTCCTTTCTTTCATAAGCTAACTTGACCCCATTTTCCTTATATTTACAAATCAGAGATTCTAAGGCAGATAAAGAGGCAGTACTGAACTTAGGAACCTCTAAGTGCTGTACAGTGTATGAGTTAAGTACAATGTTCGTGATGTTCTTAAAATTTTCCTCATACGTGCTTGTGAAACACTAGAATCACATTTGCCTCGGTACGTAATTCTGATTCTTAAAGTGACTAGTGTATCGAGTGAGTAACCTTTAGGATTCTGAGAGATCAAACACTTATGAGAGACTACAGTGAGGAAGTAGTTTCAAAACTCAAATACTTGGATCTTCTCGGATACTTTGCTACATGAAGAAAATGACCAGTTTTGAATTAGTTGATTGGAAATTTTGAAAAAAGAGCTGGTCACTGTTTGGAAATTTTTTCAAAACTTTACTTAATGAATTGCTTTGAATTATTATATAAGTTTGCATTGATTGTTGTCTCAGTAGATTTTTAGTCAGTTTGCTTGAAGATAAGCAAAATGCTATGTTAGGGGTAATTGATAAGTCTAGAATTTACCTATGTTTTAACATCTTTTATGAGTACAAATGTAATGAAATTGAAACTAAAAGATGAGATATTGAATGCATTTCAAGTAATTCTAGACTATTACTACTGAGACAGAGACTTGGATGAAAAGTTGTGAAAAAGGAGCTAAAACGTGCAAATTTAGAAGAAATAGGGACCAAATCAGAAATTCATCCAAAGTTAGCAATTGGCGAAAGAATATTCCTAAAGAAGAAAATTCACTTGAAGATCTCGCCATGATTTGGAATGAACGACGACGTAGCAGGCGACATGGAGTCATCTTCGCCTCAGAGAGTAAAGCAAGGAAGGCGACTCAGAGATCCCTCGCCTTTGCATATCACCTTCTCGACAGTGAAGTAGGTGATGAAGATGAAGTCTCGCCTACCTAAAGGCAATGTTTTAGGCGAAAAGAGTGGGATATCGACAAACCTATGGATTATCACAGGCGACATTTGATGAGACATCGCCTAAGGAGATATTAACTGAAAAGTTATTTTTGTGAAATATGTCCACTCACCTGAGCATCAGGCGACGTTTTAGGGCAGCATTTTGGATATTTCGCCTGGAAAGAGTTGAAGCTTGGCGATCAAGACAAGCGAGATGTGAAGAAGTCATTTGGTTCAGGCGAAAGAACGGGCGACATAAATGGAGAAAAATGTTACTTCGCATATTTGTGTTTCTTTATTGATTTTATTTCGAAATTGCCACTGGGCCAAACTCTATAAATAGGAGCTCAGATGATGCAATTAGTGTGAAGTTTTTTTAGAGAAAAATAGTTTTAAACGTTTGATTTTCACTCTTGACATTCTGTTCCACTTTAAGAAAAATTCTAGATTCTTCTATACGCTTTATCTCTACATCTTCAGAGAAGTTTCTTGAAGAAGTTTTGTGCTCTGTTTTTCTTGATCATTGAGATTTAGCTTGAAGATTGTGAAGCAACAACTGTGACAGAGTCTAGTTTCAATCTTCCTTAGTAAGATTAAGATCTTGAGCATGTCGATGATGATTTCCTGTACTTGATTGAATATGCTGAGTAGATGTGCTAGCTAAAAGCTTTGTTGATCTTTTGAATCTTGATGTCGATTATCATTCTGATTGCAAAGTTTCTTGTTCAATTATAGCCAGATCTACTAGATTTCTTGAGCTAATTGAATTACAAGGATGATAGTTACGTAATATTATTAATCTGAGATTTGATTTAGACCAGAGATGGCGATTAGGTTTCAGATATGAGAACAGAAGATCGTAGTACTAGAGATAGACTACAGATCCATTTTTCTACAGATTGTGCTTATCGGTTGTATAGGTTGTAGTATAGAGATATATGCAACTATATAATTGAGATTTGTTTAATTGAATCGAGAGATCTTTTAACAGATCACTGATGATGATCTAGAAGGTAAATCTGTGATTTAAGATGAAACTTGCATGAGAAGTTAGTTAAAATCAGATCTGGAAAATCAGTTTATTCTTTGTTAAGAACAATTGCAGAATAGAGTACTAACTTGAGTTTGCATTGAATGAATGTCATGAGATACTTTTACTTTACCTCAACATTATAATTTCATGATTCTCTGATTCTATGATTCATTTTGTATATAAATTCTTTCAGCAATTCAGATTAAATCTTAGTCTCAAATATGCTTCTTAGCTTACAATCCCAGTGGAGACGATATCTAAAATACTACATTAGACGTTGATAGGAATTTCGATTGAGTACTGTGAATATAAATATCAGTCGAGTTTCGTCCCATCATTGCATAAGAAAGCATATCCTCAAATCCATACCTCTTCGGTGGTCTGATTGTGCGTCTAGGTCTATCTGTGGCTATACTGTGGTGCTCACTTGAAGTAGAAGCCTCTAAATTCTAACTATTCAACTGCCCAACACTCTTCTCTAATTCAATCTGCACCACATCTCTGCTATAACAATTGTCTGATGTCACTTGCTTCTTATTCTCCTGAGTACCCTCTAGCATTGATCTTTCGTCAAAGATCACATTCCTGCTAATGATCACCTTCTTTGCCTGTGGATCCCACAACTTGTACCCTTTAACCCCTTTCTCATACCCGAGAAAGATGCACTGTCTAGAATTTGGGTCTAACTTCGATCTCTCATCACTAGAAACATGCATATAAGCGGGAAACCCAAACACTCTCAAATCAGAGTAATCGACGTCGTTACCTGTCCATATATCCTCTGCAGTCTTCCTATCATGTGATAATCTAGGTGATCTGTTTATCAAGAAGCAAGCCATACTTACCGCGTCTGCCCGAAAATTCTTGGATAACCCAGCATTCAACCTTATACACCTAGCTCTTTCAGCAATTGACCTGTTCATCCTTTCCGCCACACCATTTTGTTGTGGTGTCTTGCATACTGTAAAGTGTCTCTTAATTCCATGTTGTTCACAAAATCTCAAGAATTCTGAATCTGTGTACTCAGTCCCATTATCTGAACGTAGACACTTGATTTTTCTACCTGTTTGGTTTTCAACTTCAGCTTTCCACACCTTGAATTTCTCAAAAGTCTCAGACTTGTGCCGCATGAAGTATACCCAAACCTTCCTTGAAAAATCATCTATGAATGTCAAAAAATACACATATCCTGCCCGTGATACCTCTTTCAATTGTTCCCAAACATCTAAGTGAATGTAGTCCAACAGCCCTCCAGTTCTATGTGAGCCTGTATTGAATTTCACCCTGTGTTATTTACCTAAAACACAAATTTTGCAGAAATCTAATTTACATTATTTTATACCCTTCAATAAACCTCTTTTGTGAAGCTCCATCATGCCCCGCTCACTCATATGACCTAACCCATATGCCACAGAACTGTATCATCATGTTCAGACTCAACACTGGCTACTCCACCTACAACTGTAGTCCCTAACAGCCTGTATAGGTTTTCTAAAAACTTTTGTCCCTTCATTACAACCATAGCACCGTTTATCCCTTTCATCACTCCACCTTCTGACTTAAAACTATACCCTTTAGAATCTAAGGTGCCTAGTGAAATCAGACTCATCCTTAAATCTGGTATATATCGCACATCACCTAGAGTCCTCACACCACCATCACACATCTTAATTCAAACAGTTCCTATCCCAACAATCCTACAAGAATTATTATTGCCCATAAGAACTAAACCAGAATTAACTGACCTGAATGTACTGAACCATTCCCTGTGAGGAGTCATATGATACGAACATCCTAAATCAAGTATCCATGAATCTGCTACCTGATTTGTGCTATATGAAATAGACAACATGTCTCTATCTGAATCTGAGTTGCACTTAACCACATTTACTACCTTCGAACCAGAATTGGAACCACTATCAATACCCTTTCCTTCCACTTAGGGCTCTCTCTCTTTATGTGACCTATCTCTTCGCATTTATAGCACTTTATGGATTTCTTACCTCTCGATTTAAACCGAGAGCTACCCTCATTCCTTGGCTGATTTCTCCCACGATTTTGACCACCCTTAACCAGAAGTCCCTCTGCATGAGAACTTTCTTCACTGGTTTTCTTTCTCAAACTGAATGCCAACGGAGCTGCTGACCTCCTCTAGTATCAGAGTATCCTTACCCCATGTAAGTGTTGTGGCCAAATTATCATATGAAGCCGGTAGTGAATTTAACAAAATCAATGCCTTATCCTCATCACTAAATTTTACATCAACCCGATGCAAATCCCGATAAGCTGATTAAACCCGTCTTTATGCTGTCTCAATTCTGTACTCTGTCATTTTCATGCCGTACAATCTCTATTTCAGGAGCAATTTATTGGTCAACGACTTTGACATATAGCGATCTTCCAGTTTCTTCCAAACTGTTGTGGGTGATTCTTCATCAATAACTTGGACTATCACCTCATCCGCTAAACAAAGTCTAATCACAGAAACTGTCTTCTGATTTAATACGCTCCATTCCGAATCTGGCATATCTTTCAGTTTTTATTTTTCTAACAGAGTTGCTATTCCCTGATGCACTAACAGATCTTTTACCCGTCTTTGCCATAGCCCGAAATTTCTGGTTCCATCAAATTTCGTCACCTCGAATTTCGCAGAAGACGAAGTCATCCTAAAGATCTATGTGCTAAGTTTCTTAATTTTCCAGAGAAATAAATCTCTAATCTTCCTACAGAACGAACCAGGCTCTGATACCACTTGTTGTGAATGCAACTGTAATGCGGAAATAGAAAAGAAAAATAACACAGAGAGTTATAGTGGTTCGGCAATGTGCCTACGTCCACTTTGCGGCTCCTCACGTTAGAGTTTTATTATGTGTTTCAATACTGAGCTTCTACACTTTAACTTAGGCATTAGAATAAATATATAGTGTAACCTTAATATTATAACACATAAATCTCTAAACTCTCTTGAATCCTAACCGCACCCCGAACTTCCATGTAATATTAAATGAGCCACATACAACAATAAAGTTGATATAAATCTCTAACAATTATTCTTCTCGATGGAATATCAAACTTTGGACACCTGGCATGATAAAGCCTTTTAAACCCCAAGTTCTCAACAAACCCAAAAGGTAACTCATCTATAATGATCATCTCTGTCAATGCCCTTCTACAGTCCTCCTTACTAAAAGTGTAAGTAGTTAAATCACCTCTATACCCATCAATTGTCTTTTGTTTGTTTTGCACTAAAATATTTTGGCTTGAATCATTCTGAGATATTTTATTAAGCAAAACAGTACAACCTTTGTCAATGTGACAAAGTAAGTTCTTAGTCCCATTAGAATTTGAATCACAAGTATAACACTTTTCACAACGCTTGCATTTAGCCTTCATTTTACCCTCTTACTTAAAACGATCAAAATGCTCCTAACAAATAGAATATCTCTTACTCCCATTACTAGAACCATTATTACGGCTGTTACCCCTTAGACCTTTAGGAGACCTTTCTGCTCTTACCGACCCTCTAGGACTTACACATTGTGACTCTTTCATAATTTTTGAAACCTTATCACCCACCCCATCACTATTACCTACAGAAAAATCATAACTACTACAATCATCATTATCAACAGCAAGATTCATCTATATTTAAATCATAAATAAAAATAAAATTCAATAACAAAATAATCGAATAATTAAATAACATAAAACACCAATAAGATCCATCTATATTAAATTTAACTCATATCTAAAATTCAAATGATTCAACCAATTGATAGCACACTAATATAAACATAATAACTCAACAACCAATTTATAATCACTTAATATATATATATATATATATATAATTAACACTAATATAAACATAAAAACTCAAACAACCAATTTATAATCACCCAGTATAAGTAAATCACATCAAACTAATGTTAAAGTAATAAATCGAACATGAAACTTATTAATAACAAATCAAATAATCATCTAAAACAAATTAACACAAGTTCTTGAAAGAGTACCTTATTTTCACTAGAACTCATATATGTGAATTATTATTCTTTAAGTGTTGTCACTATCGATTGAAGTTATGCTACATCAATTGAAATCAATTACAATTCTATATCAATACAACCTTATGATATGTTTGTACAATAATTTAAATAAAAATAATAACAAGACATTGTTGGGAGTTTATTTTAGATGTGTCGAATTACTCAATACATTAATAAAATTTAAATAATAGCGAAAAGACATTTTTGCGAGTTGACTTCACATGTGTTGGATTAGTAAAAAAAATCTTTTCACACCACATGCTATATGTTGGATTACGCACTTTAGTCTTTTCTTTTTCATTTTCATTAAAATAATTAACCAATAATTCTCCATTTCTTTTTATATTCATATATTTCATTTTTTATTAATTTTTAATCTCTTCTCTTGACATGATAAAACAAAATTAATGTTTATTATTAACTATTTATAGTAGTAGGTGACTAAAAATATAAAATTTATTCAATAATATATTTTTAAAAAAAATTATGTTAAATACTTGTTTGTTTGACCGTTGTTTGTTTATACTTTAAAAATATAAATGTATTGTTTTTTAAAAAAATTGAATCGTTATCCTATATTTTTATGAGTTTGCGTGATTTTATTAGATTAAATTATATCTTATATATATATAATGTAATTAATTGTATGGTAGCAAATCAAACCATTAAAAAGTACACCAACAAACCACCACAAATCACACTTGATTTTCAAAGAGTATAGTAGAAAATAGGGAATCATTTAGCGGAAGGCAAATTACTTTTGCATACTTCAAATCCTCCTCCCACAAGCACTGACCAAAATTTCTCACAGTTTTCCTACATGAAACTTCAAATCAGAACTAGTTTTCTAGTATAACATTCTATAAGAGAAATAGACAAGTTCATCTAAAAATCTCATTCACATATAATATTAATTTTTTTAAAAAAAAAGTTAATATAATCAATTCTATATCACATACTAAAATTCTCCTACTTCAAGTAAAACTACACAAACATATTATTTAATAACAAACAAAACAAAAACACTAAATAACTTCATTGAAAATAGAGATAGAAGCATATTGTACCGGATCTTGAACAAAACTCGAAGAAGATGCAAAGAAACACAACAAAATTTTGATATAGCTCAGCTAGAGTCGTCAACGAACAAAAACAAAATTTTTAGATTAGGTTTTTTTCTTTTATCTCAGAGATAGAATGAGATAGATTAAAATTTGGATAGTGGGCTTCTTTACTTTAATAAAATTTATAGGGAATTTTTTTTATAGGCTATAAAAAGTTTACTGTATAATTATAGGCCGCTTTTGAAAAGTTTGCAAAACTAAAGTTTGATTTTCACTCCATAGGCCTTCACAGACTGTGACCGTAATTCACAGACTGTGAGCGTAATTCACAGAATCTGTGAATTGTAAAATTTAAGGGTTATTTTGGGAAACTTGGCCTATAGAATGAAAACAACTTTTAAAAATCTGTTTTTGTGTGTTTTTCAAAACAGGCCTATAATTGTATTTTGAACTTTAAAAAGCGCATTTTTTAGATTTTCACAAATTTATATTTATTTTTTTTAATTTTATCGGTCCAGTCCGGTTAGGTCCCTAGAGATCTGGGACAGGATCATGACTGATTACTTAACTGGGTCCTAAGCTTCTGGACTGGACCAAGACCATTTGGACCGTGGACAGGTCATTTTCGGTGCAGACTAGGTCGGTCCCAGCCGGTCTAGTCCAGATCCGAGTTTATTCGCCCACTCCTTATAGAGTTCATGAAGATAATGATTTTATAGATTATGCAGAGAAAATTAGGGATGCCTTAATTCTCATTGTGAAGAGTCCGATTGAATCTTGGATACTTGATTCAGGTCCATTATTCCAGGTGGGATCATTGTTGGTGTTTGGGTACATTGGTTGGTAGAATGGAAATATTTTGGGATGACTAGATCAGTCTCAAAGTAAGAAATTATTAGATATGGAGTCTTATAATAGTTTTAGGGGTATATACCAAACCCATATAATTAAAGCGCTTTATTGGGCAATTCTTATTAGGCAGTTTTTTTTTTTTTTTATATCTTTTATTCTCCTAAGGTATAAATATTTGTTCCTCTAAATTTATATATAACAAGAGAATATGTTATAGTGAAATAAGACCCTTGTCATTAGTAGATAAGCCAAATTGGCAAACCACATAAATTTGTGTATCTCCTTACTTTACTCATTCTTTAATATGAAAATGGTTTATAAAAACTGACATATTATGATAGACTTATTCTCAGACATACTAAACTAACATGCTTTTAATTGAAAAAAAAACGTAAATAAATTTCCAATAGTTTTAACTCTAAATATATCTAAATTAAATAAAATTGAATTAAATCAACCACATTATCTATAAGAAAATACAAGAGTCAAAGAAAAGTAACAAATGAAAAAAAATCATTCATATTTATTTATATTAATAAAAAAATTGATTTTTAGTTCGACGTAGATGCATCCTCTATGTGATCAACATCTTCATCCATAAGAACAAAACTAATTAGCATCCGAATGAACTTCATATGATTTTTCTAGCAAATTTTGAACTAATTACGATTAATCGTGAATGAAAGTGTAGTATTAATAATCTTATTAGTAATTCTATTTTTGAAATGCTTTATAACTTAAAAAAAGAGTTATTTTTTCAATTTCATAATTTCTATGCTTAGATAGGGCTAACTTATAATACAACTAGAACCAATTTATCACAGCCCACTCGAGGAATGTTATATCAAGCTTTGAAATGCAAATAGGAAAATTTTAATTAGGGTCAAATTAAAATCATTCATCAAAAATCACATTTGGTGAACACACTAAAGGAATGTGCCAAATGTTGAAAGTTGTCTATATAACTTCATGTCAAGAGAGTTTTATTAAAAGTGTGTACCATCTTGTGATAGAATACATACTTCGGAGGAGGAAAAAAACATTATTATTGGTTTGCGTCAAAAGGGTAATGTTAAAAGCGTTGGCATGTTTGAGATTAAAAAAATCTCAATAGAAGAGTTTGATGGATCATTTTTTTGTTGTGAGAGTCATTTAATTTTTCAAAATTAAATTTTAAAATTTCAATAAAAAGAAAGTATTGTTTGTAAAAAAATTAACAATACGAGAAAATAGGGTGAAATTGGAAGCTTATGATCAGAATGAATTTAGAAACAAATTTTGAATATTTTTATCTGTGTAAATAATTTTATTTTTGGAAATGTGATTCTTAAAACAAAATGATATTTTAAAGTGAAGTAGGGTTTAAAATGAGTGTACAAATTTGAAATATAGAAACCGATACGAAATTGATTTGAGAGTTAACTATTTGATGGTGTTCAAGTTGGTCTTAATATTAGATTTGTGTTCAAATTGTCTGAATCCTATACCAAGCCTACCTAATATGAAATAAAATCTGACAACCTTTAGCGTCACCACCACCACTCTTAATATTTCCCTCACCATTGCAACAATATTGAATGAGTTTTTCACTTTTATTCTCTCTCACTCCCTAAATTTCTTCTTATATCATTTGCTCTCTACTACCACCCAAGATCACCATTAATAAACTAAAACAACTCAATTATAGCATTTTTTTAGCAATATTTTAAAGCTTATTAATGAACTTTCATAAATTAAGATACTAGTTTTTAAACTTTAACATTCTGAAATCTAAAATTGAAGGCTGGGTTTATGACAATTATGTGTTTTATAATCGCTTACTAGAGTAGCTTCCAAGTAGTTTTATATTGATTTTGAAATCCTATACTTAATTATTACATTTTCCCTAGTTTTGAAATATATTTATTAGTGCTTGTAATGGGTTCTCTGTGGATTTATTAATTATTGGTGGTTTAATAGGAAACCAAATAGAGGAGATCTAAGAAGGGAAAGAAACTTAGGTTGGAAAAGTTTCTTGAAAGGTTTGCATTCCCATTTTAAGCATTATATGCTTGCTTTTTTTTATTTTATTTTATTTAATGTGTGAATAACATGTTTTAAATGCTTTAACGCAATGTGTATCATTAGATAATACCATGTGTTACTAATTGTGTAAATTTTGAAATTATACGATAATATATGGATTTGTTTGATAATATGCGGATATAGGCTTGAATTTGATAAAATATGTTGAATATGATTAGCATTTAAGATGCTTTTGAGGTGAAATTGATATCTTAAAGGTGTTTTGAAATAGACTAAGATGTGGTAATAAAAATAATGTGTATAACGTCTAGTTTTAAGACTTAGAATATTTTGTTATTTTGGTTCAATTTTTTAGGGATGTCGTAGGAAATGAATTTCCTAAATTCCATTTAGGAATAAATCAAAAAATTGCTCTAGTGTATAAAATGGTAATTAGAGACTATAGATGAAAGTATTGTGATAAATTGACTTAATCAAAGTGTTTTTGAAAATATTTTAGTAAAATGGGTCTTATTTCAAAAATTGGGATTTTTGGGGCAAAAGTGGTTTTATGATTAACACGAATTTTTAGGTGTTTATGATAACTCTTTTTTTTTTCTTAAATAACAATTCTAAAACTGGAAATGAGCGAAATAGTGTAAGAAGGATCAGTGGGGCTAAGTTATGGGCTAAGTGAATATTGAGCCCAAAATCCATTCAAAGGCCCATCATCCCAAAAGCAAATTATTTCCTTTCTACACCCCAAAACCCTACCTATTCCTCACACCCTCTCATATAGGGCGATACACACTTACACACCCCATTTTCACTCAAGCTCTCATTAGTCTCACACAATCACCAATAACCCACCTCATTTACTATCCTAACTACCCTAAAGGATTCATTTGTTGATTGCAAGAGGAAGTAATATTTTCTTTTATTTTAGATAAGGTTTCTAAAACTCCTTTAATGATGAATTTCGAAATTATGATGATTGGTTTCAATTAACACATGTTAGTAGGACTTTAAAGGTCAATTGATGCTTCAAATTTATAGTCTTGGCTAGATATGGTCTCTAACTATTATTTTGGGCAAACCCTAGAGTAGAGGTGATGAGTTTTAATGTTATTGGAGTCTTCTGGTTGATTGGTTATTTCAATGATTTCTATAAGTAACTTGAATATTGGTGAACACCAAACTAAAGGGACTTAGCTTCATGTATCAAAATAGGGGATAGGTTAGCATATTTGTTTTACACTCTATATGTTGTGTGTTAGGTGTTTTGTGTTTGTTGCATTAATTTGGTTAATACTACACTCATTATGGCATGAAATGTAAATAAAATGATATGATGAGTAATAGACTTAAATCTTGTTTATTGATATGGAATGTGATTATTGGACACATTGGTTTATTTTGTTCATTTGGTTAAAAATGAATGATATATGATTATTGGAGTTTGTTTAGTTTTCTTAGAGCCATATGAATATACTTATGTTTGTCCTTTGGATATATGAATAGATAAATGTGCCTTGTAGTTAAATGTATGATTGAATTATTAGACAGAATGAATTGTCCTTAGTTTAGCTTACTATAGAGAATGTAGTGGCATACCATAAGGAAAAACCGAGGTACCTTGTAATAACCTACTCTTCTAGGTCTTAAAAAGAAAACAAAACTACTAGCATATTTCATATTAACTTTACACTTAACATACGACATATTAAAATTGTAAAAACTTTATATAATATCGTATGCCAAGTAATTGAAACATAAATAAGATAACTTCTCAAAATATATAAACTCAAAATTAGTACTACATTTATTATTCTACTCAATAGAGAATAAAGTCTAAACAGAAGAATATTCAACATTCTATTCTATCACCCAAGTTACTTTGCTCGGCCATCCACATGCGTCAATGCTCCGCTATAAATTTTCTTGAAAAACGAAAAAAATATGAGACTTTTTATTGTTACATAACTTAGCTAAAATATAACTTATACATGCTTCTGGAATCTATAACTGCGAAGCTTTTAGTTACTTAGAGGGTATGACACTTTGAGAAATATTGGATGCTTACCAACACTCACAATTAGAACATAAATAACACTTGCAGTAATTCTAGATACCAATCATTCTGTTGCTATAACATATCTATACACATCTACAATTATTACTTACTACTTATCTAAAGGCTTTCATTTAACTTCACAAATAACAACAAGTTATGTTTTATATCTCAAATAGTTTAAATAATATAACTTAAACTTTAAACTATTTTAAACACTCAGCAAGTACAAGAGTACTTATTGATCGAACGAGTTGATAATGCTCAATGCAACATCTGATTGTAGTAAACAAAAGATATCATCCTAAGGGATTGCCTATTAGAAAGAAAAAAGTATTCTAAGAATACTAAGTAAAAAGCCACAAGATCATCAATTCAACATTCATGATTACATTTTTGAGTTCAATTATCAACAACTTTATTGTAAAAGTAAGGAAAATAGAATATCATTCCAATCAATTAATGAAAGAATATGGTTCTTCCTTCATATTTTTAATGCATCATGACCATCTTCTATAGTAAGTCGTTAAGAGTTAGACTCAAAATCATATAGTTTTGGATCCAATTTTAATCATATCAGTAATCTCTCAACCACTAAATGATCCTTACCACAATTATACCTATGTCTTTATAGCATGTGATTATAATTCATAAAGCCCAATCCTAATTACGGATGATATTCTACTATTGCTATCCCTAGCCTCAAGTGAATATCTAAATATTGGATTTAACTTCAAAATTACCATCTATAGTCTCAATCAAAGTTAAATCATCAATGTTAATTAATTCTCATTAACTTAACTAGTTAATTTTAGCACAAATATCACTATATGATCACGAATCACGAATTTAACAATGAAATGCTACAAAATAACATGGATCTATGAAAGAATAACCAAATGGAACTTAAACACTCATATTCAAAGTAAATTAAACATAAAAATAATAATATTCCATTGAAAAATATCAAGAATTCAATCCAAAAGTAAGGGATCAAGAAGAACTAGTGATTGTTGAAGAATATCTTTAACAAGCAGCTTGAAGACTTAATGATCCAAGAGCAATCCTTGCATTTAATCTTAAAACCTCTTCTAAGAAAGTGTAAATCTCCTTAGGTTTTCTCTCTCAATCTGTCTCTAAGTGTTTTGTTACACAAAATAACATCAAAAAATGAATTCTGACTAAAAGTCCTTTTTAAGATCTTGAACTAACTATTTATGCAAAAATACGCCTAGAGAAAAACTTGTCATTTTTCATGTAACTAACTCAGTTGGAGGCTAAATGTCGAGCACAACTCTCATCATCATCTCACATTCACAGTAGTCAGCTAATGTCACAACATGCACTCGCCAACTATTCGACATTCAGCTTTCACCAACAATTTGGCTTCCTGACTGATAATGTTGACGAGTACCAGCATCTGTGCCATCTATCCGACATTTCCACTCGTCCATATCTCGTGCCATTTATCCGACATTTCCACTCGTCCACATCTCGTCTTCTAGGCTCTGACCAAATGGCACACACGTCTCTTCAAGCTCATGGCAACCACCCTTCGCCAATAACTTTATCCATCATCCTTTATCAAATGATGAGCCAATACCCCCCGACAACCTCTAGTAAAAATCGTTCAACAATCTCTCAAGTTCTTTTTGACAAGATTAAGCGTGTTGCTCCTATGCCAATTGTGCGCCAATACTAGTCTTCATTATTTTGATCACTTTGCTGAGCTTGTCGGCGTCATGTAATTGACATGTGCTTATCATTTTCCAATCTTAAATACTTTAACTTTAATTTCCTCTTTTTGACACCTTTTTTATTCGTTTTGCATTTAAGTACGTGAATTTCATTTTTTTCATCTTTTTATTGAAATTCATTATAAATGGAAATAATTAACAACAAAATAATATCAAATATAGTTAAAATTATCCACAAAAGATAAGTTAAATTAAAACCTATCACTTACCTAGAGGAGTGCACTAAAAGGTCTACCAATTGATCTTAGACTTGCCAAGAAAATACTCATGCTTCTTAAAATCTCTATTTGCGTGATTCAGTAATTAATTAAGTTGTGAACAACGAAACTCTGGTTGTGGTTGCTCCACCTTGAGACCACTAAATCTAATCTCCATTATTCAACATCTACTACGAAATGTCTTCTGAAACACAACCAAAATCCAAGATGATCCAATAGTTAAAATTAAGAGAAAATCTAATTTTAAACTTATAACAATGGGGAAGTCTCTAGTTACGACCTGTCCTACAACTTACTAAATTTCTCTGAATAGAAATATCAAAATACTCACTATTCTGACTGTCATTTTGATATTTCAATTGAGAGAAATCTAGTAAGTTCATAGCGTGATTAGAACTAGATGTCTCCTCTATGTAGTAAATCGTAAAATGACTTTTCTCCTTTTTTAACCGTTGGATCGACTTGAATTTAAGACACCTTGATCTAGATACTTATCATTGTGATTGCCATTTAGACCAATGCACCATGTCTCTTACCTCCAAATTTGAAGATGATTTGACAGTTACAAGTTCCACGATGAACAAAACTCGAAAACTAGATGAGTTGCTTCTCGCCAGATTGTCTCTCTTTTCAAAAACTAGATGAGTTGCTTCTCGCCAGATTGTCTCTCTTTTCTCCTCTAATTTCTATTCTTTTGTCTCTTATTTTTTTATTTTGATTTTTTTTTGGCTAGGATTTTGAGAGCTCTCCAAAATAAATACTTTATTCTAGTATCTAACCATTTTATATCTTTAACATCTATTAAAACAAAGTGGCTTGCCAATTTAATTTAAGCCTATCATACTTCTTTAGTTCCTCTTAGAGCCAACTTCAAGTCTATGTATCTTAACCCATCTCATTTAATATATTTTATTATACTATTATGGTAATATAATAAAATAATAATAAAATTTTTTATTCGAGTCATTACATATCTCACATATGTTTCATATATAACCAAGGCTAAGTCACCTAAAGTTAAGAACTATGGCGATGAGTCTCTAAGGATTTGATGACATCGCTAGTCTTTGAGTCCAAAGTTAAAAAATATGAACGTATAAGCCTATTTGTGTGTTTTGCTATATTTATCGTAATAGAAGATTTTTTATGGTTTTATGAAATTTGTGATGAGCTATGAATGTAATTATTTTTACATGTGTGTTTCAAGTGACATTCATAATTTGGACATCAGTTGATGCACTTTTGTTACTGGAAAATAGAAGAAATGTGGTTTCCAAGTGATATTCATAATTTGGATGCTAGCTGGGGCACTTTTTGTTGTTGGAAAACATAATTAACGTGCATTCCAAGTGACATTCATAATTTGGACGCCAGTTAAGGCACCTTTTATTACTAGGAAAACCCTAAAAATGTAACATTCCAATAAAAAAGCGTCTTAAGTGGCCACAACTCAACAGGCACCATTTAAAGCATCTACAAAATAATTTTTTTCTAGTGTTTAAACGCATCTTAGGTGGCTTTAAGATTATAGGTGCCATCTGAAATGCAATTGAAACCTTTAATTTAGAATTTGGGCTCTTGTACTTTTAACTCAAACTTGATCATGTATTTGTGGATATCTAGGACAATACATTATATCACAACTACCTATTAATTAATAATTAATAAGATTTCATAAACTTTGAATGTAGTTTAAAATGTCACTAGTGTCTTTAATTCTTCCAACGCTAAATTTTACAATGGTAACATTGATAATTAAACATCAAATATTTCTTTAACAATTATATCATCTGTGTAACGTCCGTAATTAGGGTCTAGAAATTTCCGTATTTTTCGGTGAATTTTGACTTTTTGGTCAAAAATTGGGTTAAAGGGTAAAATGGTAATTTAGGAAATCAATCGGAAGTATAGAGTCAAATATATCAAATTGATCGTCTTTAAAAGAGTTTTGATAATTTAGGAATTTAAAATGAAAATCAAGTTTTACATGAACGGAAAATATTTTAGAAATCGTTAAATTGATTTTTAAAAGTGTTTCATAATTGTTTTATATAAAGGCCCATACCCATGTTTTTAAAATAAGCCCATTTGAAAAACCCTTAGTCAATTGAAACCTCTCATTTGTTTTGTTTCTCTCGAGAATCACAAAACACGTAATTTAGTTTTCTCTCAAATTTCTTCTTACGAATATTGTAAGTCTTCTTTAAACCCTAACATTTTAATTTCACGTTTCGTAAATCAATTTGCTAATAATACCATGATTTATTACTAGTAAATTAGTTATTGGAATTTGATTTGTCTATTAAAGTTCTTTCAAATTGATATGTAGGAAACCCTAGAAATTGATTTGATTTACCGTATTGGGAAAAACTAAATTCTAGATTGATGGAATAGATATAATTGTGTTTGTGACTCTATAGGTCCGATTGACGAGTTAGTTAAGGGATAGAAATTGGGTTTGTATTGTTTAGTTCTTGGTGTAGACTAAGTGTTTGATAAAATGCTTGTATGAATTGTATTGTTTAGGCGACTTGGGTGACGGTAGTGATCAAACCGACGCCGTTTAGCTAATCGACGGAGGACATGTTAGCAATTCCGTTTTAAGCTCTATATATTGTTTGATGGGTGTTTAATTGTTTGTGCATTAAACCGGTTAATTATATATAACCATATGGATGGAATTGATATTGAAATTTAATATTTAATATTTAGAATATTGAATATTTAATATTGAATATTTTGATTATATGCCTAGTTAAATGTGTACATTGATTATAATGCATGAATAAATGTGTACATGGTTTATTGTATGGTTGAATTGATTATTGGAAGATGAATTGTGGTATGTATTGGAACATTGTTGTGGTTATGTTACCTAGACACTAATAATAATATATATAATTAATAATATGAATTTAATGGCATGTATTTATTACATGTGTGTGTATTATGTAATAAATGCATGTATTGTATTTAATAACATTTATTATATGTAAGTGTTTAAATGTAATATAATATAACATGCTAGTGTTAATTTATTACGTGGTTCACATGATGGCTAGTATGGTATTTAACACCTTTAATATAGGTTATTGAATTAATAATTAATAAAGATAATGAAATGTGTATATAATTACTTAATAATTGATTGCCTTCTTAGATTGGTGTAGAGATGGAGTGGCATGCCATTAGGGAAAAATTAGAGATCTCGGCCTATTGAAATGTAGGTAATTTGTGGTTTAGCTAGCCAATATTGGAAACCGGAGTAACAACTCCTATTGGGTGTGACGGCACCACCGCCTGTGGGCTATTGATATTGTTGATCTTCGAATCTATTGATGGAATCCATAGGTAGATGACCGTCCCTATGGGATTAAACGGTACTACGGATTTCAGTCTTCGGACCTATTGTCAGGCTTCGGCCTTATTGTTTCCTGTTTCGATATAACGTTTAGATTAGCGGCAGTCATAAATTGTTAAATGAGATATTGTTATAGTTAGGTATATTGATTATTGGATAATGAGTATTGGTGAAATGAAATTTGAACACCATATTTTAGTTTGTTTATTTCAATGTTGATTCATTTAAAATTGAACATTTATTGGCCTTAAATGTTAAGAAACATGTTTGTTAGTTCATTAATGACATGGGGAGGAGTTATAGACTCGGTGACACTAAAACCGAAATTCATAAATGATTGGGTGGGAAAAAAAACCTAGTTGAATAATTGGTTAGTAGTTTAAACCGCCTCGAACACGGTCTGACCGTGTGCCCTCACACGGACCGTGTTCTAAAACCCCTGAAGAAATAAATTAACAGCGGCTTACACGGGCTGGCCGTGTTACGCCACACGGTTCGTGTTTGCCCTTACCGAAAACCAACCTCACCAGCATGTTACACGGTCTGCCCGTGTTAAATCACACGGACCGTGTAAAATCACCCACACGGACACGACTTTTCACAGAGCCATACACAGTCTGACCGTGTGAAACCACACGGACCGTGTCCTATTCTCACTAAAAATTAAATGATTATATTACATTAAATGTGTAATGTATTAAATGAACATTAAATGCATGATGAAATAAATGTGTGTGATGTATTAAATGAACATTAAATGCATGATGAAATAAATGTGTGTGATGTAATAAATGAACATTAAATGTGTGATGTATTAAATGGCATTAATTGATTGATGTATTGATGTAAGTGCATGATATTGAATGAACTTATTGTATGCTAAATAAGATGCATATGCTTGTGGTTGTTTGAGTTTGGAATTGTTAACCAGGCATCAATAGCCTGATGCTTTCCTATTTTCCTTTTTGTCTCTTTTATTTGAAAACTAACAGGTTGATTAAGCTAGTACGGGTTCGTTTGCATCCACGTTGGTCTTCATAGCAGTTCACATTTCAGCATCTATTTCTATTTTTATTTCTACTGAACCATTTTGGAATTTTAATGTAAAATATTTACTTTAAATTTCTTTTGCTGGATTTGGCTTACGTGTTATAATATTTTTAAAACTATTCCTTATTGTTGAATAATGGATTTTATCGAATTTTACAAACAATGAAGTACTTTGAATTATTGGTTCTAATTATTGTGAATGCTTTTTTATATTGAATTATATTAATTGTATTGGGTTAATGTGGCGCTCCAGCTTCTGCTCGCAGCTCTACCGTGGCCGGGGGTTAGACGTTACATTTGTCGGTATCAGAGCACCGGTTCTCGGTTGCTTCTTGACTGTGTGATTGTATGCATTAGTATATAGGAATTGGTTGAAAGATGTTTTCGAAAATTCATGACATTGCATGCATATTCATAAAGTCTAATAGCTCGATCACTTGTGAATGTTTCTAATAGTAGAAACGGTTATGACGAGTTTCAATATTGTGGTTACCAATCCTTTAGGGAATAGTGTAGTGATTGATAGTAAATATAGGGATGTTCCTTTAGAGATAGATGGGAAGATCTTTTTTGGACATCTATTGGAATTGAAAAGTAAAGAATTTGATGTGATATTGGGAATGGATTGGTTATCGAGTCATGGAGTTGTATTGGATTGTCGGGCTAAGAGGTTTACCTTGCAAACGCCTGAAGGGATTGTGACTGTTATGGGTGATCGTAATGGTGCAGTGAAGGGTGTTATTTCGGCGGCATTTGTCGATAGATTGATGACGCAGGGATGTGAAGTTTATCTGGCTCATGTAGTGGAAGCAGATAAACCCAGATCAGATAAGAAGTTTATTCCTACAGTTTCTGAATTTTTGGATGTATTTCCGGAAGAATTGCCAGGTTTGCCACCAGAGCGGGAGGTGAAATTTTCAGTTGAGTTGATTCCGGGAGCAGCGCCAGTATCTATGGCTCCTAAGCGGATGGCACCAGCTGAATTAAAGGAGTTGAAAGTGCAGTTACAGGATTTGCTTGATAAGGGGTACATAAGGCCAAGCGTGTCACCTTGGGGTGCTCTAGTTCTGTTTGTTCGGAAGAAGGATGGGACATTCAGAATTTGTATTGATTACAGACAGCTGAACAAGTTGACAGTGAAGAATAAGTACCCACTTCCTCGGATTGACGACTTATTTGATCAACTGAGAGGTGCAGGAATCTTCTCTAAAATTGATTTGAGATTGGGGTATCATCATTTAAGGATCAAGGATAGTGACATTCCGAAGTCTACTTTTAGAACTCGGTATGGGCACTACGAGTTTGTAGTTATGCCGTTCGGATTAAGGAATGCTCCCTCGGTGTTCATGGACCTCATGAATCGGGTTTTTAAGCAGTATCTAGACCAATTTGTGGTTGTTTTTATTGATGACATCTTGGTGTACTCGAAGGATGAACAAGAACATGATAAGCATTTACGGATTGTATTGCAAATATTGAGGGACAAGCAGTTGTATGCCAAGCTATCTAAATGTGAATTTTAGATGACTAGAGTCTCATTCTTGGGGCATGTCATTTCTAAGGATGGGATTAATGTTGATCCAAAAAAGATAGAAGCAGTTTTGGCATGGCAGCCGCCAAAGAATGCAACGGAAGTGAGAAGTTTCCTCGGACTAGTAGGTTACTATCGTCGGTTCGTCAAAGGGTTCTCTTCTATTGCAGGTCCTTTGACTAAACTGTTGCATAAGGGAGTTAAGTTCGAATGGACCAGTAAATTTCTAGAGAGGTTTGAGAAATTGAAGAAGTTGTTGATAGAAGCACCGATTTTAGTGCAACCGATTGAAGGGAAGGATTATGTGGTTTACAGTGATGTATCACTGCATGGTTTGGGTTGCGTATTAATGCAAGAAGGAAAAGTAATTGCTTATGCTTCCAGACAACTTAAGACTCATGAATATAATTACCCTACTCATGATCTTGAGCTGGCAGCTATAGTATTTGCTTTGAAGATCTGGAGACATTACTTGTATGGTGCGAAATGTTATGTCTACAGAGATCATAAAAGTCTACAATATCTTCCTACTAAGAAGGAGTTGAATTTGAGACAGCGAAGATGGGTTGAATTTTTGAAGGACTATGATCTTGTGATTAATTATCACCTTAGGAAAGCGAATGTAGTGGCGGATGCATTGAGTCGGAAGTTAATGCATACATTGGCAGCAATGTTTGTACGGTTGAATGTTAGTAATGATGCGGTTATGGCCGAGTTAGTGGTGAGACCTACTCTGGTACCACGTATATTGGAGGTTCAACGGAATGATAGTAAAGTTATTGATTGGTTTCAGAAAATGGAAGCGGGTAAGGCAATGGAATATACCAAGAAGGCAATTGGTGGATTATATTTTCGGGACAGAATCTATGTGCCTACTATTGATGGCATTAGAGATGAAGTTCTGAAGGAAGCTCATACTCATGTGTTTTCTCTACATCCGGGTGCTACAAAAATGTTCCAAGAATTTAAATCAATGTGTTGGTGGCCAGGGATGAAAGAGAGCATAGTTGAGTATGTCGGTAAATGTTTAATCTGTCAGCAAGTGAAAGCGAAACATCAGGTTCCATCAGGATTGTTACAACCTATTACAGTTCCGGAATGGAAATGGGATCGGGTAACCATGGATTTCATGGTTGGGTTACCATTGACAAGAGAAAAACATGATGCAGCTTGGGTGATAGTTGACCGTCTGACAAAATCTGCTCATTTCATTCCGATTCGGGTAGACTTTTCGTGGGAACGGTTAGCTGACTTGTATGTGAAGGAGATTATGCGATTGCATGGGGTTCCGTCGTCGATCATCTTTGATCGGGATCCTAGATTTACATCGAGGTTCTGGAAGAAGTTTCAAGATGCTATGGGTACCAAATTGAGTTTCAGTACAGCGTTTCATCCACAGACGGATGGGCAATCAGAGAGAGTCATTCAGATTCTCGAAGATATGCCCGATGTTGTGCATTGGAGTTTAAGGGGTCATGGGAGAAATATCTGCCGTTGGTAGAGTTTGTTTATAATAACAGCTACCAGGCAAGTATTAAAATGGCTCCGTATGAAGCTCTTTATGAGAGGAAGTGTAGGATTCCGTTATGCTGGACGGAATTGAATGAAGCGAAGGTAGTTGGTCCGGAAATGATTCTTGAAGCGGAAGAAAAGGTAAAGTTTATACGGGAGAAACTCAAGGAGGCATCGGATCGTCAAAAGTCCTATGCCGACTTAAAAAGAAAGGAAATCGAATACTTAGTGGGTGATAAAGTATTTCTGAAAGTTTCTCCGTGGAAGAAAGTTCTTCGGTTTGGCAAGAAGGGTAAATTGACGCCTCCTTTCGTTGGACGATATGAGATTCTTGAACGGGTAGGTCCAGTTGCGTACAGATTGGCATTGCCATCAGATATGGAAAAGATCCATAATGTGTTTCACGTCTCGATGTTACGGAGGTATCGGTCTGATCCTTCTCATATACTAACTCGTAAAACTATTGAGATTCGGCCAGATTTGTCCTATGAAGAGGAACCAGTTGAAATATTGGCAAGGGAAACGAAGGTATTAAGAAGGAAGATAGTGCCTTTGGTGAAGGTATTATGGCGTAACCATGCCGTGGTGGGAGGGAAATGGGAGACTGAAGAAGCAATGCATAAGCAATACCTGCACTTGTTTGGCCCAGGTAAATTTTGAGGACGAAATTTTCTTAAGTGGGGTAGAGCTGTAACGTCTGTAATTAGGGTCCAGAAATTTCCGTGTTTTTGGGTGAATTTTGACTTTTTGGTCAAAAATTGGGTTAAAGGGTAAAATGGTAATTTAGGAAATCAATCGGAAGTATAGAGTCAAATATATCAAATTGATCGTCTTTAAAAGAGTTTTGATAATTTAGGAATTTAAAATGAAAATCAAGTTTTACATGAACGGAAAATATTTTAGAAATCGTTAAATTGATTTTTCAAAGCGTTTCATAATTGTTTTATATAAAGGCCCATACCCATGTTTTTAAAATAAGCCCATTTGAAAAACCCTAAGTCAATTGAAACCTCCCATTTGTTTTGTTTCTCTCAAGAATCACAAAACACGTAATTTGGTTTTCTCTCAAATTTCTTCTTACGAATAGTGTAAGTCTTCCTTAAACCCTAAGTTTTTTAATTTCACGTTTTGTAAATCGATTTGCTAATAATACCATGATTTATTACTAGTAAATTAGTTATTGGAATTTGATTTATCTATTAAAGTTCTTTCAAATTGATATGTAGGAAACCCTAGAAATTGATTTGATTTACAGTATTGGGAAAAACTCAATTCTAGATTGATGGAATAGATATAATTGTGTTTGTGACTCTATAGGTCCAATTGACGGTTAGTTAAGGGATAGAAATTGGGTTTGTATTGTTTAGTTCTTTGTGTAGACCAAGTGTTTGATAAAATGCTTGTATGAATTGTATTGTTTAATTTACTTGGGTGATGGTGGTGATCAAACCGACGTCGTTTAGGTAATCTACGGAGGACAGGTTGGCAATTCTGTTTTAAGCTCTATATATTTTTTGATGGGTGTTTAATTTTTTGTGCATTAAACTGGTTAATTATATATAACCATATGGATGGAATTGATATTGGAATTTAATATTTAACATTTAGAATATTGAATATTTAATATTGAATATTTTGATTATATGCCTAGTTAAATGTGTACATTGATTATAATGCATGAATAAATGTGTACATGGTTTATTGTATGGTTGAATTGATTATTGGAAGATGAATTGTGGTATGTATTGGAACATTGTTGTGGCTATGTTACCTAGACACTAATAATAATATATATAATTAATAATATGAATTTAATGGCATGTATTTATTACATGTGTATTTCTTATGTAATAAATGCATGTATTGTATTTAATAACATTTATTATATGTAAGTGTTTAAATGTAATATTAGAACCATAACATAACATGCTAGTGTTAATTTATTACGTGGTTCACATGATGGCTAGTATGGTATTTAACACCTTTAATATAGGTTATTGAATTGATAATTAATAAAGATATTGGAAATGTGTATATAATTACTTAATAATTGATTGCCTTCTTAGATTCGTATAGAGATGGAGTGACATGCCATTAGGGAAAAATTAGAGATCTCGGCCTATTGAAATGTAGGTAATTTGTGGTTTAGCTAGCCACTATTGGAAACCAGAGTAACGACTCCTATTGGGTGTGATGGCACCACCGCTTGTGGGCTATTGATATTGTTGATCTTCGAATCTATTGATGGAATCCATAGGTAGATGACTGTCCCTAGGGGATTAAACGGTACTACGGATTTCAGTCTTCGGACCTATTGTCAGGCTTCGGCCTTAGTGTTTCCTGTTTCGATATAATGTTTAGATTAGCGGCAGTCATAAATTGTTAAATGAGATATTGTTATAGTTTGGTATATTGATTATTGGCTAATGAGTATTGGTGAAATGAAATTTGAACACCATATTTTAGTTTATTTATTTCAATGTTGATTCATTTAAAATTGAACATTTATTGGCCTTAAACGTTAAGAAACATGTTTGTTTGTTCATTAATGACATGGGGAGGAGTTATAGACTAGATGACACTAAAACTGAAATTCATAAATGATTGGGTGGGAAAAAAAACCTAGTTGAATAATTGGTTAGTTGTTTAAACCGCCTCGAACACGGTCTGACCGTGTACCCTCACACGGACTGTATTCTAAAACCCCTCAATAAATAAATTAACAGTGGCTTACACGGGCTGGCCGTGTTACGCCACACGGTTCGTGTTTGCCCTTGCCGAAAACCAACCTACCAGCATGTTACACGGTCTGCCCGTGTTAAATCACACGGACCGTGTAAAATCACCCACACGGACACGACTTTTCACAGAGCCATACACGGTTTGGCCGTATGAAACCACACGGACCGTGTCCTATTCTCACTAAAAATTAAATGATTATTTTACATTAAATGTGTAATGTATTAAATGAACATTAAATGCATGATGAAATAAATGTGTGTGATGTAATAAATGAACATTAAATGTGTGATGTAATAAATGAACATTAAATGTGTAATGTATTAAATGATATTAATTGATTGATGTATTGATGTAAGTGCATAATATTGAATGAAGTTAATGATTGTATTGGTTAAAGTGCATGTGTGAAAAATTCATGATTGTATGCTAAATAAGTCGCATATGCTTGTGGTTGTTTGAGTATGGAATTGTTAACTAGGCATCAATAGTCTGATGCTTTCCTATTTTCCTTCTTTGTCTCTTCTATTTGAAAACTTACAGGTTGATCGAGCTAGTACGGGTTTGTTTGCATCCACATTGGTCTTCATAGCAGTTCACATTTCAGCATCTATTCCTATTTTTATTTCTACCGAACCATTTTGGAATTTTAATGTAAAACATTTACTTTACATTTCTTTTGTTGGATTTGGTTTACGTGTTATGATATTATTAAAACTATTCCTTATTGTTGAACAATGGATTTTATCGAATTTTACAAATAATGAAGTACTTTGAATTATTGGTTCTAATTATTGTGAATGATTTTTATATTGAATTGTATTAATTGTATTGGGTTAATGTGGCGCTCCGGCTTCTGCTCGCGGCTCCGCCGTGGCCAGGGGTTGGGCGTTACAATCTGGCTCATTTGGCTACTACACAATAGTATTTTTACGCAACTCAAGATAAGCACGCACGATGTGTCCTGTCACAAAACATTGACGACAATACATCACTCGACGTCTCTTCAAAAACGTTTCAATTTCGATTTATCCTAGGCTGGTGTTCCCCATAGATAATGGTATAGAAGGAAATAAAAAAAAAAAACTTTATTGTATTGCAGTCGAATCACACTTTCGACACATAAGCTTGATTAGGATATGAATCAGAAAAGTGACAGGGCATACCACATTTAGAACATGTCAATTATGAATTCCAAAATGTATCGACGAAGCGACTAGTAAGTCCACAATTTTCTTAAACCAGCGGTGAATTTGGACAAGTAATTTGAGAATGCCTAAATAAACCACAAGTTCCACACTTTTTATTCTTATTGAACTTGCCCGCACAAGGAATTATTTTTTCTTTTGGGCATCCCACCTATTTCTTTTTAATCATAGGGAGAACCACTAGCTCGACACACCATTGGCTTCACACCATGTACCCTTATTTGGAACCAGTAAGATAGGCTTTGAATAAGCATCCTCCAAATATGCTTTACTAAAATACAGATGACAAAAATGACTTACATAAATATGTGTAAACTTGTAAGGTCCGCAATTATAGGCTAGAATTTTTCGATAAAATTTTTATTCCTTTATTAGAATAGTAAATAGGTTATTAGAGATAATTTAGAACCATAAGACGTGCAACTTGGGCACTAGTGGCATTATAGTAAATATTAGGAAAGTCCAAGGGCATTTCAGTCATTTTACACATAGGATGTGGTAAAATGCATTAAAGGTGTTATAGAAAATTTTGGCTATGTTCTTTAATTTCCAAGTTTAATTTGGGTTAAAAGTTAATTCTTAATTAATTTAGGGCAAGTCAAAGTTGGTCCAAGGGTATAGATGCATTAAAATGAAAAGTTTTCACCTAAGTGCAAATAGATTGAAGTTGTGGTGGTTATTGGTAATTGTCCTCCCAGTGAAATGAAAATATTAGAAAGGTGAGGGACTAAATTGAATTTGTCCATGAGGAGGTTAGTATTTAAGGGGGGAGGGGGTTACCTAGAGAATTCTATACCATTCTAAAACTCTCTCAAGCTCTCTCCATTTCTCTCCATTTTTCCTTTGGCCAACCACCCCTTAAGATCCTCCATCTCCATTTTTCTTCTTCTTCTTCCTCCATCTAACTCTCAAAACCTCTTCCATACTCTTGCTACATCATAGAAACACCATCAAACCAAGAAGAACAAGCTTATAACATCAATTACATCAAGAATCATCAAGAAACAAGGTAAGGATTTCAAACCCTAACTTTCATATATGAGTGATTTGATCCTAGTTTAGTATAGAAATGGTTTCTAGATGTTAAGAATGTTATTAGAATGGTTATAATGCCCTTGGTTATGTTCTTAAATTGAAAGTTATGGTATTAGTTAGAAAAGTACCCAAGTTAGCATGAGGTTGTTGTTAGTGTTGTTTATGGTAGAAACTTGTAATAAGGAATGCTAAACTCTTGTTTTTGTGATTAGTAGAACCAAAAGAGGACCCTAAAGAGCAAGACCAAGTGTAGGAGAAGGCTCTCAAATAAGGTTTGTACCCTAAGCCCTAAAGGTTTTGTTGTTGGTTTCATGTTTGATATGATTTGCATGCTAAAATGGTTTTTATGGTGATGTATATAATTGTTTGTTGGTTTTAAAAAAAATTTGATCAATATTTTTGGAAGCATGGACATATGCTATAAAGTTATTAGAGACTTATTTGAAGTATTTGGCTCTAAGAAATAATAGATTTGTGATGGTTGATGTTTGTTTGAATAAAATGATATGGTTTTGAAAACAATTCCAGCCTACTCCAGAAAATACTGAAACTGTCCTCTAATTTGGTTGAATTTTTAGAAATAGTTAAAAATATAATTAGACCAAGCCCTACAAGAATGAAATGTTCCTTTATAAGTCTAGTGTGAACGAGTAAAATTTGGTGCTGAGATAATTCCATTTAATACCCTAATTGATGTCAAGAAGGTCATACATGCAGACTGTCCTGAAACAGGGCATGTCTAAAACTTGATACAAACGTGAAAAATAGCTAGAGGCCTATTTGGAAAAAAATGTGTAGGTGAAAACTGTTGTTTTACATGTTTATTAGTAGACTGGAAAATTTGAAAGTGAAATAAGTTCATTTGATAAGCCTTTTAATGATAAGAGTCCAATACATACAAACTGTCCCTAACAGGGCAGTTTGGTAACCTAATTTTGTGGCATACCAAAATCTAAGCTAAAAGACTCAAAATGTACTGAAATTTAAACAGTAGAAATTTAAGACCTCAAATAAGACTCACACCAAAAATCATGATAATTGGAATTGATTTGATAAGGTTTTAAGCAAAGTGAAATCAGCTCTGTAACACTGTCCCAGATTCCAGTGAATCTGGAATGGTGAAAATGAGATGATTAAAAATATTTTGACCTTGAATTAATGGCAAGTGAAGCCATCATAACATATAAGAATGAGTTACGGAAATGATAGAAGTGGTTTGAAGTTAATTAAATACCTATAGAATAAATTATGCCAATTCGAATTTGAACTACTCAGTTTGTTTGAAAACTGGAATTGTTACCACTAGATAATAAACTTTTATAACAATACTTTTACTTGATGTTTAGCATAGCATACTTGTATAATGTGAGATAATTTATACATAAATGTAAAGATGACATAAATAGAGATTTTGTAAAAGAATATTTGAAAGAAATGTTTAATATATGGATGATATTGGATGCTTATGCATCCTATTGGAAATAGAAGTAATGTGATTATTAGCATCGAATCGAATGATGATGGTATCGTTAGTACTTAATAAAAGAATGATTTAATAATATAAACATATGAAAGATGAATTGAAGCGATAGCCTTTGTAGAATACCGTTAGAGGATGAAAGGCATGCCTTAGGAACTAGAAGTGCACTTCACCCTGAAAATTGAATGAAATGAGACGATGATGATGATGATTCGGCCTTCGGGTCTATCGGCGGCCCTCGGGTCTATCGGCGGCCTTCGGCTCTATTAGCGGCCTTCGGGTCTATCGGCGGCTCTCGGGCCAAAACAGTTCCGTTTCCTCCATAGGTTATTCTAAGAGGGCTATCAATAATAAGAAAATGAATAACTAACATAAGTTGTGTTTAAATCTCAAATGATTAAAAGTATAAGGCTAAATGAAATCTTATTGAATAATAGAATATATGGAAATAAATGGATTCCTATATGACTTACTAACCACATGTAAGTTAAACTAACATGAAAATTTACATTATTTGGATTCTTGGAAACTTTAATGAATTTGCCTTTGTAATGATGTTTGGAAACATTTTATGGATTGATTGATCTTGGGTGTACTTGTTTGAATTATTGATTTGTATTGAAAATAAAGGTAAGCATTTGTGTTGCATGCCCCGGGCACGGGGTACAAACCAGGCATTGTTGCCTGACGTTTTATTTTCTATGTTTTCTTTTTCCTTTATTTAAAAACAATCTAGGAAAGGCAATCGGGGAAAAACATCAAGGACCACTCTATGTATGAAGACATGGTTTCAGGAAAAGACTAGGGCAGGTTACCATGTGAAGCAAATGAAATTGTTAGGAGAAGGAATGATGATAAGTAAAATGCATGGTGTTATGTACAGTTATATGTATAATCTGAATGCGTACTTGTATAATAAAGAAAAGTTTGATGAACTGATGAAGAATTGGCCTACGGGCTAAAGTGTAACTTGTTATATGGATACTTGATATGTAAATTAAATACTTGTATTGTATAAAGAATGTTACTAGTATACACATATAATTAATGTTTTGATGTATGATTCGAATAACAGATTATTAATATATGACATTAGTAAATGGATAATTAATTGGTAAATATAATTTGATGAGGTGACGTTGGTCTCTTATCGGGTTAATAATCGGGTAAGGGTCCGACGTCACAAAACTTGTAGATAACATTCAAAATAATAGCTTAAACAGGAAGTTTCATGTTGTATATTTTACAATTCCTATTATATTATAATGAATAATTATACCTTGCATAAATGATCACGTGAGTACGTGACAAACCATCCATATCCCAACCGTTACAAGTACATGACTTGTCTATTAGATTTACTATCCTATCCCCTAGATTACCATTCCTAACTTGGTACTTAGCACTATATTGAATGAGATATACTTAGCATGGTCGATTCCCATAATTTTATATAATTCTTAATCGCTTCTGTCATCGATGTATCAAATTTGGAAGCTGATGAACTTCTACTACAAAACCATTTATGAACCAAATACTTAATGAATTTATGTGCAACACTTATTGAAATTTACGGACTGGGTTAATGATTTTATTTAAAGACTTGGCAATATCGATTGTCATTATTCTCCACCTTTTCCTTGGACAAAAAGAATAGTACCACCTTTTAGGGCAAATTTTAATTAACTGCTCATGCATTTTTGGGCAAATAATGATAAGAGTTTACAATAAAGATAAACACTGTTCTTGTGAGCAAGAGTTTGCCGCATTCTATAAACATCAAGAATAAACTTTTGTCCTTACACAAGCTACCTAGATTACCTTTCAGGTGAAAATAACAATTGACACAAAGGATTTTGGTAAATACTTATTCGATGGACTTAGGAATAGTTTTTCCTCGATTTATTATAAGGATAAGATCATCTAAGATGCCAGTCATATAATTAACTTATTAGGAAACCATGTCTAACGCCATGTCCAGCCAGCCACATTCTCTTTTTCCGAAAATCCAAATACAAATGGATATATCATGTTAGAATCGTCTAGACCCATCGTCGTGTAAATGACACCGCTCAGCTTACGTTTCAATTGTATGGCATCCATGACAAGCACTCGATGTATATACTTTTGAAATCTTTCAATGCATTATACCAAATCAAAGATGACTAATTAAAATGTGAGAATGTAAGGATAGTGTAAGGATTGAATTGCAGTGATAGTGTAAGGATTTGTTACTTCGATCATATGAAAGTAAGGAGACAATAACTATCAAGTCTCATCATAACTACCATATGCAACTTACTCTGCATATTGTAATACTTGTCAAGCCTTATTGTACAAAAAATGCACTGCCCATCGGCCACAAACCTTGTTAATTATCATTGTGGGATTAAATTTTGCATTGAGAAGAAAAAATAAACCAATAACCTTTGCAATCACCGTCCTTCTCTTTACTCAGTCAAGATCACAAAGCATGTACAATTAGGATTACAATATGTCACACGAAACAAAGGATAATCCCTTGTGCTTTTTCTTGCTCTAAATCCAATTTTGCATCCATTTTTTATTTTTGTGCCACCTTCTTCCAATCTCTTTTTATTGGATCGCAAAACAAAGAATGAAAGCTTATTCTCAAAGGCAAATATCCTAATAGCGAGATTCTTCTTTCGATTCCCCACAAAAACAGAAAAGCAAAAGCGTGACTCCGACATTGAAATTGAAAAGAAAAGAATATGTTCCATCCTTAATCCGAAAAAGAAAATCTTGAAGAAGACCACTTAAGGAATAAGGTGTGGATAGAGCATATTCTCTAATCTCTTTAAACCCAAAGTTTTCATGCTAAGTAGCCCCCAAATCTAATCTTCCTCTTCCATTATACTTGACCCAATAGCAATTCCACCGATATTTATTTCACCTTCACTAAAACCATTATAATCCTTATTGCAATTGTTCATCATCACATCACATTCACTTGTCGCACCATTATCATCATCGTCATCCTCATCGTCCTTACAAAAATTTACTGGATCAATATCAAAAGCATCTAAAATACCCGCAAATTCTCATAAAAGTCAGTGTTACGGGTATTCTATTGACCGTATTGGTTATCCTTTTGTTAATATTCCTCAAGGTAGATGATTCTCTATAAATTTTCTCCACCTTCTACATGAATATGTTTATGATCTTGAGACATCACATAACTAGGCTATCTTCATCTACAATTTCCATCATCATATTTGCTCATTTAGGAGTTTCAAAAATATAAAGTAACCTCAAATTATACTTATCCCTATCGATGAATCTTATTACATATGCTCTATCAATTAATTTTTCCAACTTAACATCTTTATTGAACATGACAGCACTATATTACCCACTAAATAGCACCATCCCAAACAGCATCATAAATGAACACCATACTGACATAATTTATTTCTTCTAACCAACAACGACAATGATTTACCAAAATCAACAACCCAACAAAATCAATCCAAATCCTCTAATGCTCACCTACAACAAATTCTTAGTATACATAATAAAAAATTTATAGTACATCAACAATCCCAAAATTCAACAAAAAAAAACCCTAGAATCACTATACAAGCTCAACTAGAATAATCGGCTAAACTATAATAATCATACTTTCTTCATAAGAAAAAGATATGGGTATGTTAGAAACTCACCTCAAATATCAATCTTCATCGATCACTTAAGTTTATTGAGTAACGATGAAGATAAGAGCAGTAATGGAGGTTAAAGAAGAAAAATATATGTTTAGCCATTGATGGATGAGGTGGGTTGAATTTTTAATAGAAAATATTTAAATGGGTAAAGCAGTAATCTTACGCTTTATACGAGCGGCATTTTTGAACTTTCATATCTTATTATTATTTTTTATTTTTTAAACTTAATTTTCCATTTTTTTTAATTAACAAGGACAAATATGTTAAAGAAGTCCTGGAAGAGATCTGTCAACAAGGAAAAAAGCCCTACCTTTGATTGAATTGAAAGGCAAGTCAGTCATCTTTTAAAACTAAGCCTGAATGAGAAGGACAGAGAAGTTCGAGCTGCTTTCGTAGATGGAGAATCAAACAAGGAAGATGGTCTCGTTCATGTCTTCGTCATTAAACTTAAGGAAAAGGGTAGAATTCTTGATTTCCGAATTTAGTGACTAGAGATAACAACAAGCGTAAGGAAGAAGAAAGAATAGACTATAGTTGGTACTAAACCAAGTTAGTCCATCTCTCTTGTTTACTTTTAAATCAATAGTCCAACCGTAACTTTGAATCAATCCTAGAACCTGAGGTCGCAGATAACCAATGCCCGATAAATCAAGTCCTCTTCTCCGGCCTTCTTTTAATATTCTCGGATCTTCTCTTCCTCTTCCTTTTCTATAGTTAACTTTTGCAAAGTTTATAAATGAAAAAAAAAAGTCCAATAACTTAATTCAAAGTTAATAATCGCTAATTATGAAAGTTAAATTTTTTTTTTTATCTTTTTTTAAGTTTAAAAGTTTAATCCATTAAAGTAGATACATCCATCCTAAAATAGAACAAGTTTTAGGTTGTTCAGTTCATATCCACCTATGATTCAAAAGTTTGGGCATTCAATTTTATGTACAAAACAGGGGTGATATTGTTGCCACCCAAAAAATTCATATACACATCCTCACTAGTTATATTTTGACAATATAGTCCTTCATATATCAAACATTATTACTTTTATATCATACAATATATAAAATATCATTTTATTAAAAGAAAAGTAAATTATATTTTACCACAAATTTTTCCTTCACACTAATTAGAATGCTCCATCTAATATATAAACTATAAAATTTAATTTAAATTAATTTATTTATATAAATATTTTTAATAATATTATTATTTCATTACCAACCTTATTTTATTATTTCTTTTAATTTTTTATTACTTTTGTTTTACAATTTATATTCATATTTATTAAAATAATAAATAAAAACATTAATCAAACAAAAATTAATATAGTACATGGAAATGAAAAAATTGAAAATATAAATATCGACAAAACTTTAATCCCAAAATAGTTGAATAAATATAAATTAATTAATAAATAATAAAATTGTAAATTAATTAAAACACTATATATTTATTTCCACCTCTTTCACTCATAAATATATTTATTAAAATTTAATTAGCATGATTAAAATAATTAATATTTATTAATGTTTTATTAATTCATTTCTTAAAAAAAATTGGTGTTCTTTCTAAAATACTGGGATTACAAGTTCATAGATGCCACTCCTAATTTTAGTAGAAGGGATATATATTTTGTTAAATGTGCCAAACTCTTAAATCCTCAGCACAATTCTTTGTAATTTATTTTGCATTCAATTTCTATCATTGCTGTGCTATCAGACAAGTTATGATTATTGAGATTGGTTGAGTAGGATTAATTGAACAAATTAAGTTTGACGGCATTATAAAGACGATTGATTCTCTATAACCAACATAACATAACCAGCAGCTTTCTTCATTGTAATATAAATATACTCTTCAGAGTGTTTTATTCAATCTATCCAACCTGCCTTGAAAATCAAGTAGCTGGGCCTCTATAGACTGCAACCGCTTTTCATGAGCCCAGAAGGCTACGCTGGAAAACAGTAATGTAAGGCTCGCAACATGATTTTAATCATCATTTATATTATATACTTCACTATTATCAACTGCTTCAAATTATTGGACATGTTTTACTGAAAACATAAACATGGATGCACAAAATCATCTTAAAAGTACCTTTGAATCATTTCATTTAATTCACTATTCAATCAGAGTCTACTTGATGAGCCAGCAATACTTTTCACTGCATTTACCCTTTCTTATATAGGAAAAGAACAAATGGTGACAAAGGAACAACATTACCAAGTTCATTTAGCTATGCATCGCTCATCAAGCCAAGAAACAATATCATTGAGGACTGTGAATATTCTCTCATCAGGTTCGCCTTCTAGAATACAATGAAAACCATCTTCATATAGCTTCAGAGTTTTGTCCTTGCTCGAAGCTCTCTCATACAGAAACTTACTCACTGTAGGATCAGTCACTTTGTCTGCAGCTCCATGAAGAATCAACAATGGTGCTGTTACCTGCAATGACCTCAAATTGTGGATTGACTGTGTGTTAATAGTTTGTATGTTAAGGTGTGATATAAACCGACATTTAGGAATAAAATGATGGAAAATTAACCTGATCCACTCGCTTCTCTATGTCACTTGTGGCCTCTAATAGTTCCACACCAGTTTTTAGCCTTGTATTGTCATCATAACAAATCACATTGTAAATAGCCTGAAAATATAATCATGTAAACATCATCAGAATACAACAAAACAAACTTAAATAATCTCTTAAAGTTCATCATAACAGACCATTTCCCGTTTCCTAAGTTCTCTGAAGGCTACAGCGGCAAGATCTTTTTGAGGGAAGAGCTTTGCTTTGGGTATTACTTTAGCCAAATAGGTGAGCACCTTCAAAACTGCTGGAGGAGGCTTCATCTCTTCTGCAATCTTGCCAGCAATGTAAATTTAGGAAAGTATCGTCAAAGAAGTAACTCTCAATTTTTTTTCCAGGAAAAAAAATAATAAAAATTGAACATTCTAGTTTTCTGAAATTATTAGGTTAATGTAAGCAAACATAAAACAAGCAAATACATATTATTATTATAGTGTCAGTTATGCAAAATTTAGTTACGCTCATTAGTGCAGTATAATGCTCTGAAATTTGACAGAAGAATTATATGATGGATAGGAGTTTTCAAAGTCACAAACAGAATACAAGAGAGTAATCATTGTAATCTCAGCTTCCCGTAAACAAAGTTCTTAATTTAGAACAGCTCTGCATCTCAGAAAAAAATTCTACACACCAGTTTACGGGCATGAATGATATGGTGAAAGTTGTGAATTAAGTGTATTAATACAAAATGATCCTACATTCCCATCAAAGCTAGAAAGCTAACTCTCTTTATCTAGAGTATTTGACAGTGATTCATGATTAAATCTATCCTCCGAAAACCAACTAATATATCCTCAAAAGCTAGCTGAGGAAGAGAGAGAGCCACAAAGCTCTCATAAATTCCACACTAACCTTGTATTTAGTGAATGTAGGATTCTTAGGACTCATACCTTCTTACTGGGATCACAATATACCCACCCTTCACAACTGATATCTTCTACAACTTTCACTGTAGGTAGCTCACACCTTTGGCCTATTACAACACTCCTTGGTAGCCATTTCAGTGTCAATCCACTCAAGATAAGTCACTTAGTCCCTTAGACGGACCAATGAAAACCTTCCTAGAAAGCCCTTTTCGATCCCGCGTGCAAAATGCTAAGTAGGTTCAGCTCCAATATAAATATTATGATCCAGGATTTATTGAGTTAATTCTCACTTTAGTTTGTAAGAGAGCAATTCTACACTCCAGGTTAATGGGATTCAGGACCTGCAGAAAAGTATCAGGTTCTACTTTCAATTTGCTAACTATTTTTCCCTCCTAGAAGACTCTGTTTATAGACTTAAACCAATTTCTGCTCCTTGACCCAATATTATAGTGTACTGATCCAAGAGCCCTGGCTTCATTTCCAGTAAGCTGCTGGACAAGTTTTTGGTTCCTTCCAATGCATTGAGATGCTTAATATTCACAATTGAAAACAGAAAATGGTTTTGTTTCACTACATTTACAAAGATAGATATTAATCTGGCAACTAGACCTGAATATGTATAATTGCTTTGGTACCCCAACATATTCAAGGTCTCCTAATACCTGGCCACACAATCTTCATTCTCAGCTTTATTGGACATCTTTGAAAACTAGCTTGGCCAATGCCAAACATAAAAATATAGAACATCAAGGGACATTACTAACCGAACAAATTCTTCTTATAAACTAAAATATGAGAATGACACACATCTTGAAGCTATGTAATACGTCAGATAGAGCTCAAACAGTACTGGAAATTCATTTAGCAGCAATCCAGCTATCAAAATACACTAAGAATAAGGGTAAGGATGGACATACTTTACACATTGGTGCTACAAGAATAACTCCATCCCATTCACTCGGCTTCTTCAGATGTGCTTTGACCGTAACAGCTCCACCCATTGACTGCCCCATAATGAAGCGAGGTATTCTTCTAAATTCAGGTCTTCCTGTTGTTTTTTAGGATACAAAATTTATATTAGTAAAACTTACTTTTTTAAAATTGAGATTAAACCATTTTCAATAACATCATACCTTTGATTTTCGAATGAGTTTCAATCACATTGTCGACAATCTCATCAAAATCAGAGATGTAACCATGCAATCCATCAGATAGACCGAAACCAGGATGATCCATAGCATAAACAGCGTAACCAGCAGCAGCAATGTAATTAGCTATACCTATATTATTCAAATACCAATCACAACAACTATAAACAAATAAATTCACTTCTTAATTAGACATCAGAAGGCAGTAAAAGTCAACTCCACAAACCTTCAAAGAAGAAAGTACATGTATCACCATATCCATGACAGAAACATAAAGCCCCTTTAATTTTTTCTGGCATCCAGCTTTTGCAGAAAATCTGCAAGCCTTTCGAATTCGTTTCATACCACTACAATAACCATCAATTTGCTGAAATTAATGTAAATCTAAGAGCTAAACTCCCAACTAAATTGGAAAGAAACAGGCATAATATTCAAATCTCGGTACAGAGTAATGGAACCAGAGATTACCTCTTGTGTTTTGACCGCCGAAGAATCAAACTAGAAAACAGGACAAATAAAAATCATTTATTAGATACATAAATAAGCAAATAAATAAAAGCTGAAGTCAATTAGTCACCTTGAACAAGCAGTGATCAAGCTGGGTTTGCTCCTCAGTGAAAGTAGAGCGAACTATTCTTCGAGTAGGAGCGAAGTCAAGATTCTGGCGCTGAATCCACTTTAATTTGTCAGTGACAGTGACGCCATCGGTGGTTTTAGCGGTGACAATAAGGCGGGTGGTTGTTGGGAGTTGAGTAGTGATCTTGTGAAAGGGAGGATGATGTTTGAAGGGTTTAGAGTAGGCTTTTCCGGTGAAGAACCGGAGCTCCGGTGAGTGGAATCGGAGAGTTGAGGTCGAGTTCATCTGGGCGAAGAAGCGAAGACCAAATCCAAGACCTCAAATTGCAGTGTTGATGTTGCCATGCACTAATTAATGTCAATCATTTTACTTTTTTTGCACGTGGACCATGTGCTCGCTCGACTCTCCATCCGGGAATATTCATAAAGTCCCTCTTTGTAAAGTGGAAATGACGAAGAAATAATTTTAGTCAACGCGTACACGAAACTTGGTAAAGTTTTCATTCGAGTGAAGATTATACTCTGGCCGGTATCCTATGGTTCCTTTGAGCAGTACTGTAAAAACGGACTCAAAGTCCCTGGACTGTCCGGATCCGCTCGTAATTTATATGGATATGAATTTAGAAAATTAGTATTTATTTTGATAGCGGATTTTTTTATCTGCTCCGTATGGATAACATACTTTAGCGAATCGGAGCGGATATATCCGTGGATATCCGCTATTTTTAATATAAATTTTTAAAAATTAAAATTTTCTAACTTGCTCTACTTTCATAAAAAATATCAAGATTCACAACTAATAAACCCTAAACTTCACAGTGTAGATACTCACCTCTATTAGACACCCACCGTTGATAACTAATGTAAGGATATGGACTTAGAAAACTGGTGTCAATCTACTCCAGTCCGCTTTAGAGTGTTTTTTTCCGAAATATTTGATAACTGTTATTTTTATATTTTGTGATAGTCTTTTGAGATTGTGCAAATTACAAAATTTTAGACCATAGCTATGTCGTTTATTTCATTTGACATATATATTTCTTGCTAGTGTTTTAGTTTTAATCTTTTTTATTATGCTCGATTCTCTATTACTTTCGTAGTTAAATTAATATGTGATGGAATATATATATATATATATATATATATATATATGTGTGTGTGTGTATGTATGTATATATATAACCGTACTTGAATAAGATGGATGTAAAATAGCTTATAAATTGAGTAACAAAGTCCATAAAAATATACAACTTTTTAACAAGATGGATTAATAAAAAAAAGTTGAAAATTAACGGACATGTCCGGGTCCATCCGTACGGATTTGCGGGTGGACCCGGACTTGACAAATAAATCCATTATAGAAAACGGACATGTCCGCTCCAGTCCGTTTTTTTTTAAAAAGTCCGTACGGATCGGACCGAACTGTCTGTTCTGACAGTGCTACCTTTGAGGCCTAAGTTTAACTAAATTATGATATTATTTTATTTTTATTCTAATCCATTTGTTTATTTATTTTTAATAATTACTATTTTGTCTTGTCTTTCTCATAATTAAATTTATTTTTATAAAAAATAAATTAAAATAAATCCATTATCCCACTCCATTGATCACTTTTCAGTAAATTAATAACAATTTTTTTTAATAATCAATTTTATAAAAAATTATAATACTAAAAATAATTCATATTTGTTGTGATTACATGTGGCTTTCCACATGATTAGATTGTTGACACATGTTATACACGTGTGTCACATGCATATGTTTCTAATTGTGAGTAGACACTTGTATTATATGCTTGCCTATAAAAATGCTTGTACACACATCAATAAACATACTTGCAATTGCTTTTGTTTTCTTCTTCTCTTCTGTTACACTGTCTCTGCATAATTAAATTGATATCAACGATTTGGACGTAGTTTAATTATTGTTCAACATTCAAACATCCAATCAAGATTACCATGTTAACTCTCTGATCCCAATTTATTTTCCAGTTAATATTGAACTGCTTTCTTCTCTTCTACCCCGACTCTATTTTTATTTTTACAACACGTTATCAACACGAGTATGCTCTCTGGTTGCCTTTTAGATGGATCTTCCAGATCAGAAAGTGTGGAGAAATTGTGATTCTGGTTATGAGAAATAGTGAGATCTGAAAATTGGAAAATTACGATTATTCACCTGAAATTGAATAATTGAATTCTGAAAATCTGGAAATCTAAAGAAAGTGTTCTTGTTTTGAAGAAAATGAATCGATGCAAATTTGAGCCATTGTTGGTTTCTGGAGCAAATTATATGAGATGGTTGAGTGATTATGGAATAAGGTTGAAATCCAAAAACCTGTATGGGACTCTGGATAAGAATAATGAAACAACTGAGCAGCAAAAGAATAAAGTTTTGATTATAATCCGAACCCATCTGAATGATGATTTACAAAATCAGTATATGACTGTCACTGATCCTGCAGATCTGTGACAAGCATTAATTTCTAGATACAATCGCCAAAATGAGATCATCCTGCCTGAAACACGAGATGAATGACATAATTTGAGATTCCAAGATTTCAAAAGCGTGAGTGAATACAACTCAGCCATGTATTTAATTGTGAACAAATTGAAAATGTGTGGGGAAACAAAATCTGACCATAAAATGTTAAATAAGACATTTACCACGTTCCATCCTTCCCAAGCAATTTTACAATAGCAGTATCGGGAAATGAAATTCCAAAAATATGATGATTTGATTAAACATTTGGATATTGCTGAAAAACACAACCAGTTGTTGTTGAAAAATAGTGAAAGACGCCCTGTTGGCACCTAAGCATTCCCAAAAGTGAATGCACATTATAATGAAAATCCAGACCATGGTTGTGGTCGTGGTTACCGTGGTCGTGGTCGTGGCCGTAATTCTTAACGTTGGAATGATTATGGAAATGGACGTGGTAATGGCCGAGGTGGTCGAGGATCTGGAAATGGTAGGGACGTGGTCGTAATAGGGATTATGGACATCCATATCATAATCCAAATGCTCCCTAGAAGTGGAATAATAATAATGCTAGTTCCACCAAAGGCAAAGAAGTTCTGGAACCACCAAAGTTCAATCGTGATTCATGTTATAGATGTGGTTCCCCCGCTTGTTATTCAAGGACTTATCGCGCTCTTAAACATGTAGTTGAAGCTTATTAGAAATTGAGACGCAAATATGGCTGATGTTTTTAGCGATGGTGATATTGGTCCTGTCGACAAATCAAATCTGGAAACTGCTGATTTCTTTGAAGATCCTGATAGGAAGATAGCTCACCTGATTGGTGATGGAACTATTAATTACAAGTGAATGTATTTTTTTTGTTTTTGGAATGTAAATAGAATGGAATGTAATTTTAGTTTTGATTGTAAATATTTGTAAATAGTTATGAATATTACATTTCCATTCAATTAATATGTTTCATTTTATTAAAGGTTATGGGTTCAAATCAAGAGGTCGTTATACCTGGAGATATATGTTTAGCCGATAGCGCTACAACCTATACGATTTTGAGAGATACAAAATATTTTCTGGAATTGATTTCAATTCAAGTTAAAGTGAATACTATATCAGGTCCAGTAGATTTGATCGAAGGCTCCGGAAGAGCTTCAATTGTATTACCAAATAACACTAAATTGGAAATCAAAAATGCGTTATACTCTCACAAATCCAGAAGAAATTTGCTCAGTTTTAAAGATATAAGAATGAATCGATATCATATTGAAACAATTGATGAAAAGGGTGTTGAATATTTGTGTATTGTTTTGAAGAAATCAGGTTAGAAGCTTGTGATTGAAAAGTTGCCTATTTCATCATCTGGATTATATTATACAACCATCAGGCATATTGAAACCCATGCTATCGAGAACCAGAAGTTCTCTGATCCTAAAATATTCTAACTTTGGTATGATCGATTTGGGCATCCGGGATTTACAATGATGCGAAGAATAATAGCGAATTCAGAAGGGCATCCACTGAGAAATTATAAAATCCTACTAAATGATAGGGACATGTGTATCCCATGTTCCCAATGGAAATTGATAACGAAATCATCGTTTACGAAAATAGGTTTTGAATCTCCATCATTTTTACAAAGAATTCAAGGAGATATATGTGGACCCATTCATCCACCTACTGGACCCTTTCGCTACTTTATGGTTTTGATAGACGCATCCGCAAGATGGTCTCATGTATGCTTGTTATCTACTCGTAATGTTGCTTTTGCTAAGCTGTTAGCACAGATTACTCGATTACGAGCTCATTTTCCAGATTACCCTATTAAGAGTATAAGACTTGATATTGCTGGGGAATTTTCATCGAAAGCATTTGATGAATACTGTCAAGTATCTGGGATTGATGTTGAACATCTAGTGCCGCATGCTCATACCCAAAATGGATTAGTTGAATCATTAATTAAGCGCCTTCAGATAATTGCGTGAACTATATTAATGCGCTCGAAATTACCGGTAACTATTTGGTGACATGCTTTATTGCATGCTGCTGCATTGATTCGTATTCGCCCAACAACTTATTACCAATATTCCCCATTACAATTAGTATTTAGGCATCCTCCTAACTTCTCGCATTTGAGAACATTTGGGTGTGCTGTATATGTACCCATTACCAACTCAAAGAACAAAAATGGGACCCCAAAGACATTTAGGAATATATGTGGGTTTTGATTCTCCATCAATTATTAGATATTTGGAACCATTGACAGGAGATTTGTTAACAGCTAGATTCGCTGACTGTCAATTTGATGAAAGTAATTTTCCTTCACTTGAAAAAGAAAAGATTTCTCCTAAAGAGAAACTAGAATTAGCATAGAAAGTTCCCACATTAGCACATATGGATCCACGTACTTCACATTGTGAACTCGAAATTCAAAGGATCCTACATTTACAAATGATAGCTAATCGAATGCCTGATGCATTTAATGATACTTTGAAAATAACCAAGTCTTATATTGAAGCTGCTAATGTACCAGCAAGGGTAAATGTTCCAGAAGGACAATCAAAAGACAATAGCAAATAAAACTCCTACCCTCGCCATAAGCGTGGTAGACCTCTTGGTTCAAAAGATATAGTTCCAAGAAAAAGAAAGAAAAATGATCTGGATCCTAAAACAACATCAAGTGAAATCCCAGAAGTTATTGAGATCTCTGAAAATAATCTCCCTGAAGGAGAAAATGATAAAGGAATATTAGAATCAAAAAATGAAGAAATTTCTGTAAATTTCAATAAGGAATTATGGAATAGAAATGAAATAAAATTGATGATCTATTTTCCTACACAGTGACAATAGATATTTTATATGATGATCATGAGCCACGTAGTATGTAAAAATGCAGAAATGGACATGATTGGAAAAAATGGGAAGAAGCAATCCAAGCAGAGTTGAACTCTTCGAATAAACGAAAAGTTTTTGGACCCATAATGAAAACACCAGAAGATGTTCAACCAGTTGGTTACAAATGGGTTTTCATTCGGGAACGAAATGAAAGAAATGAAATTGTGAGATACAAAGCACGTTTGGTTTCTCAAGGTTTCTCCCAAAGACCTTGAATTGATTATGATGAGACATATTCCCCTGTAATGGATACTATTACGTTCCGATTTCTGTTCAGTCTTGCCATTTCTGAGAAACTGGAAATGTGTCTTATGGATGTAGTTACTGTATATCTATATGGATCACTGTATTATGATATTTACATGAAACTCCCAAAAGGATTGAAACTAACTGAATCATATCGATTGGGATCTCGAAACTTGTATTCCATAAAGTTACAAAAATCCCTGTATGGATTGAAACAATCAGGGAGAATGTGGTATAAATATCTTAGTGAGCTAAATATAACAGTGAATGCAATAGGTGCACTGTTATATTTAGCTCATGAAACCAGATATCTCGTTTGCTGTGAATTTATTAGCGAGATATTGTTCTGCACCAACCCGTCGTCATTGGAATGGAATCAAACATATTTTGCTTTACCTGAAGGGTACGAAAGATTTGGGATTATTTTATATAAATTCTGATAAATTTCTGGGTTTGACTGGTTATGCCGATGCTAGATACCTTTCGGATCCATATAAAGGACGTTCTCAAACTGGTTATATTTTCACTTATAATGGTACTGCGATCTGTTGGAGATCTACGAAGCAAAGTTTAATAGCCACGTCCTCTAATCATGCTGAAATTTTGGCATTACACGAAACCAGTCGAGAGTGTATTTGGTTGAGATCGATGATCCAACATATCCAGAATTCATGTGGTATCTCCGAAACTACAAATAGGCCAACTGTAATTTTTGAAGACAATGTTGCATGCATCGCCCAAGTTCGGGGAGGTTACATCAAAGGAGATCGAACCAAACATATTTCCCCAAAATTCTACTACACCCACGAGCTTCAGAATACTGGTCAAATTGACGTGAAGTAAATTCGGTCTTCAAATAATCTCGCCGATCTATTAACGAAATCATTACCAACATCAACGTTCGATAAACTCATTTACGAGATCGAAATACGAAAGCTCTCCAGATTAGAAAATTAGGTTTATGGGTGTTGTAAACAGGGGGAGAATTTTGTAAAATTGGATTCCATCCCCTGTACTCTTTTTCCTTCGTCCATTTTTTATCCCACTGGTTTTTCCTAGCAAGGTTTTAACAAGGGAGTCAAATTTTCAAAATGGTGAAAATCCAAGGGGCAATGTTGTGGTTACATGTGACTTTCCACATAATTAGATTGTTGACACATGTTATACATGTGTGTCGCATGCATATGTTTCTAATTGTGAGTAGACACTTATATTATCTGCTTGCCTATAAAAAGGCTTGTACAGACATCAATAAACATACTTGCAATTGCTTTTGTTTTCTTCTTCTATTCTGTTACACTGTCTCTGCATAATTAAATTGATTCAATGATTTGGAAGTAGTTTAATTATTGTTCAACATTCAAACATCCAATCAAGATTACCAGGTTAACTTTCTGATCTCAATTTATTTTCCAGATAATATTGAACTGCTTTCTTCTCTTCTACCCCGACTCTATTTTTATTTTTACAACAATATTTATTTTATCGGATCTCATATATTGTCAAATATGATACAGGATATATTTAACCGATTCTTACCCAATTCAATAATCTCTCTTAAAATAATTCAATTCAAACATAATCTAATCTCGTGAAATAGGGAATTCCAAATTCCCCCTCTCCCCCCAATTTTTGCAAAGATTTCACTTTGGTCATCTGGTATTAGAAACAGTTGTGAAACCACCCCCGTTATGCAAAGCATTTCTGATTTCCGTCAAATGTAGTGTGTTGTTGTTAAAACTAACAAAATGAAATATTACAGTTACAACCCTCTGTCCCTTCTGATATCAAATTGGTAGAAATATATCATGCATGGTGTAATATTTAAATAAATAAAATATTGATGGTTTGTGAATAAGTAAGTAAAAGTAAGATGCTTTTAAATTACGAATTTGACCCTAGAAGAAAAATATAACTATTAGGCAACGATTACCCTATCACCCAAGTATTATATATAGCCACTCTGCTGCAATTTACACAATGTATATATACATACAAAAATCTATAAAGTTTTAACAGTTTTAACAGCCAACCCAATGATATTGAAATAGCAAGACAATTTTAGTCACTAGAAGGTATGTCGCAAAACAATTTAAATGGAGGAATAAACGTTGTTATTTTTTATGGTGAGCCTCGATTAAGATATGAGAGTCAAATATCAATCCACATGAACTATACTTCTATTATGAAGCATGTAAAGCTTCAAGTGGTGGATGCTCTATGTATCAGAGATCGACCTAGACGTGCTGGACAGATGCATCATGTGATGATGCTGAGAATGGAGAACTTCCACAGAAAGATAGAAAGAATAATGGATGCACTAGGAAGGGTTTTTATGTAGCATTTGCAGTTATCATTATGTTTGTTGTAGTGATATGTAAAATATGCAGTTCCATGTAACAATGGAATGACTTGTTCAAATGAAGCTATAATATCATAATCAAAGAAAGATGTCAGCCAAGCCAATATGAAATTGTAGGTTATAATATGCAGATCCACCAAAACCAATATAAGAATGAAAATAATATGCAATTGCATGGAATATGTGATGACTTGTGATTTTAATGGCTATAATGTAAGGAAATGTAATGGTTATTGTAATTGTAGGAGCAATATTAGAATGAAATAAATATGCGAGTAAAACCAATATGAATTCGTTGACTGTAATATGTAGTTCTAGCATGACCAATGTCAGAAGTCAAAAAATGGTGAAGTTCCAACTAAAAGGAAATGACTTGTAAATTTCATGACTATAAAGTAGGAAAATGCAATGGCTAGTCAAAATGAAGATGCAATACTACAATCAAACAAAGGCCAGCAAAACCAATATCGTAAACTATTATAATTATACATAAAGCAAAGTAAGAGAATTTTGCCTAGTCAATGATAGCAAAACCAATGAAAAAATAAACAACTAAGTTAATCCATTGATAGTCATATTCGCAACAACATTTTGAACAAAATAAGATCCAATCAAGGATGGTTGTTACAAACATAAACATCAGTTACCATGGTAATGCAGTATCTATACAATAATATCAACAACTAATATCCTAATAGGTTAAGAAGTAATAGAGTTTGAAAACAAAACAAGATTGCAATACAATATAAACTATAGCATAGCTAAATTGCATGACAACTTTTGGCACAAAAAGAAATAGATATTGTATCTGATTTTAAGTTTAGTAGCTGCTAAATAAGATAAGTAGTGACTGGTTATAATATAGTTGGGCTTTGATTCAATTTGGTTGTTTTGATTCAAAGCTGGACAATGATTTGAGAAGCACCAGTCCGAGAGCACCCAAATTGGTAAATGCGATTCGACATAAAGTTATGAAACTATTAAATTTATAGAGATTTCTTTATTTATATTAGTAAAATGGTTTACCACAGTAATAAAATATTGTAATGGTGTGCGAGTGTTACCAATGTGACATTACCTTGTGAACAGTCAGGTTCACTTGGTCTGCTTTTAGATGGGGTTTTGGCTAAATATGTTCCTTCTTCTTGGAAGATTTCTTGGCCTATAAGTAGCAGAAATTTGTAAAGAGAATCAGTTGAGTATGCTTTATTCCTACTCATTTCAAATTGAAAAATTGAGTAGGCGAATAACTAACCTTTTTCTTTGATTGAGACATCATTAGAAGCACTGCTACCATTCTTGTTGGAGGTTATATCTTTTGCCTGAAATAGAAATTATTAGTTGACAAATTTTAATACATATTAGTAGTACAATACAAATGGCTGAAACACATTCAAATATACCTTTTGTTTTCCTTTTTCTTCTCAAATGCTTTGCTAGACCCTACTATTAGAGTTGCAGACTATACAACTGTCAATGACCTTGTCTACAATGGTGATAACGGGCAATGTCAAATGTTGGACAGAGATAAATCATACATAGTTCCTAATGTATATGACATTATGTAATACATGTCTTTGATTTGATTCCTCTTACTTCAGCTTTGGGCAGATTCTTTTGTTATGCCCCTGCTTCTTACAAGACCTACAGGTGACATGACTGTATTACCTCCTAGGTGGAGATTCACCTTCCTCTCTTCTCATTTTTTTGGTTGACCGACCCACTTGTCTTTTGTATTTTGAAGGCATTATTTCATTCTTTGGATTGTGACTATTTATTTGACCGTGGAACTATGTGAATGACTTCATTTTAGGTCCTCCTGAACATTGATTTACAATAGTAAGGGTGCACATACTTTGTAATGGCCTCTATGAGAGAGTCAGTTTCATGTTTTGCATTTGAAGATCATGTCATTAATTAGTATATGTAAACTATCAAATAATATGTAAAACAGTACCTAAGGTATTGAAAAAAAATTGGAAATAGTACTAGTTAAGGCTGCTATAAAATGGACACAAGGTATGCCTAATTGCTGCTAATACCCACAACTGCACCCCCTTCTCTGAGGTTAACTATGAACTATCTTCTAGTCTTGTGATAGTACATTTTGAATTCCAAATTCATCAGCTGCAATGACCCATTAATCTCTCGCATACGATGAGAACTTCAACAGGGTTTTTATTGATTACTGGAGCAACGATTCCTTCCTAACTTTTACATGTTTGAGAACGCTCTGCTATCTTAGACATTACCCGTTTTCTAATTTCCTCTAGCAGTTTCTAGTAGGTACCATCTCTTGGTTCCTTGAGCATGCTATTAAAGCTCTTTGTCATATTATTTGTGACATGGTCACATTTAATCCGGTGGTCCATTGCGGAAAGAGCCCATCTGTTTAGAGGAATATCATCGAGAAATTTCTTTGCAGTCAGATTCAGGGAGCCTATTTCAGACATTGCCTCTATCCAACTAACCTCACTAGCTCTCCTACTGGGTATCTAGAATAACATTTGTAATCTTTAATCTCTAAAATTTACCCTGTACTCTGTATATGTCTTGCACAAAATCTGACAATGAATTAAAAGTCATTCAGTTATTGTCTTGTTATAATGGAATGGAATAAATAACTAAACAATTCATGAACAATACAATGAGTTAATGGTTCATAAATAAAATTGAAAAGCTGACAATGAATTGAAAATTCTGTCTACAATAAATTAATTTCACAACCATTCTTAACTGTCAGCAGACTTGTAGGAACAATATAAAATTAATGGTTTTAAGTAATCTAGTAGTGAACCATTTAATATGATTAAATTAAAAATTTGCGAGCAGGTGTATATTAGTAACTCTTTAAATCAATAAACAAACCAAGCCATCTAACAAAACAATATTGCCAATTATTATTCACTGACAACAGGTGTACTGTAGCAGCTCTGTAAACACATAAATAAAGCAAGAAACTTAACACATAACAATTCAAATTAACATTTACTATTCATAACATCAGAAGGTGTATATTTACAGTTATTTACATGAGTAAATATATCAAGACATATAACATAGAATAATACAATATTAACAACAAGTGTAAATTACCACAAAACAATTTAATTGAGCAATTATTATTCATAACATCGGCATGTGTATATTAACAGTTCTTTAGAGCAGCAAATATACAAAGACATGCAACACAGGACAATACAATATAACATTTATTATACACTAACATTAGGTTTCTGACAGTAGTAATTTAAATCAATAAATTTACCAAGAGATCATGTAACACCCCCTGCCCAGTTTAGGGGAACCGAACCGGAAATGTCACATAATGAACAAAATACCTAACTAACTGAATAATAAATTTCAGAATTTTAATATTGTACAACTCAAAATAAATAGAATCAATCCTGTAATTCATTAACAATATCAAATCACCAAAAGCTGTTCAATTCCAAACCAATATGTTCAATAAATTTTCCCACAATTTCAACATCAATAGTCACAATTCAGAACTTAATTCTCAACCGAGTTCAATACATCATGATTAGAAATAAAGCATAGTCTGATAGTAACTTCACTAATGAAATCCAAAATCAAAGATTAACAATCCAAAATAACCCTCCCAACATGCTGGGTAAAAACAATGTTTACCAAATAAAATGAAAAGAACGTGAATAAGTGACTCTAGTCTGATCGTTCGTCTCAGCCACGAAAACCTGCAGATGAAACCCGCGTAAGCTTGGAATGCTTAATGTGGACACGCAGAAAAGGTGTTGCCCATTCTAACTTATATATCAGGACAATTTAAATCTAAACAGATATACATATCAACTAACACCTCAATAACACCAATTTCCACACAGACATCCATACATGCAGAATATCAGATCATGCTTCACAAATTATGTACAGTATAAATCAGAATAATCATCAATAGAAATATTCAATAATTTATAAGTTTTCGCCTTTAAGTAAGACTCCTAATGACTGTAGGATACGGAAAATCCAACCAGAATCATAACACAAGCAAGGCCAGAGCCCCCATAACCCATGCAAGGCCAGAGCCCCCACAACACTACCATATGGTGGACAAAGTCCCTTTTATAATCAACAGACCAGTATTTCAAAGCATTTGATATCTATCAACTCCCTATGACATGCCAACTATCTGTATAGACTGAAATCAGTACTCAAGGCGACAACTGACGTGTGTCGATTTCGTCAAAGATAATTAAATTCCTGCGATAAACTGTAGATAGTAATAGCAGGGTCGATCCACTGAGAACGGTTTAATTTACTTCAATTTTGTTAATGACTTATAAAATCAAATTGGTGGGTTGAGTGGTAAATTTAAGAACTAAATTACTAAAATATTTGAGATAAAATATCAATTGAGGAAGGCGATCCAACAAAGTCCGATTAGCATATTAATGTGCCGATCATCGAAACTAAAGATAGATATATCAAAACAGTAACCACAGTTATAGTCGTTGACGTCGCGCCTAACAACCTATTCTTCCCTTAATGTTTAGACTAACCGGAAAAGGTCCTTTAAATCAGCCCCTAACCTATCGATAACCCCGACAAGCGCCTGACAAGTTCAATCGTAGATTGCATAAAGTATGAGGAAAACCTATGGTCATAACTAGCAAATCAATAAGCATGTTGACTAACCTATGATCACAACACCACACAGTCTGACGTATCAAACTGTTTGCTACCTAGGTTAAATCAATTAAACAATTACGGATTTAATTTCTTTAACTAGCATGATATTAACTTAATCAATCAACTAACTAGCCAAATCAATTAATCAATCAAGGAAATATATTCAACCCTAAAACCAAGTAATCACAGTGGTGTAATAAATACTGCAAGTATAAACAACGAAAATCAATTCTCACAGAACACAAATTAACTAAAAGACTTTACTGGATCATAATAATTTAGCTAGCTGTGGTCACAGCTAGCATCATTATCATAAAGTTGTACGTACAAAACCTAGAATCCCAAGAAAGAAATGTAGAAAAACAAATCCTTAATTAGAACTCCACAAAAACAAATGTACCCTCTTTCCTGTTCATAGTCCCTTATATACCATCCAAATTCTAACGCTAAAAATATGGAAATGAGAAACAAAAAAAATCCGCAAATGGTTCTAATTCAAATATTTATAAATCAAAATACACAAGACTCGGTCTTCAACTGATTCTTCACTCTTTACTTGAAAAATTCTTCAAGCAACCCTTTAAATCCTTCAAAGTCACCAATTTAGCTTCAAATGTTCAGAAATTACAAAACAAGCAAAATTAGGGACAAATATTCAAATAAACCCAAAACTTACTAAGAAAATCCATGCACAAATATGCATAATCTTTGCTTTGTCAACAACGTTTATTAAACCCAACATAACAGAATAATTAATTCTGCACAATTTTCAGAGTCTCAACACATATCCAAGAACACGATCAATACACATCACCACAAGCATCTACAAATTCGTTTCTAAAACCAAACAATGAATTTAAGTCTCATAACATAACAATTTGTAATTTCCTAATAAATTGTCTAACACATAAACTAGAACAGGTTATCCGAAAGTGCATATACACACCTTAAAAATGCAACACTCCAAAACAAAAAAATCAAGTAGCGTGATTCTCTCCGCCTCCAATGTCCAAATCATGGTCTAATTGTATAGAAACAATTAAATTAATTAATGCTAGATCATATGCTATTACCAAATCGTAAAACCAAATCATCAATTACATGCATTTATGGTATAACCTGACATTAATATTACATCCTGTTATATATATTAAAACACTTTCAATTTTATTCTATATAGCTATATACTGACTTAATGTAATATTAATAATTATTATAATTGTAACTTCCCAACATGATAAATATATTAACCTTAACCAGAACAATAAAACAGTAATCTACCCCCACTAATTCCTAACTTACCACCCTTATGGATGTTATTATAAACACACACTCTTACACATAATTTGGCACACCAACATCCATTATTATTACATGACAAGGTTGTTTATATTTGTTTATATCTCATAGCATATCAACCCCACTATATCATCCAATATATACAATAATATAGAGACTAATGGAGACCTAATAACACTATTAAATAATTCATCTGACAATCTTGATGCACCAATTACGCTCTCGCGACTATAGCAGTACAGAGATAACCTCAACTACATAATACTATGTTTTCTTTATCATGAACATGCGCTCCTTTCCATTAGCACAATCATAAAATATCCCACCGCACACCATGTTCTTATCTTACGAAACACCTACTCGAATTCTCACACAACGATTTTAATAGAAATTATCATCTTTTAAAAATAGGCTGAAACTTACCAAACCACAGCGGCGTTACACGCTCTCGAACACGGAGAAGACGATGGTTAAACAAAAATTGAAAGAGCGAGGGTTTAACGTAATTTCACAATTTATGTCTTTTAGATCATCAGCTTAGTCCCCAATTCAAAAATAATTATACTTTGGCCTAGAACTTATTAAAATTATATATTAGCCAAATTCCTAAGTTTTGGATTTCAAATCCCTAATTTTTCCAATTAAACTCACAACCCTAATTTCACCAAATCAGGATTTAAATCCCTAGAATCCTGAAATCAAAATTAACCGAATTTCAAAATTTGGGGTGTTACAGATCATACACACAAATACGACTTTATAATAGAAATTTGTCATTGATAGCAATAGCTTAACTGAAGTTAGTAATATATTATGTTCAATGTAATATAATCATAGTCCACTATGCATATAAATAAACAAAATGCTTAATTGAAACTACCTGTATGATGCTTTAGCCATACTATGAGCACTGATTTGAGAATGGATTTGTCACGGCCAGACATTATACAAACTGACTTCACAGGGGGCAGATCCAGAAATTCCTTCAAGTTATTGAGTAACCATGGCCAGGTAGAATCATTTTCCCCTTGGCACAACCCACAAGCAACTGTGAAAAGGCCACTGTTGGCATCTAATCCAATTGATGTCAGTAGGCAACCTTTAAATGGGATCTTTAGCCACATCCCATCAATCCCTATAAATGGAATGCACCTATTTGTAAACCTTACACGCTGTGCTTGATAGCATACAAATATTTAGTTAAATATCATTATCGGTTCCTTTGTAGATATTACTACTCTTGAACTAGGGTTGGTCATGAGAATCATGTTCGCGTAGGTTTTCATGATCCTGAAACACTCCCCATGTTCCTCATGCAACACATTCAAAGCTCTTTCCTTATCATTGTACAACCAGAATTCATCGATATTAACCATGTATCGCTCCTCCAGCAAATGCCTAATAACTAAAACTCTCACATCTGGATTTTTCTTTATCAAATCTTCAAACTTCTAAGTAATCCAACTGGCTTTTACTTTTTTTTCTTATGTGATCTATGACACTTGTGAATATTTTTAAACTTCTTGATGTACATTATTGACCTCCTTTACTAGTTGAAGCATGAATTGCCATGGAAGCCATTTCCCTGCACATCTATACATTAGCCTTCCGGGCTCATTCTTAGATCTTATGTAAGTTATCCCCGCTTGTAATGCATAGTCTTACAAGGCCTATTTTAGTGTATAGATGGAATCATATGTCTGTCCTTCTTTAAATTTGATCGCCCATCTGGTTTTACATGAAAGATTACTGAACTGACCATGTCATCTATCTCTTTCATAACAATAGAATTTGGAGGTGGAGGAAATGGAATTGCCTCATTGTCCCTACTTTGGTAGTCCTCTAAGCCTTTATATTGAATTTTAGTGGCTTCCTACTAAGGACTTGATGCTGCAGGAACTTTACCTCCTTTAGATGCCCTAGGATCATCAACTTCCTCACGTACTTTAGTAGTCTCTCCTTGCTTCTTAATTTTCTCTGCATCTTCATCTCTGCCAACATCATTTACTTGTCTATTACCCTCAGGGTTAATGTCACGCCCGGGATTACATTTCCTATAACACTAGTTACTACCTCATCCTGATTTTGATATATAGGATGCTTTTTACCCATAATTTCTTCCATTACTAACATAGGAGCCTATATCTAATTTATGAGGAAAGTTCTAGCACATAATTCAACACAAAAGTACAATTTTTATCACCATCAAATTGTAGATTTAAAGATATCGTCTCCACGAGGATTGTTTATTATGGAAGGAAAGAATTCGATTGTGATCTAAATTGAGTTGTAAAAAGAATTCATTAGCAGATAGAATAGTAAAGATCATAAGATTTGATTCAAAATTTTAGACACTTTTGACAATCATAACAATCAATTTAAAAATCAGTACTCAACATTTAATGATCCAATAGGAATTCGAGTTGATCTATTTATCTTTGTTGCCTATTGTCATCTTTGATTACATAATTCGAGTCTGAATCTCAGATTTACAACCTAGATCATCATCAGTGATCTGTTAAAGATCTCTCGATTCGATTAACAAATCCTAGTTAATAGATTGCATATATCTCTATACTATAATTTAATAAACTGATCAAGCGTAATTTGTAGAAAATTGGATCTAGTTGGCTGATGAGGATTTTTCTGACATATAAAATCACAATAACTAAGCAGAACTCCTATCAACGTCTAATGTAGTATTTAAGATATCGTCTCCACAGGGATTGTCAGCTAAGAAGCAAGATAGAGATTAAGATTCAAATTGAATTGCTAAAAGAATCTATTTACAAATCGAATCATAGAAATCATAGTATGGATGTCAATTATGGATAATAGTGATATTCTTCGTTTGAAACAATATTCAGTATTCTATTCTGTAAATGATCTCAACAATGAGTAACCTGATCTAGTAATCTCTGCTATCAATCAACTTCTTATGTACGCTTCAACTTTAAATCACAGTTTTACCTTCTAGATCATCATCAGTGATCTATTAAAAGATCTCTCGATTCAATTTAACAGATCTCAATTATACAGTTGCGTATATCTCTATACTACAACAAATATAACTGTTAAGCATAATCTGTAAAAACTAGATCTATAGTCTATCTCTAGATCTATGATCTTCTGTTCTTAGATCTGGAATCTGATCGCCATCTCTGGTCTAAATCAAACTTCAAATCAACAAGATTACGTAACTCTCGTTCTTGTAATCCAATAAGCTCATGAAATTCAAGTAAAACTGACTTTGATTGAACAAGAAACATACAACTAGAACGATAATCATCAACAGAAGTTAACAAATTAGAAGAGCTTTTAGCTTAGCATATCTATTTCAACATATTCAATCAAAGCACAAATCATCATCAATATACTTCTAACATCTAAATCTTACCAAAGAAGATAGAAGCTAGACTCTGTCACAGTTGTTGCTTCGCTATCTTCAAGCTAAATCTCAATGATCACAAGAAACAGAAAAAAAACTTCTTCAAGAAACTTCTCTGAAAATATTGAATAAAGCGTATAGAAGAATCTAGAATTTTTCTCTAAAAATAACAGAATGTCAAAAGGTTCAAAAAGAGTTTGATGATCCAAAAATCCCTATCGCTTCATCTGAGCTCCTATTTATAGAATTTTGCTCAGTGGCAATTTTGAAATAAAAACATAAAAGAAACACAAATTGGCAAAGTAACAGCTTTCTTCAATTATGTCGCCTGTTCCTTCGTCTGAACTCAACGACTTCCAGAATTCTCGCTTGACTCGTTTGCCAAGCTATAACTCTTCAGAGGCGAAATGTTCTAAATATAGCCATTATATGTCGCCTGATGCTTGGGCGAGTTAAGCTTTCCTCGCTAGACCATATTTCCATTGTGAACATCCTAAGCGATATAATGCGAATGTCGCCTTCCAACAATTTGATCCTGGCAACCTATTCATTTGCTGCCTCAGATGTCGCCTCAAAACATGGTGAGATTCTTCCTTTAGCGCCTAAGGAATCTACCAAGAGCAGCAATGTATGAAGGCAACTCGCCTCATGAGCTTTAGTCTTCAAGGCTAGATCGTTATTACATCGTCCTTTCTTATCGCCTTTTTCTTTCAACTAGTGGCGATGTATGCAGGCAATCATTACTCGTTTCGCCACATTTGCTGACTTTGGATGAAAATCTACATGGTCATTCTTTCTTCTGAAATTTACAATTGTTAGCTCCTTTCCAAATCTTTTCATCAAAGTCCCTAAGAATGAACAGAAGATTCTAGAAAATATCTGAATGTCAAAAGGTTCTAATTGCTTCGACTGAGCTCCTTTTTATAGAGTTCACTCACTGCAATTTTAAAATTAAAATAACAAAGAAACACAAATTGGTGAAGTATACAATTTCTCTTTATGTCGCTTGTTCTTTCGCCTGAACCTCAAACGACATTCAAAATAGTTGCCAAATTCGATCGCATGTTGATGAGTTTCCTTGACAAAATATTATGATCATCGCCCTCCATATCGCCACACAGAAAGGCGATGCTGCCTTTTCTCGCCTACATTAATATCTCCTCACTTGATCCTTAGGCGAAATACATCATTTGTCGCCTTAAGCTCCATCTTTGTTCTAGGCAATATACATCCTATAGCCCTGATGTGTTGCCTACTTCCATTTCTATTTAGGCGACATCTTCCACAATCGCCTGAGGACTTCGCCTAGTTAGGCGACTTGTTATAGGCGAAATACATATATGCTGCCTTCTGCATATCTTCTATTAGGCGACTTCCATTTGTCCCGCTATCATATGTTTCCATATCCAACTTCAGTTAAAAGGCGAGATCATTGAACGATACCTTTTTTTAATGTAAAGTTTCGCCATCTGTTGAACTTGGACAAAATATCTTTTAGTCCCTATTTATTTTGATTTTTTTTTTGCTCTTTTCTGCTTACTTTCTTGATCTTTTCATCTAAGTCTCTGTCTAATTAAAACAATCCAGAATTACTAGAAATCTACTCAATCATATAACTTTTAGCTCAATTTCTTCCTATTAAAGCTCAATAAATATATCAAAATATAGGTAAATTCTAGACTTATCACTACTATCTGCCGAAACTCTACCAACATCATTCCAAAAGGCTTCAATAAATCCCTTATTAGTTTTGTAATCATCACAAATGTCTAAACTACTCATTTCACTTTCAGAATTGTCCCTGTTTGGTTGCCATAGATTTCCATTGTCGTCTGCTAACAGTATATTATCATAACCATATTGTTCTTCAACCTGAAGCTCGATGTTATCCAATTGTTGTGTTAAATTACCATCATCAAGCTCTAGGGACAGTGGTCGCTAACTGGATGTTACAGGCGATGGGTATGTAATGGAATCAACCACGTAAAACACAGTTTTTAATTGTGCATTACGATCAAAGAAATCTATTGCCAACAATAGTTCCCTGTCTGTAGTAATCCTTATCATGTTCCTATCCCACTACACTAATAGGTAAACAACCTTATCTCAGGAATTTGTAAAATACCCTGGGGGAGGACACCAATTTCTTGAAGAGCAGCAACTAACACTACTACAAAGAAAGTGTCACTACTAACTCTTCCCAAGTAAACCTCTAGAGAAAATATTCTCAAGTAAATGGAGAATTTGTCTTCCATTTTTAGATGTTAATAGCTTCTGCAAGATGCAATAAAAAAATGAAGTCATCAATCAATTCTTGATAGCACATTCAATAAGTAGGCATATTAATAATTACTTCAACAAGCCTAAAACGTTTCAAACATTTACTTGCAACATGTAAGCAATACATTGTACTAGTAAACAATCATTTCTTATATAGCTTACGAAACATAATTTTATAATATTTAATAACGCATTCAATAAATTCCACTAATTTCTACAGTACAGACATAACATGCAATATTAGTCCAAATAACAATTTTTTATCAATAAATATACCGAGATATTTATTATCGGATACTATAAACACCTATTATGCACATAAATAACAGAAAAGCTACCACTCTTATTTATTTACTGGTATGCTATTACCTTTTTGGCCTTTACATGTCCCTACATAACATATTTAATAATCTTCACACCAATCAGAGTCAGTGCAGGTATATTATCTCACATTCACTACACAAAAGTTCACAGACAAAAGGCAACCAATGCATATGTATATACTATATACAAAGAAGAATGGCTCACCTTTAGTGATTACTGCTGCAAATCCTAAACTCACTAACAAAACCATGCATATTGGAGCAACATAAATAACTCATTAAATTGTCATGCAATTCAAACAAAAAACATAGCGCTTTAAACATTACTACACGTCCATTATAACTTACAAATCAAATCCAAAAACTAAAGCATAGCCTATTCAAATAGTCGAAAACATGTCACATAAATTAGTTAAAGATTTTAGTTAAAGATGGTAGTGACAACCATTGTAATTTAAAGCAAGGAAAGAGCAATTTCGACAAAGTACCGACAATAATGGCAAGAAACTAACACCCACGAGCATTATACACAAATCCCCCAACGACTACTATAAACAACAACCCAATATGACTCTTAATAGAAGAACAAATTACAAACATTCATATTAGAAAGTCTGAACCCATATGAACAGGTGAAGGCAAGAAATAGTAATAAAAAGAGACAAATATACAATAACAATCCACATTAATGGACAAGTCAAGGAATCAATAAGGAAAAAAACTAGAAGGTAATATATTATGATTCAACTCACCTCAGTAGATACCAAAATTTGTCGATGATAGCATTTCGATTCGAAGAATACTACATTACAAACGGTGCTTCAATGAAAACTCTCCCGGAACAGATTCAGAGAAAGGCCACCAAATATTACCGTAAAAATCATTAACGGGAATAGTCACCGGCATAGTATTTGGACGGACAATGATAGGTTCGGCGATAGGTAGTCAAAGAAGTCTGAGGTCACAGAGAGTGAGAGTAAAAGTGAAAATGAGTGAGAGTGAGAGTGAGACTTATATGGTTGCGTGTGTCAGACAGTTTCTTTTCAGAAAATGGGACACGTGTCAATTGCTCCTTCATCCATCAACAATTAAGTTGATATGACATTGTACGTATAATTTCCTTTCAACCCGCGCTTTTTTGAATTCATAAATTTTAACCCTACTAGAATTACATTTTCTACCCTTACTATCCACGAAATTGACGAATACTGTACCAAATCCACTAGAAGTACATTATGGGGGTGGTTTCGCAACTCTTATCAATACAGGGTGACTAAAATGAAATCATTGCAAAAATTGGGGATTTTTCAGGAATCACGGGGTCTTAGACTATTTAAAGGTCCCTCATTTGAGTGAAAATAGAAACCCGTTTTAAAATATATTATATACACACACGGGTTTGTTATTTCTAATAATTAAGTTATACTATTTAGATTATCTTTAATGAAGTTCCCTCATTTGAGTCTTTTATATAGGTCCAGAAATGCCATATTATATAAGTGAGTAACAGCTAAAAAATTTGACAACATTAATCCAATAGAAAGTTTTAAAAAATATAAAAGTAAAATTATTAAAAACTAATAACCGGAAATAAAAGTAAAGAAAGGTCAATAATATCATGCATTCTTTTTCTTTCATTTTTTAAGTTTTCTAAAATTTTTTTAAAATGAGTCTCCCATTTGAGAGACTCCGTTTCAAAAATTTGTTCTTAGAGATGATGTAGAGTTTCTTTTATCAAATGAGAGACTCTCTTAGGCACTACGGTTGCGGATGGTCTTAATATTTGTTTAAATATGATATTTTTATTTATTTTTATATAAATTTGAATTTTATTAAATAAAATAAATTAATTATTTGATAATTACATTTATATCATATATATATATATACATACTTTTTCTGAATTTAGGATTGATTTATCAATTATAAATATTTATTATACCTTTTCTTAACTATCTTAGCAGTGGTCGGAGGTATCATACCAACATATACATAACGAATACATATATCTTAATTATCGTGAAGTCCTTAAAAAAAAGTACCATAACCAATCAAATCTCCACTCGACCATGTAATTCATAATTCAATTAACTTGTAAGGGATAATAAAAGTATTAATTTAAGTACATAAGACGTTTACTCTCTAAAATACTGATGGGACGAAACTCGACTGATATTTATATTCACAGTACTCAATCGAAATTCCTATCAATGTCTAATATAATATTTAAGATATCGTCTCCACAGGGATTGTAAGCTAAGAAGCATAATTGAGACTAAGATTTAATCTGAATTGCTGAAAGAAATTATATACAGAATGAATCATAGAATCAGAGAATCATGGAATTATAAAGTTGATGTGAAGTAAAAATATCTCATGACATTCATTCAATGAAAACTCAAGTCAGTACTCTATTCTGCAATTGATCTTAACAAAGAATAAACTGATTTGCTAGATCTGATTTCAATTAACTTCTCATGCAAGTTTCATCTTAAATCACAGATTTACCTTCTAGATCATCATCAGTGATCTGTTAAAAGATCTCTAGATTCAATTTAACAGATCTCAATTATATAGTTGCATATATCTCTATACTACTACCAATACAACTGATAAGCACAATCTGTAGAAAAATGGATCTATAGTCTATCTCTAGTACTACGATCCTCTGTTCTCAGATCTGAAACATAATCGCCATCTCTGGTCTAAATCAAATCTCAGATTAATAATATTACGTAACTCTCGTCCTTGTAATTCAATTAGCTCATGAAATCCAGTAGATCTGGCTATAATTGAACAAAAAACTTTACAATCGAAATGATAATCAACATCAAGATTCAACAGATCAACAGAGCTTTTAGCTAGCACATCTACTTCAGCATATTCAATCAAGTACATGAAATTATCATCGACATGCTCAAGATCTAAATCTTACCGAGGAAGATTGAAGCTAGACTCTGTCACAGTTGTTGCTTCACAATCTTCCAGCTAAATCTCAATGATCAATAGAAACAGAGCACAAAACTTCTTCAAGAAACTTCTCTGAAGATGTTGGATAATAGCATATAGAAGAATCTAGAATTTCTCTTAAAGTATATCAGAATGTCAAGAGTGAAAATCAAGCGTCTAAAACTATTTTTCTCTAAGAAACTTCACACTAATTGCTTCATCTGAGCTCCTATTTATAGAGTTTGGCTCAGTGGCAATTTCGAAATAAAATCAACAAAGAAACACAAATAGGCGAAGTAACATTTTTCTCCATTTGTGTCGCCTGTTCCTTCGCCTGAACCACACGACTTCTTCACATCTCGCTTGTCTTGATCGCCAAGCTTCAACTCTTTCCAGGCGAAATATCCTAAATGTTGCCCTAATACGTCGCCTGATGCTCAGACGAGTTGACATATTTCGCCAAAATAACCTTCCAGATAAAATCTTCCTAGGCGATGTCTCATCAAATGTCGCCTGTGATAATCCTTAACTTTGGCGACATCTCTCTTTTATCGCCTAAGACATCGCCTCAAGGTAGGCGAAACTTCATCTTCATTGCCTACTTTTACTGTCGAGAAGACGATATGCAAAGGCGAGGGATCTTTGAGTCGCCTTTCATGCTTTACTCTTTGAGGCGAAAATGGCTTTATGTTGCCTTTCACTCCGAATCATGGCGAGATCTTCAGGCGAACTCTCTTCTTTAGCAATATTATTTCGCCAGTTGCTGACTTTGGATGAAATTCTGATTTGGTCCCTCTTTCTTCTGAATTTGTACGTTTTAGCTCTTTTTTCACAACTTTTCATCCAAGTCCCTATCTCAGCAATAATAGTGTAGAATTACTGGAAATGCATTCAATATCTCATCTTTTAGTTTCAATTTCATTACATTTATACTCATAAAAGATGTTAAAATATAGGTAAATTCTAGACTTATCAAGTACAACATCACACATACAAGTTAGTTAAGCTTTCCAAATGTAATTGTTTTACATTTATTCAAATGCATAATAAGAAGTTCATTGAAATTAATAAATGCAATAAAGTTACGAATGGGTATTTCAGGGTCCGGGTAAGGTCTAGACCAGATTCAGACCCGAACCCAAAATTTTATGGGTTTTTGAACTTAGTCCTGGACCCGAAATTTAGGATCCTTGTCGAGTCTGGACCTAGACCCAGACCCTTACTTATCTTGAGAATGTACTTTCAATTTTACCTATCAATTTATCAATGAACAAATACTGTAATTTTCCAAAACCAGCTAAAAGCTATCTTCACACAAGCTATGGTATCACATTGTACACAATTAAACAATCATCTAAAAAATCTAAATTTGGACCGCAAATACAATAGAAACTCGTAATTTCACTACAAACCACGAAATTGACAAATTTAGATATTAATCTATATTTCCTAACAATCACAGCCGTTGAAAATTTCACTCATACAATCATTAAACTCAACCAATATAATAGTCAAATATCAATCTTAGAGAAAAACAGTGTTTACAAAAAGAAGCAGAGTGAAAGAAGAAAAAGCTAATAAGTAGCAGTACTCAATCTAGTGCATCCTCAAGATCCTACGAATATGTATACAAACAATAAATATCAATTAATTCTTGATCCTACGAACATGTATAAAAAAATGGATATATTAAGGATGCAAAAAAGAAACGTACCAAATCTTTGATATCAATTAGTTCTTGATCGCCTTCCATATCTGAATCTTCGTTAATAATAGAACAACCATGGGAGTTTTCTAATGTACCTTGAAAAAAAATTCACCAATGATTAATATCTTAATAAATACAATTACTATGTGAATATAAAAAAAGTTTTACCTTTAAGGTCTTCGTTCATTCAAATTTGCAAACACATTAATGCTTCTATAGTATATGAATGGAGTCTGGTGGACTTACCACTCTTCCACCCATACTAAAAGCACTTCTTGAAGCTATAGCCGAAACGGGAATAGCAAGAATATCTCTAGCAATCTTTCTTAGAATTGGATACTTCTTATCCTTTCTCCACCATTTCAGAACATCAAACTCATAATCTTCTGGCAATGATTCACATTCTAAATAATGATCAACTTCACAGCTCGGATCCACTTTTTTTTTTTGTGCTAGTCCTTTCACTCTTACTTTGTGCCTATAAACCCCATCCACTCTTAGAAGATTGTAAAGCTACCATTTTCTTGCTACTTTGACTAAGCAACTCATACTCTCGATTTTGTTTCCCTTGGTACTCACTAACAAGCTTATCAAGAAGCCTTCTAATTCTTTCCATTTCCATCTCAGCTCCACCATCATAAAACAAATCAAAATAAAACTTTACAGATTCCAATTTGTTTCTCGGATCTAAAATCGATGCAATAGCTAACTGCCCATTAATATCAACTCAATACTTATCAAATTTTTCTTGCATATTTTCAGCTATATGCTTAATGACTTCAACATCACTATCTAACCATTGCGTCAAAGCAAATTTAATTTCACAAATACTCTAAAAGAACAAATTTACAGTGGTTTTCAGAAAATAAAATTGTTGTATTATAAAATATTTCCAACTTTTCACATACAAGTGCAGCTAAAGTCCAATCTTGCTCATTTGGAAACATAGATTTTATTCTTTTATTTAAACGCTTTAATCTTAAGAATACATCCTTAAAAGGCAAAGCTATTTGAAGCATTAAAAAAATAGAATTCCATCTAGTTTTACAATAAAGAACTAGCCTTTTAGAGGTACTCAAATTCAAAAATCAACAAGCCTCCTCAAATTTCTCAATTCTTTTAGGAGTTGATTTCTAAAATGACACACAATCCCTTACTTACTCAATCCCAGAACTAATCACATCTAATCCATCTTGCACAATTAAATTCAAAATATGAGCATTACATTGCATATGTAAAAATTTTCCACCTAATAACAGTGAACCCTCCTCGAATTTATCCAGCAAAATATTCATCATAGCATCATTAGTACTGCAATTATCAATAACCACCGATGAGATTTTGTTTTCTAGGGACTATTGAGATACGCTACCCATCAAAACTTTAACTAAAACTCCCTTAGTATGTGGGCATGGAACATAACAAAACCTATACACATTAAAAAATATGATATCAACCAACTAAATTTAGTAAAAAAAAAAAAAGTTAAACAAGTCAACAAAATTAGGCAGTCATATCTAAATCACTCATCCAAAAAAGAATACAACACAATAACCCAAATAGAAAAACCAGACTATCTTTCCTCAACTAAATTCACTCAATGCTCTGTATTTAATTCATAATGCATACTTCTCTAAAGTTCAAAATAATTCAAAATAATACCTCAAAGTACGATTTTTGAGGACCCATTGTTGATCGATGAAATGGGCTGTAACAATCATATAGCCTTTCTTTAGATTCGAAGCTATCCACATATCCATAGTAATTGTCACCCTACTCTCATTATGCTCTAGCAAAGCCTCAAGATTTTTTTTTCTTCATACATTTTCATAATATCACACTTGAATGTTCTTCGAGATATCATCTTGAAAGAAGAATTTAGACCATGAACAAATCTCCTAAATCCAAAGTGGTCCACTATTAATAATGGATACTCGTGCATAACAACCATATGAACCAAGTCACTCATTGAAGCCTCCTAATTGAATTCAATTTCTTTCTCTATACTTGATCCATCATCATTTGCTTTCAACTTCAATTGTGTTTGGCTAGGAGTGAGTCATAAGTGTCTTCTAGGACACGTCTTTGTGGCATGCTTGTGAATGTGTGAAGTATTGTGATTACCACCCGCTTTAAGTTCAGTTTGGAAATGTTAACATTTTGCTACCTTCACAATATTATTTACTATAACCTTGTAAAAAAACTGCCATACAGAGGATCGTTTCTTCCTATTCGATGTTCCACAAGTGTTTGTAGACTTCGCTACGCTTGTGTGACCACCAACATCATCACCAATTTATCAGCTACTTCTTCATTTACGTTAAAAAATATGCTTTCGTCTACCTCTTGGTCATTATAAGATGCATCTAAACCAACTTGAGAATCTAATTCATCCATTTTAAAGTTTCTATAAATCATAAACAACAAACATCACCAACAAAAATAAAAATAAATAAATAAATAATAAGATAAAATAAAATAAATAGGCTTTAGACCCCATATTTAAGAATGGTAATTAAACAAACGACAAATACTTCAAAAGCAAAAAAGCCACCAGACTTTAACAGAAGCAGAATATCGTTACTTGGTATGTATGGTAGGTTATTGATGATCCCAGAAAATTTTTCTTTTAGATCCTTAAATGGCTCGATCAAAGATCCTTGCCTTACCTCTACCACATCCTGAATCATATACATAAAAAGCTTGACAGATTATATTAACAACAGGTAATTAGTAGATAATAAGTACAAAATACTTAGACAATTACTCAAACAATGCAAATACAATGATGAATAATCGCCAATTCAATATACACAAACACAACAACTTCCCAAAGGAGAAAACTTCAAATCACTTAGCTTCATATATAGCAAATTCCACAACCATCATTGCTTATATAAATCAGACACGTTTAAGGTAAGACCACATATACTAGGATAATCTTTACTACGTTTAAAGACAAACATTATTAATCAAAGCAAAACCTTTTTGACTAAAATAATAACCTAAACATCATTGATTTCATTTTACTTTCTTAGTCTAATTATTTAGCTTGGAATAGAAAGGAACAAAATGAAGAAAAGCTATATCTCAATAATCTCTCATAGAAGGATTATATAGCAAAAAGTTCAGAAAAGAAATAGCTAAGTGGTCCTCCCCACATATACTAAAAAGGTATCAATAATACCCCCTTGATTTAACCTCAAATCTACACATGGATGATTATATAGATATCATAAAAAAAATACCCTACAATCATTTAGATGCATTCAAGTGATCAAAATCTTGTAGTTTTTATACAAAGTAAAAACACAACATCTACACTAAGGTAACTAAAACCTATTCCAAAACTTACCTGAAAAGTTAGGCTAAACACAACCTTATTCTATAGAAAATTGTTATCCAAACCACTAATGACCAATGAAAGGCGATTTTATTTGATATTTCAAACTGTCATTTCATATTAGGAATACTATACAATACAACTCATCATAGCAGAAGAGAACTTACCATAAAGTCAAAGTTAATTCAACTCATAATTGAATTAGAGAAAATATGATGGATCAAACAAACATAACATTATTAGAGGAACAAAAAGCTTTCACCTAGAACTGTATACAACATATTAAAAGCCTTCATAAGACCTAGTGTAGTTTCGTGTTGATGAAACATAATATAAAGTATATGCAAGAAAACAAAATGGTGATAATAAGTGGCGTAACATTAAGGCAACTCTATGTCTTAACATAATCCACCAATAGGTTCACTTATTGAAGTAAACTAATAATTTACACTTAGAAAACTAGGAATAGAAGAACATTTTTAAATGAAATGGTTCAATCTACAACAAGGAATATAAATTCTATAGCTAAATGCAATCAAATTAGCCGCCCAAAACTATTCACATACTCCATTTATTGAAAAGATTAACAGAAATAGTATGTAAGTGCACCTCTAGACTTTGCAATCACTCTAGGGTTTGCGGTTCAGTAGCGTAAATCTGAAATCATCAATATAAGAGAAAAAACAAATCAATAGAGCACTGTTTGGTGTATGAAGAAACTATATGGTGCTGATAAGTCTAGAATTTACCTATGTTTTAGCATACTTTATGAGCTTGAATGTAATGAAATTGAGCTTAAATGATGAGATATTGAGTACATTTCTATTAATTCTAGGCTATTATTGTTGAGACAGTGACTTGGATGAAAAGTTGTGGAAAAAAAGCTAAAACATGCAAATTCAGAAGAAAGAATGACCAAATCAGAATTTCATCCAAAGTCAGCAAACAAGCGAAATGATTTTGCTGAAAAACGAATTCGCCTGAAGACATCGCCACGATTTGGAGTAGAGGGCGATGAAGCAGGCGATAAAAAGAAGATCTCGCCTAGAAGACTAAAACATGCAAGGCGAATCAGAAACTCCTTGCCTTCATGTGTCGCCATCCTGGAAGAAAATTTAGGCGATGAAGGTTGGACTTTGCCTGCCTTGAGGCAATAGCTGAGGCGATAAAGGAGAAATGTCGCCAAGTCAAAGGATAATAACAGGCGACATTTGATGAGACATCGCCTAGAAGGTTTTAACTAGAAAAGTGTTTTCGTGAAGAATATCAACTTGCCTGAGCATCAGGCAACATACTATGGCAATATTGAGAACATTTCGCCTAGGGAGATTGTTAGCTTGGGGATCAGGACAAGCGAGATTTGAAGAAGTCGTTTGGTTCAGGCGAAGGAACAGGCGATATAAATGAAGAAAACTGTTACTTCGCCAATTTGTGTTTCTTTGTTGATTTTATTTCAAAATTGCCACTAAGCCAAACTCTATAAATAGGAGCTCAGATGAAGCAGAAAGTGTGGAATTTTTTAGAGAGACAGTTTTAGGATAAAAGAATTTTCACTTTTGACATTCTGATATACTTTGAGAGAAATTCTAGATTCTTCTATACGCTTTATTCAACATCTTCAGATAAGTTTCTTGAAGAAGTTTTATACTCTATTTCTATTGATCATTGAGATTTAGCTTGAAGATTGTGAAGCAACAACTATGACAGAGTCTAACTTCAATCTTCCTTGGTAAGATTAAGATCTTAAGCATGTCGATGATGATTTTGTACTTTGATTAGATATGTTGAAGTAGATGTGCTAGCTAAAAGCTCTGTTGATTTGTTGAATTTTGATGTTGATTATCACTTCAATTGCAATGTTTCTTGTTCAATTATAGCCAGATCTACTTGATTTCATGAGCTAATTGAATTACAAGAACGAGAGTTACGTAATATTGTTATTCTGAGATTTGATTTAGACCAGAGATGACGATTAGGTTTCAGATCTAAGAACAGAGGATCGTAGTGCTAGAGATAGACTACAGATCTATTTTTCTACAGATTGTACTTATCAATTGTATAGGTTGTAGAATAGAGATATATGCAACTATATAATTGAGATCTGTTAAAATGAATTGAGAGATCTTTTAACAGATCACTGATGATGATCTAGAAGGTAAATCTGTGATTTAAGGTGAAACTTGCATGAGAAGTTAATTGATAACAGATTTAGCAACTCAACTTATTCATTGTTAAGATCAATTGCAGAATAGAGTGCTGACTTGAGTCTAAATTGAATGAATGTCACTAGTATCTTTTACTTCACATCAATTCTATGACTCTTATGATTCAATTTGTATATAGGAATTTTTTTAGCAATTGAGTTTAAATCTTAATCTCAATCATGCTTCTTAGCTTACAATCCCTGTGGAGACGATATCTAAATACTACATTAGACATTGATAGGATTTATGTCTGACTACTGTGAACATTAGTGTCGGTCGAAAATCTCACCATCAAGTACAAATCCAGAATTCTTGCCTTTGAAAAAACTCTATATTCACTCTAATTTGACAGTTGCTCTAATAGCATTAAAGATAACAACCGAATATGCAATTTATGAAAATTCCCTTGTTTATTCAAAGTTTCCAAATTCAGTACAAAATAAAACTAAAAGCAAACATATACCTAAGTTGCATTCCAAACCAAACTAGGATTATTTAATATGGCAATTGTACTACTATAAAACTTACTAGTATAGAGATTACCTACGAAATTACACCTACAAAATTAATCTGCAACACTATCACACACTGCCGAGAAACAAAAAAAAAAACCAAAAGCACAAACAGATCAAAGCCTATAATCACAATCGGAGAAGATACAATCCATAAAAATCTCAAATCCAAATTCAAGACCACAACAACTAAAAACTCTTGAAAAACAAAATGAGAAGCGCTCACTGAGAAATGGCCATTTCTAATGTCTACAGAAAAAATGAAATAGCTGTAACGTCCCGATCTTGGGCTAAACGAATTCAGGATGTTGAACCGATTTGATCATTAAGTTATTGAACCTTACTTGTAATTTTTGAATCGTTTTTTATTATTGGAATGATATTTTGATCATTGAATTTTATTGTAAAAGTTCATTATTGTTGACCTCGGTCGTATGTCAGATCTAGTAGTGGAACAAAGTCGAACCGATGTAGCGTCGAACCCCCGCCCCAGCCGAGACCGTAGCGGTTGACCCGAACCGCCACATTAATGATGTAATTTCAATTTACAATTAAGGAACATTTCAAAAGTTACTCAGTTTTGCGGAAGATGGATAAAGACATTACTTTCATAGATATAAGATACTTGGTTTAAATCATATATAGACAATGTTTAAAAATTCCAAATGAATAAAATATCTTTTAAAATAATAATTCAAATACATTATAAGCTTATTTACAAACACGATAAAATTTTAAAATACATGTATTGGTGGTTACAACATAATGGACTTCACCATGAGAGCGCTAATACCACATGTCTTGCTCGATCGAACCTTAAAACATAATTTACGGGGAAAAAGAAAAAGAAGAAAGGGTCAGGCACACGCCTGGTTCGCATTCCATGTCCCAAAAAAGCACACGCAAATGCTCTTACCTTTTTGTCGATATGCAATGCTTTAACACACAATGCAATTCTAATATGAGCATCTTTAAGCTCACCTTAACTTATAAAAATCAAACACAACCAATTCCTAGCAATCAATAATGCTAGTGTAATAGTCGAGGCATGCTATGTGCACATTCATGTTCATTCTATGGTTTACCAATTATTATGATTAGTCTCATTCATTTTATCATTAACCATATGGATCCATCAATCAATAATGCGATCAACAAGACAATGAATATAATCGAGTCAATCAAGACAACCAATTCAATTAAGTCAATCAAAACAATCAATTCATAATAACTCATCAAGAAACTCAATTCATGAGTCAAACCCCGCTTAGTCCGAACAACTCGACTCAAGGAGATCACCAATCAATCAAACAACCGCATATTTCATCCTATAATCAAATGTGGTACAATTATGCCACAAATATATTCAATTTTTAGGTTTTAAACACATTACTGAATTGTACACCAAATTACAATTCGGTAATATATCAAAGATGAAAGATACAAGGTCATTTCTTGAACAAGAATCAATCAACAAATTAATCACATTTTAAAGTTCTCATGTTACAATAACACTAGCAATTAAATACATTCATGAATGATTTAAAAAGTTTTGGAGACAATTCAATCAAGAGATTTTTAATTCAAGAATTTCAAATTCCTAACAATAAGATGTTTCGTACAATTAAAGAAGATTGAAATCCTTGCAATATCACTGATTTATTTCTATGATTTCAAAACATACAGTAATTATATAACATCATCACAAATTTATAGCAACAAATGGACCCAATTTGGAGTCCGAGTACAAAACTTGTACAAGTAACAAGTATTTTTCAAAAGCTGAAATTTACAAACACTTGGAGGAGATTTAAAATATGGATATTCAAATGATAATATTTTTGAAATGTGAAGATATAATTAGAAAGTAGACTTAAAGAAGAATCCATAGCCGTAAACGATACCTAATCGGAGTTTCTATGAGGGAGAACGAAGACCGACAAGTTGGAAAAAAATAATGCTGTGACACTCCAGCAGTCCTCCGTCGGCAACGTTAGCTGAGAGCAGACGAAGAAAAATTGGCAGCGAACGTTGCAGCGCTTGCTGTCCTCGTTGGCTGCTAGCATTCGCTGGCAGCGAACGAGGAAAAATTGGCAGCAAATGTGCCCTGTCTTGGGCAGAATAGCGACACCTCTCAGGTCACCATTTGAGTGGTTTGCTCAGTTTCAAAACCTAACGAAACGACATCAAAATGCAGCCAAATTTTAAAAACATCATATATGCCTATCAAACAACATATACAAAAAATCCATTTGTCAAGCGACCCAACCGTTTGGGCAAACAAACCTGAACAAGTTGCCTATTTGATCAACTTGTTACAGCACCAATACAAGTCAATAATTTTCAATTTTTCAAGTTCTTACCTATTCTACCATTTCAATACCTATTGAAGCAAAACCAATTCTTACTGACCAAGTTAATACCAAGTTGATTATCAAACATTCAATATAATTCCCCAAATCATAATTTAGTCAATTAAGTAAAAAATGACACATGTTACATGACAAAAAAATTATCAAGATCACACCACTACACAAAGGCGTTGGACTTAGGGTTGACTCACTAAACAAACATTCCAAAGCATCAATATCATGCACAAGATATGTCATAATCTATTATTAAGTCAAGTTCATTAATCATCTTGATTATCAAGCATGTTCATATCCATTCTAAAATTTCAATATCCATAACAATGTCACTTTGTTATGAAGTTCATTAGGAAGTTTTTCATACCACCTAAAACATTTCCTCATCAAATTCAAGTTCAAGTTCAAGAACACTTTCAAGTTCATTATTAAGACAAAATTAATACATTATCAATGTAACGCCCCATACTGAGAAATGGTTAAAAGGAATTGAATTGCTACCCATATCACCAATGTGCACATTATTTTTTAGGAGCCCAGATAATGAGAACTCCAAAGTTAAGCGTGTTTGGCCTGGAGAAATCTTGGGATGGGTGACATTCCGGGAAGTTTTTCCGGAAAGCAAGCGAGTGAGGACAAAGCGTGCTGGAAAGCGGAAGGGTGGTCTGTGGGGCTAGTGGTCAACCTTAAAGACCAATTGTGAATGACGTGGTGCCTGCCACCGCGCTTCAGGTTCATCTGGGGGTGGGGGCCGGACGTTACAAATAGTATGAGAGCAACCTTGTGACATGAGTGCGCCTGTGGACATAAGAGCCCTGGGCATTTTTCTGGCGAGAGTAAAGGTTCTGGGAATTATGTGGGCCAACCACAACGAAGACGTTGTGTCTTAAGGGGGTGGCTTGTAACGCCCCATATTGACAAAGGTTTAAAAGGAATTGAATTACTACTCATATCACCAATGTGCACATTATTTTTCGGGAGCCCATTTCATGAGAACTCCAAAGTTAAGTGTGCTTGTCTTGGAGGAATCTTGGGATGGGTGACCTTTTGGGAAGTTTTCCCGGAAAGCATGCGAGTGAGGACAAAGCATGCTAAAAGCGTAATGGTGGTCTGTAGGGCTAGTGGTTAGCCTAAAAGACCAATTGTGAATCATGTGGCACCCTGCCACCGCGCTTCGGGTTCATCTAGGGGTGGGGGCCAGACGTTACAATCAAGGTCAATCATCAATAATGTTTCAAGGCAAAAAGCATGCAAGTTCAAAATATTCCAAGTTTAAAAAAATTAAAGTTTCAAAACATTTAATAAGATAAGTTTCCACAATATATGACCAATCAAATCCAAAATACTCAACAATCAAGTTCAATAGACACATAATGTCATTTTTAAGCAATCGCCCTTAATTCTAACTTGATTAGTGAAAACGGGACGTTAGGGCCAAAGCCATCGTTTTAGAGCCAAGCTCTCGTTGAGGTCTAAAGACCAATAATCCGTAGAGCCGATTTAGTCTCCTTCGAGTCGGTCATCTACTTTTGGATTCGTTCGTTAGGCCCGAAGGCGGTGGTGTCGTCACACCCGTTAAGAGCCATCGCACATTTCATTAAGGTCATTCTATGACTAAGTTCACATATATTACATATATGGAGATATATCTCGAGTTTCCCTATGCCATGCCACTACATTCGCTAATTAGCTATAATAAGGGAAATTCATTCGTTTTAGTGATTCAACCACAATCACCCATTTATCCTTTCTTTCATAACTTTCAATTGCACATTTGACCTCTTAGAGGTATTAAGACAACTTTGTCATTTGAAATCATTTGGCCACAAGGCGAACACATATAAATGTTCACATAGTCATAAATACAATATGTATAACCATCAAGTCATGTATACATCCAACATGTATTTACCAAACACATGCCATCACAAATTCAAACAACCACAATCAAGAGCAGAAAGATAAGTCTCTAACCTATGCCCTTCAATATCCGCAAACAATATGGACTTAGTCCACCCAAAACTTCGATTCCCAAAGGCAGCACCTAGCATGACCGTACATGCATCACATATATGTTCTAGCGCCCTAGCATGGCAAATATGCTCATCACTTCAACTTTTGGATGGTTATCTTATTTAACCAATTTCATGGCATAATTACAAGGAAACATATATTCAATGCATCAATCATTAACAAACAAGTGTGTAGGGCTAAAACTGGAAATACGAACCTCGCATCCGTCGATCCACAAGTTAGAAAGCCGCTCCCGTGAGGGTTTCCACTTGTTCTAAGCCATCAACAAATAACACTATCACACTACAACCATCAATATACACCATAACATCATTACATGGTTCTAACACATTTAAATTACCACACAACAATTCTATTAAGTGCATTAGCATAGTGATGAGATTAAAGATATTCAAAATAGATTAAAATTAACCCAACATTATTTAGTGACCACCTAAAAACACTATTGAACCATTAAATAAACTCCTTAAAGGTTAACAAAGATGGAAATGGGGTGATTTGGGTAATGTTAGTGGTGGATTGTGAGAGGTTTGTGTGGAGACTAAAATACATAAAAGAAGTGTAGAGAGAAATGAAAGTGTTTGGATGAAGAAGATGATGAATAGTAAATATAAGTAGGGTGTGTTTGGTCGGCTTAAGTGTGTCATGATACACATTTGAACTTAAAAGTGGATTCGGTCAATTTGGGCCCAATCCAATTTCGAGCTCGTTATTTCACCGAAACTCCTTCCCGACACTTCTATTCACTTCTCAAAATTTATTTTGACATTTCACAATAAAAATTGCCATCAGTTTTAAAATTTAGATTTTTTGCTCAATAAGGGTAAAAAGGTAATTTAACCAACAATTAACGTTTTGACCCAAAATATACATTTTTCTCAATTTTCAATTTAAATACGCTCCAAGCTTCCAATTGAATCATATTTTGCTCTTAAAGATCAATCTTCGATTTTGAAAGCCAAAATACAAATATTTAATTTTTCGAATTAAATAAGATGTTTGATCTTAGGCTTTTTGGTCTCAAAACAATTTTTCCTAATCTCACCATAGCCTTTAATATTTTTTTCGATTTATTCCGTCGTGAATTTTTCGAAAATAAAACATGCAAAAATTTTAAATTGCCCTAACTTCTAGGCCCAATTTACGGACGTTACAACGGATGTCGAAATTGGAGGTACGCAACACTAGCAGCACTGACGACATAGCCCTTTGTCACCAGCGAGAGAATCCCCTAGTCAAATGAAGGACATAACATTGTAGGTGTGGGCGACAAGAGCTTTATGTCTTCAGCCTTGTCGCTAACGACCGATTCCAGGCGAGCTTTTGGACGAGATGCTGTAGTGACTAGCGACAAAGGCTTTATGTCGCCAGCCTTGTTGCCAAGGAATGTATAAGGTCAATTTTTAACCCAAAACCACAAATTTTTTCTCATTCTATTCACGTATTTCAAAACTCTACTTTGTGCGAATTATTTCTCTCTAGATTTCTTCTCCGCCACTTCATCGTCGCGACTGTAGTAAGTTTTTGATCAATTCTAATCTCTCTCCCTTTTGAATACAAGCATGATTTCTAGATTCGTTGTAGGCGATTGATGTTGATTCTAACATTGAGAAGGTTCTAGATTTGATTAGGGTTTTGATAGAAACCCTAAGATTTAGGGCAATTGAATCGAATGATTGAATAACAGATTGATATGGGTTTGTGTGGTAATCACTAGTGTATTTGCTTCTTGGCTCTTCGATCGTCATTTTCTTTGCGATTAGACAAGGTTTCGTTTTTCGCGCGTTAGGTGTTCGACCTATTGTCTAAACAAAATCTTGTTCTTTGTTCTTTGTTAGGCGAAGTGGATGGTGCCAAGGATCATATAAGCGACGCTTAGCTTAGCTTGTCTACGGAAGAAAGATTAGCAACGTCATCTTATACTTTATATGTGGTTGTTGCTTGCTTTATTGAATTATGCATTAATCCGGATAATAACCTAACCACATGAATTGTTAATTTGAACAATAGGTATTGATGTTAGATTGAAATATTGATTGTTGCTTTTGTGTATTATTATTAGGCATAGTAATGTTGAAAGTGTATTGTATGTTAGACGTAAGCTTTGGTTAGCTAGAGCGGGAAATAAATGGATAAGACACTAGTAAAGTACCTGACAATTATTGATTGAAAGCCAATGGATTGTTATAATGTAAATGTGTAATGTTAAATTCATTTGTGTGCTTTGTTCACCTAAATTAATCAAATAATGATTGCCTTAGTCATGATGGAAAATCGTGATTGAATGACATGTCATTAGGGGTACCCAGGATATCTCAACCTATTGAAAAAAGGACTTTTGGTTTAGCGAACCACTACTACAAACAGGATGACGACTCCTATTGGGTGTGACAGTACCACCATCTGCGTGCCTGTTGTTATTGTGGTATTCGAACCTAATTGATGGAATCCTAAGGTAGTTGTCCGCCCCGATGGGGGAATAAACAACTCTACGGATTTCGATCTTTGGACTCTATTGTGTGGCTTCGGCCTAATTGGTGGCTTCAGCCTAATTTATGTTGTTTCACTATTGATATTAGATTAGTGGCAATCTTTAAAAATTGAAATTATAATGTGAATGTACTGTGTGATGGTTTCCTAGAGGATAGTCGATTGTATTGGGGATTTAAACGATTATAAAGGAAACTAAATGGATACCTAATAATGTCAAATGTATAATAAAATGGACATAAGTGGAACTAGGTAAGTAACTCGCTCTATTGAACTTGTAAATAATATTGAAATTGGCCAGGTTTGTATTCTCTTATTATTAAATATTAGCCTAGGTGCATTTGTGTGCCAAAATCATTGTGGAATGTTAAATAGACGCATTTGTGTGTGTTTGTTGGACTGTGACTTTCTAACCAGATACCGATAGTCTGACGTTGTATTTTCTTTCTTTTTCTTGTCTCTCCTATCAGGAAATGTGAAATAGGTGATCGAGCAGATTGGAGGTTCAAGCATTGCATATTTCCTGATTTTGGAAGAATATTACAAACTGTTATTACTATGTTTCGAATAGCTTTTTATTGAAGGGTATGTAAACTTTTATAGTACTTTAAGTCCTTATGTTTTGGACATGTTATTTTGGGATTGTAAACTGAATGAATAGACGTCTATTATATTTATGATTTTCAACATAGGTTATATTATTTTTAATTGAAGTATTTGAACCTTTTGTTTCATTGTTTATAAGCAGATTATTTATTGTATTTTATAACTCGATTATTTCGAATATTGTAATTAATTCCGCAACTATTGTAATGTATGATTGTTTGTAATATGATATTCTGGTCTCCGTCTGTGGTTCCGCCGTGGCTGAGGGTTGGGTGTTACAATAACAAGCGAACGAGATTAGGCTCCAGAATCCAACGTTAGGGTTTTCTGGTGCAGAAAACGGTTATTTGTGAACCCGATGATGCAAGCAAAAAATGGAGAGGGTGTGCAGAGTTGGTTTCTTTCTTCTATGGCCTCATCTACTGCAAAAGTCAAAGACAAAATCAAGTCCCTACCAATAGATGAAAGATGTTTTTTTTCTTCTTTCTTTTTTTTAGATAAAGAGGATCAAAAAGGTCTGAAGGTAGGGTTTAAAAATACCCAAACCCATACCCATTAAATTATTTTTAAACCCAGATCCAGACCCTTAGGATCCAAAAAAAATTAGACCCAAACCCTTAAAATAGGGTCAGGTCTCATCGAGACTAGGTCAGGTTCGGGACGCATGCCCATTCCTAGATAAAGTAGATGTCGTGATGATCTCTGAATTAGCTTCATGGATATGAACAATCTTGGTTTCCCTAATTCTCTCAATCACTTACTCAAATTTTGAATATAAATGGATAGAAAAAAAATGAAGAATGAGGGTTAGGCCATCGCTATCTTATTAGCATTTTCATGCTCAAACAAACGCACACAAGATACTTCTTTAGTAATTACTACTTATGAGCACACAAATGCAATTTGATAATAATTAAATCAATCTATTGCACAGAAATAAGCAACCAAAGACATAGAATTCAATAATATTAGACTACCAAATCAACTCAACTAAACTCCATATATTGGAAGTTGAATTTTAGCTACATAAGATCACAAGCAACTTTTAAGGTGTCATGCAAGTTTTTTAGAATTAATTCAAATGACCAATGGTACAAATGACTTTCTTGGCGACATGCAACTTGCGCAGAATTAATCGTGGCAATCTAAAGATTTAGACAAATTGTTGGGCAACATGCATCTCGCATATTAGGTCGCGAGAACTAACAATAGCTTGAATCAAATATAGATGCATTGTTTGGGGACTTTGCAAGTCTCATTGAAGTAAAAACTCAAAAATATGATAGCAAACTGGAGCTGATCATTTGAGCTACATATTAGTTACGGAACATAACGAAAATATTACAATTAACCATATAAAAATATATACGCAATAACTAGGAATATCAAGCAACATTCACGAGTAAACCAATAACTAAAATTACAATTTTAATTGGTTTCATGACACTATACAAGTGGTCTATATGAACAACCTGTTGCGAAAATGTAAAATCAAATTGGATCAACATGTTCAATGTTTTACTCCTATTTATTTATGAGCAATGTTATAAGTCAACAAGTTCAAACTCTAGCAATCAAAATCATTAGCATAATAAATCAATTATAAATGTTTCCCTTTAATATTAGTGTTAAACTCAAGCAATCGATCAAGTTCTAACTCATATAGTGAAAACAAGACAAAAAGAAACAAATATATAATAACAAAGGCTCAAATAAAGGTCAAAAGATCGTGTAACATCCCATATTGTGACAGGGTTAAAAGAAATTGAATTGCGACCTATATCAACAATGTGCACATAATTTTTCGGGAGTCCAGAACTTAATAACTCTAAAGTTAAGCGTGCTTGGCTTGGAACAATATTGGGATGGGTGACCTTCCGAGAATTTTTCTCGAGAAGCATGCGAGTGAGGACAAAAGCATACTGAAAAGAGTAATGGTGGTCTGTAGGGCTAGTGGTTAGCCTTAAGACCAATTATGAATGACGTGGTGCCCTGTCACCACGCTTCAGATCATCTAGGGGCGGGGGCCGGACGTTATAGATCAGACATATGGAAATCGATTGAACCCCTTATGGGTTGGATAACTAGCTTGATAGACCCCTGATACATTTAAACCCAAAGGTCGATGATGCCGTGCATACATATAAGAGTCATTGTCTGAGTTCTTTCAAGTAGGTCACTTAGTCAAGTTTTTACATAAGTAAACATTGTTTAGATATCTCAAGTTTCCCAAAGCATGTCAATTCATTCCCTATAATAAGGTAAACCAATAGAGTTTATTCTCTTACGACACAAATAACAACAACTTGTTATCTATTCTTTCATTAGAATTCTTGACTTCTTAGAGGTATTTAGTTCCAAAATCATGATCTATATTTCATACAGCTACAAGAATAATTGAAAGTTTATACAGTCAATACATATATCCATTTTTATATAGTCAAGTACTAAACAAACTACATGCTTTTATCACACTCATCACCAAGTGACCAAAAAATCAACAATGTGTCCATTTGTAACAATTTTCATCAATCCGTCAAGATATCAAAACCAATCATCATCATTACACCATATATATCATTTCATGCTATATTAAGGGTAAATTACCAATTTTATGCAATCAAACATAAAACAACTATAAAAAATATTGAGAGCATAAAAAAATAATAATTACCTTCCCTTCAAAGACACAATGCTAAGCTCTTTTGGGTGGATTTTCACCGACATCCAAGTTGCCTAACAAATTTACCTACACAATCAATCACTATATCTCATTTAACCAGCATAAATATCATTGTCTCAAGACCCTAGACTTTTGCCTAAATGATAATTAGAGACCAAAACAACTCAAGACTATAAACCAGAAGCTTTAGTAATTTAATATTATCCTACTAACACATAGAATTAGGAATTTCACTCCAAAATCTTTGAGACACTATTAGAGAGAGGAATAAAGTGCTTACCACTACAAGAAAATAGAGGGAAGACGCTAGTTAGTTTTTTTTTTTTTTTTTTTTTTTAAATAAAAGACCCTTGGGATGTGGAGAATGGTGAATGGGATGAGTTTTTGGGTGATTTAGTGTTTGAATATAGAGGTGTGTGGGTTTGTGCTCTAGAATGTGTTTGAGAGTGAGAGAAGAAGATAGAGTGTTTTGGTAAGGTTTTGGTGTAGAGAGAAAAGGATTGGGGTTTTTCGGGTAGGGTGAGCTAAAAGTATGTATTGGCCCCATTTGGCCCTTTAGCCTATTAATTGGCCCATCAATCTTCCATACTCCAATTACTTCACAGTTGGTTTTAAAAATTTATTTGGGTTTCCACAGCCCGAAAATCCATTTTAGTTATAAAAACTCTTTTTTTGCCAAAAAAATCTTAAAATTTGAATTTAACCCCAATTATGAAATTATTTTAAAAAATATTTTATTCAAATAATTTTGACTATATACTTCCGTTTATAGTTCTTACTTACCATTTCTCCCATAGAGTGATTTTTTTGATTTATTCCTAGATGGAATTCCGAAAATTCAAACTTTGATCGAAATTCAAAATTCATAAAAACAAATATAGCAAAAAAATTTTGGCAAGAAACCAGACATTCAAATGGTTGGTTGCTACACTGGTTGCTGTAAAAAAATCTTTCTTTTTTCTAATGCTCTTCATCTTCATTTTTGGTTGTTGCAATGGGCTTTGATTTCAGCTATAATCAGCCACTTGATCTCTACAGTATATTTAGTATTTGTCCCTCTAGTATACACATGTTTACATTTGTGTCTTATCTAGTTTGGTTTTTCTATTGTGACATGGGGTGTTTTGTTTTTGATCAATTTTGGAAGGTAAGTGTGTTGAAATGAGGGTTTTGTGAATTAGGGTGACGTTTGATTGATGTATTGTATATGACGGTGACTTTTATTCTTTTTATTATTATTATTATTATTATTATTAAATTTAATTGGATTTGTGTAGTTGTGAGATATTGAATTAGAGAAGATTTTCTTAATAGATAATTGTTTCAATTAGAGAGGTTCTTAGTGTATTTTCCTTAGTTTGGTTGCATTTGTAATTGTGTTCAACAATAGATAGACGAAATTGACTATTGTTGAGCTATTAACAATTGTTCTAATGCATGCATCGGTTTCTTTTAACATAGTGTATCCTTACTTCTATGTCTATTTATTCGTTTGTTTTATTAGATCGGAGAAGTACGGTTGTTGAGCTATAAGAGGACTATGTATGGTTTGGAATTGTAATAGCTAGGTTGACAGACAATTTCTATTTATTTCAACTTAGTTAGTTTATTGTTATTTTCTATCAATTTGAGACATTTGAACTAAACCATTTTTTTCTATTTAAGTCGTCTGAGTTGTTGGTGACCATCGATTAATAATGCTCTGATTGATGTCTTTTAATACTAAATAATTTTTAACGTATATTCCAATCGATCATACACCATAATTATTAGAATCTAATTGTCGCTCACACTATTATGCTGTGATGTATACCCTTCTTATGGAGTTTAAGCTGAATAATGGTTCTTGTTTGTACTTAACATTTTGGTTTATTCTAGGACTAGTATAGTTGTTGTGGGAGATTCGTCCAAATTTTTTCAAATTACGATATGTGACGTCTAAAAAATGATCAATTTCTTTTATTTTAATAAGTGTTTATCTAATTGATTTTCTACTCCTATAGAATTTCATATCATAGTAAATAAGAGAAATAAACTTGGAAAATTATAAATAAGAAGTATCTCAATTTTGTAACGTTCGATTTGGGGCAAAATTTTAATTTTGAGTCAATTTTAACTTTTGGTCAAAGTTTGAATTTTCAAAATTCCATGTTGGAATAATTCAAAAAAATTCACTTAAGTGTAAAATTGGTAATCAAGGACCATATATTGGAAGCAAAGGGTCAAAATGGTTTAAGTATATCATTTCCAACAATATTTTCGTAAATTGGATTTTAATTTGAAAATTAAAATTTCGGATGAAATTGGATATTTGGGGGAAAATAGGATTTTGTGAACTAAATGTATTATTGGTGTGGATAAAATATGTATAAATAAATAATTGACATTTTAAAATTGAGGATGAGCGGGATTAGAGAACTGAAAGCCAAATTGGTTGTTAGTGGGCTAGATTAGTGTTAATCCCTTTATCACCCCAAATAACCTCTTTTCTATCTATACTCACTACTCATAAACCTACTCATACCCCACCACACTCACTAAACCCTACCCCAAACTCCTTATTTTCTCCGCCAATACTTGTTCTCACACACTCTTCTCAACTTACATTCATGACTACACACTCACACTACTATTATATCTAGACACTTAACCACTCAAAAATCTAACTCAATCACTCTTTAAAATCCAAATCATTGAGTTTCATGAGAGAAACAAAATCCTATTTCTATTCTCCTTATTTGGTAAGATCTCTACCACTCATTAATGACACCTTGAGTTATACCCCATTATCCACCCACAAGCTTTATTGTCTTTTTGTTTCAAGAACTTATTCAACTCGCTAAAATTAAAATAAAATACCAAGTCAACTACACTAACATCTTCAACTACTCATTAAGGAGCACAGGTGGATCCTATCATTGAGGAGCCAAACTTCAACATCGATGAGGAAATTCTCTTGCACATATATAAACACAACAAAAACAGAAGAATTCCTATCAACGTCTAATTGTATTTGTAAAGATATCATCTCCACAGAGATTGTTTATTTTGGAAAGAAATAATTCGACTCAGATCTAAATTGAGTTGTAAAAGAATTCATTAGCAAGCTGAATAGGAAAGATCATAAGATTTTAAGTAAATTTTTAGACACTTTTGATAGTCATAACAATTGCTTGAGAATTTAATACTCAACATTCAGTGATCCAATAAGAAATCTAGTTGATTTGCTAATCTATGTTGCCTACTATCATCTCTGATTGTATATATCGACTCTAGATTTCAGATTTACAACCTAGATCATCATCTATGATCTGTTAAAGATCTCTCGATTCAGTTTAACAAATCCTAGTCAATAGATTGCATATATCTCTATAATACAATTCAATTAACTTATCAATCATAATTTGTAGAAAATTGGATCTAATTGTCTATCTCTAGTACAAAGACTCTCTGTTCTTAAATCTGATACTTAAATGTCATCTCTAGACTAGAATAAGCATCATAACATCATTACTTAACTCTCATTCTCGTTATTCAATAAGCTCATGAAAACTAAGCAATTCTTACCATAATTGAACAAGAGATATACAATCAAATTCAGAAATAACAACATATCTTAGCAAGTCAAAACAGAGCTATTAGCTTTGCATAACTATTTCAGCATATACAATACACACAGATACATCATCATTATGTTATAAATTTAAATCTTACTAAAGAAGATAGAAGTTAAACTCTATCACAATTTTCTCACTATCCTCAAGTTAATTCTCAGAGATCACAGAAAATATACCACAAATCCTTTCCAAGAAACTTCTTAAATGAATACTCTAAGAATGAACAGAAGATTCTAGAAAATATCTGAAAATGTGAAAAGGTTCTAACTACTTCGATTGAGCTCCTATTTATAGAGTTTTCTCGGTGGCAATTTTTGAAATTAACTATAAGAAATAAACACAAATAGGCGAAGTACAAAATATCTCCTTATGTCGCCTGTTCCATCGCCTGAACTTCAAATGACATTCATAATAACCACAAAGCTTGATCGCCTGTTGATAAGTCTTGTAGGTAAAATAGTTTGATATTCGCCTCCTTAATCGCCAAATAACTAGGTGATGTTGCTTCTTCTCGCCTCCTTTATATCGCCCTATCAAGAACCTTAGGCGAGGTAAGTCATTAGTCGCCTGCAGCTATATTTGTATTTTAGGCGATATTCATCATTTAGCGTTGATATGTCTCTTGCTTCCACTTTTCTTTGGGCGATCTCTCCTTTTGTTGCCTGAAGATTTCGCCTGTATTGGCGACTTGTTGTAGGCGAGGAACACCTATGTTGCCTTCTGCATGTTTTCTTCTTAGCGACTTTTATTTGTTTCGCTTTTCCTATCGCCATCTACATCGAATGTATAGGTGATGTTCATAGGCGACGTGTTCTTCTCTTGTTTTACTTCACCATGATCTTGGACTTTGGAAGAAATTCCATTTGATCCTCATTTGTTCTAAATTTTACTATTTTCTGCATAGTTTCTTGATCTTTTTATCCAAGTCCTGTCTCAATAAAATAGTCTAAAATTACTAGAAATTCACTCAATCATAAAGCTTTTTAGCTCAATTTCTTTCTATTAAAGCTCATAAAATGTATCAAAATATAGGTAAATTCTTGACTTATAAAACATGAATGTAGAATGATCCAATACTCCTCTTTGCATTATCTAATTGACATTAATGGGTGTTGTTTATCTTGAAATATTATGATACTTATGGTAATTGTCTGTTAATGCATTGTGAACAAAATGATTCAATCTGATGTTTTTATTTTGGATTTATTTTATAATATAAATTGTTAAGCTTCGAAAAAGAAAATAGGAACATGTCTAGAAGCTCACAGAAAAAATAAATACAAAGGACAGAGGCTTTTCTGTCTTTCAACATTTAACAAAGTTCGGTACAGACTGTCCAAAGTTCTTTAAATACATTCATGCTCTCCCATGCTGGTTTTAGGCAGACTGAAAGTAGAATCATGTTGTCTTTCAAGAATGTAACGCCGAAGCCTCGGCCACGGTGGAATCGCAACCGGAGACTAGAACATCACATTACAATCACTCATGCATTCATTCATTACCATTAAATGCGGAAATAATAATAAAATAGTTTGATTATCAATAAAAAAACAAATAGCTGTCTCGAAATCAACAATAATTATCCAACACATGGCTCATAATCCTAAAATAATTTGTTTAAACATCATAAACTTGAAATACTTAAATGGTTTACAAATCCCTTCAAACACTAGTCCAAGTGATAAATAATAGTTCTCAAAAAGTATTTCAAAAACAATGAGACTTGACATGCTTCGATGATATGCTGAAACACTTTAATATGCAATAGAACAGACAAGAAAAAGAAGAAAAAGCAACATCAGACCATTGATGTCAGGTTAGCAAGCTCACACTCCAACAAACACATACAAATGCGTCTAATTAACATTCAATCATGAAATCGGCACACAAATGCACCTAGGAACTAACAATCGTCCATTAGGAAATCAAACCCCACCCAGTCAGTAATATTTATAACAAGTGTAAGTATAGCTCATTTATTCATCCTAAGTTCCCATTTATACTCATTTATACTCATATGACATTATCTAATGGATATGTGGATTCATTATTAACCATTAAACTCCCCCCCAATGCATACCCATTCCTCACAATCACCATTCAATTCTAATCATATCAATAGTTCCATTTTATTAAAGACTGCCCCTAATCTGGTATCGATCATGAAACGGGATCAATTATGTCGAAGCCACACAATTAGGCTAAAGCCACACACTAGGTTCTAAACACCGAAATCTGTTGTGTCATTTATTCCCCCTCAAGATGGACAACTACCTTAAGATTCCATCAATTAGGTCCGAAGACCACCACCAATACAATATGCTAGCAAGCGGTGGTGCCATCACTCCCAATAGGAGTCGTCACTCAATTCAATAATGGTTAGTTAGACCAAAGGACTTATGTTTCCAATAGGTTGTGAGAATTCTCGATTATCTCTAATGACATGTCATTCCATCTCTATTTCAACCGCAACTAGGGCAATCCGTAATTAATTTAAGTGATAATAATTAGCAATCATTGGCTTTCATTTAATATTCTTGGGTACATTACTAGTGCTTTATCCATTTATTTTCAGCTCTAACTAACCAAAGCCTAAGTCTACATTGTAATATAGCATATCTCTCTCTCTCTCTCTCTCTCCATCCCTCTCTCTCTCTATCTATCTATCTATCTATCTATCTATATATATATATATATATATGCAATTAACAAATGTTCATGCCATTAAAGATAATATCACATAAATATTGCAATTTCAACACATTACAATCACCTACTTTGTACAATTTGATAAATATATGTAGACATGCTTTTAACCGGTTCAATGCACAATCATAAAACATATAACAACCATACGTAGAGTATAAAACAAGGTTGCTAATCTTCCTTTCGTCGACAATAGCTAAGCGTCACTAGTACGAGCTTCGGCACCGTTCATTTTGCCTAACAAATAAAAAAACTATTTAGACATTATATCGAACAATTGGCGTGCGAACTAGAATCTAAATCTATCCCTTAGGGTTTGACAATCCATATTTATGTCCACTTTGAGTTTTAAATTATTTGAAGTTGAGACTTTAATTTTTTTTCTAGGATTTGAAGAAAAAGTTTTCATTTTTGCATGATATTTATTGAAATATTTATTGTTTTCATGTGTGCATACTTCATTTTTTTCATAGCAATTTTAAGCTAAGATTTCAATATTTGTGAGGCATGAATTTCAAATCTCTCTGTCATCTTGTCAAAGGAAATGCTAAGATTTAAATAATGTAATACTAAAGGGGGAGTAAATAAGAAACTAAGGAAGATGATTAAAGAATACCCTTGAGGAAAAATTGGTAAAGAATTTATGCCTTAAAGTCATTTTTTCTGAGTGTTGATTTTATTCTTCATTATTTATATGATCATCTCTCACAAATTTATTCTTTGTAGTAGAACCTTCTTAGGTTTGATCGGTCTCTTTTCCATGACCTCAAGTAAGCAAGGTATTATTTAGATGATCTATAGAGATGAATTTTAATTCTAAGGGAATGATACTGTAATGCCCAACCCCCGCCCACGGCGGAGGTGTGAAACAATGGTAGGAGCGCCACATTAACAATATGCATTCCTTACAATCCAATACACTATCGATTGGAATAAATGAATCTAACTTACCATAGGTACTGCAATAGTTTGTTCGTGAAATAAATTTCCAATATGTAATTAAAACACTATGCGACTATATATATGCGGAAGTGGAAATAACTTTTTGTAAATTAATAATCAGTGAAAGTATTAAATTAATTGAAGGCCCATCAATGAACAATTACAACTCAATATAAAATTTTTACGTGATTTCAAAGTTCAATAAAAATAAAACTAAAAATTAGATATGTCATGATCATGAAGATATGTCGATATTGTGAGAAGACCTTCGTGCTCTGCTCGATCGTACCAGTCAATCTACATGTGCATTCACACATTTAGGGAAAAGAAAAAAGAAAAATAATGCAATGTCAGACTTATGTCTAGTTCACACCCATGTACCAAAATAATCACGCACGTATGCTCTTCCCTAACATATAGCTTCTATAGTGCAATGTGATCACATAATGCTATTCTATAGTGGATATCTCTAAATCCACCCTCTTTAATTCAAGGTAGACACAATTATCCTATCAATCATGGATTCACCATCAAACAATATGATTTATAATAATTTGTAACATAATAATAATCATCTCATACATCCATATATCAAGTACAATACATAAAACATAGACAATTATAAGTCACCAAGATTTATTTAATCGTGAACTATTTTAAAAGTTCTAGTTATTTTTTCTTCGATCAATAGAGCAATCATTTATTACATTTCAATTATGTTCAAGAGACATTCAAACAAGTCTTTATTAACATTCAATCATGATTCGAAGCACACAATTACACCTAATATGTATCAAACATTGATTATGTATCAATTAGTATTTAATCAATTACAATATGATAATAAAATAATTGCAGGGGATAGGACACGAATCATGTGGTTCTTAATCAACAATCAATATTCAAGAGCACTACATAAACCAACTCGCAAGATGACCAATTTATTAGTTTGACTATATTTATTCAATCCGAGGTCAATCAAATTTACAATTCGGTAACTAACATTATAATTAGCTAAACAAGTTTATATAAGACAATAATCAATCACCCAAAGCACAAAAATTTATCTGTTTATTAAGTTGACTCCCTCTAATCTATTTGCTATATCGAAACGGGAACGATTAGGCTGGAGCCACACAATTAAGCACAAGCCACACAATAGGGTCTGAAGACCGAAATCCATAATGTTGTTTGTTCCGCCTCGGGGTGGACAACTACTTTAAGATTGCATCAATTAGGTTCAAAGACCATCAATACAATAGGGTTAATTTCAAAACCCACTCAATTTTTAAAACATTTTACTTCTGATACCTGATTTTGCAAACTTCTACAAAACCACCCGAACACCACCCAAAACAAAAACCATTAGTGTTTGGACTGGGTTGCTCGGCTTATTTCCTTGTCCTTAGGACGGAGCTGGTGAAAAATGGGCTCCCTTTGGCGAAGGGTATTTCGGCCGAAAGACTTCTAGACTCGTCGCCTGACATTTCGGCCGAATTCCCCGACTCTGGTGCCTCAAGGGTTTCGGCCTCCAGCTCTGATGGTCATATGTTATTTTCCCACCACAATATTTATGTTTTTCAACAACTAAATATATCAATATTTTTTTAATTTTTTTAGTTTTAAATTTTTTTATTTATTGATATTTATTTTAAGCAATATATAAAATAATAATTTAATAATAAAAAAAATTTAATAAAATTTCAAACATACCTATAACTAAATAATCTCTTATTTTAGTTTTTATTAGATTGAAAAATAAAAATCAAAACAAAAAATTATTGAAAATTATTTAACCAAAAATTTAAAAATTTTCAAATCTATGCAATATATATTTTTTAAATTTAGTAAATTTTAAAAAATAAAATTAAAACTAAAAGTTATTAAAGAATATTAAACCAAAAATTTTAAAAATACTAAAGTATATAATAATTTATTTTAGTTTACTAAAATTATAAAAAAAAATTAAATACAAAATATTTAAATTACTTAATGGAATATTTAAAATTTAGTACGAGTATTAAACCAAAAATTGAACAATTATTAAAACTAAATAATTAACAAAAATCATTCAAAAATACAATAACCTTTGAAAAATTCAAAAACCACTAAAAAATTCAAAAATCACCTACATTTCATAAAACCATTACTGGTTAGTTTTGAGGGTGATTTAGTAGAAGTTTGCAAAATCAGGTGTTAGAAGTAAAATATTTCAAAAATTGGATGTTTTTTGTATGTAACCCCAATACAATATGTCCACAGGCAGTGGTGCCGTCACACCTAATAGAAGTCGTCACGAAGTTCAATAGTGGTTAGCTAGACCAGAGGACCTATGTTTCCAATAGGTTGAGATATCTCTAGTTTTTCCCTAATGTCATGTCGCTCCATCTCTATACCAATCTAAGAATAAGGGCAATTATTTATTGAAGTGGTTACACACACAAACAATTCAATTTCCATCATTTAATATTCCAATAACCTCGCAGAGGTGAACCAAATCAATTATTGAATTAAAGTTGTCAACAACTCAATTTAACACCAATATGCACGTCTTTATAATTTCAATCTCATTAATCGATTCAATACATCGACATATATTAAATATATGAAATTAATTATGCTTAGACATACGCAACTAACCATATTTTAGGTCATTAAAAACAACAAGACATATATCACGATTCCATATTTCAAGACATATATTAAATATATGAAATTAATTATGCTTAGACATAGGCAACTAACCATATTTTAGGTCATTAAAAACAACAACACATATATCACGATTCCATATTTCAAGAACATTAACAATATATTCAATAAGTGTCACACATATCAACACACATACAATTCAATTTTTATCATTTAGTCTTTCAATAACCTCATAAGAGTGAAATATAACTATTAACTATTAATACATTCATTTAATCATTACTATACAATATTGCAATTCCGTTTAAAAATACAATACACATTATTTATATATATGGGAGATGTTAGATGTACAGACAAATGGTGTACAGATCATATAGACTACCATTTTAAAAATTCTTAAGTCTATTTTACCCTTTATTAATAATCACAGTTAACTACAAATTATGATATCTTCTACACCACAAACTTTAATCTCTTCAATCTCCTTATCTCTTTTCACTCTGCTGTATTAATTATAGTTATAAAAATTTCTCTTTCTCACATATAACTATAATTATTTATTTTATATATATATTTGCAATTTTTAAATTTTTCATTTTCATTTTAACTTAAAATTCAAAGATAATTTTTATCATATATTATTTTTTAATATTTTAAAATTCTTACACCATAAATATATATTTCAAATTTAAAGCAAAACTTAATTCAAATTAAATAAATAAACTATTTCACATTTAATTTTTTAAATTTATAAACTACTTCAAATGTATATTGAATTTTTAAATAATAATTAAAGTAAATTAAACTAATACAATAATTGAAATTATTAATCAATGAAATTCTAACAGTACAATATTAAACTAATTATAAAATATCTTTTTACTTCAAATAAAGTAAATAAGAGTAATTTGAATTTCATATTTAGTTATCAATATTTTTAATAATAGGTATTAGTCACCATTTCAACCTTACAATATGACTAATACCACTGCATCGAAAGTATCAATATGTTTAGATATATTATTTATAGCACGAGTTAAGAAGTCGAAGTTCAATATATATATTGTATTAAAAAGTTGATACAACTAACGTAACAATCTACTATTTAATTAATTCAGAAATTAATTTATATAACTTTATCTTCTTTAAAAAAAATATAATAATTTTAATTTTAATTTATATTTATTTTTTTAAAAAAAATAGTACATTCTATTGGTGGACAATGGGAATGACAATTTTATCAATTAATTTATAAACTTTAGGTCTCATCCATAAATCTATGATGAATCCCAAAATTTGTGGGAAGTGCTTGAATTTTTAGGTGAAATAGTTTGAGTTTGGATTTAGAAATAAACATGTACCATATCCACATCCATTCAAATACTTAAAAATAATTTTAATATATTTAATTAAATTAATTAGTTAAATATAATACTATTCATTTAATATATATATTACAATTATACATATATAATTGATATACTTTTTATTAATTTAAATTTATGGTTATGTTAAAAATTATAATGAAAACATGAATATGGTACACTAGTATTGTACTGGACTATTTTCAAACGGACCCAACCCATATGATGATGTTAACTACTGGATATGCAATTAGAGCGAATTTCACATTATTGTGGAGATCCTTCCACGAGGATTTTGACAATTCCGACTAACGGCCATCTTAGGTTGCTATAAATAGGAACCTGTCATTTACTTTTAGAAATTGTTTTTCACTTACCAAAACTCACAAAAATTGATACTCACCACTCTTAGATCCCTTATGGCATTCCAATGTCACTTCACGATCTCGATCGTGATTTCGATCCCAATTAGCCAGGTCATAATACCCTTCATGCTGCCTAATTGCTTCATTATTCTTCCGACCGAGTGATACAATAAGTTATTATTTCTCACATAATTCTTTATTTTCACTGTTTACATTCAAATTTAACTTGAGTATCGAAGTGCCTACCGCACTTGACTCAAAATCGTTCTTGCTCTGAGTATTTGATTGGGTTATTAGTAAAATTGAATATAAACCGATTTCTACTAATGAGTTAAAGGATGCTTCAAAAATGAGTTTTGATAATTTTGTTTGAATTTGTTCCTATCGAGCCCAAATCGAACTAAAATGAACCGCGCTCATCCCTAACAATATCATTTTCAACTTATCAAATGAGGTTTTCCAAATGGTATAGTATATAAATTTGTATGAAACTAATTTATTATAATTATAATAATAATTTATACATATTTCAAATATATGAATGAAAGAAATTAAAATATAGAAGCGTATTTATTATTACAATATAAAGAGAGAGAGAAAAATTAAATAATGTAGTTAAAATATAGTACCAAATATTTAATGCTTCTTAATTACTAGTACTAGCATATGTGTCAATTATGTCTAGGAATAAGGAGCTATATACTAAGTCAATAAACCAATTTTAAATATCCACAATTCCAAGGTCAACTTAATAGTTCACTAAATTTCACGCAAATTAATACACATACACTACGATCAATTTCCAAGAGTAATAGCATTAAGTGTAATATATTACACACAAAGCCAAATACACATTCAACTAGGCATTTAATTCAAGCACATGTACATCAAAATCCTATACCAATTCAATTTATTATGGTTATATACTTAGTCTTTTTAAGGCACAAACAATAAACATTCAACACCCAATCTATAGTTAATTCTTCTAATGTCACAAACATTCACAACAAACAAGGCCACAGTTTAAATACATCATGTTTCATTTATTGATCCGTTAAAAATGGTGAAGCATAATCAGGTTACACAATATCTTAGTCTACAATTACCCATCTCTCGGTTAGTCAATTTATTTCATTCCTATACTTTCACATATATCAAATTTATTTCTTATGGTGCAAATATGTAAGTCTCTACATATCTCATACTATCCTATATATGCTCATATAACTATGCAAACAATAACATAGATTCTGTGGGGCAAAAAATGGGATACCAACCTTTTATCGTTGATCAAAAGCTTGCACTTGCTTAGGAATATGACCTTATACTGCTATTAGGACCTATACACTATCCAAATATTATATATTATGTTCAAATAACATAATATAATTGACTATAACAACCTAAGACAAATAACACAGAATAAAAACAGTTTCGTTTAGTTTCAGACTTTTCCATTTTTTACTATAAGATCGTAGAAATTGCGAATGGAGTCTTCATGACATTTGTAGAGGACAAGACAAAAAAAAAACACAATTATATTGACATTGTTCAAAGATTAGACGAAGGAGATATCATCATATCAATAGGGATCATCGTTAAAGCGACCCTACAAACTGAAGTTTCGTTTTTGGTCAAGTTCGACTATGAAGATGTGAGAATCGAAAGGAGTAATGTTACGCGGCCTACTCTATGTGCCTACTTTCATCGTCTACCCTTATGTTGAAATAAATGATTGGATATAAATTTCATAATAATTAATGCATTAATTATTATAAGATTTTTTTACCCAATCAACTCTTGCCAAGTAATAGTAGGCAAGAAAAGTTATCAAAGCTAGTAGGCTATCAATCATTACTTAATCGGAAGATAGTGTTTTCACCAAAGTTGTAGACAATTGAAAAATTAAGAATACCTAATTAGAATCAGGTCCTTCCAAGTTTGGACGAGAAAGTTATGACCACTTAAAGTTTGGTTTCAAAACTGACGGACTTCTGATCCTACAGGGCTAATTTTTGATGATCAGGGCAGATTCTAGCAAGTTTTGACATTAAAGGCAACAAGAATTTGTAGAGGGATGAAGTAGGATTCCTTAGCCACTAAAATCAGGTCAATCAGACGTCTACTGAAAAAGTTACGGCAATTGAAGTTTGGATAGCGCAAACCAAAAAGTAGGGTTTTGAGAGAAAAGAAATTTAGGGTTTTTGAACGTGAAATAGGAGAGATGGAAATTTTCATTAGTGTAGGAAAACAACACTAATATATATATTGGCTAATGGGCTAGGGTTTCTTTAGGAAAACTTTTATTTTTTCTAAAATTATTAGTTTTAAATAAAATTTAATATTTTCCAATGAAAACTTGTTCAAAACAAGTCCTGATGGACCATTTCAATTTAAGACTTCTAAATTTGGATATTACCATTTTACCCTCCAAAAATAATTTTCAAAAGTAACCATTTTTACTCAATTAAGACTTTCGGTATTTACTCAAAGAATTTTCAAAATAATCTAAAATTGAAATTTTAAGTTCCAAAATCATATCAAGTTAAATATAAATAATTTAATAAATGATTTCAAAATGGTTCAAATGGACGTTAAAGATCCAAGCTCCGAATAATTAGATATATCATTACATCATGGATTAATTCATCCAAAAGAAAACTTATCAACTATAAGCCTATTATTAGTGTCGCCATATTTTATCTAATCTTAAATGGATCCAACCTAACTATTTAATTTGAGTTATAAATATTCTTTTAAAAAAAATATAATTCTCTATTGTCTTCATTTCAATTCTCATAACATCTAATGTTATTTGATTGAATCATATTCAACTACCTATTTTAATCTAAGTATCAAAACTTTTATTATCTGTGATCAATTAGGTATCAGAGTATGTTTGTAACGTAATTTAAATTATTAGTTCCCTAATTTATTAATCCTCACAATCCAGATCAAGATTGACATCTAATAATATATCATGACCGAAAATTATTCTAAATTATCTGTGGTTAGAATAGTACATTTCCCTCGCTATGACTTATGCAACATATTTCTTTCATCATTGCGTATCTCATTTGGATTTAAGAATGGATTAGATATCAACTCCTTTTTAAAAACTACTATAATGCAATTCTAACTTCGAATTATTATTTTACTATAATAGAAAATCTTATTCAAAGGAGTTTACCATGAAACTCTTTGAACGAACACTCATGTTGGTCAAGAATTTCAAGAGCAACAAGTCCTTTGGTGGTCACTCAACTACCCTCAAGTAGTTTGTGCTACACTCAATAATCACCCTATAAGTAAAATTGCTAAGTCTAGGATGAATGATCTCTAAGAGCAAGACTTGATACATAGGATACTTTAGAGACCCCAAATCTGAGAATATTTGCAGCCACTACAACTATTACATTGTACACTAATATGACATGATTCTTCTTTGTGTAATCCCATTATGAGTCATTCATGAGCTTTGAAAATGATTGTAAATTAGTATGAATTTGATATGGTTTGCTTTAGAAATGCACATATTTGAGACACTTTTGCTTATTTTCAGGTATAAAGCTTATTTTTGGGACTTGAAGATATAAAGGAAGAAAAATGAAGGGTTTGGAGCAAAAATGAATCAGGAAGAGGTGAAAATGACATGAGAAGCAGAGTTTCCGAGCTCGCTACTAGGCTATCTACCAAAAAACAATTCGGTATTGATGGATCCTTCAAAAGCAACCTCTTTGTCTAAGTTTACCACCGAGCTAAGTGCTGAATTACAGTTCATTATTTAATGATTAAGATGCAGAAGCTCTCTGTGCAAATTCAATGCCACACTTGATGCCAAATTACAGTCCAATTCAGAAGGTGAAAGGAAAAGAACCTCTCTGTTTGAATTAGATGTCAAGCTCTATGCTGAATTATAGTTCAATCCATCACTTGTCATGAAAATACAATCTCTGTTTGAGCTTGATACCGAGCTTTTCACTGAATTATATCTCGGTCAAATGCATGTACAGGAATGAAACTCTCTGTCCGAGCTCGTCATCGAAATGGGTACCAAATTAGAGCTCGATATGAATTTAGAAGATAAATTATGCTCTCTGTCCAAGCTCCATACCAAATTATAATTCGGTATCAGTGAATTTTTTATGAATTTATTTCAAATAAGCGTCCATGCATTTACTTTAGACATATCGTATGTTGATAAATTAATGAGAACTGGTGCTTAAACCTGCTAAGAAGTTATCCATTTGTATTAACAATATCATATCTCACCAATAGTATTATTATGGATATTAAAATACAATCGCAATTGCATGTGATAGGAATCTCAGGATCACAAACTATTCATAATTTCTCTATACTGCGATTATTTCAAGAATTTTATCATATAGTTTAATATATTGAATAAAACTAAGTGTTTGTTTTTTTCAACTTAACAATTAATGTTATTTAATTTAAGATATTTTACTCGTAAATTTGATAAAATTAAATGGCATTAAACGGAGAAAAACGATTAAATAATAAAGACTATTTTTATTTTTTATAATAATAAATTAATACATAATATATAAACCAGACCATTGGTTCTATAGGTCTTTACTAACATTAATAACTATTCAAATTCAAAAATAAAATAATAAGTTTAAAAACGGTTCTTCCATTTATGATGTGGCATATTCAACTTAGTTCTTCTACATGGCAGCTTTTAATGCAGTTCAACAAGGCAATGGGTGATACAAGCCTGGTTGTATCGTACACTTGTAGACGTTCAATTTGCCAAGTCCGGTTCACAATTGTAGCCCAAGCCCAGCGCAATTAATAGGCTGAAGCCCAGGTCTAGACCCAATCGTTCCGAAAGGCCTAGGCCCATCATTCCGAGGGGGCTGAGACCAGGTGCGTCCGAGGTTGGTCAACCAATCAAATCATCAGTTGGAAAAATCCCGGATTCTGCAGAGATCCTTCTACAAGGATTTCAACAGGATTTGGTCAAACAACTCTCGAAGCCTCTATAAATAGAGGCTTAAACTTCATGAACAGGGACACTTTTTCCTTTACAGAAACGCTGCCAAAATCTACTCTCATTGTGTTCTCGATTCTGATCACATTCGATCACCTCCAATTACTCTCCGGTGAATCACTCTTGACTTCGGTCCCTCTCCTGGTCATAGTCAATCAAGCCCAGATCTTCACAAAGTGTCTGCCTACTTCCTTCCTAATCTTTTCCTTCCAACAAGAACGACTACCCACAGGAAGTCACTATTTGCTTTACTATCTGTTTTAAGTTTATCACTTAAATTCAAGTCTGACTTGAGAGTCGGAGTGCTTACGGCAGACACCACACCGGCGTCCTCAGGTCCGCTCGGACGTTTCTCTTTCCATTTTGCAGGATCCCTTGACACTTGGAATCGGTCTCCACTGAACTCTGAACCATCCAGTCTAGCCAGTCCGGATACACTGTAGTTCCGAACCACTACAGTTTAGCGCCCACCGTGGGGCCGACATAAGTTTCCTGCAAAACATATCTCTTTCATTTTCTAAATTTTAAATCTTTATTCAACATATCATCCATGGCTAACGACTTGTCTATGGAGCAACAAATGCAAGCCATGATAGAACGCATGCGCCAGCTTGAGGAGGAGAATGCCAGAACTAAGGCAGGAAACCAGGCACTCACTCAACAAGTGAATAATATGACTCCCAACAGCACTACCTCCATGGTGAATGGTGAGAGTCCCATTGCACCTAAGAAAACCAAGCTCCTCCTATCCGAAATCCAAGAGATAAAGAGGGGAATGGCGAAAGAGGCAAAAAACTTGCAACCGTCATTAGGACTATTCTTAGTATTCCGAAACCCTTCGAGCGCTCTGTTGCGGATACCAATTATTCTCCCCATTTGTGGATACGATCACTACGGTAGAAATATCGGAGAGGAGTATCCTCCCGACCTTCCATAAGTTCCGAGGGGTTTCAGATCCAGCAGAGCATGTGCCCGAGTACCGCTAGGAGATTTCTCTGGTCAATCTTCCAAGTAACACTCGCGAAGCAATAACTTGCAAGACATTTGGTAGTAGTTTGGGCGGCCTAGCACTGACCTGATTCCTTAATCTTTCTAATAATTCTATTCATTCATTTTCATAACTTGTTAATGACTTTGTTGTCAAGTTCTCCACAGTGTTTCAGGTTAACCAAGGATCACATAATCTTCCTAATAATAGAAAGTGAAAACCTCCGAGAGTACGTCTCTCACTTCACCAACGAATACATCAAGATTCCAGATGTCATTGAATCGACTACTGCAACTGCATTCCGCAAGGGTTTGCCCCATCTCTCGTCTGTACAAGCAGCTGACGAAATGTGAGCCTCGGAAGCTAAAAGAGTCAATTGCAATCGCAACTCCGCAAATCAAATTAGAAGATCCTGCGAGGGCTGCCATGGCCAAGAATAGGGCTAATGACAAGTCTGAGCAGCGCGGCAACAAGCCTCATAGGGGAAGGTTTGAGCCATACAAAAGACAAGACCCTCGCCCTCACTCGGTCTGTCCGGAACTTCCGACAGGAATGGAAAAAATAAACCGAAGCGACAGGTTCCGGCCTATGACCTAACCATATAGTCAAAAACCCAGTCGCGGTAATGAAGGAGATTAGGTCCTCTGTTAAATGGCCCGAACAAATGCGGACTCCTACACACCAAAGAGATTAAAACAAGTTTTGCCAATTTCAAATAACCATGGCCATAGAACGGAGGACTGCATGGCATTACGGTTTGAGGTAGCCTCCCTGTTAAAGAAGGGATGCCTACGCACGTTCTTGTCCGAGAAAGGGAAGAAAACTCTTGAAAAGTCCAAAGAGAAGCATCACGAATCGAGCAATCGAGATGCCTGACGAAGACGTAGAAGTCGAACGGATAATTGGAAATATTTTTGGCGATTCAGTGGTGAGCGGAATAACCCAAAGTTCCGCAAAAAGACATGCTCAGGAGCTCGGCAGCATCAACGGCTTCCGTTCGACCAGGTAGAACCCCTCTTACCTATGACTTATCATTTTTTGCCTAGAATATGCAGGGACTTGCAGATCCACATCACGATGCGATGGTCATTACTCTAAAAATATCAAATTGCAAGTTAAAGAGGGTTCTCGTTGACAACGGAAGCTCCGCAAATATCATGTTTCTTTCGGCACTCAAGGAAATGCATCTGGACGAGTCCCTTATCGTCCGAGACACTATAACACTCACCAGATTCAGTGGGGAGTCCAGGCAAACCATAGGTTTCATTTTGCCTGTCTTTGCAAGTGGAATCAACCTTGTGACCAAGTTTCTCCTAGTGGATGCGCAATCATCTTATAACATAATTATAGAAAGACCTAGGATCCACGAGATGGAAGCTATTCCTTCAAACTATCATCAAACCCTTCGATTCCCCACCAAGTAGGGGATCAAGGAGATCAAAGGTGACTAGAAGGTGTCAAGAGAATGTTACAACACCAGCTTCAAGAAAGCCTCTGTAGCGTAGCAATTGTAGAAAGGGGCCCCCGCCAAAGGCCGAATGGAAGTTCCCGTGCCAGAACCCCTAGAGGAAGTTTCAATTTATTTGGAACATTCCGATAGGAAGATCCAAATTGGTTCAGCACTCGACCTGGAACTTAGAGGTAAACTCTTTACCCTGATTTCTATTAACCTCGATTGTTTTGCTTGGTCCCATGTAGACATGACAGGAATCGACATAGGCATAATCACCCATAAACTCGGAGTCGATCCTAAGGCTAAACCCATCAAGCAAAAGAGTGGAAAGTTTATTTCCGAGAGGAACCAAATCATCAATCAAGAGGTTCAGAACCTTCTCAAAAATGATATGGTCCGCAAAGTGAAATACCCAGACTAGTTAGCAAACACCGTAGTTATCAAGAAGAAAAATGGAAAATGGTGGGTATGCGTTGATTATTTCGATCTGAATAAATCTTGTTTGAAAGATCTATTCTTGCTCCCTCACATTGACACATTGGTAGAAGCAACTGCGGGTCATGAACTCCTAAGCTTCATGGATGCATTCTCGAGTTACACCCAGATTAAGATGGACCCAGTCGATCAAGAAAAAACGGCTTTCATAACCAAAAGGGGAACATATTGTTCCAATGTTATGCCGTTCAGACTCAAAAACGCTGGTGCAACATGCCAACATTTGGTCAACCGAATGCTTTCTGACCAAATTGGAAAGACAATGGAAGTTTATGTGGACGATATGCTTGCGAAGTCATTAAGAGCCAATTGAAGAAGCCTTCCAAATCTTAAGAAAATACAACATGAAGTTGAACTCAGCTAAGTGTTCGTTTAGGGTTGGCTCTGGCCAATTTCTCGGATTTATGGTAACAAAAAGAGGGATAGAGGCTAATCCAAGCCAACTTGATGGTGTTGTAAAGATTTCAATCATAGATAATAAAAAAGACATCCAACTTCTGACCAGAAAAATCGCTGCTCTCAATCGATTTCTTCCAAGGTCATCAGAATATCTCAATCCCTCTTCCAGCTACTCCAGAAGGGCACAAACTTTGATTGGTTAAGATCATGCGGCGAAGCCCTACGAAAAGGACAATTTCATCTGGAAAAAGCACTTGTTTTGGCCAAACCAAAATCTGGAGAAACATTGTATGTTTATCTCGCTGTCTTAGAGGCAACAGTCAGCGCTGTATTGGTCCGAGAGGAAGAGAAAATTCAACAACTCATCTACTACACCAGCAAATCCCTCACGAATTCTAAGATAAGGTATAGTAGTATAGAAAAGCTTGTCTTAGCTTGGTATCCACCTCGCGAAAACTGAGACCATACTTCCAAGCCCATCCAATAACTATCATATCATCCTACCCAATCAGGGCCATATTGCACAAACCCGAAGTGTACGGCCGGATGATGAAGTGGGCAGTGTAATTAAGCCAATTCGACATCAACTACAAACCCCGTACTACTGTAAAATCCCAAGCATTGGCAAACTTTGTGGCAAACTTTGCAGTTCCGGCTCAGAATATCCTTACCACAGAAAAAAAAAAGCCTGACCAATGGACTCTAAAAGTAGATGGAGCAAGTAACTTGCAAGGAGGCGGTGTGGGGATAGTAGTGATATCTCCAAGCGGATAAATAATGGAACATTCTCTGCATTGTGACTTCCAAGTCCCAAACAATACAGTAGAGTATGAAACATTAATCACCAGATTGAAATTAGTACAAAGCCTGCATATCCGCAATCTGCTAGTCAAATGCGATTCACAATTGGTCGTAAGTCAGATAGTCGGGGCTTATCATATCAAGGATGAAAGGATGAAAGCTTACATTGAATAAAATCAAACCCTCCTAAAATCATTCTCAACAATAACGTTTGAACAAATTCCAAGGGGGGAAATAGCCGTGCGGACGCCCTTGCTTCTTACAGTTCGGCAATCAAGGACCCATGCACTAAATACATTCTCCACGGACATGTCCAAACATCCTCCATATCAAAACAATCATCCGAGTCTGAAATCCTTCCAGTCAATAGCCAACAAGAAAGTTGGATCAAGCGAATTCTACAATACATCAGTACAAACTAATACCCTAAGATAAAATCTCTGCTCAAAAAATGCAGACATCAGCAGCCAAGGTTGCAGTAATCAAATGAGTACTTTACAAAAGATCTCTCAGTGGTCCCTATAAGTTATGTCTTGATGAAATCAACGCAAAGCGAGTCCTTCAGGAGCTTCACGATGGTCAAGCTGGGAATCATTCCGGGGGAAGAAGCCTAGCTTGCAGATGCTTCTGAGCTAGTTATTATTGGCCTTCCATGAAAACAGACGCCAAAGAGTTAGCCAAAAGATGCGAAAATTGCAAAAGGTACGGAAACTATATTCACGCTTCAGCAGAGCTTCTACACGGATTTTCTCTCCATGGCCATTCTCTAAGTGGGGTATGGACATAGTTGGACTGCTTCCACACCCCCATGGGAAAGGTGAAAGGTTCATCTTCCTTGTCACTAACTACTACATTAAGTGGGTAGAGGCCGAAGCATTAACCAATGTCACCAATTTAGCTATCAAGAATTTCGTATGGAAGCACATCCTATGCCTGTTTGGGGTTCCTAATAAAATCATTACGGATAATAGTTCACAATTCATCTCTAAGATATTCAAATATTTCTGCATTACTAGGAACATCAAGCTTAATTTCTCCACTCCTAGATATCCGAAGGAAAATGGTCAGGCAGAAGCGACAAATAAGACTTTGATGGCCATTCTCTAGAAAAGACTGGGAAAGCACAAAGGTGCAGGGTTCAAGAATTTCCTAGTGCTTTACGGTCCTACAGAACAACTCCGCGAGTTTCGACCGGACAAACACCATTCTCTTTGGTATTCGGAGTCGAAGAAATACTTCCTTCGAACATGGGATTCGGGCAGTACCCACTTCATGATGAGAATCATATCATGTTGGACTTCGATCTTGTCACCATCGATGAACTATAAGAGTGCTCTGAAGTAAGAATGGAAAAGTACAAGAGATCCATTGAAAAAGCCTATAAAAAATTCGTCCGAGTAAGAAGTTTTCCCGTAGGAGATCGGGTACTTAGAAAAAAATTCAATGTAAACAAATTAGATGAGTCTTTGGGAAGGTCCGTATCAAATCACAGAAGTAGTAGGCAAAGGGGCCTACCAACTTCAGGATGAAGCAGGCAGAGCAGTTCGGAACACATGGAATGCAGCCCACCTAAAGAAATTCCAATTCCAGGAGAGTAATTCCCCTTGCATTCCAGGGAACCAGGTTCCGACCTCTTACTTAATACTTTAACATTCAAATCAATTTTCAATTTTGATTTGCTTACAGAATCAAATACTGATTTAGGCATCAGAGGGTCCTCAATAAGTAAAGGATCATCCTAACCCATCGCTTGCTTTGCAATCAAAAGCCAACGTCCGACCGGACTATAGTCCCGCAACGGAATCCCAAGTTTTTATAGAAACCGTTTTCAATTTTAACATTTCAATTTCGATTTTCCTTCCGAATCGATTACTGACTTAAGCATCGGAAGGTTCTCAATGCGTTGAGGACCTCCCTCACTATGTGTTGAAATTTCAGGTAGTACGGAACTAAAGGCATCAAGCCCAAAATAAATTTCGAAAAGGAATTTCAAACCGAGTTAAGTTCCGGAACAAGAAATTCAAATTTCGTACTATAGAAATTCTGAATCATGCTCCAACCCTAAATATTCATTTTGCGAGGTGTCCGTAATGAAGCACAAAACAAGAGCATGAAAATTCATCAAGACCAAGAACATACGATAAACTGAGCTCAGATCAAAATCGTCTTCAAGATTCCGCTTGGGGACAAAATAAGACCCCATAAAGCGCATCATACATCCAAATCAATACTTGTAAAAAGTTGATTAATTTTCATGTTGTGTACACAACTATCCGAAAGGATTACCATTGAAATTGTAAAACGTCCGACGGGACCATCAATACTATTATCTGAAAGGATCGAAAATGTTATGTTTGAAAGGACAACCTTCATCAAATCAATAAAAGTCGAGCGTGGATTCAGAACGATTATCCAATTACCCATTTTTTCTTTACTTTCATAGCATGATTAGTTAATTTATTAAACAACAAATGACATTTATTCTTTTTCATTTCAATATGTTTCTGTTTCAATACTTAGAATATTTACACAAACAAGATAAGAATCGGAAAGATAAATAATAGTCTGAAATTTTATTGAAACAGAAAGGAGATACAAGCACGGAAGCAAAAATTACAAGTGAAAGGAAGCAATGAAGAAGGAAATGGATAAACCCTAAATTACTAGGTCGTCAAGGGTTAGTTCGGCCTCGATCTCTTCCTCTCTGGCATCAGTCTCTGCGGAAGGTGGCATAGTTGCAGTCGGCACAACTTCCACAGGCTCGGAAATACCATCTGCATTTGCCTTCTCTAGGGCAGTGGCCTCTTCCTCCCATGTCTTCCTCCATTCTTCTTCTCTTTCTTCTTCCTCCACCTCTTCATCTTTTTTCGAGTCACTATCTTTCATGGGCTCGAAATCTTAGCACCAGTAGCATTTACAAGCTGAAGCCAGTAGTCGTATCTCCGTTCGGCTACCTCTTTGGATAGGCTACCTGCTAGGAACTTCTGGTATACCCTACCCTTGGCCTTAACTTCTGTCTTTGCCTCAATCTGCTTAGCCTTCTCCTTAGCCTTGGACAAGCTTCTCTCCATCTTGGACATTCGAGAAGTCAAGGACTCCACAGTCCCCTATAGCATATAGGCCTCTTCCAGGGCCTTCTTTGTCTTCTCCCTCTCCGATGCGAGCTCTTTTTCCTTTTCCTGAGCGGCATCCAGCTTCACTTGGATATCTTATTTGTCATTCTTTAAGGAGTCCCGATCAACACGGGCATTCTTGATGATAGAAACATGCCGATCCCATTCTTGGTAAAAAGCATGACCAATTTGAACCAACTATAAATCAAAACATTAAATAAAAATTAGATTCCGAACAAATAAATCAACGTATGATAACAAGACGAGTTCAGAAGTTACCTTGTGGCTCGCCAAAACAAGCTCCTCAATAAGGTAATTGCGCCTGTCGAAAAGGAACTTCTAGTCCTCCTCCAGGACCATCCCTTTTAGATACTCAAGAGCCGTCTTCAGCTTCTAAAGAAAGAAGTACCAGCCGGCACAGTTATCGTCTGAGTAGTAAGCTCGGAATCTTTTAGAATCAATTACTGACTTAGGCATCGAAGGGTCCTCAACAAGTTGAAGACCATCCTAACCCATCTCTTGCTTTGCAGTCAAAAGCCAACGTCTGACCGGACCATAGTCCCACAACGGAATCCCTGTTTTTTCTAGAAACCGTTTTCAATTTCAACATTTCAATTTCGATTTTCCTTCCGAATCGATTACTGACTTAAGCATCGGAGGGTTCTCAATACGTTGAGGACCTCCCTCACCCTGTGTTGAAATTTCAGGTAGTACAGAACTAAAGGCATCAAGCCCAAAATAAATTTCGAAAAGGAATATCAAACCGAGTTAAGTTCCGGAACAAGAAATTCAAATTCCGTACTATAGAAATTCTGAATCATGCTCCAACCCTAAATATTCGTTTTGCGAGGTGTCCATACTGAAGCACAAAACAAGAGCATGAAAATCTATCAAGACCAAGAACATACGATAAACTGAGCTCAGATCAAAATCGTCTTGAAGATTGCGCTTGGGGACAAAATAAGACCCCATAAAGCGCATCATACATCCGAATCAACACTTGTAAAAAGTTGATTAATTTGCATATTGTGTACACAACTGTCCGAAAGGATCACCATTGAAATTGTAAAACGTCCGACGCGATCATCAATAATATTATCTGGAAGGATCGAAAATGTTATGTTCGAAATGACAATCTTCGTCAAATCAATAAAAGTCGAGCGTGGATTCAGAACGATTATCCAATTACCCATTTTTTCTTTACTCTCATAGCATGATTAGTTAATTTATTAAACAAAAAATGGCTTTTATTCTTTTTTGTTTCAATATGTTTATGTTTCAATACTTAAAATATTTACGCAAACAAGATAAGAATCGGAAAGATAAATAAAAGTCTGAAATTTCATTGAAACAGAAAGGAGATACAAGCACAGAAGCAAAAATTACAAGTGAAAGAAAGCAATGAAGAAGGAAAAGGATAAACCCTAAATTGCTAGGTCGTCAAGGGTTAGTTCGGCCTCGACCTCTTCCTCTCTGGCATCAGTCTCTGCGGAAGGTGGCATAGTTGCAGTCGGCGGAACTTCCATAGGCTCGGAAATACCATCTGCATCCGCCTTCTCTGGGGCAGTGGCCTCTACCTCCCATTTCTACCTCCCTTCTTCTTCTCTTTCTTATTCCTCCACCTCTTCATCTTTTTTCGAGTCACTATCTTTCGTGGGCTCGGAATCTTAGCACCAGTAGCATTTGCAAGCTGAAGCGAGTAGTCGTATCTCATTTTGGCCACCTCTTTGGATAGGCTACATGCTAGGAACTTCTGGTATACCCTACCATTGGCCTCAACTTCTGTCTTGGCCTCAATCTGCTTGGCTTTCTCCTCAGCCTCGGACAAGCTTCTCTCCATCTCGAACATCCAAGAAGTCAGGGACTCTACAATCCCCTTCGGCATAAAGGCCTCTTCCAGGGCCTTCTTTGTCTTCTCCCTCTCGGATGCGATCTCTTTTTCCTTGTCCTGAGCGACATCCAACTTCAGTTGGACATTTTATTTGTCCTTATTTAAAGAGTCACGATCAGCACGGGCCTTCTTTAAAGAGTCGACAAGGCTGAAAACGATAATAAAGACTCCTAAAACACTAAAAATCGCACCCAAACTCACAATCCAGCCCTCAAAACTCTTCGTCTTCTTCGACAAACAAATAACAAAACAAACAACATGAACAATGCAATAAACAAAACAAGAAAGGTTTTTCAAAATCATTACCTAAGTTTGAGTTGAATATTCTGTTGTTGGTGACTTGAGGAATACCAAAACCCTCTGTGAATAGATTTTGAAATCGAAATCTAGAGAAAGAAACAGTTAGTTAAGAGAAAGCAAAGTGGAAAAAAGGAGAGGTCCGGAACTATATATAGATATGTGGAAGGTGAAAAGCTAAAGCTTCTTGAGGAAGCTTCTCCACGTGTCACTCTCCCAGTGGAGAGCTTTTCTTGATGTGACGTCTCTACCAGCTGACATAACCTAGTGGATACAACCGTTTCATATGCCCGTTTCCTCCATCCGTTCTGAACCTCCCTTACAGATGAATGGAAAAATCTCTAGAGGTCCAATTTGCCAAGACGGGTTCTGAATAGAAGCCCAAGCCCAACGCAATTAATAGGCTAAAGCCCAAGTCCAGGCCCTTTCGTTCCGAAAGGCCCAGGCCCATCATTCCGAGGGGGCTGAGACCAGGTGCGTCCGAGGTTGGTCAACCAATCAAATCATCAGCTGCCCAAATCCCGGATTCTGCGGAGATCCTTCCGCAAGGATCTCGGCAGGATCTGGCCAAACAACTCTCGAAGCCTCTATAAATATAGAGGCTCAGACTTCATGAATAGGGACACTTTTTCCTTTACAGAAACGCTGGCAAAATCTACTCTCATAGTGTTCTCGATTCGGATCACATTCGATAACCTCCGATTAATCTCCGATGAATCACCCTTGACTCCGGTCCCTCTCCTGATCATAGTCAATCAAACCTAGAGCTTCACAAAGTGTTTGCCCACTTCCTTCCGACAGGAACGACTACCCACAGGAAGACACTATTTGCTTTACTATTTGTTTTTAGTTTATTACTTAAGTTCAAGTTTGACTTAAGCGTCAGAGTGCCTACGGCAGACACCACGCCGGTGTCCCCAGGTCCGCTCGGACATTTCTCTTTCAATTTTGCAAGATCCCTTGACACTTGGAATTGGTCTCCACTGAACTCTGAATCATCCGGTCTAGCTAGTCCAGATCAACTGTAGTTCCGAACCACTACAACATTTATTTTGAAAGATGATCTTGAATCATTAACCGTGCTCCATTTTCATTTTTTATTTTTATTTTTATTTTTTAATTATAAATATAAAAATAAATTTGAAAAATGACTAAATTTGGAAAAAAAAAAAAAAAGAATTTTAAAAATAGTTTTGAATTTCTTTATGAGTTATTTATTATGTATTGATAAAAAGTTGTTTTTTTATTTTTTAAAAATTAAAAATTAAAAATCTACAAAACAGTATCTCGCAATTCAAAATTCAATTTTTTAAAAAGGAAATTGAAAATGGTATCTACCAATAGGTTTCTGCTCTAAAGGATATACGATATTCCCACTTCTTCTTGGATATTGAAATAGAAAGATCCTCTGCTACCTCCTGATGTAATTTGGACATAATATTTTGGTCTGCTGTTTGGCCAAAGAATTGTTGGCAAGGCAAGCTGCTGTATTTGGGCTTGGGCTTCATAAGGTCCTATATTGCAATTAATTCATTTTCTACATTATTTCAAAGACATACTCTTTGTGTTTATCAAGATTGTTTTTTCCAGTGCCGATTGCGCATCATGTGTCAACCCTCCTCTCCTCCACTTAAAATCCTACTTGTTTCAAACTTAGTATTCACTTGGGGTGACTAAATCACCTACACTAAACTGAAAAATGTGGGCCTGAAATTATGGGCTCTAATTATTAATATTTTGTTTTAATAATTTTTTAAAATTATATTAAAATAAATGTTGTCATGGGGGTTTGAAATTATTTAATAAAAATAATATTATAAAATTCTTTTTAAATAAAAAGTGAAATAAAATTCCTATTATATTTTTATTTATCATTAGTAACCATTATTAAGATTTGAGTATATAAAATAAATAAATAAAAAACATTTATAATACTTTATATAATCAACTTCATTTTTTTTTTTAATAAAATAAAATAAAATTTTAGTTATATTGAACCAAAACTACTACTACACTATTTGATTGTTGTTATTATAAATAATAATGATAATAATAATAATAATTTACTATATATATATATATAATATTTTTATAATTTTTTGGTGTGAAAATTTCCAATTAAATAATTTAAAAATTAAAATGAAATAAAATTTTAATATCTAAATTAATTTCGTTTTTATTAAATTTATAAAAATATTCATACTTATCATATTAATAATAATCAATTTATTTTAAAATATTATAAATAATTTAAAATAGTTTGTAGTTTATTATAATTAATTAAAATTTTATAAATTTTTTATATAAAATAATAATTTTAAAAAAAATTTAATCAAACTTTCTGTCGAACATTCAAATCAAAATTAATCTGTCGTACTCTAACTTCCAGAGCAGAATCCTGATAAAGATAGGAATTATATGTAGCATGTACAATTACCAAATCCAAACTATCTTGTCGGTAAAGTTGAAGAGTAGGAATACATGATTAATAAATTGAAACATTTAATCAAAATTTGAATGCATAAACGTTAATGTGCTTGACAGCGTTCGAAAACCACTTGTAACTACCACCATTCCAATAAATCTCAAGTGGGTCCTTTTTAAGGTTTCAACTTCAATCCATTAGTACCATTTTGAGCAAGATACATGAAATCAATTTAGATTTGCTTTAGGATCTTTAATAAGAATAAATTAAATTTGAAATTATGTTCGGCATGGATTTTTAATATTAAAGTAGTAGTTTGGAGGAGTAATAATTACCAATTTAAAATAAGCAGTTATAATATTATTCCATAGTAACTGTTTAATTATTTAAATTATATTTATTATATTAAATAAAAAATATATTAATAATTTTTAAATAATAATTTAAATAACGTATAAAATTATTTTAAATAGTATTTTTATTTTAATTGTTAATTATTATAAATAGAATATTAATTTTTATTTTAAATAGTATTCTAAAATTATGATACCTAATAATTTTAGTTCACCGGTGGTTTGGACTGCGGCTGAATTTGATATTGTAAGTGAATAATTCTATTATTTTAATAATTTTTAAAACTTTTGTTAGAGATAAATTCACCAATTAAACTATTAAAAGTGTTATTCTTCAAAATTAAGTTTAAATTACAGTATAAGTCTATTTAAAAACAAATTTTCATTCTATAAGCTAAAAACAAATTTTCATTCTATAAGCTAACTTTTCTATGGTATCTTTTGTAATTATTCTCATAAAAAAAGTCAAAAAGTTTGACTCCGAACTTTTTAAAATTGAATTTTTATCCGCATATATTTAAAAATGTATTAAACAAACTCGGCCATCCATCCATTACTCAATAAATCAAACAAGATTTTGTTGAATTAACAAATCTTCAAAAGTTATTTTCAAAAAAATATATATAAATAATTTTACAAAGAAAATCTGATTCATCAGCAAACCACAATTAGTAATCAGATTAAAATCATAACTTTCATTGATATCATGACCCTTCTAATCAATAAGATTCATTCCAAAATAGCAGAATTAGAAAACAATTATCATCTACAGTTATCATCTATGATCATTTCTCCTGAGTATTTACAAACTCTTTTTAATGATAAATTAGAATTTGAGTCTCGCTACATCGAAATAGGTCCTTCTTTTCAATATAAACTTCCTCAAAATGAATGAATATTGATGAAGAAATTTTCAATCTTTGTAACATGATTGAGTCATTAGCTCAATTATCTATTTCTGACCAACCCCTATTAGCAATGAAATTAACCATACTATTAGAGAAGTTGAAAATGAAGAATTTATTTATATGCCTAAATCGGATAACCCTGCAGAAGTTATGAATGAAGACTTTAGTCATAGAACTCCTTATGGCCCTTCTGGCACTAGAAATAAATTTGATAAAGAAATTCCAAATTACGAATCCTGTCGTTGCTATGAGCGCCAATGGAAAGAACAATAACTAGAAAATGAAGCATAGAAAAGGTATGTGTCAAGATGATTCTTGGCAACAAATTCCTGAAGGCTATAAAAATAAAAAGTTACAAAAATATTCAAAATTCTAAAATCTTGATTGTGACTCTGATGAAAAAGAATTTTTTAAAATTTGTGCTAACAGAATGATGTTAGAAACTGATCTTCACGCTAAAGTGAGAAGCTTTAGATCTAATAGCCTATTTAATTGGATAGCCCTCCAAACCATAGGTTCTATCCAAAATTTCCTTTATATAAGAACAATTATAGTGCTTTGTTTGAAAAACTTGAACAAAACAACATTCATTCAACACAAGCAACAATTCTTATAAATCTGACAAGTCTTGAGTTCTTTGGTGAAGATCACTCAATGATGCATGGTACTTTTGATAAACAACATAAATAAGTTGAATATCATTTGAGTAACATGTCAATCTGTAATCTTTTCAAAATCAAACCATCTACATGTGAATTTAAAATGTATTATTATAACTTGGCAACTGAGAGTGATTATTATATAATTGCTTATATGATGACCCCTACAACATAAGAGAAATAGAAAAATATGAGTATCAGAACACTCACTCACTTGGTGCAGCTAATCATACCCTTGACCAAGTAATTGCTGAAAAATTTCAAGAAACATATAACAAGGTAAGTCATATATTTCTCTTTGTTGCGACAAGAAGGAATATGTTCCACAATATTGCGATTGTTAAAAGTTTTCTAAATTTCTATTCAAAAAGAAAAGAAAGTTCTCTACAAAGAAGTTTGGTAAATTTTACAATAAATCTTCGAAATAGGGTTGGAAAAATAAAAACTTCTTTAGGAAAAAACAAAAATTCTCAGAACCTGGTTCTAGAACAAAAGTCTACCGTAAGGGTAAACCTAAAGCAGAATGTAAGTGCTTCCTTTGTAAGAAATTAAGTCATTATGCTAATGAATTTTCTGAGACAAATAATCCCAAATACAAAGCCAAATGAAAACTTCTTAAGTTTGCTTACTCGTTAAATTTAAAACCAATGGAAGAAGATTTCTCCACTTCTTTAGGAAATGAGTCATCAAAAAATAAGTCGAAATCTGAAATGTACAACAATTGTGAATATCAAATTGATGGAGGAAGTGAATCAGAGTGTTATCTTTATACAGATTCAAATTTTGAATAACAAAAATAACCCTATAATCTTCACTTCAATAGATTTTAATGCAACAATAAGTTTTTATTATCAAACTATACAAGCTAGATGGATTAAACATCCTTATCCATTTAAAGTAAAAAGTACAAATAACACTACTGAAAAGATAGTGTTACATGAAAAAAAAAATTAGTCAAAATTCAAGATAAAATATTCTACTTTAACATTGTCTACCAAAAGAGAACATGTATTAAGTGTATAAATGGTAATGATTTCTTAAAAAGTCATGCACCATTTATGCAAAATTCAGATAGCATAAGTCTAAGATGTCATAAATTCAACTCACCATATTTATAATAAAGAGCTCAAAAGTTTTGGATTCCAATTAAGCGTTACACATATAATCTTAAAAATATTATTTGTAGTTTTAACATTATATTATGTGGTATTGAAGTTATTATGAAATCTAAAACTAGTCTCCACCAAAAGGTTGATGAAGTTTTAGAATCTTTTTGTTATGAAAATCCTTTTGATTCAAAGAAACAAACTATATGACAGTTTATATAGAACTGAAAAATAAAAATACAGAGGTAAAGGTTCCCAATAAATTTCTTTATTCCATGAATGACATTGAGGTATTCAGAAAAGAATGTAAGAATCTACTTTAGAAAGGAATTATTTATGAAAATATCTCCCCTCATTCTGCTCTGGCATTTTATGTTAATAATCATAATGAAATAAATAATGGAAAAAGACCTTTGGTTATCAACTAGAAAGCTATGAATTTAGATACTGTAGGAGATGCCTATAATATCCCATGAAAAGATTCAATATTAAATCGAATGCGCGGTTCAAAATGGTTTTCGTCTTTAGATGCAGAGTTAGGTTATTGGCAGTCACATTTTGATATTGAAACTAAGAAATTAATGGCTTTTACATGTCCTCTTCAAAAGTTATACCAATGGAATGTTTTAGCATTTGGTCTGAAACAAGCTCCATCGATGATATTTTAGTTTTTTCAAAAGATGACTATGAAGATCATCTTCATAAACTTTTAATCATTTTGGAATAATGCAAAGAAAATTTTTTAATACTTTCAAAAAAGAAAGTTTTTATAGGTCAAGAAGAGATTGACTATCTCGTTTTATCAATAACAAGTGATGGTTTAATAAAGTTACATGACAATGTCTTAGAAAAGCTTGATGTTTTTCCTAACAAACTTAATGATATAAAACATTTGCAACTTTTTATTGGTATCGTAAACTATATTTAATCACAAGATTTTTATTTTTTATTTTATTTCATTGTTTTTTTTTGTAAAACATTGCAAAATTAACCTCGAAAGTATCTCTTAAATGTTCAACTAATATGGAATGATCATGGAATGATCAGGACTCAGCAACGATTCAATTTATCAGGGGTAGATATAAAACTCTTCCCAGGCTATATCAATCAAATGATAAATATTACTTTATAGTAGAAACTGAGCCAATAGTTACACTTGGTAAGAATTCGTAAAAGCAAAAGTCCCTACTAGTCAGAAAATAACCAAACACAGTAAAATAAACCTTACTACTCAAAATGGTTCTGAGAATCATTTCTTTCTAAACAAGAAAAATACAGAGAATTACTTTATAGATATGTCAGTGGGACTTTTAGTCCTGTAGAAAGAAATTATTCAACCCACGAATGTGAAGTTCTTGCGGTAGTAAAAACTATTCACAAATGGCGAATTGATGTTTTACTAAAAGAGTTTACTCTTCGAACTGACAATTCTTATCTTATAGGTTTTGTAGCCTTTAATCTGAAAATAGAGTTAAGTCAAGGATGTCTAGCATGCTAGGAGAAAACTCTTTCAAAGTATCCAATAAAGTTTGAAAAAATTAAATGTTCCTAAAAATTAAAGCTAAGTAAAAAATTACCACTTTATTATTTTATTTTTTGAAAAGGTGAACTATGAAAAGATAAAAATACCTCTCCATATGTGAGTAGTTAAAAGTTAAACAAATTGAAGAATAATAAACTAGGTGTTAACCATTGAAAAAAGGATAAAATGGAAATTTTTGAAAACATGGCAATTTTTAGGGATTTGTGAAACCCTAAGGAATTGTTTTAGGATTAACACTTTTTTAAATTTTAAAAATTTTAATTTTTCAAACTTTTTAAAGTTTATTAGATTTTTTTAAAATGTAGTAAATGGGAACTTAAAGTTCCCCCCATTATTGACGCTCTTACATAATACCAATAAGTTTACATGTATGGTAAGTGTAATGTATCATTACTACTTTTGAGACAGTTCTGATGCTTTTGATACGACAAATTGTACAATTTGAATATAGTAGCCAATAGAGTAATATTTTATAATAGCAATAGATTTGTAGGTTGTAGGTGTAATTGATAAAAACTTGACTACAACACAATCCAGAGCAAATTTTCAACTACAAATTGAGGTTAAAGTAAAACAAAACATGTGATTTTTCGCGTAGAATTATTTACAACTCTTTTCTGTTAGCAAAATTATATAATTTAAAAAATTTCTTCACCTATGTATGTGAAACTACTCAAAATGTTACATGAAGCATTAGGTATTCAATCCAAGAATGCATAACTTTATGTAATGTATATCTAGACATATCTGAAAATCTTATTGTTAGTATAAATCAATCCGGTGACACTTTCTTTTCATCAATACCGAATATTATAAAGTACTACACACTCCATCCGTGGTTGTTTGATCCCAAAGATCTATTTAGTTTAGATGGCAAGTGACTAATACAACTATTTTCAAATTCAAAGGTTTTATTTGATGAGTATGAAAATTAAATCCAAGTGTTACTTTTGAACAAAACATTGTAAGCATTAATTGTTGCATTTTAATTAATTTTTTATAATTAATTAAATTTAAAATTATCATTAATTTTTTTATTTGTACAAATCCAGGCCAAAACATTGATTGTTAAAAATGCTAAATATAAGAATGATTTTAAATTTGATCATATGTGAGAAAAATTTTCTCATCATACTCCTACTTCAAGAAAGAGAATCACTATTTTTAATCAAGCCAATTTACTGCTGATACTACATATTTATTTGATATGTCATCTTTTTAACTTGATTGAATAACCTTTTAAAAAATCAGATCAAATTAAATTACTCACTTGATTATCTGATGAACTTGTTAGGAGAAATAAAGAAAAGATAAAAAAGAGTCAAAATGATGATACATTGGAATTTTTGAATTGTATGAAATAATAAAATAAAAATATTGTGGTGGGAAAATGACTTGAGACACTTATGGGTCGAAGGTAAGATTTTGGCGATCCGAAAATACCAAGGTTCCAAGAAATTACAAGCAACATGGGCCGAAGCCCAAGATCAAAGCAATTCGGCCGAATATATTTCGGTCGAGGAAACAACTCATCAGGCCCCAAGAGATTCAGGACGAAAACATCTTAGGACACTCCAAGACGTCAAAAGTTAAAGCCCAACGAGTCAAATAATATATCAAGAATTCAGCTTCCGGTCGAAGGAGGCTAGCAGGCTTTCTGCCGAATCAGACCCAATGAGCCTTCGGCCGAAGCAAGCCCAGGAAACCCAGCAACCTTCTGAACACTGTAAATCGGGCCCAAGCCTAATCCACTCTATATACAGTTTCCTGAATCAACCCCTACTGAGATATCCTTCTCTAAATACAATAAGGAAATCGAGTTCAAGGAAGACGAGGAGTCCCAATCCATATAGAAATTGGATCCTGATACCTCCTATAAATAGGGGGTAGGGATGATTGTAAGAAGATCCAATTTTTATTCATTAGAGCTAAACTATGTGAAATCATCTTTATAAGCTTTTAAGTTATTTTCTCAAGCAATCTTAGCCTTATATTGACTGTGGTTTATTTGACACCACAAATATCATGATATAGTTGAAGAAAATAGTTCTCGTATAGAAAAAAAATAGAAATTCCGTTCGAGAAAATATAGAACTCTAAAACGAAAAATTAAAGTTTAAAAGAGAACGTGAATAATACAAAATATTATTCAGAGATTTAGAAGCCATCATAAATCTGATTTTGCATACGTGAATGTGTTCAAATAAAGCCATATGTGAAGTAGTAAAGAGGATTCAAGGTGATGATGGAGCATTCTATTTTTCTCAAGGTTTTGTTTCTTTTTCAGGAATGAGATAATCCTTTAAGATTTTAAATAGTCGTTTAAGATTTTAAATAGTTTATGGATCATTCTTTTGAAAATTTATTTATTATTTCAGTTATATTTTTCTTTATTTCTATGTTTCAATTTTAAAAGCACTTTTATATGTAAGTTTATGTTGAAAGGTATAATAATATTTTTAGTTTTATTTTTCAAAAATAATAAGTACTAACCAATAATATTAATCATGAATAATTATAAAAGATTATCAAATTTGATAATCTTTTTAATATTTATATGTGAATTCAAATATAATTTTTATATTTAATTTATAGTAATAATATTTATATTTGATAGATGATTGATGTGGTGAAAATTTTCTAAAATATTATGTTCATTTTAATTATTATTTTTACTCAACTATAAATAAAAAAAATATGTTTAGGGAATTTAAGTTATTAATAATTATGTCAATGAAAGTATTACTTTTTATAAAAAGTCGTATAAGTTGTATTACAAAATGTATTTTTCTTTCGGGATTGTAAAACATATATAGGTGTAAGAGGTTCTCTTAATCAATGCCCATTGTTTTAGCCTGCCTACTTGAAGAATCTGTGCCTTACTCGGGATCCGGTTGTAAAACCTACTTCACTGGTACTCAACAAAATTTTTCACTTGTTCATCTGTGAGAGAGCTTTTTGATTTTATATTATTTTTTGCTGACTAGGGTTCTGGATTTCTTATTTTCTTTTCGTGATTTTCTTTGTTTCTCTTCATGATTCTAAGTGGGTTATTTTGTTGAGTATTTGTGTGATATTATCTGGGTGATAATCTAGTGTATATTGTAAGTGTAATCATATTCTTAGTGTAACCGAGTTTCTCTATGAGGAGCTTACGAACTACGTAAAACTATTGTGTTCTTTATCTTTATGCTTTTATTCTATTGTTGTGATTTTTTGGGTGTAACATGTTGATATGTATTTTAGGATTGTGAAAGTTGAATATTTTTTAAATAGGTTTATTACAAGCTGTATAAAAAATATAAAGTAAAATAAATCATCATATCATAATAAAAAAAATAAACAAATAAAAGTACAGTTCTTCCATATATATATATATATATATATATATAAAGCGGAATTCTCAGTGGATCTCATAAAAATGACATGACAGCGGTAAGAGTTCCGCATTATGTTGAAAAACACCCAAAATCAAACTTTTTAAAATTTGATTAAATTTTGCAAATAAAAATGCTACACATGTACTATTTTCATTACTTCATTGTAATTAATTTAAAATGCGACACATGGTTTTAATTTTTTGAAATATTTTTTTTTGTTTTTTCTATTAATATCTATTAATTGTTTCTTTCTCATTTTCTCTCCCCAATCTCTTTATCACATCGGTTTCTTTATATGGTCTTTAATTCATCATTTCATTTCCTTTCTCTTACATAGTTTTTATCATTTCATTTCCATTTTATTGGCTATAAAAGTCATTTTTCACATATCATATTTCCTACATTTTCATAGAGAGAAATGAAGAACAATGGTTACTAGCCAAGATGTAGGGCACAAGTCTTTTTTTTTTTTTTTAAGATTCAAACATCATCATTGTCCAAGTCCTTCCTTCATTATCATCTTTCGCTAACTAGAGGCATTAGAGGTTTCAAGACAAAATGTTATACACATAGCCAAAAGCACCAAAACCACCAAAACCATGTGTATATATATATATATAACCTAAAATCCTTATGTACGCATCAAAGTGGACATGGGAAATCAATATTTCATCACATAAACCATTTATCATCATATAAGAACAAGAATCAAGTATAACATCATTTTTGAATCCAATTTAAATTCATTAAAATGTAATGCATATGTAATCCAATTTAATCCAAAACCAAACGCATTTTTTCAATTGTGGCATTTATAGTCATCAAATGCACCAAAAAACAAATACATAATATTCAGTAATATAGAGTGTAAAACAAGAACACTAACCTTTCCTCTGACGGTTCTAGTTATGCCTCCCTGCTTTGGTACCCACCAACATCCAAGTTGCCTAACCAACCAAAATACACAACTAATCACTACATAGCTCAATAGACACAAAAATTAGTTTTATCCCTTTCACACCATCGTTATAAGAGACATTAACTATTACTCAAATCGGAAGCATAATCCAACCTCTAAAACAGTAGTCATCTGTTACCTAAGAAATTGAAAGACTAAAATTGAAATAACCATGAAAAGAGAATAGTAAAGAGTTTAACAAAACTTGAATAGAGTAGTAAGGATTACGAAAATCTTTCCAAGACACTAAGTAAACCTAGAACTAAAGATTGGGTGTTTGGGTCTTGTGTTTGAAAGTGGGCAGATAAAGGGTCGTGTTGAGGGTGTTGTTTATAATGTGAACAGTGATAGGGGTACGATTGAGAGGGTTTTGATTTAATGTGAGAGTTTGTATCATAGAGATAGGGTTTTGGGGTTTTGTAAGTGGGCTTTAGGCCTTCATGTCCTTTTGCTCACCAATTGGCCCAACAAACGACCCAAAGTCAATTTTGCTCATTGATAATTTTCAAAAACATAATTTGACTTCTAATGCACTCCAAAAATCATTTTCGTTATAAAAATCTATTTTACCCCAAAAATCTCAATTTTTGTAATTTTTTCCAAATTAAAAAAATACCTTTATAAACACTTTTAGAAAAATTAGTTTTGACTCTATGCTTTCATTATAGTCTCTTATTACCATTTTACTTCTAAAGTAAATTTTCGATTTATTTCTACATGAAATTTTTTAAAATTCAAGTTTGACCCAAAAACAAAGTTGATCAAAATAATCAAACTTTTTGACCCAAAATTCGGACGTTACACCTCTGCCCTCACTTTTTTTAAGCGATCAAAAAACATAAATAGTAGTCAATAGTCTCATCTTTTAAAGGGTTCCTAGGTATATTGCAACTTTATCCCTCCCATAAAAACTAATTAAATTGAAATAAGTTTTAAAATAATTTTTTTAATAATGTAATGGTGGTGATTAATCAACCTTAAAATGGGTAATTAAGTAATTTAATTAGTTAGTATAATATTTAAATTAAATAATTGACTTCAACACGTTATTTTAAATAACCAAATTCATATATTATCTCTTTAGTGATAAAAGTAAGACTATAAATTAATATTTTATATTGGAAATATATATATATATAGTATGGAATTTAATTTAAATAATAAAAACGAGTAATGTACATGTTTAATGTAAAATTACAATTTATTGTTTTGAATCTTAATTAATTCAAATAAACTAATTAATGTATGCAACTTAAAATTTTATTTTAATTTTTGGTTCTTATAAATCAAATTAATTAAAGATTCCATCGAGTTCTTTAGGGTTGGAAAAAATCTTTGGAGTTTTAAAAAGTTAAAAACATACTATTTGGAATTTGAAAATAGAGATGTAAATGATGTTGGACTTGTGATGAGAATTTGGATACACTCTAAAATCCAAAACTATTTTGATCGTTTAGAGAGGAAAATGAACTCCGATTTGGGGAGCCATATATGGTTTGAAAGCTTATTCCAAGACGAATACAGCGTCATATAAGTCGTGGTGATCAAAGACTAAAGCGATTGCACATCCTTCCACAAATTCAATCGAAAAATAAGATATAAAAATTTTTTATATACGTGATTGCGGGAAAATTTAGGAATCCGACCGACTTTGTAGTTTAGAAAAAACTCGAAACTATTTTGAAAGCATCCTAGTCAACAAGGAATGATATTTTCTAAACTTGATTCTAATTAAGAAAGTGATTCTTGAAAATTCTAAATAAGAAAAATGTTTTCTTAATTGTTTAGGATTACATTGTGACTAACAACCTAATACTATAAAAATTGAGCTTCTATCTATTATTAAACACTTTGAAAGAACGATGTAAATCTGGTTGGTTGGTGAAATTTAGAAGATATTTAATAGAGATCTGGGAATCATGAAAACTATGGAAAGCTAAAGTTCTATTTTCAAATCAGTACACACTAAAAAAAAACATAATCTTTATTATATGTATCTATTGTAAATCGGTCATGATTGGTCTGTTGATTAAATTGGTCCAATCCGTATAATTCATTTATTATACGGGCGTGAATAAATTAACTGATTAATTAAATGGATCAGTTCTCATAATGGCCCTTCAATCCACCTTCACCAAGGCAAGCACTCTATGGTATTTTACATAAATACCAAAGCTATAACATTATCCTTTTGAACGTTGTATAATAAGTTTTTTTTTTTTTTTTTTTAACTTATTTTAAATTTCTGTTTCATTTTTTAATGTATTATAATAACATAATACTATTATGTAATTTAAGTTTAAAATTTTCCTTTATAAATTTTTATATCATGGAATTTAAAGTCAATCTCATATTAGCTAATTTATTAAATATATAAATTGTTATAATTTATTAATTTAAATTTAGCACTATTAAAATAAATTCAAATTACTCATTAAATATAATTATTTTAATATTTAAATTTTAACTTGTACGTGGAGGATTCAAACTAAAATTTACATAGTTAAAAATTAAAAACCTATAAATATTATTATACCAATCAAATTAAACTCACACATGAGATTTTTTCAACAATTAAAAAAATAAAGCAAGTACATAATCATAATAGAAAAAAAAATAAAAACAACAATCGCATCAACTATTTAGAAGATTATCTCTATTTCTTATAAAAGAATCAAAATCTTGAGGAAAGCATAATCCTTCTTCATCATCATCTTGAGTCCCCTTTGCTATAGTTTCATATGGTTGCTTTCAAACATATTCACATAAATCGGGTTTGCAATAGCTTCTATATTTCTAACTAATATTTTGTTTTCTTCATGTTGACTCTTATTTTGTTCACATTTTTTTTTAAATTCAATTGTTCTTTTCAGCGTTCTATGTCTTTTCGGAGAAATTTTCTATTTTCGTCAATAATAGAACTATTTTCTTGAACTGTACTCATGATTTATTTATTTTTCTCTTTCACAAAATGAAAATATTCTAACATATTATCATTTTGACTCCTTTTTATATTTTCTTTATTTCTTCTAGCAAGCTGGTCAGAATAATTAGAAGTAAAATGAATTTGCTCTTGATTTTCAAAATCATCATTCAAATCAAGTGAAAAAAGATAACATACTTTGTGAATATGAACAACTGGTAGTAGATTTACCTAATTCAAAGCATCCAATTTGCTGTCTTGATGTTGGAGTGTGATCATAAAATTTTCCATATCCTTGAGAATGACCCACACACGGTTAATTTTGAAACCATTCTTATACTAGTGAATAGCCCGCGCGTTGCGCAGGATTTATAAATTTTTATATAAATAATTTTTATATTTTATATAATTTATTAAAATTATAATTACTTTTAGTACGTTCTATCTTTTTATTTTATTAACAAATTGATATCTAATTTGATGAATTTCTAAATTATTTAGAAAGTTATAGATAATAATATATATATATACATATATTAAATTTATGACGAAATTTAAAAGTCTTTAGTCAATTGGACTTTCCATCAACACTTTTTATTTTAGTATTAAGAAAGTAAAAAATGAGAAATAAAATAAAATCTAACCCAAATGGAATGAACTCACTTATTAATAATAATAATAATAATATTATTATTATTATTATTATTATTAATTAATGACACCTTAAAATAAAATTTATTTAATAATTTAAACCAATCATTTATACAAATTGTATAAATTTATAAACATAAAATAAATTTTATATTTGCTTAGTATTATATTTATATTATTTTATCGATATTGTGTAAATTTATAAACATAAAAATTAATGGCGTAAAACATTTGTCGCACCTTTTAAAGTATTTATAACTATAATGTGGCTCCCAATAAATAATATATATATATATATATATATAATATAAGTTATGCTCTAATTATCTAATAATATTTCACTTCTGAAAAATAATTTTGGACTGTAATAAAATGTGAAAAATTTTAAATTGTTATGTATTCTTATATAATTTTAAGTAGAATTTAAATAGTTCATTCAATTATAAAAATTTAGGGAAAAATAATCATGGAAGGATACTATTTTATTACTGAAAAATAATATAAATATAAATTAAAATAGTAAATGGAATGTGAATCAATTAGGAGTTTAAAAATGAAAAGCATACTTTAATAGTTGCTAAGAGTCCAAATCAATATGTGTTTGGTTTGATTTAATTTAAATGTTTGTTTTTTGAAAATACATTGGTTGTATAATTTCTTATCATTGATTTAATTACTCTTATATATTCATAGTCTCTATTTATTTTTAAAATATTAAATTCATGTGTAAATTTAATATTATTATCATTATCAAAATTGTTTAATGAATATAAAAAATTAAAACAAAATAAATTTATTTATAAATATTTAAACCTATTATAAATGTAGTAAATTTGAAACTTTTGAATCACTTCCCATGGCAACCAATATTAGTAAATATGAAGATCGATGATATTGTCATTAATAATCTTATTGATGGAATAATTGACTCTCGAGAGAATACACATCGTTAAGAGTTATTGGTTTTCGAGAATATTAATAATCGGATAAAAAAAATTATTTCACTTTGTTTAATATACAATAATATATATATATATACATATATATATATATAAACATTTTCTATATTTGTTTGCATATTTTAAAGTGATGAAATTAATTTAAAATTTGAAATTGAAGTCATGATTAAATTTATATAAAAATTATTTGTAACAATAGATATAATGTACATTAATGAATGAAATTAATTTATCACTTAATTATAACACCTGCAATTTAAAGAAATGAAAAGTTATCAAATTTAAAATGATTGATTTATGCACTGGTATTATTCATTAAAACTAACACGATAATAACAATGGATAATTATTTAAATATCTAATAAAATATGAAAAATAAAAAATTATACTTAAATAGAAAATTAATTTATAATAATAAAAAAATATATTTTTTAAATATGGTTTATATCATCTAACATAAAATTATAAATATAAAAAAACAATTCAACCGATATATCAAAATTGAATAAAAGTATTTACAAATACTATATTAATTTTAAAAAAATAACAACTAACTACAATGACTTTCTTCTCTCACAATTAAAGTTAATTGTATATCAAATTTTTCTTCTCCACTTTTCTAAAAAATGATTGTATTCTTCTATTTAAAACACCTGTAAAAAAAATTAAAATAAATAATATATTTAAAAAAATCATGCCACATTTCTATGTATACTTGGGAAAAAAAACTATTAAATTTGAAAATACAAAACATAAAAAAAAATATATTACTTTAATTTACAATGAAAATTAACTTTTTTAAAAAAAAAATCTATATATATATTAACATTTATGTATATTAAAAAATAAAAACTCAAAACAAAATTTACAATTTTAAAATTTCATTTGGTTTAAAAAATTTGATTAAAACTTTAAACCCACAAATCTTATTATAAAACTAAAAAAGTAATTAAGAAAATAGAATAACGGTTGAAAAATGCATGAATAAGAAGTACATGAAAACTCACCATTGTTCGATGGCCAACAAATTCGCATGTAAAACTGAAATAAAAATAATAGAAATTATGTGAGAACATCGAAAATATATATATATATATATATATATATAACATGTTAACACCACAAAATCAAAACTAACATAAAATTAGTGAGAAAACTAAAATTAATTACTAAATTTACATGAGACAAAATAGAAATATAAATATTGGTATAGAAGAATGAGAGGGAGAAGAATACTCACCAATCTTAACATTTTGTTTTTTCTTTCGGAGGGATAAAATATAAATACAAAATATAAAAAACGCTAATGAATAAGAAACGAATAAAATATAAATACAATCATCAATATAAGAGACATTAATGAATAAAAAATGAACAAAAATATGAAAAGTTTTTGTAGTGTATAAAATACATATAATTAATATAAATTTAATAGTTTTAAGCATATAGTAGTATATTCTTATAATATTCTTTTTGAACCTAGCGTAATGAGAGAGGAGAGAGACTACGTAGAAACCAAAAACTTGTGATTTTCATTCTTTTTCAACCCAATGCTGAGTTTTTAGCGCGCCACATCATCTTTGTGGGTCCGCTAAAAACTTCTGCTTTATAATATATATAGATACTTATAAGTGGTATCCTTCCATTTACGTATTTAAAAAAAAAAAAAGTCTTTGTTGAGTTACATTTTGCTATTTTAATTAATCATTTGATGTTTTAATTTAATTTTGCATTCCACTTTCTATTATATTGAGAGCCAACCATTAGAAAAATAGTACTTACTCTATAATATTTTTAATGAATATTAAAAATAATATTAATTTTATATGACGGTTAAGAAATTAAGAGAATACATGCAATCAAATTTAATAAATAGCAATAAATAAAATTTATTGAAATGAAAAGAAAGTGATACAATTTTGAAAATATTTCAGTTAATGTTTTGATTAATTGGTATTTAAAGGAGAACTTCATTTTGAATAAATAAAATTAAATAGAGAATAAAAAGTAACAAATAGTCTTTGCATTATTTAGATACTACATAAATATAATATAATACAAAATCAATATTAATTGATAATCATTGAATATAATAAAAATGGAATGTATCATGTTAATAGAATAAAATTTATAAAAAAATGAATTAACCACGTGTGTATATATATATATATATATATCATTATAAAAAGAAGTGTTATATGTATAATCTAATTAATAAAGAAATAGAGATCTAGTAAAGTGAGGATTAGAAAAATATTATAATTTTAATTATTTTAATTACAACACATAAGGATTTACATCTCTAAAAATGAAAACATAAATCTACTTGATTACCAATATATAAATTAAATCATTATAAAGAATTTGTCTAAATTTAAAAAATTCATTAGTACAGCAAAAATAACATGGAACGAAAAAGGCAAATTGGATCCAATTAAAGAAGTCTGAATGAAGAAGAGACTCCGGTTCTTGCGGTCAACTCAACTCCGATTTAGGTGCAATTTTCATATTTTAGTACCTGAGAAGAGATCAAAGACAAAAAAAATAATAATAATAATAATAAATTCATGGATTATAATTGCTTAATAAAAGCAAATGAATTTTATATATATATATATATATATATATATATATATATAAAAGCAATAGTATATAAAAAAAAATTCTAAAATAAAAAATATGATATGAAAAACCTACCATCACTAACTTGAATAAGAGAAAAAATGGGGAAGGAAATTCAATTTCAACCATATTTCCATGAATAACATATGTGCATAAAAAATAACAAAAAATCATATTAGAAATATGAAAAATAAATAAATAAATAAAAGTATTGGATGCAAGAGAGACAACAATAATTAATATATTTGTCAATAAATCAATCTTCACCATATCTAAATTTGATAAATACCATGAAATTAAAACTAACCATAGAAAAAATTTAAAATTAATTACCAAATTTGTACTATAATTGATTGCTCGTTTGATTGAGATGAAGAGTTAAAATAGAAACAAATATTCATATGAAGTATGAAATAATGAGAAAAAAAATAAATTAAATAGATAAGAGAAGAAACGAAAGAGAATAAGTTGTATTATTGAATGATATTATCAACGAAAATACCAAACGTATTTATAACGTAAAAAAGACAATATAATTAATGCAGCTTTAATGAATATATTTTTGAAATATTTTTTTGTATATTCTTTTCAAAACCATTCACATGAATATAAATAAAACTTTGTAATAAGTCTTTTCTCTTCCAAATTCAAAACCAAATTTTGAAAAAAAAAAAACACATTAATTTGATAGGGTTTTAATATGTACAAAATTCATTTGAATTAAAAAATAAAAATATTACGGGGATCAAACAAAGATTTTAATTTACCCTTTCCAATCATGTAAGCACAAAAATCACATGCATTCAACTTTTTTAATAAATAAATAAATTAAATTAAGACAACGAATAACAATTCTTTTACCTTCTTAACCTAGTGATTTGTCGAGAGCTAGCAATTTGTTGAGAAGAATTCCTCTCGGGAACTGTGAAATGAGGGGAAAAATTAAAAAAATTAAATTTAGAAACAACAAAAACGAAAAATAATTTGATTTAATAGAAAGAATTGTGTTATTATACAAAACATCGATAATAGCTAGTTTTGACGGAGATAGATATGAAAATTGTTGAAGAAGAGAAGTGAGAAATATAAAAAGTTGTGTTCATGTGATTTCCTTATTTATTTTTTTACATTTATAAATGAGGGTGAGAAAGAGAAGAGACAATTTTATAGTATTTAATTATATTTATTAAAATTATAAACAATTAATATATTAATACACCTCTCTATTTCATCTCCCTACAGTTATGATTTAATTTGTAAAATGAAAAAAAATAAAAAATTAAAATTCCTAACTCTTCCCAATAAATAAAAAAATTAAGAGTTGTTAATTTTTGAATGACACATGTAACATTTTAATTGGTTCAATTCTTATCAAATTAAAAAACATTCATTTTCATTGTTTTTCTACCTAATTCTGCGCGCCACGTCAATTTTGTGTGCCGGCTCGAGAGTTCCGCTTTATATATATATATATAGATTTTTTAGATATTAAAATTCATTTTAGAATTTTTGCGCGATAATAATATTTTTATTATTTATTATATATCAATAAATATATTACTAATTAATTAATTTTATTAAAATAAATATATATATATAATTATTCAATTATTTTTAAATTATATATATTAATAAGTGTTCCACCAAAATAATTAAAAAAATAATATTTATTTATTTTTAAAAGTATAAAGAGAATAATAATTTAAATATTATTTTTAAAAATATTTTAATATTAATCTACATTTTTAAAAATAAATAAATAAATTTATTTTACACCCTTTATATAGTGATTAATCCAAAAGAACATTCATACATTTAATTTTATTTTATATTATTATTTTGATGAAAAATTATATTATTCATAACTTTAAAAAAAAAAAAAATTATGTTATTCATAATTTAAAAAAATATATATATGTAGTCAACTATTCTGTACTACTCTCCTTACCTACTCATATATATCAATAAATGATGGTTATATGGTTATTAATTATTATAAGTATTTATTTTTATTTATTTAATATCCAATCAATTGCTGCCAGATATGAGTATACTCATCATTATTAAATTTCAACAAATATATTTGGTGATATTTTTTAGAAATAAAATAATTATTTATTTCATACGGTGTTTGGAGTTGAAAATAAACCATTATTTATACAAATTCATCCTAAAAAAAATTTACTAAAGAAAAAAAATCATCATTTATGTACAAATCTTTAATGAAGTACGTTTTATTATTTTTTTTTAAATTTTTATATACAAAATTAACTTTAAATATACTTTAAAGGGAAAAACTACGAAGCAGGGTACTGAGGATCCAAATAGCTCTGACGCTGCAACTACCATACACAGCTTCTACTTCTTCTCCAGCTATGCTAATACCGAGAGGCTAGATATTTTGCAGATAAAAAAAACAAACATGTTCATTTTTCCCAATTAAACCCCTTTGTCAAGCCTGTGAACTATCAAATTAATTCTTCCCTAATTTTGAATCAAACAAAAGTTCTCTAGCAGTTCAGATATATGATTTGATAGCACCTGGATACCTTGAGGCATGACTTGCAACCTGAAAAAATAATGACCTATCCTAATATAACAACTCAGACATACATTAAAAGAACAATAAAAATAATAATAATAACAACTCAATAGTAACATTCAATCATACCTCATTATTTTTGAATCCATGATCATCTACCAGTGAACCATTATACAAAGTTACACACAACTCCATTAAAAAAAAAATCACATAAGAGGAACAAAATAATAGTACTTCATGGACATGGACCACTCAGAAACAAACAAAGGAACATAAGACACCTTATAATGCCTAATTTTTATCCCATGGAGTTTGTTATCTTGAAGCCAATTCACAATAAATGAGATTTTAAATTAGACATTAATCCATCAACATGAAAAATTGAAATAAATAGCAACCTTAAACTCACCAGAGTCATCTGGTGCCATAGAAGTGTCAACATGTAGAAGTTTTATAATTTTTCTTTTCTTTTCTTTTCCACTCTCGAATCTAGTGTTCAAAATAAGTACACTATGTTCCACCCTATTGGATTAATTGTCATGGGTTCCAACCCAACCCCAATACCTGCATTCATTCAATAAAATAAAAATATATAAAAAAAATTCTATTTAGAAATAAAATTCCTAAAAGAAAACTTGTATCATCTCACCAATGTCATCACATCAACAACTGCTCAAAGCCGGATGAACAATTTCCTGTTAACAGTTCTAATAGGCACCGTCTCTGAAATATTAAAAACAACATAATCCTAAATAAATAATAAATAGATCAAATATAATTTCAGAAGAAGAATTTAGCACGGGATAAATTTATAGTCTAACTCTATGATTTCACCACTGAATTTAATATCTATATTTGAAGAGAACATAGTACTCAGATAATGCAATATTTAAGAGTTATGTGTGAAGAGACCGCATAATATTAATATATTGCAATGAAATCAACCTAAAATACACTAAAAAGAATATAAAAATAACAGTCAAAATTGCAAGACGAAAGACGAAATACAAATATGTACCTAAAAGAACTTGGAGAATCTCAAAGGAAAAGACATTGATACAGGTTTGTACGGGGCTTGTAACATCCAACAACCTAAAACCCCACAAATGTAAAGAAACTGATGTAGATCACGACAGAGCAACATTAAAATTCACAATTTCGAAATCAAAACAACAGGTCTTAATATAAACCCAACACAACCTAAATTCTCACCGATGCAAAGAAACTGATATAGATCACAACATTGAAATTCATAATTTCGAAATGAAAGCAACAATCTTAACATAAATCCAAAGTAAGAAATTAGGAAAGATCGAAAATAGTCTTCACCTGACAACATAGGGATCGTCAGAGACCTTGCGGGACACCTTATTCATCCTCGTGGAGTCAGGTCTTTTTGAGAGCACAAAAATTATCCAATCGCTTTCTATCTCGCTATGTACATTTTATCATACGTTTGAAACCATATAAAAATTGAAACTCTTTGAGAAATGAAGAGGAAAGGGTTTGATGAAATTATTAGAGATAAAAAAATTGAAACCCTCTGAAAAAATGAAAAGGAAAGGGTTTGATGAAATTAATAGAGAGAAGAGTTTGAGGAATACACGTGTTATCTTCTAATTGGTACAATATCTCCAAATTTCAAAAGTTGAGATTTTTGAAGTTTTTCAACCCAAACCGGAACTCTCAAGCATCCACGTCAGATTTGTGGGTCCCGCTTGAGGTTCCGCTTTATATATATATATAGATTTAACATCTTCTATCATCAATGCTTTGCCCCGAATTAACAATTAACAATAAATAAAACGAATTATAGTGACAATTTCAAATTTAATGGCCTAATAAAATTAATAAATTAATTAATTTAAATGCAACAATTAATACTTATAAAGTCTTGTTCAAAAGCACCACTTGATTTCGGTTTTCTAACTGTCAAATACAACCTTTGAATTTAGAAATTGTTGCATTAACTACTTCTCATCTAGGCTAAAGAGATCTTTAGGATCGAACAACTGTAGATGGAGTATGCACTGCTTTATGGTATTCAATCTCTATACGTGATCAAAAAGTGTCACCAAATTGATTTATCCCATCAATCACATTTTGATATGTAACTAATGCACATGACATAGAGTTATATCTTCTTTGATTGAATATATTGCCTTCTAGCAGCATTTTGAGTAGTTTGACGTACACTGAAATTTGAAGACATTTTGAGGAATTACAAAAATTTGTTAAAAGGAAAGAAATTTGTGTAAAACTATGTGAAATAGATTACATATTTTGTGTTACTTTCAGCCTCAATTTATAGAAAAAAATTACTCTTTAATTGTGTTCTAGTCAAATTTTCATCAATTACAGCTATAATAACTACAAACTTATAAACTATTATATAAACTTAATCTATAGGCTAATATATTTTAATCCGTAAAACTTGTTGCATCAGAAGCATAAGGTTCGTCTCAAGAGTAATGATTATATATATTATACATACCACACCTATAGACCTATTGCTATTATGTAAATTTTCTGCTTTGTCAATTTTTAAGTGACAATTTGGAAGTTTTTAAAGAGTTATCAATTGATTATAAAGATTCCTGCTGTATTTCCAATTTACAAAGTAATCAATTTATATTCTAGAAAATTGTATAAAGTTATGCAGGATATGATTATTTCTCTATGGTAGAGTTTAAAGTGATAATTCACTAGTGTGCCTAGAGTAATAAATATATTATAAAGATTCCCGTTGCGTTGCCAATTTATCAAGTATAAGTAATCATATGATATTCTAGCAAATTGTATAAACTTGCATGCATGTCACTATTTCTTCATTATCTTATTAGATAATTTGTCTATATGTATTATAATTATCATTGTGTAAGAAGAAGAAAAATGTCTCATATATATTTATATATTATCTTATTATATAATTTTTCTTTCATATTTAGTATCTTTTATATATATATATAAATATATATAAAAGTAATCTTTTATTCTCTTTTCTTTTTATCTGATATTTAGCATCTCTTATTATATAAATTTGTCTTATATGGAAAATTGATTATCGTTGCGTCAGAAGAAAAATAATATATGCCTCTTGTGTATTTGCAAATTATCTTATTAGATAATTGATCAACTTATTTTTATTTGATGAGTTCCTGACATAAAATATCTTTGAAGATATATTATAATAGTCTATTGCGCATGTGAAACTTGTCAAGTTTCTAATGTACACATATTATAACAATTGCGTATATGAAACAGGTCAAGTCACAAAAATTATTTATACAACTATAATGCAATTCTTGTCTATAAAGAGGGGGATATCTGACATTTATTATCATAACAATTTATTCTATCTATTTTATAACATAACGGGTGTTTCCTCCTCTTCTTCTTCATTTTCAAAACCAGAAGATGCTATTGATTTCACTTTAGTTGTTAGGGAGTAAGAAAATTTGCTCCTTTCACAATAAACTCACGTAAGTAATCTATTTACAAATAACAACAATCTTATAAATCATTATTTTGATTAGTAGTGTACAATCGACTATCTCATAGAGGTTCGATATTGGTCATAGAGTGATAAATCGTAATCGGGAAGAAGTTGATCATAATTTGTGAAATCATTAACTTTTAGAGAACCCTCGATACAATAAACCTATGTTCCATAGGTGATATTGTATGAGTAAAAATTCATTCATTCATATCGCTAATGCAATAAAAAAATCATGACCATTATTTCCAACAACAAACTGATGGTCTTGGTAGGCTTGGGCTGTCTATTTTATGGAAGATTACATATGTTTTTCGAATGTTCACATATGGTGTATTGACTAACTCAACATATAAGTATATTAAAATCGAAAAATCTACGAATTCTAAAAGTGTGAAAAGGTTTTGTTGAGATGTTCTGTGATGTTCGACGAGGAGTACCTAAGGTCACCTAATGCTAATGATGTTTCAAGATTACTTAAAAAAAAGTGAGAAGCGTGAATTTCTAGGAATGTTAAGAAGTCTTGATTATATGCATTAACAATTTCATTTGCCTAGATAGGGCCATATACTGGTCGTAGTGTCACCAACTATTACTGTTGAAGCTACAACTGATTATGATCTTTGGATATGGTGTACTTATTTTGGATGATCAGGCTCTAACAATGACATTAATGTGTTGGAGTCATCTAACTTATTTGCACATCTTGCCGCAAGAGTTGCTTTGAAATCTCGCTTTATAATCCAAGGTATAGAGTATAATCTAGATTTGAATCCATTGTCATCGTTTACTATTATTGCGTGGTTACAGGACAGTTGTTATTTCCCAACAGTTTGTACTTTGTTGATGTGTGTGAGGTTTAAATGTTGTCTGTTGAATTTTTATTTCAAATGTTTGAAATAATAGTATTCAGATTTGCTTGTTGTAGTTCTGAAATTTACTAATAATCAACTATAGATTTTGTGTTTTGCTATTTATTTTCTCTAAGTAATATTTTGCTTGAACTATCAAATTATAACATAAGTAGTTTCTAAGTTTGTTTATGTTAGTCTGTACCCTGTATAAAAACTTTAGTGCATTTCTGCCATATGTTCTTCCATATTTAGCTTGACTTATAATTTATATATTAAATAGTAGCTTCTATGTTCATTTTATTGAGTTACACGGAGATTTTGTGTGTTTATTTGACATTTTTTCTCTAATTTTTTTGTTAATATACTTTTGTGGAAGTTGAACTGAATTTTTTTGTTGTAAGTGATAAAATTATATTCAAAATCTAAAATAGTCCGTTCAGAGGAGCCTATTGGAGCCTAGTTGGTGAACTATAGTTGTTGAATTTCTGTATAATTACTTTCTTGAAAAATTCTGTAAATGTCATTTGATATGTTAGTGTGTTTTCTCCTTTAGTTACGTGTAAATATTTTAGTGATAGTCAAGTCATTTGTTTATTTAAAGATTATTTTTGGTGAAAATGAGCCAGCTTCATTAGTTATGAAAATATGAAGGTTCTCAAAAGATTATTTTTCAAGTGCTGGTCTCATAAGGACTACAACTGGCTTGTTACTCTAGAAGCTTTTAGTATGTGCAGATGTAACGTCCTAATTTTGGGGCTAAACGATTTCGTACTTTTGAACAAATTTAATTTCTGGTTTGTGAATAATCTTTAACAATGATTTGAACCATTCATGATTGATTGAAGTGATATAATGTTTACTAAAATGTTATAAGATTTTTTATCTACGTTATTTTGATTATTCGTCGAAAACGAAGCGAAAATGAAGTTGAATGAAGGAAGAAACGATTGTGCACAACACTTGCCATGCTCGCAACATAAGCTTTATGTCGCCAATGCTGGCGACAAGAGCTCTATGTCACCAGCCTTGTCGCCAGTGACCGATTTCACGCAAATCATTAGACGAGTTGCTGTAGCGATTGGCGACAAGAGCTTTATATCGCCTGCCTTGTCACCAATCACCGTAATCGGATTTTTGAAACCTATTTTGGCCGAATACTTTTCATTATCTCTCACTCTCTCGAATCCTCTCTTCTCACTAGTGGTTGTTCTCTCAATTCTTTCATAATCTCTCCGGTAAGTCTCTAATTAACCCTAATCTTGTTCCTTTTATGTTCAAGCATGATTGATGATAGATTTGGAAGTGATCGTTATTGATTTAAGTGTTGGATTAGTAAGGATTTGTGGGAAACCCTAATATTTGAAGAAAGGGGATTGAATGATAGATTGTTGGAATTAGATTGGGTTTTGGTATATTCGTGTTACCGTCATCATTTATGCTTTACTCATTTATCATTTCCTTGCAATTAGAATAGGTTTCTCTTTTTGCGCGCCACATATTCGATCGTTTGTGTAAACTAATATTTTTCCTTATTGTTGTTACGCGAAGCGGACGGTGCCAAGGATCATGTCAGCGATGCTTAGCTCAGCTTATCATCGGAAGAAAGGTTAGCAACGTCATTTTGAACTATATATCGGTTGTTGTATGCTTTATGAATTGTGCATTAAATTGGTTAACAAGATAACACATGGATTGTTAATTGGATAAGTTAGATAGCGAATGTTAGAATGGGTTATTGATTGCTGCATTATTGGTTATTGTTGATATAGAAGCGCTAGTAAGTCTATTACATGCTAGACTTAGGCTTTGGTTAGTTAGAGTTTGAAATAATAGGATAAGGCACTAGTAAAGTACCTAACACATAATGATTAAAAGCCAATGGATTGATATAATGAAATTGTTGATTGTTAAATGGGAATTGTATGTTTGATCACTTAACTAATTGAACAATGATTTCCTTAGTCATGGTTGAAAGTAGTGATGGAATGGCATGTCATTAGGGGTAACCGAGATATCTCAACCTATTGGAAACATAGGATTTTTGGTTTAGCTAACCACATTGAAAAACTAAGTGATGACTCTTATTGGGTGTGATGGAACCACTGCTTGTGGGCATATTGTTATTGGTTGTCTTCGGACCTAATTGATGGGATCCTCAGATAGTAGTCCATCCCGAGGGGGAATAAACAGCTCTACAGATCTCGGTCTTTGGACCTTATTGGTGGCTTCAGCCTAATTGGCCCCGTTTCATTATTGATCCTAGATTAGTGGCAATCAAATAAAATTAGAACTTTAATGTGATTGCTATTGTGTTATAGATGCTAGTCAATAGTTGAGATGCCTTAGGGTTCTTAAATGAATTTGGGAAACCTAATTGGACATCTAATAATGTTAAATGTGTTTAATGACATAACTAGAACTAAATGATTATATCACCTTGTTGAACTTCGTAATAGTATCGGACTTTGGCGAGATTGTATTCTCTTTAGCCTTGATTTATAGTTTAGGTGCATTTTGTATGCCTCTTCATATTGGTATGAATAAATAGACGCATTGCTTGTGTTTGTTGGAGTATGACTTGCTAACTAGGCATCGATAGTCGGATGTTATTTTTCTTCCATTTTTCTTGTCTATCTATTAAAATGTAAAATAGGTGATCGAGCAAATTGAAGGTCCAGCATTGCATAAGAAGCTTGTCGAGTCTTCATGGATTTTTGGGACTTTATTAAGGATTATCTTTAATTGGTTATTTTGACTATTTTAAAGAATATGTAGACTTTTAAATACTTTTGGGTCCTTATGTTTTAGATATATTATTTCAAAGAATGTAAACTGCCATTTGGATGATTGTTATGTTTACGAACAGGTTATATTTTCAATTAATGAAATTTGTATATGGATTATGATAGTGTTTTCGAAACAGGTTCAGGTTACTTATCTTTAAACAGAGTAGTTATAATATTAATGTACATTTTCCGCATAAATTGAAATTAATGATTGATTGTAATGTGACGTTTCGGTCTCCGATTGTGGTTTTGCCATGGCTGGAGGCTGGGCGTTACAGTTGTTTGTATCAGAGCACCGGTTCTCGGTCGCTTCTTGTCTGTGTGCTTGTATGCATTAGTGTATAGGAAGTGTTTGCAAACTATTTTTTAAAACTCATGACATTGCATTTATATCATAAAGTCTAATGCTCGATCACTTATGACTATTTTAGATAGTAGAAAAATTTTGGATTATGGCTACAACATGTCGTAACCCTAACGAAAACCCTTCTAGTTCTAGAACTCCTAGAAGTGATAGAACTGTCGATAACGATGAGCCATTGGATGCTAATGCAGCTCTAGCGCGGGCATTTGAGAATATTGCCCAATTCATGTAAGCGTTCCAAGTTGGTCAGTTGAGAGGACCAGCTTGGCAAGAAAGACCAGCAATGGAAAGGTTGCCCAAGAAGAAGATTGAACTCTTTAAGGGTACTAGTGCAGAAAGCTCTGAAATGGCATAGAATTGGTTGGAAGATTGGGTCAGAGTCTGTGATGAGACCCACTGCACTAATGAGGAGAAATTGTAATGCTTGGTATCTCTGCTCAGGAGTGATGCTACCAAGTGGTGGGAGTCTGTTGTTCTCACTAAACCTGAGGAGGAAATTACCTTTGAATTCTTTCGCACTGAATTCCGAAAGAATTATGTGGGTCAAGTGTACTTGGACAATAGAAAGATGGACTTCACTCACGTGAAGCAAAGGGACAAGTCGCTATTGCCCAGAGCTAGTACCGAATCCTAAAGAATGGTGCCGTAAGTTTTAGGAGGGGTTGAATCTCGAACTCCAACAGGATTTACTGACTCTTCGAACTAAGAACTTCAATGATCTGGTTGATGCTGCATTGAGGGCAAAACAACCTCATAAGAGAGTTAAAGGCATCAGTCGAAAAGCCAGTGAGACGAAGAGTGCAGGGCCTTTGATTGGTAACAATCCAAATAAGAAGGCGAAAACTCAGAGTCAATGAGGCTATGTAGGTGGCGGTGCTAGTTGGCCATATAATAGCAATAAGGGACCTAAAAAGCAACCTAGTCCATCAATTGTTAGTGTTCCTTCTCGTGGTGGTTCTAATATGGATGCTCCATTATGTAACTACTATAGCAAGGTGCATAGGGGTGAATGCAGGAAAGCTTCTGGTGCTTGCCTTTTGTGTGGTAAACATGGTCACTTTGTGAGGGATTTTCCCCAGAATACCAAAGCACCACCAAAAGTGACTCCATCAAAAGCAGTGTCTATTCAGAAGAATGTCAGATCCGCTCGTATTACTGCTCAGAATGGTCATCGTGGTGGAGCACCATCTGGAAATGCGAATAGAATTGAAGGCGTGCTCCTGCACGTACTTATGCATTGAGGGGATATGATGATGTTGATACTCCTGATGTAATCACTGGTACATTTTCTATCCTTGATACTCCTGTTTTCACTTTAATTGATCCTGGTTCCACGTTATCCTACATGTGTAGTAATGTTTTGGCTAATAAGGGTTGGAAAACTTCTAAGATAGTTTTCGACATAGTTGTTACCAATCTTTTAGGGAACAATATGGTTGTTAACATGGAGTACAGGGATGTGCCTTTACTGATTCAGGGTAAGACTTTAAAGGGTCATTTATTGGAAATGAAGAGTCCGAAATTTGATGTGATATTAGGAATGGATTGGTTATCCTATCATGGGGTAATATTGGATTATAGAGCTAAACGGTTTACATTATAGTCTCCAGAAGGAACTATAACAGTATAGGGGGATCGTAGTGGAATGGTTAAAGGGGTTATCTCTACAGCTTCGGTAGACAGGTTGATGAGACAGGGTTGTGAGACTTATTTAGCTCACATAATTGATGGTAGTAAGAAGCGATCGGATGGGAAGTTTATACCGACGGTTTCAAAACTCCTGGATGTGTTTCCAGAAGAGTTGTCGGGTTTTCCACCAAAGCGAGAAGTAAAGTTTTCAGTGGAGCTCATTCCGGGAGCAGCTCCAGTATTTATGGCTTCTTACCGGATGGCTCTAGCTAAACTGAAGTAGTTGAAGGTTCAATTGCAGGAATTACGATAAGGGTTACATCAGGCAAAGTGTCTCTTCTTGGGGTGCTCTGGTTCTATTTGTAAAGAAGAAGGACGAGCCGTTCTGATTGTGTATCGAATACCACCAGTTGAACAAGCTGACAGTGAAGAACAAGTACCCGCTTCCCAGAATTGATGATCTGTTTGACCAGTTGAGAAGAGCAAGTGTGTTCTCAAAAATTAATTTGAGGTCGAGATATTACCAATTGAGAATCAAGGATAGTGACATTCCGAAGACAGCGTTCATAACATGGTATGGGCATTACGAATTCGTAGTTATGCCTTTCGGGTTGACTAATGCTCCAGCAGTGTTTATGGACTTGATGAATCGAGTGTTCAAGGAGTATTTAAACCTGTTTATTGTTGTTTTTATCGATGATATCCTGGTCTATTCTAAGATTGAAGAAGAGCATGATAAGCATCCGCAGATTGTGTTGCATATATTAAGGGAGAAGCAGTTGTATGAGAAGCTCTCAAAATGTGAATTCTGGATGACCGAAGTTGCATTTTTGGGACATGTAATTTCAAAGGATGGGATCAATGTGGACCCTAAGAAGATAGAAGCAGTATTGGCATGGCAGCCGCCTAAAAATGCAACTAAAGTGGGGAGTTTTTTGGGACTAGCTAGTTATTATCGCCGGTTCGTCAAGGTATTCTCTTCTATTGCAGGTCCATCGACCAAAATGCTTCATAAGGGTACCAAGTTTTAATGGAAACCCAAATGTCAGGAGAGGTTTGATAAGTAGAAGAAGTTATTGACGGAAGCACCAGTTTTGGTTCAGCTTTGAAGGGTTTAATTATATGGTGTATAGTGATGCGTCTCTACAAGGGTTTGGAAGTGTTTTGATGCAAGAAGAAAAAGTGATTGCATATGCCTCACGACAGCTTAAGCCGCATGAATGTAATTACCCCACTCACGATCTTGAATTAGCGGCTATAGTATTTACCTTGAAGATTTAGAGTCACTATCTGTATGGGGCTAAATGCTATGTGTATACTGATCGTAAGAGTCTGCAGTATTTGCCTACCCAAAAGGAGTTGAATTTGAGACGGCAACGGTGGGTAGAATTTTTGAAGGACTATGATCTAAAGATTGATTATCACCCTGGAAAGGAGAATGTAGTGGCCGATGCATTAAGTCGGAAGTCAATGCATACCTTGGCATCGATGATTGCTAGATTGGAGATTGTTAACGATGCGATCGTAGCCGATTTGGTTGTGAAACCTACTTTGATTCCGCATATTCTGCAAGCGCAACGGAAAGATGATAGTATGGTTGAGTGCTTCTGTAAGATTGATGAAGGTAGCGCCAAAGATTTCATCAGGAAATTAGATGGTAGATTGTGTTATCGGGACATAATTTATGTAACGAATATTGATGGTGTTCGTGATGAGGTCTTGAATGGAGCGCATACCCATGTACTCGCTATGCATCCGGGTGCCACAAAAATGTTTCAAGAATTAATATTGATGTATTGGTGGCCAAGGATGAAGAAAAGCATAATTGAGTATGTCAGTTAGTGTTTTATTTGTCAACTGGTGAAGGCAGAACTTCATGTTCCGTCCGGTTTGCTTTAGACTATTCTGATTCCGGAGTGGAAACGGAATTGGGTCATAATGGATTTAATGGTTGGATTGCCGTTAACCAAGGAGAAATTTGATGTTATTTGGGTGGTAGTTGATCGTTTGACAAAGTCTACCAATTTCATACCGATTCGGGTGGATTATCTGTTGGAACGGTTAGCAGAGTTTTACATCAAGAAAATTGTAAGACTGCACAGGGTTCCATCATCGATGATTTCTGATCGGGATCCTAGATTCACATCTCGGTTCTAGAGAGGTTTCACGAAGCAATGAGGTCGAAGACGAATTTTAGTATCGCTTTCCGTCCACAAATGGATGGGCAGTCTGAGAAGGTCATACAGGTTCTCGAAGACATGCTTCGCTGTTGTGTATCAGAGTTTAAGCGGTCATTACTGAAGTACTTGCCACTGGTTGAGTTTGCTTATAATAATAGCTATTAGACGAGTATTAAAATGGCACTGTGTGAGGCTCTGTATGTGTAACGACCGTAATTGGGGTCTAGAAATTTTCCGTGCTTTTTGGTGAATTTTGACCTTTCGGTCGAAATTCGGGTTAAAGGGTAATTAGTAATATAGGAATTCAATCGGAAGTATAGAGTCAAAATATATCAAATTGATCGTCTTTAAAAGCATTTTAAGAATTTAGGAATTTAAAATAAAAATCAAGTTTTACATGAGCGGAAATTATTTTAGAAATCGTTAAACCATTTTTAAGATGTTTTATAACTGTTTTATAAAAAGGCCCACAACCCATTTTTAAAGTAAAGCCCATTTTGAAAAACCCTCAAGTCAATTGATTTCTTTCTAAAACCCTAACTTTTAATTTCATGTTTTGTAAATCGATTTGCTAATAATACCATGATTTATTACTAGTAAATTAGTTCTTGGAATTTGATTTGTCTATTAAGGTTCCTTCAAATTGATATGTAGTAAACCCAAGAAAATTTGATTTGATTTAATTGTATTGAAAAATGTGATTCTAGATTGATAGACTAGGTAAAATAGTGATAGTGACTCTATAGTTTCCGATTTATGGGATAATTAAGGGCTTGAAATTAGGTTTGTGTTGTTTGGTTCATGGTGTAGACCAAGTGCTTGATAAAACGCTTGTACGAATTGTATTGTTTAGGCGACTTGGGTGACGGTGGAAATCCAACCGACGTCGCTTAGCTAATCGACGGATGACAAGTTAGAAATTTCGTTTTAAGCTCTATATATTGTATCTTGTGTGTTAATTGATTGTGCATTAAACCGGTTAATTAGACTTAATCATATTGAATGATATTGAGATTGGAATTTAATATTGAATATTTGTAATAAATTCCTAGTTAAATGTGTACCTTGATTTTAATGTATGGACAAACGTGTACATGGTTTATTGTTGGAATTCATAGGTAGATGACCGTCCCAATTGGGATTAAACGGCACTACTGATTTCGTTCTTCAGATCTATTGTCAGGCTTCAGCCTTATTGTTAACCGTTTTGATATAATGTCTAGATTAGGGGGCAGTCATTAAATTATAAATGAAATATTGTTATAGTTTGGTATATTTATTACTGACTAATGAGTATTGGTGTAATGAAGTTTGAATACCATATTTTTATTTGCTATTTCAATGTTAGTTTATTTAAAAATTTAACATTTATTGGCTTTAAATATTGTGAAACATGTTTGTTTGGTGTATTAATGACATGGGGAAGTGTTATAGACTAGGGAACATAATGACTCTAATCATAAATGGATGGGTGGGGAAAACCAAGTGGAATAATTAACTAAACCTTATGAAACAGCTTCAAACAAGGTCTGGCCGTGTGCTTTTATACGAACTGTGTTCGAGAAATTCAATAGGAGATAAATTGACAGCAGCTTACACGGCCTGGCCGTGTTACGCCACATGGTTCGTGTTTGTCCTTGCCCAATACCAACCTCACTAGCATGTTACACGGTCTGCCCGTGTTGAATCACACGAATCGTGTAACTTTTCTCATACGAACACAAAAATCAACAGAGTCTTACACGGTCTAACCGTGTAAAACCTCACCGACCGTATCCAACATTTATGAAATTTTAAATGTTCTTTGCATTATTTGATTGATGATTTGAATGACATTAAATGTTTGATATATTAAATGTTCATTAAATGTGTGATGTATTAAATGACATTAATTGATATATTGATGTAAGTGCATGGTATTGAATGAATATAATGATTGTATTGATTAGAGTGCATTTTTATTTGCAAATATCATGATTGTATGCTAATAAAGATGCATATGCTTGTGGTTGTTTGAATATGGAATTGTTAACTAGGCATTGATAGCCTAATGCTTTCCTATTTTCCTTTTTGTCTCTTCTATGTGAAAACTAAAAGGTTGATCGAGCTAGTATGGGTCGTTTGCATCCGCATTGGGCATCATAGCAGCGCACCCATTCTATTTTGTTCACTTTTTTTTAATTTCTATCGAACCATTTTGTAATTTCAATGTAAAACATTTACTTTATATTTCTTTTGCTGGATTTGAATTTCATGTTATGATATCATTGGAACTACTCTTTATTGTTGAACAACGAATTTTATTAAATTTTAAAAACATTGAAATACTTTGAAATATTGGTTATATTTATTGCAAATGTCATTATATTGAATTGTATTGAATATATTGTGTTAATGTGCTCCGGCCAACGTTCTGCTGATTCGCCGTGGGCGGGGGTTGGGCATTACAATATGGGCAGAAATGTCGTACTCCTTTGTGTTGGATGGAATTGAATGAGGAAAAATTGGTTGGTCCTGGGTTGATTCATGAAGGGGAAGAACATGTACAGTTTATCTAGGAGAAACTTAAGGAGGGAACAGACCATCAAAAGTCTTATGCCGACTTGAAACAGAATGCGATTGAATTCGCCGTATGCGATAAAGTGTTCTTAAAGGTTTCTCCATGGAATAAGGTGTTATGTTTTGGGAAGAAGAGGAAATTGACGCCGCGTTTCGTTGGTCCTTATGAGCTCCTCAAACGTATTGGACCGGTTGCTTACCGTTTAGCGTTACCACCAAAAATGGAGAAGATCCACAATGTCTTTCATGTCTCTATGCTACGGTGTTATTGATCAAATCCTTCACATGTGCCTACTTGTGAGGAGATTGAGATTTGACCATATTTGTCGTACGAAGAGGAACCTATTCAGATTCTGGATAGGAAAGTGAAGGTATTACAACGGAAGTCTATATCCCTAGTTAAAGTACTATGGCAAAACCATGTAATTGAAGAAGCGACATGGAAAAAAGAGGAGGCGATGCGGAAGCAATACCCTCATCTTTTTGCTACACGTTAAATTTTGAGGACAAAATTTCTTTTAGTGGGGTAAGGCTGTAACATCCTAATTTTGGGACTAAACGATTTCGTACTTCTGAACCAATTTAATTTCTAGAATTGGATTGGGTTTTGGTATATTCGTGTTACTGCCATCTTTATTGTTCGCTCGTTTATCGTCTCATTGCGATTGGAATAGGTTTCTCTTTTCGCGCGCCATGTATTTGATCGTTTGTCTAAACCAATACTTTTCCTTATTGTTGTTAGGCGAAGCGGACGGTGTCGAGGATCATGTCAGCGACGCTTAGCTTAGCTTATCGTCGGAAGAAATGTTAGCATCGTCGTTTGAACTCTATATCGGTTTTTACATGCTTTATGAACAGTGCATTAAATTGGTTAACAAGATAAGCACATAGATTGATAATTGGATAGGTTAGATAGCGAATGCTAGAATGGGATATTGATTGCTGCATTGTTGGTTATTGTTGATATAGAAATGCTAATAAGTCTATTGCATGTTAGACTTAGGTTTTGGTTAGTTAGAGCTGGAAATAATTGGATAAAGCACTAGTAAAGTACCTAACATATAATGATTGAAAGCCAATGGATTGATATAATGAAATTGCTGATTTGTTAAATGAGAATTGTGCATTTGATCACTTAACTAGTTGAACAATGATTGCCCTAGTCATGGATGAAAGTAGTGATGGAATGACATTTCATTAAGGGTAACCGAGATATCTCAACCTATTGGAAACATAGTATTTTTGGTTTAACTAACCACATTGAAAAACTGAGTGACGACTCCTACTGGGTGTGACGACACCACCGCCTGCGAATATATTGTTATTGGTGGTCTTCGGACCTAATTGATGGGTTCCTAAGGTAGTAGTCTGTCCCGAGGGGGATTAAACAGCTCTACGGATCTCGGCCTTCGGTCCCTATTGGTGGCTTCACCCTAATTGGCCCTGTTTCTTTATTGATCCTAGATTAGTGGTAGTCAAATAAAATTGAAATTTTAATGTGATTGCTATTATGTGACGGATGCTAGTGGATAGTTGAGATGCCTTGGGGTTCTTAAATGAATTTGGGAAACCTAATTGGATATCTAATAATGTTAAATGTGCTTAATGACAAAACTGGAACTAGATGATTATATCACATTGTTTAACTTTTTAATAGTATCGGACTTGGGCGGGATTGTATTCTCTTTAGCCTTGATTAATAGTTTAGGTACATTTTGTGTGTCTCATCATATTGGTATGAATAAATATACGCATTGCTTGTGTTTGTTGGAGTATGACTTGCTAACTAGACATCGATAGTCTGACGATATTTTTCTTCCATTTCTCTTGTGTATCTATTGAAATGTGAAATAGGTGATCAAGCAGATTGACGGTCCAGCATTGCATAAAAATCATGTCGAGTCTTCATGGATTTTTGGGACTTTATTTAGGATTGTCTTTAATTGTTTATTTTGGCTATTTTAAAGAATATGTAGACTTTTAAATACTTTTAGGTCCTTATGTTTTAGACCTATTATTTCAAAGAATGTAAACAGCCATTTGGATGATTGTTATGTTTACGAAAAGGTTATATTTTCAATTTATGAAATTTGCATATGGATTATGATAGTGTTTTCGAAACAGGTTCAGGTTACTTATCTTTAAACAGAGTAGTTATAATATTAATGTACATTTTGCGCATAAATTGAAATGAATGATTGATTGTAATGTGACTTTTCAGTCTCCGATTGCGGTTCCATCATGGCTATGGGTTGGGCGTTACAGTAGATATGACAACAGCCTTTACCATGATTTGCTTTTATTTCAAATATGTGTGCTCATTATTTTTATTAAGCTTGAATCTTTGTCTAAGATTAACTTGTATAGTTCTCTTTCCTGAGAAATCGGAGATGAATTTTTAGTAAATGTGCAATTATATACAAACTGGAAATTTATTGACCGTGGACAACATTGTCATAAATAAAGTGATGAGTGTGATGTTCTCTACTATTAAATATTCATGTTTATCATGTCAAACAAGAACAAGATTTTGCTTTTGAGAAAGACCTCTAGTTATTTTTATTATCTTGAATAAATAGGCTTAAGAGAGTGCGGCTGAATTGTTAAAGTTAAGCTTATCTTTTCTCATTTGTATTTTCAGCTTTGTTAAATGGACAAATGAGGTATTATCTTCTGCCTCAGATGATGCCTTAAGTCACTTTCATTACTTGGGGCTATAGAAGCAATTGCTTCAATTTTTTAGGTTTGTGAATAATTTTCGGTTGTAATGATCTCATTACTGTCTTAACTTTAATTATAGTCATCTAAAGAAGTGTTATTTTGAAGTTCATGGTAGTATTGATTTATTTATCATTTGCTGACATCTTAAAATGATTCTTCATTCCATTAACCTCTATTTTTACCTTTTGGATCTCTTATACATTATTTGGAATAATCAAGTTGGTGGCTGGAAAATGTTGGTTGATATAGTTCTAGTTGTTTGGAGTGATACTTCAGTATTATGTAAGTCGGGCTTTGCTTCCTGGAGTTCTTTACTTCTAAAGTATCTTGTCAAATTAACTCAACAAGTTGGGCTTACTTGCCTCCCTCATCATACTTCTTCCTCACAATACATGGTTTGTAGTTTTATTATGTATATTATTATCTTGAACAACTTGTCAATTTGTGCACATTTTGAGCAGGTTATCAATATTGCATTATATTACTAGATATGTTACTTTAATTTCCTAAGAGAGTTCTATACTAATTTTTTAAACATATATCATTTTCTGAAACTAAAAAAATCACACATGTATACACTGATTAATTTAAAAAGAGGGCACGTATCATGCTTTTGTTTTTCAATGATAGGTTTACTAGGTGTTGTCATTTAATTGGTTAGTAGAGTGTAAATTTCAGTTTTTGATATGCAGCTTGTTGTTCTATTTGTTTATATCTTGTTTTGGTTTTGATTTGTGTTTTTGGATGTTTGGTTGTTTATAAATGGTAATTTTAATCAAAATTAGATTATTGTGTGATCCCTAGTTGAGTTTTATTTATTTACTAGGTGTCATAATTATTTATGTGAATATGCTTGATTTGTTTTCGTGTATAGATATAAGTTGACAGTGGTTTAACTGAATTTCATTATTATGTTTTGTTTGTTCGGTTTCATTTGTTGCACGTATTGTGAACGTGGGAAGCTTATTTTATTTTATTTTTACTTAGAAAAGATGAGTCTTGGTGGTGGTCAATGATATGTGAGAACGGTTATATTTTAACTAGAATGATTTATCTTTGATGTGTATTTAGGTGTTTAATGGATAAAATTTGTAAAAATTTTCAAATATATATGTATCCTTTATATGCATGTTTAATGTAGTGGCTTATAGTTGGTACTTATGGTATATTGGTATTATTATTGTATATTGTATTTGTGATATATTGATAAATATATATATATATATATATATATTTTATTGACAAAATTTTATTTTTAAATATTTGTATATATAATTTGTACATGTTAATTGGATTTATACAGAAATATTTTTTTTAAAAAAATATATAGATTTTTTATAACGGTTAAAGATAAGTGCTAAAGGATTCAATAACGCTTTTATTGTGATTTAATAATAGATAATTAATTGCGGTTCGTTGATACTCGCTATTTTAAAACCAATTTTAATAGCGGTTTGTACCCGCTGCTATATCTATTCAACTTTCAACAGCGCTCATATCAACAGTGGTTAAACCTGCTATTAAAACCTTCGATAACCACTATTATAACCTTTTTTAACATGGTGGATGTTGAACATGCATTAGGTGTTCTTCAATCAATGTTCACCACAATTAAAAGGATGTGGTGCCAAATAAACCACAGCCAAATATTAGGCTAAGATTGCTTGAATATGATTGCTCAAAGCTTATAGATACGATCTCACAGAGTATGGTTCTAATGAGTAAAAAATCGAATCCTTTACAATTGTATCTACCCTCTATTTATAGGGGTGGTCAGTCTCTTTTCTAGAAGGATTGAGACTTTTCTTTCCTTTAGGACTTGGTCTCCTTCTTTCAATGGGGTTGGTCTTCCTTTATCAATCGGGCTTTAGGAATCCTTGATCTAGTGAGATAGGTTTTCCTTTATCAATCGGGCTTTAGAAATCCTTGGTCCGGTAAGATAAGTCTTCCTTTTCCGATTGGGCTTCGGGAATCCTTATTTGGTTAGGCAATAATTCGGTGGGCTGGTGTGCTTTGGTTTGGACTCTGTAGGGCTCGGCCGAGTTGAACTTCATTGGGCCTTTGGTCATTTCGGTCGAGCCAGACTGGTGCATTTCTTGGGCTTTTGGCTTTCTTTTTCGGCCGAGGGTAGTCGTTGGGCACCTCCCCTGTCTTCGGCTGAGCTTGATTTTGGACTTCGGTTCCCTTTGCTTGTTCTGACCTTCGACTGTGATGCCTTATGGTTATTTTCCCACCACAGTAATCCCCCATTGCCATGGCTTGAATCTTTCAAGCATGGCAATATTTGTCGTTATCTCGATCGAGTTCGGGCTTCCATTTGTTTTTGTTTTCGGCCGAGGTTTCTTTAGTTTCCTTGGTGGGCCACGTCAGCCCTGACTGTCTTGTCTTAGGTAGATTCGGCGGCTCCTCGACTGCTGTGCCCTAGATTTGCCATCATTGCGGCTGGCCTATAAATAGGTTAGTGATTTGTTCATCTCTCTTCACTTTACTCCTTTTTGCTTTCTCTTTCTAAAAAGTTTAAAACTTTCCATCTCTCTCTTCTGATTTCGCTGCCATTCTCGTCGGCAACGTTCTGTGGCTGTGTTTTCCGTCTTCTTTCAGGTTAGTTCGCCTCTGATTTGTTCTTCTGGGCTTTTTGTTTTGCTTTAGTTTGGGATTCTGACGTGTTTGTGGTTTTCGGGTTTCGTCTGTTGTTCATGAGTTCTTTGACTGTTCGTCTGCTTTGCATATTTTTTTATTTTTTATTTTTGATTTTTAATTTTGGTTTTGATTTCGATCCTGCTTGCTTGCTTCTGTTTTCTATCTTTTCTTTGTGTCGAAGACCGCTAACCTGCTATATTTTTTTTGGTCGATTGTAGATGTCTACTGATTCTACGGGTACATCTTCTTTCGGGGGTCTAACTTCAGAATTCTCGACTGCAGAGGACGCGGGCGAGAAATGTTCGTCGGTTAGTAATTCACCGGGCGAGTCTAGTCCTCAGGGCATTCTGCCTCATTTTTTTAACATTAGGAGCACCATGACTATGGATGAGTTGGAGTCGGCCTTCTTCGCTTACAAGTTCCCCAGTTGGGTTAGGGCCAGGTTGCCCGAGCCCGAGGAAAAGGTTGATGATATGTTGGCCGACGGTTGGGAGCCCTTCTACCTTCGTCACTTCAAAATAGGGCTTAGGTTTCCAGTCATGGGATTGGTCGAAGAGTTGTGTACTTAGTGCCAGATTCATCCAAGTCAGCTAACTCCCATGACTATTAGGCTTCTCCTGTGCGTCGACCGTTTGAAGGAAAAGTATAACTTAGAGTTTACGGTCGAAGATTTTTTCTACTCGTACTTTTTGAAACGCGAGAATCCCGAGTTTGGGCGGTATGTGCTGAATGCTCGGTCGAATGCCCAGCTCTTGGTCTTGGGCTTTTCTTATAACGAGACCTAGTGGAAGGACAAGTACTTTTTTGTTAAAGGGGTGACCCGTTTGTCAAAGGGGTTGAGTTACCCTCAATACTGACGGGACTCTTGTAGGCTTTTCTTCTTTCTCTTTATTTATTTATTTATTTATTTATTTATTTATTTATTTATTTATTTATTTATTTATTTATTTCGGCCGAGTTTGATTTTTGTTCTGACTGATTCCTTTTCAACGAATTTCGGAACAAATAATGTAGGTCCTCTCCTCGGGCACGTGTTAGGAGTGAGGCTATTTTCGCTTTATCGGCCGAGTCTCGGGATTACAAGACGCTTTTGGCAGTTGGTCTTCGCCCGAGACCCCCTAGATTTACCAGGGGCTTGCCTTTGGCAGTTTTCGGGATGCCCTTTGGGCAATCACTGCTCTTTGAGCCGTTGGTCTTCGCCCGAGACCCCCTAGATTTACCAGGGGCATGCCTTTGGCAATTTTCGGGATGCCCTTTGGGCAATCATTGCTCTTTGAGCCGTTGGTCTTCGCCCAAGACCCTCTAGATTTACCAGGGGCTTGCCTTTGGCAGTTTTCGGGTTGCCCTTTGGGCCGTTTTTGCATTAGTGCTTTAGTTGCGAGTGTTTGAGGAAAATGAGTTATTTTATTGCTTTTAAGGTGGGGCCTTGTCAAAAACCTTGCTTGGGGAAAAGAGCGCCCGTTATTACAGATAGTATGTTACATTAGAATTGGTACCTCTTTAGGTGGTGGATGTTCCAACTGTGTTCCACCTCTTTCCTTTTCTTAGTGAGCAATTTGTAGGATCCTTTTCCAGATGCACGCTCTATCTGGTATGGTCCTTCCCTGCTCTCGGCCAATTTTCCATGGCTCTGATTCCTTGTGCTCTGGAAGACTTTTCTGAGTACCCAGTCCCCGGGTTGGAAGGCTAGGGCTTTGACCTTTTTATTTTATCACCGTGCTATCCCCATTTGATATTCCGCGATTCTTTGTCGCGCATTTTCTCTTTTCTCGTCCGAAGTATCCCTTTCGAAGGCTAGTACTTGTTGGTTGGCTTGGTTTATCAGTCTTTCCTATGGTAATTGGATCTCGGTTGGGAGTACCGCTTCTGTCCCGTAAACCATCGAAAATGGGGTTTGTAATGTTGATGTTCTAGGGGTTGTTCGGAACGCCCAGAGGACTTCAGGTAAGGCTTCAGGCCATAGTCCCTTGGCTCCTTCTAGCTTCTTTTTGAGCGAGTCAATCACCGCTTTGTTGGATGCTTCTGCTTGTCCGTTTGCCTGAGGGTACCTTGGGTCAAATATGTGAGTTTGATGTTCATTTGACGGCAGAAATCTTTCAGCGTTTGCACTATAAATTGAGGCCCGTTGTCCGTAATTATTTCCCGTGGTATGCCAAACCTGCAGATGATATGTTTCCAGATAAACTTTTGTACTTCTTGCTCTCTGACCCTTTCTAGTGCTTCGGCTTCGACCCATTTTGTGAAATAATCGGTCACCATCAGGATGTACCTTTTTCTGCCTTGGGTGGACATTGGGAAGGGTCCTATGATGTCCATCCCCCATTTGTCAAATGACTATGGAGAGGTTACGCTGTGTAAGGTTCCTGCCGGGAGGTTGGAGTAGTTGGCGTGTCTTTGGCATTTGTCACACTTTTTAACCAAGTCGACCGCGTCCGTTTTCATGGTTGGCCAGTAGTATCCGGCCCTGTGCGTTCTGAACGCCAGACTTCTTCCTCCGGAGTGGTTTCCGGCCGGTCCATCATGGAGTTCCTTTAATACCGCCTTCGCTTCTAGGAAGGAGATGCAATTTAGGAAGGGGCCGGCTATAGACCTTTTAAAGAGTATTCCCCCTATGATGCAAAATCTCGCGGCTTAGGCTCTCAATTTTCTGGCTTCAGCTTTGTCTTCAGGGATCTGTCCATGATTGATATAAGCAAGGATGGGTGTTCTCCAGTCGCTTTGCTCTAGGACCATGGTTTCTTCGTATTCGATGGCCGTTTTCGGGAGGAAGGCGTATACGATTGGCCCGGTTGGTTCGTCTTTGTGCATTGAAGCTCCGAGATTTGCCATCGCGTCTGCTCTTTCGTTCTCCTCCCTCAGGATTTGCTTTATTTTGGCCCTTTGAAAGCGCTTCATGAGGTCTTTGGCTATCTTGAGGTACTTAGCCATTTTTTCATTTCTGGCTTGATACGTGCCATTGATCTTGTTGGCCACCAGTTGTGAATCGCATCTGATAGTGAGATTGTGCGCTCCACTTTCTTTTGCCACCCTTAGTCCTGCGATTAGGGCTTCATATTCGCTTCATTATTGGTGGCGGGGAATTCGCACCGGATGGCCTCGAGAATCAGAGGCAAGTTCGGAGGTTTGAGATATACGCCTAGGCCGCTGCCACTCTGTCTGCTGGTTCCGTCTACTTCCAATATCCATTCGTCAGTTGAAAGCGTTATCAACTGGTTGATGTCGATAGAGGCTGTTTCGATCGGTGGAACCTCTTCGAAGTCGGCCACGAAATCTGCCAACGCTTGAGATTTAATCACTTTCTTTCCTTCAAAGGATATGTCCTGCTCGCTGAGTTCTAGAGCCCATTTCATTAATCTCCCGGGTCTGTCGGGGGAGTGGATTGCACTCCGAAGGGGTAGCGCAGTTATGACCGTAATTGGGTGCCCTTGAAAGTATGCTCGAAGTTTTCTCGCAGCGAATATAAGACTCAGAATGGCTTTTTCCAGGGTAGGATATCTGGTTTCGGCCGGTGTTAGAGTCTTGCTTGCTAAGTACACTGGTTGCTATTTTCCCCCGATTTCTTTGACCAGAACGGCGCTTACTGCAATCTGTGAGTGTGCCAGGTACAAGTAAAGTTTTTCGCCCTCTTCTGGTTTTGCCAAGAGCGGAGGGCTGGTCAAGAAATCCTTGATATCGGCTAAGGCCTTGCTGCATTTTTCGGTCCACTCAAATTCTTTGGATTTTCTAAGAGCCTCGAAGAAAGGCTGAAATCTTTCTGAAGCCTTAGGGATGAACCGGGTTAGCGCGGCTAGCCTTCCTGTGAATTTTTGTACGTCTTTCTTGCTCCGAGGTTCTGCTATATTCAAGATGGGTCTGATCTGATCTGGGTTGGCCTCGATTCCTCTCTTTGTGACTAGATACCCCAAGAATTTTCCTGCTTTGACCCTGAATTGACATTTTGTGGGGTTGAGCTTCATGTTGTTTCGGAGTGTTTCGAATGTTTGGCTCAAATGATGTACATGGTGGCTCGCATTCTCGGATTTAACCAACATGTCGTCAATGTAGACCTCCATAGTCTTCCCCAGCTTATCAACAAACATCTTGTTCATGAGCCTTTGGTATGTGGATCCTGTATTTTTTAGGCCGAAGGGCATCACCTTGTAACAGTAAATTCCCCTCTCTATGATGAAGGCAGTCTTTTCTTGATCGCTGGGATGCATCAATATTTGGTTGTAGCCTGAGTAAGCGTCCATGAAGCTTAACATCTCGTAGCCCGCAGTTGCATCGATAGTGAGGTCGATGTGTGGTAGCGGGAAGGGGTCTTTTGGACACGACTTGTTCAGGTCTCTGAAGTCGATGCAGACCCTCCACTTTCCATTCTTCTTTTTGACGACCACTACATTAGCAAGCCAGTCTGGGTATTGGACTTCTCTGATGGATCCGTTCGAGAGGAGTATTTTGACCTCCTCGTTGATGATTTTGTTTCTTTCGGGGGTGAACCTTCGGCGCTTCTGTTTGACTGGTTTTGTACCCTCTTTTACATTCAGCTTGTGGGTGATGATTGTCGGGTCGATTCCAGTCATGTCTTCGTGTGACCATGCAAAGCAATCTTGGTTGGCTTTGAGGAAGCTTATCATCTTTTCCCGTTCCAAGCCTTCTACCGCGGCTCCAACCTGCACTATTTTCGCCCCTCCTTGATCTAAGGGGACCTCATCTACCTCATCTTCGGCCAAACTTCGGGGTGTCTTCGGTCGGGACAGTGATTGCTATCCTTCAGCCTCTTTTTGTTTTAAACAGTTAGCATAGCATTCTTTGGAAAAGCTTTGCTCACCCTTTATTTGTTTGATCCCTTGTGGGGTTGGGAACTTGATGAGTTGGTGATACTTGGATGGGATTGCCTTCATGTCATGTATCCAAGGTCTTCCGAGTATTACGTTGTATGCAGACCTCGAGCTTATCACCAAAAATGTTGTGTGCAGATTGATTCCCTCCGTGAATACCGGCAGTTCAATTTCTCCTATGGTTGAAGTGGTCTTTCCATCGAAGCCGATGAGGGAGACGGCCTTTCTGCGCTTCATTCTCTCGTCCAGTTGCATATTTTTAAATGTTTCGAGGAACAGTATGTTGGCCGAGCTCCCGTTATCCACTAATACCCTCTTCACAGTTAGGTTTGCTATTGATATCATGATTACTAACGCGTCGTGGTGGGGCGCATTGACCCCCCTGGCCTCTTCTTCTGTGAAGGTGATGGAGTAGTTATTGATCGTGGGACCGTTCCCGATATTGTAAATACTAAGGGAATCCCTCAGCTTCCTCTTCGCCGCTGAACTGGTCAGCTCACATATCTCGGATCCCCCTGCGATCATGTTGATTATTCTTTCCTCTTCTGCATTTGCAACTGGGACCGCTTTCGGTGATCGCCGATTCTTGTCAGCCTCAGCCGCTATTTCTCGCCCCTTTTCGGATAAATACTTTCGCAAGTGACCTGCTTTTATCAATTCGGCGACTTCTCTTTTAAGAGTCCAGCAGTCGTCGGTGTTGTGGCCATGGTCTCTGTGAAATTGGCAATATCGGGACTTGTCCTTCCAAGTTCCCGCGGGGTTCATCGGTTTGTCGGGCCATCTGACTCTGTCCCCCATCCCTTTGAGAATCGCAAGAGTTTCTCTCGCGGGGATGGTGAGCGGGTAAGGTAGCAGTTCCTTTTGCCTCCGGCTGTGTTCTGAGTAATCTGGTCTCGAAGAGCTGTGGCCGGTGTAATCTGGTCTCGAAGAGCTGTGGCCGGTGTAATCTGGCCTAAGTGGGTCGCCACGGCTAGATTCCTTCGGATTATTCCTTGGCCCTTCAGCTCGGCCGAAGTTTCTAGTGTTGTTTCGGCCGCGTGAGTTTGATGGATTTTGGGAGCTCCTATGATTTCTGGGCTGGAGTTCCTCCTCGTATTCCATCGCATCTTCGGCCCTTTCTAGGACGTCTTCGAAAGTGCGGGGTTTGATTAACTTCAAACTTTCGTAGAACTTCGAAGTTTTTAGTAGTCCCTTGATGAAAGCTTTGGTGGCGCTCTTGTCTCGACAGTCTGGAATGGCCATTTTGGTTTCATTGAATCTTCTGACGTATTGCCTGAGACTTTCGGTGCTCCCTTATTTTAGATCATACAGATCATCCACGTCTTTCTCCTTCCTTCTGCTGTTTGAGAAGTGGTTCACGAATTTGGTGATCAACGAGGAGTATGACTTGATGCTTTTTTCTGGTAGGGCCGAGTACCACCTTTGGGCGGTTCCTGTCAAAGTGGAGCCAAAACTTTTACACATGATTGCCTCCATATCTTCTTCTGGGATATTGCAGGTTCCCATTCGATTTTTGTACCCGGCGATGTGGTCTTCAGGGTCTGTCGTTCCGTCGTAAGGTTTCATGTTCGGAATTGAGAACCTCTTGGGCATTCTTATTTCTAGGATCCAAGATGCGAAGGGCATGTCCGAGTATCGCATTGTCGATGACCTCATCGTGATCCTCTTTCCTGAGGTTCTCTCTACCAGGTCTTTAAGCTCCCTGATTTCCCGATCACGGCGCCTCTCTCGGTCTTTACGGGCTGATCTAAGACCTCTGACCCCATCATCAGAACTGCTTGAGTCATGGCGGTCAGTGTTTTTACGGCTTTCCGTCGACCCGTCGCTTTCTTCAGATGTTTCCCTACTGGAGTCCTCGAAGTTGAGTTTCCGCTTCCAGATGGGAGAATATTTCCGGCTCGATTGTCGGGCTTTCTCCTTAGTGAGATTCGTGGACCTCCTTCTTGATTCTGCTTCTTTCCTCCACTGTTCCTTCTCTTCTTCAGCTTTCTTCAACATCTCTGTCAAGATTGCCAGCTGTTCCTCTGGCGTCTTCGGAGCTTGATCTTCTACGTTGATGGTATTAGGGTTTATTTTAGCCATGACTGATAAGAACAGGTTCAGAGAATAATTGTAGCGCGAATTCGAAATTTTCGGGAAACCTTAACCTTGTGTGTGAGGTTCGCAGCCCCACGATGGGCGCCAAACAGTGGTGCCAAATAAACCACAACCAAATATTAGGCTAAGATTGCTTGAATATGATTGCTTAAAGCTTATAGATACGATCTCACAGAGTATAGTTCTAATGAGTAAAAAATCGGATCCTTTACAATTGTCTCTACCCTCTATTTATAGGGGTGGTCAGTCTCTTTTCTAGAAGGATTGGGACTTTTCTTTCTCTTAGGACTTGGTCTCCTTCTTTCAATGGGGTTGGTATTCCTTTATCAATCGGGCTTTAGGAATCCTTGATCTAGTGAGATAGGTTTTCCTTTATCAATCGGGCTTTAGGAATCCTTGGTCCTATAAGATAAGTCTTCCTTTTCCGATTGGGCTACGGGAATCCTTATTTGGTTAGACAATAATTCCGTGGGCTGGTGTGCTTTGGTTTGGACTCTGTTGGGCTCGGCCGAGTTGAACTTCATTGGGTCTTTGGTCATGTTGGTCGAGCCAGACTGGTGCATTTCTTGGGCTTTTGGCATTCTTTTTCGGCCGAGGGTAGTCCTTGGGCACCTCCCCTGTCTTCGGCCGAGCTTGATTTTGGACTTCGGTTCCCTTTACTTGTTCTGACCTTCGACTGTGATGCCTTATGGTTATTTTCCAACCACAAAGGCCCATACGGATGTGGAGTACAAGAGTTTCGCATGATATAATGACTACAATAATCATATCGAATAATATAATTATTGAGAATGAACGTGATTTAAAATGCAGATATTGTTGATCTGGAGAAACCGTCAACCCCTAATGTTGAGTTTGTAGCCAATTAGACTGATCAATTTTAAAAGTTTTTCAATTGAGATAAACATCGTAATCCGTGATCATCATAATAATTCTTCTAATTGTGATAATATTATTTTTGTAATTTTTTTTAAAGTAAAAATATTATAAAAAATATTTTATATTAACTTAATAATCAAATTTATTATCAAATGTTTCAAAAATGAAAACATGTTTTCTGTTTTTTGGTTTTTTTTTTTTCAAAAACGCATGGCGTTGGCATGTGAGCCGTAAAGGAGTTTCCAAACTATTTTATCCTGAAGACTAATAACCGTAACACTTTATCCAACCCACATGGAATCATTATTCTACCCCTAATTATTTTCGGATTTTATTACCAGTCAATGTTATTTATACTAAAAATATATGAAAAATAATAATTAAGAGTAGCATAATGATAAGAGAATGTAGAATATGCATGTTGTGAATGGAATAAAATAAGTAAATATTAAAAAAATAATAAAAAAAATTTCAAAGTTGTTATCAAATTAAAACAACAAGAATTAAAAATTACCATATTATTTCCTAGAGATTACGTAAATTTTGTGGCATAATTAGTCCCATTTTTTTCTATTTTAATTAGTTTCATCTTTAAGAAATTAGATAGCACATTCGGTATATATAGAACCTAATTAGGACTGAAATAAAATCATTACAAAAAAATCCATTTCTTTTTACTATTTTTTTATGGTATCAAAGTAAGATTGAAAAATATAATTTTATCTTTTTTCTTTTCTTCTACTAGTATTGTTTATTATTTATTATCATGATAGGAGAAAAGCGTGATGGTAAGACAAGTAAGAGAACTGCTCCAGTCTCACATCTCCCTATTATCTACATCAATCAATCTACTAGAGGCACTAGAGCATTGACAAATCTAGAGCGTCAACAACACAGTTTGTCAATGCTGCTCAATCCGCATCAAATCAGACTTCTGCAACTATCAATTTTACTCCACAGGATCGCATTGACTTTGTGCTAATCCTATCATATGAACAGTGGTCTACGCATTGACTTTGTGCTAATCCTATCATATGAACAGTGGTCTACGAATGTTAATATGTTCAAAACTTTTCCATTCAATTCAAATGAAAAGGTTTCTGGTACATCATCTACCAATTGAATTCTTGAAACTGGTGCATCAATTCATATGATAAGAAATCGTGAGCTACTTATGGATATTTGTGAAACTATGATAAAGGTTTAAAATATCGATATCGGTACCGGCCTCTTCAGTTTTCAAATAATATCGGAATATTATCAATTTCTCTTCAGTTTTTAAATAATATCGGAATATTATCAATTTCTGTTAGATATTTTTCGAAATGCAATAAATGAATTATTAATTTCTTAAATATTGAAAAATTAAATTAAATTTTAAATTAAAAATAATAATGAAATATATTTTATTTGTATTATTGTTTATCTTAGTGATAATATGGTATGTGCATTTTAATATATAATTATAAAAATATACACAAAATATAATTAAACATGGAATAAATAAAAATGTACACTACAAAAAATATATTTGAACCACACACCTTAATTTATTACACACTTAAGTTCATATATATAAATACAAATCAAAACTAAAATGAATTTCTTGGTGCTTCAAATACATTATATTAATAAATATATTCTTGACTCACACAGTAATTTTGCTATATAAATGTGCTTCATAATTCTGAAGTTAATTATTAACATGCTAAGTGTAAGTTGTTTCATCTTTTCCAACTGACCCCATAAATAGGATAGTTTGGATTCACCCAAGTCGGTTGATTTTGCATTTGTCACTTGTGATGAAGGATAATCAAATATACTATATCCCCCGTAATTACTATGGGATAGAACATTAGAATTTAATCCTGATCCAATCCATGGTTAAGTGCTAGAACTTGACCTTGATCTCATTTCATTTTGTGATTGTAAATCAGATGAAAAATTATGTTGAGTGTCTATACTCATTGATGAGAATGTCATGGCTAAAGATTCATCATCTAGTTGTTACTTATCATGACTTTCTTGGCAAAAATTCTCATGTCCTCTATTTCTATCTTCAGATGGATAAAAGTGTTCATCTATTGTAGTGAATGGATATAAAGGTGGATTAAGGTATGAAGAATATGTTTCGTCTTCATAATTTCCACCACCATCTCCACCACTTCCATCTCCACTACTTCTATCTCCCTCACTATTACTTGAAATTTCATAGTCATTAGAGGATTTGCTTATACTAACTTCTTCTTCAAGAACCCGCTCAACATAAATTCCCAATTCTCGAGCAAAATTAGCCACACGTGAATCAGGATTTCCTTCATTATCATCAAGGTGAGCAGATGTAACCCATGGAAAAGTAGGATTCTCAATTCCAAAACTTGTTTCCACAGGTAACTCAAAAATATCTGTGAAGTCCATTTGATTTTTCTCTTCTCCACATCTATTAATAGTCGTATCTCTTATCTTCAGCTTCATATTTAAGAGCAAAACACAAGTTTTCAATATTTTCATAAGCAACACGATTTCTCTGTTTTATATGAATTAATGCGAATATGCTCCAATTACGTTCACATGCTGAGGATGAAGCTGTTTGTGATAATATTTTTACTGCAATATTTCTCACCGATGGAGCATTATTTCCATACATACCCCACCAATCCGCTATTAAAAATATTAAAATTAAACGAAATTTATTATTTTTATATTATATATTAAAATAATAATTAATAAAATGTATACTTTGTTGCATTTTACTTCTTGATGCAATTGTTGTAAGAGTACCAAAACTTTCCCTTGCATCTTTAAAGTATGTCAACTATTTATTTAGAAGGGTAGTTTTAAAATTAATATAGGATGCAATATATTTTATAATACAAACCAAGTTTTTTAAAAAACTAATTGTAGTTCATGATAAAATTGTACCTCATTACCAAGCCTGGAAATTCCTTGAGCATCTGGATCCAATTGCATAAACACCTTATGCAGAATTTGGACAAGATTTGGGTCATCACCAAGTTTGTTATTATATTGAAAAATTGTATTTAAATAATAAGATGATGAAAAAAAAAGAAAATACAATTAATTAGTATCATAATTGTATTCAATTAATTAATCTATTTTTTAAAAGATAAATTAAAAAAATAAAAAATACTTGCAGCCTGTATGGGTTGACTAAACATACTCTCCCATCGATTTTAAATGATGTTCTGCACTTATATACTTCCTCTTTGAAGCAAAATCCTTTCAATTAATGTATGCATGGCTTTATACAACATTGACATGGTAGGGATCACTTCAGTGTCAACCAACCTTAGAACCGTGTAAAGTGGCTCATATATTTTAACCACAAGAGCCACAAATTTCCAAAATTCATTATCTAGGACTTGTCATTCTATTTTCTTGCCATTTTTTGTTTTACTCAACCGATGTGTAGCCCATGCATCATTGGTGAACAACTGTTTCAAAATTGTTTTCTTCTGCAGAAGGCTGTTCAAAGCAATGTAATTTGTTGCAAATCGCGTTGCACCAGGCCGAATTAACTCCCCTTGACAAACCTCTCTCATCTCAGAAAGCAACCATCCATGATTATAGATGAAGTTTTTTATACTTCTACCTTTATTTATGGTGGACGCAATTATATCTTTTTTTTCCAATATCTTCAAAAATCAAATCCATGCCATGTGCTGCACAAAGTGTCTAAAATAATGAATATTTCTTCATCATCTTTTTACATGCTTTCACAAATGCAGATCCATTGTATGTAACAATTTGGACAACATTCTTCCTTCCTACTTGATCCATAACATCTTTCAACAATCCATAGATATAGTGATGGTCTTTCACTTTACTAGAAGCATCAACATATTTTAGAAAATAGTGCTTCCTTTACAATAAATCATAAATTGATGATTAATAATTTAGTTGATCTTGTCCATCCATCACACATTATGGTACATCCGTATGTCTCACATTTGAATCTAAAACTTCCAACATATTCTTTCATATCCTTTTATTCGTTGTCCAAATACTTATTTCGAATTTCATAAGGTGAAGGTGGAATAACTCCTTGAACTAGAAATTTAAGTAAAAAATTATTTAATAAAAAAATAGAAAAAAATCATCTTAATTAAGAAATCAAATTTACATTCTACCATTAAAAATATGTTTAGTATAAGGTACAAATTCTTTAATCCATAATATAAATACATACATCAGTCTCCTAATAATAATAATGATAATAATAATAATTATTATTTTTATTTTTATTTTTAAAAAGTACAGAGCACACCCACCACCAACATCTACTAATTTAAACTCGCTTACCCTATTGATTTTCTTTTATGATAAAGATACAATTCATTTTCTTAGTGTAGCAGATTGATTTATAATTATATTATCAAATTATTTTATTTTTTCTGTTTTAAATCTACGATACATGATTAAGAGTTTGTAACTTAATTGTGCACGATGAATACTAATTTTAAAAATTATTATCAATTTATATTTTATTTTAAAAATAATTTTCAAAATTCAATTCATCTATTTTAAAAAATATATAAATAACGATAAAAAAAATAGTATAATCATTAATTTAATTTTCTAATTATGAATAATTATTAATGCATAATTGTAACCTAAAAAATTACCTGCATCTTGGATGGAAGAAATCATGTTTTTTAAATGGTGAGAGTTTGCTTTATATGCTGGAACATTCTCATAGATAAAAAATGTTGAAATCATTCTTCCCATCTTTTCTCTCATGCTTCCTCACATAAACATATATTTCAAGCTTTTCCGTTTTGCCTTTGATGATTTGAATAAAGAAGGTACAATTCGAGGTAGCTCACAAACACTTTGAGTGCGTCAGAATTGTGATGGTTGGTTACTACCACCACCTTCGAGTGCGTCAGAATTGTGATGGTTGGTTACTACCACCACCTTCTACAGTATTCCATCTATTTGAACTCTTCATTTTTATCCTTCTTACTTGATCTCTTTCGAATTCAGATGTTTTTAATGCACACAATGCGACAATATAATCCTCAGGTTCATCAGGATGTAAATAAGATGAATATTGATATATGTCATCTTCATCTCCATCATCATGTGATTGTCCTAATTCACATCTTAATTCATGTCTAATATCATCAAACAATGCAACTTTTTTTTTTTTTTTTTTTTTTTTACTTCTGGAGGCAAACATTAGGATATTATCTTACATTCTTATACACCTCAGCACCAGTTAAATGATACTTAAACCGTTTAATTCCACCACTTTGCATGATATGACCACAAAACTTACAAATAGCCCCATGCTTATTATTCAGAAATTTATCACCATACTTCCATGTTGGATCACCTTTGTTTTGAGCCTTTTTTTTTTGTTAATAAAATTTCCTGCATGATTATTTTTTCCAATCAGTAGATGGAACTAAATTAACTATTATATATGTGTTTAAATAAAATTTATCTAATATATAAATATAAAATATAATATAGAAAAAAATACAGAATTATAATCCTGATGCATGAATAAATGTATAAAAAGAGAAAAGATAATTAATTTAAAATTTATAAAAAAAAATAAAATTACTTAATTTAGAACTTGAAAATGAAAGATGGCTATTAGAAATTAGAGGTCGAAAGTGATAGATAATTGTTAGAAAAATTTTTATAAAGGGAAATGGTGTTGGTAGATTAGGAAAAATCAAAGGATTTAGGGACCAGCTGTGTTCTGCATTGTGTGGAAAGCAATATTAGAGAGGATAAATGAGAGAATAATATAGTGTATACAGGCAAATCTGTGTGGCATGTAGAAAACAGTACCATAGAGATGGCAAATGAGAGGAGAACAATGTGTAATGTATATAGCCAAATGATAGAATAGGGAGAAATAATGAATGTGTGCTGTCTTGTATCAGAGTAACATACAGATATAAATAATAGTAGTAGTATTGTGTCGGTAAGATTTTTATGTTTTTTATTTTTTATTTTTAAAATAAAAATAAAATCTAAAACTTTATCTAAAATTTTATCCAAAATCCTATCTCAATCTTATCAAAATATTATTTTATCTCTTTTTACTATTTCATTTTTTTTTTTTACTTTTTTTATTATTTTATCATTTTAATTTTTACCATTGAATTTTTATTTAGTATACCGACAATTTACTAATTACTATTTCCGTAAAAAAATTAAATTTGAAAAATTATGTTTAAAATTTTTTAAATTAATATTACAAAATATCGGTCATTTATAAATATATCGGAATAATTCGGATAATATCAAAAAATATCGGGATATTTTATGGATATATCGAATTCCATACGAATATCTAGGAGGATACATGATATTCAGACGTATCGTTGTAAGTCTGTCTGAAATTTGGATAATATAGGTATCGTATCGATATTTAAAACCTTGCGTGTAATGTAAAGTTGCATCGGGTATGATTGCCTAATTTTAATCTCTAAATTATTCGTATAAATATGATTGTGTGAATATGTTAAGTTTGTGATATTTCTGTTCATTATGCTGCCATAAATTTGTCATCTGATTTGGGATTATTATCTATTCTATGATAAGATGATAATATAAACTCTATAATATGTACAAAAGTCCTGTCATAGATTACTACGATACGACCAACATGCTGTAGGGAAAAATGGATGAATACATTAATGCGCGAAAGCGTATTAGGTCTTGTAACCGACTAAATTTTGGATGCAATGGCATCATTCTGGAGCTTTACTCATGTCTGGATGGGACAATATCATTTTGGAGCTTTGCTCATGTCTGGATGTGACGGCATCATTTTTAGGATCTTTGATCCACCTTTGAGGGTTTTACGCTATCTCTGTTTTATGTTATTAAGCTAAGCACATGCCTGGTAAGTTAAGCACCATATTATATCATAATAATCTAAAATCTGTTATGTAAGACTTGATTATGATATTGCTTCTGTATATTTGCTTTGAACTGCTTTGATCTCTTTGCGCTGCTTTGTTAATTAGGTTCTAGCCTTTGGGTAGCATGGGTTGGACTGCTAACTGGTCTTAGGCAATAGAAATAGACTCAAGTAGATGTTTAGAGCTTTGAATAGCAAAAATCATAACTGAACTAAGCTGAATTCATGTAATTTTGTCCTTGATTGAACTGTCTACCGAACTGCTTACCAAACTATCACTTAAATCCGATCTTAGGAGTCAAATTAATTCTCTGGCCAAATTAGGTACCAAACTATCTACTGAATTGCTTACCAAACTGTCACTTAATTCAAGTATTTCGGACAAAATTCCATAATGATGTACGCTTTATGGTTTGATTTTTGTGTACATTTGTTTCTAGTCTAATTCATATAACCAACCTGATGATTGCTTGGATTATTGAAAGAGAATTTTCATCATGTACAATTTATTTATTTTTGTCCATTTAAGTTAATTAGCGAGTAAACTCTAATTGATAAATTTTGGACACGAGGTCATATGTTAAAGAATTCATATAATGTGTTTTCTAGAGGCATATATTCACTCGCATAAATTGCAAATTCATATAAGCACAAAATTATATATTCATAAATTTGCATTTCCACTTATAATTTGTACGAATATTTATAGTTCGAAGAATATTTTGTTGTTGTTTCGAAAATATGATCAAACCATGTATAATAATTTATTTATTTGCTTATAATATGCCTATTGATTTTTTGTGCGAACCCCATTCATGAGGATTTTAGCGTAGTTGTATCGATCCCTCTTCGTGATATTTGTCCAAATTAAGTTCATATGCTTATGAATGCATATTCAGGCGAAGCTCTGTGTTTGATTGTGTATTAATTTTTACTGGTATTAGGGATATTACCAGCGCTTAAGTGTGATCAAGTCTTCGGTGATGGTGCCAAGGGCTTTACTCGAGTACGTATTTCATGTGACCGAGCTTCTATCGGACTCACGTATTTCGTAAACTCGCGTAGTTTAGAGTGTGAACTTCATATCATGTGATGCTTTTCGGTTGTGTTTTGGTCGGAGGCCATATGCGGATGCTTACGCCACTGCTTGGGGCCTTACGTGGATATTTTGGTTGCACCGTGGTTGTGCTTTATCTCCCTTTGTAAGGGCTAGGTCCGAAGTTTTTGAAAATAATTATTGCAAACTAGATTTAGTTAGATTTATATGAGTTTCCATGTCATTGCAATGGGTCTTACATAGGCTTTCTTGCCTACCGCTGCCGAGGGGCTTACATGGGTCTTTGTGCCACTGCCAGGGGCCTTACGTGGGCTTTCATGGCTATTGTTTACGTGGATCTTCATTCCACTTCCAAGGGCCTTACATGTGCTTTCGTTGCTACCACTGCCGAGGGGCTTACGCGGGTCTTCGTGCCACTGCTAAGGGCCTTACGTGGGCTTTCGTGTTACTAACATGACATTTTGTATTTACGAATTTGGACTTTCACATTGATTATGATCAAACCTAACCAATATATATATATATATATGTGTGTGTAAAGCGAAATTTAAATCTCGTAACAAATTCAAATCAAGTATTAATGGAGTTAAAGCTAGTTAACCAGATATAACTAAATTAAAATAGAGTACATGTGTATAAGCTAATAATTATATTGGAAGAGAATTGAAAGAAAAGGAGGAGTTGAGTACTTGGACACTATGGATAGGTGGGAGAAATTCGTAAAAGAATATCAAGCCTCGACTCAGGATGTGGACTCCATGAATATTATGGAAGGGAGGGTAGTTGTAACAGTCAACTTGCAAATTGCAATCCGTAATCCCCAGAATATTCTTGTTACTGGTGGACATAAGTTCTTGCCCATCCGTTCCTCCGTGAAGTCACCTACGCACCATGCGCCTTTTAATTCCACACTGTTGCAGGACGCCTCATTTTTTCAATCCTTTCCAAACACCATACCTTTTTATTTAAATATGTTCATTATATATGGTGTCATGTATCTTTGGTTTTTAACCTGTTGGGTTTAACCAGAGATAATTTAGTGAATCCTTTGTGTAAGAAATATAATAACTCAAAAGATATATCTATGGCCAAGAGGAAGCTACTTTACTCAAGAAGTAGCCTATCATGTAAGCATATACAACAATTTCAATTGTGTGGGTCTTATAAGCAAAAAATGTCGATCCTCTAGCTATTAAAGCTCTAACCGCAACCCTTGAAGTCCCACAAAGGAAAAAGAATGAGCTTGCAAGATCTTAGTTAATTAGTCCTATTATATCTATTGAAATGAACCAATCTCAAATATTTAAAGATGCTTGGATGATTCCCTTATTACAAACTCCTACATAAACAAACCCCCACCTATTCCTATGCACTTAATAGATGATTAGTACTGTTTTCATAACAATTAAGAACACACTACCTCGAGTTACCATTTAATAATATTATATTACTTGATGAACACCGCATCAGGTCATGATGTGGTAGTACTATAGAATCTAGGCTAATATTCTCCATGAAATTCTTCAATTTAACTCTAAAAGGGTTCTACTATCTAAACATAGATAAGTAATGTAATCTTAGTACCAAAGTGTTAAAAATGTGACTAGTACTCCATTCTTGATCACTTGCATTGTCCATATCAGGCTTAGCAAAGACAATAATTTGAACATAATTTCTATAATGTAATTGAAAAATATCACAATGGCTCGTGCTATTTATGCCATCCAGACTAATTGATACACTTGGAGAAACCAAATGAGAGTAGAGAACTTGAAAGACTCCAAACATGATTGTAATGCCACTAATAGCTGCATTAGAGCGAGAACAGATAAAGAAAAACATTGCACGAAGAAAGGAATCCAACAAATGAATAATATAGAAACAAGATTCGTATGCTTTTCCAGGTGCGATTTATAAAAACATGCCAAAAGAGAATAACAAGTGCGCTATTTGCGACTAAGACAAGCCTTGAAGGGTACCATTTCTAGTGTATACGAAGCAGCGGTATTAGGAAGTATAGCAATTTGGATAGATCTGGTAGAACTTGATCCTTTAACATTAAAAAAATCGATATAGATGGTTCGTTGGAGAATAATCCCTTGCACGCGGCTGCTCTTTTAGGTCACATGGACTTAGCCAAGAAGATTCTATCACAAACCCCTAAGCTAGTTGGAAAAGTGGTGTTGTAGTGGCTTCTACCTATTTATGTAGCTCCACAGAAAAGATATGTTAAGATGACAAAGAGAATGATAAAAGTCAACCCCGATATATGCTTGGCACGTGATGATGAAGAAAGAAATCCTTTTCACTAGACTATTGTCAATGGCAGAATCAATGTGTTGGTTGCGTTCATATTTTCAAGGCCCCATGGTGGGTGCCAAACTATGGTGATTATGGAAAACCACAGTGAGAAAAGACCTCCTTCTTTGTCTTGTACAATCTTGAAGATTCGAGTTTCGAAATTATATTAGCAACCTTTTTGTGAAAAGTTCCTGTCCCATTTTTTCTCTTTGTCTGAGTTTTTTTTTATAAAGTTTCGAGGGAGGAAATTTCTCCTTCTAATTAGTTTTCTCGTCAAATTATAATTATTTGTTACTTTTTATAAATTATCTTTCCAGATTTGATATTTTATCTATAGGGAAACATATATAAATATATATTAATTCAATTTAATCATTAATAATGAAAATATTATTTTTTGACTGTTAATGCTAGATTTCAGTCTCAAATAGGTTCCCGTGGGCCTTTTTTTTTTTATTTATACCTAAACTACCTCCTTGATTGGAGGGATAGATCCTTGTTGATTGGCCATTTTCTCGGGGAATCAGGATTTTGGCCCATTAGGGGAGCTTTGGGAAAATTGGCCCTTAGAGCCACAGGTAAACAGACCCTTTGGGGTATTTCGAAGGAATTGGGTCTTGGAGCCATTCTCCATTGAACTCATTTTAAATCTTGAAAGTCCCAGTATGAGTTTCAACTCTACCAAAAGAATTTAAGAAAGTTGATAAATAATAAGTTGGTTTAAATATGTTCAAAATACATATGAATGTCTTTAAAGATCAAATGGTGCATATGATGATAAATCTTCCCAAAGGTCATCACACCCTTCGAAAGCTATGCTTAATCATCTGTGATTACCATTTAGGTACAAAAGAAGAAACAAATAAATAAAATAGAAAACAATGGAGGATTAGGCTATCAGATGCCTAGTTTGAAATTTCATACCCAAGCAAACATATACAAAAAGCTTTAACATCAAATGGCTAGATGAGCAAGCAAATGCATTCTAAGAACTTGTTAAATTTCTTAAGTCAATAAAATTAATCTCATACAGGAATATCAATCAAGTCAAAGAAAATTAAATAACCAAACTCAATCAATTGCACTTGATATCCGATGACATCAAACCATTATCGAATTAGAATTCGATAAACTGTATAACATAAGCGACTAAAAGACTTACCAAATTACATATTGAAATTCACACCACATTGAAACTTGGTAAACCAAGTAACAGACTGTACAAGCCATTAACTGAATTACATGTCGAGCTATATACCAAACTGTAACTCGGTAACTTTAGTAATAGACTACGCAAGCCACTAATCGAATTCCATCTCAAACTACTTAGCGAATTGTAATTTGGTAACCAAGGTGATATATCATACCTAGCCCCTGAATGAATTACATACCGAGTTGCATACCAAACTGCAACTCGGTAACACACTGAAAATTCACTCTATAATGCTTAATTAGCAGGTATCGAAATCTAAGCAAATTACCACCGGATTGTAATTCAGTAAGACGAGAAAAATTTACGCCAAAAATATAAAGTCTTATGCTTATCAAATTGGTACCAAATTATAGTTCGGTAGCATATAAAAAAAAGACTCCGGAATGCAAAATTTTGAGGTTACCAAATTTATACCGAATTATCAATTCGGTACTCAACAATTCGCTATAACCAAGTAACATTTTAAGTGCAAAGGAAGAACCAAGAAGGTATCAAATGGTGTCCAAACACCCAAAAATGATTCAAACAACATCAGTTATCACTTTCGTTTGTTTTAAACCATTTGAACTTAAATTCCTATAAGTTCAACATGTACAATTGAATATTTAGCCATTAGCATACGAAAAATCTCATTTAGGCCTGATATTTCCTATTTTAAACTTCATGATAACAAGTTTAATGATTCATTATGGTGTATGACATGCATATGCTAGTCTTGACCAATTTATAACAAATATTAGTAAACATCACCAACTTATAAAAATTTTTTATATCATTACCCAAAGATAAATAATAGACTTGAAAACAAAAAAAAAATACAATATGGATAGGCAAGCCCGTATTTGAACAAGAGTTCCAAGCCAGACCTCCTAACATCATATTAGTGTTCCAGAGCCTTAGTGGATCATCTTCTCAAGCGGGATAAATCTGTAAATAAGCCAAAGTCGTCACCCTATAAGTGAAAAATCCTCGCCCACATAGGTACAAGCCCACCATGATATTTTCGTGGGTCGAAATACTTCTAAATTCCCTAATCATGTCATATATTCTAAATCTAGAGTTAGTTTAAGGGAAATTAAGTTTATTAGCTTTAATTATCAAACAAATGAACCAATTAGATCAATTTACTCAATTTGAAGCCCCTCTTAGAATCCAACCACTTTTAGCCAATTTTGCCAATAGTCCTATCATCATCAATTTCCTTCAAGATAAGTTCTCAGAAAATCATATCATTATCAATGCCACTAATACAATAAAAAATAAGGAACTTCCATACATTCCAATACAATCTCACTATTTTCACCTAATATAGCATTTAGTTACTAAGTAACCAAGCAAGGAACCAAAATATGGTTCTAATGCAATTTATTAACCTAAAAATGAACATTAATCATCAATCAATACTATTGAGGGTTTAAAATGAAATTTACGAACCTTGTTTGAAACTTTAAGCAAGTTAGCTTGCACCCATTTCTTGAACATCCTCCTCTTATTTGTTTCCTAAACCATTCAAGAATTGGAATAACAACAAAATAAATCAAAATCTAATACAATATTATCACCAAACCATTTCAATACAACTCACGAGCATAAAGGTGGTGGTTTCATGGCAATAAGTAGCTAGATTCTATTGGAAGCTCAAAACCCACTTTGATGACTCAAATTCAACTCAAACATAACTAAATGACATTCAAATCCAAGACCCATATAAAATTTCAAAATTACCATGAGAGTAGAGAGAGATGAGATTTGTTACCTTAATAAATAGAGTCTTGGAAACACTAGCAGAGCACTTAAGAGACTTTATGAAGGTTATTGAAGTAATAATGGAGGTTAATGATGTTTGTCGTGAGGAGTAAATGAAATGATAGAAGAAAGTTAGGATTTAGTGTGGGGAAGCAAAGAAAACGTGGATATTGGTAAAAATATGATGTATGAGTGGTGTGGGGTGTGTTTGGTAGTGTTGTATTAGCGGTATCACGACCACTTATGGGTCTAGCCTTGATTTGGACCAATTTTGTGCCCAATCCAATTTCAGGGTTCAATTTCCATCGAAACTCATTTCCATCACTTCCGTAATTCATCAAGAATTACTTTAATACTTTTCATCTGAAAACCACAATCATTTTTTAAAATCCAAATTTTTACTCTAAAAAGGGTAAATTGATAATTTTAACTAAAAATGACATTTTAACACAATTTTTGTTTTTGATTTTAAAACTAATTTTAACTTTACTTCCAATTTAATCTAATTGAGTTAATTCCTTATTTTCAAGTTTTTAATTTACCTTTACTTATTCCGATTTGGAATTTTTTTAAGAGTACATAACTAAAATAGATTCAACAAACACTTTATAAATATTTAAAATAATAAATGAAAAATTAAAACTTGATTTTCGGACGTTGTAAATGTTTTAATGAATTTAAATTCATTTTATGTCAATTATGACAGTATTACAATTTTCGTTAGCACGACATTGATTTGTGAATTTTATAATCTGAACTAAAAAAAATTCTAGCACATATTTTGTTTTAAATTTTTTACATCATAAAATTAATGGACTTTAAGTTAATAAAATTCAAGTTTGTGTATATTGTATACGGATATAGATACAAAATTAATACTCAGAATAAATTACAATTATTTAATTTGTGCTATTTGATTTCGTGATTTATTAAAATATTAGATTGGAAATTACTGCCTACTACTCGTTTCTCAGTAATATTTATGTATATATATTAAAATTATAAATTTATTATCATATCATTAAAGTAATAGCAATAAAAAAATTAGAATTACCATTTTTAATTTTCATATATATATATATATATATATATATATATATATATATATATGAGGTTGGCTGAATTTATTCTCTAAATGTAACTATGGTTCAATTATTTTATGTAATTATGATTAGTACGGTTATAATCATAAAATATATATTTAAAAATATATTTAATATTTTATTATATTTAAAATTTTTAATTTATATTTTTAAGTGTCTTATGGACGACTCTTTTTAAATGAAACGCTAATAAATAATATTTAAAATTTAATATATCGTGGATTGATATATATATGTTTTAAAAAATCGATAAAGACAAGATTTCGATGGAATCAGACGGTTATCTCCACTCTTAAAGTATTACATGAAATTCAATATACAATAGATAAATTAATAAAAAAAAATGCAACTATATTATTTTGATAACCTGAAAAATATAATTTTTTTTAAGAAAAACTGAAATTATAAGTAATTTAACATTTAATTATATAAAATCTAAAGAAAAACACACTTATCAAATAAATAAAAAAAATAAAAATAAAGAAAGTAAAAGAGCGAATTAAATAAAACAAAAACCAAACAAATATAATAATATAATAATATGAAATTAGAAAATTAATTACACTATAATAATGAACCAAATAAAAGAGAAAATTATAGAAATTTAAAACATAAAAAATAAAACTAAATAAAATTATGGAGATTAGGAAAAGCGGAAATTAAAGAATATATATATATATTATATATATATATATATTAAAGGAAAAGAAATAAAATGATGAAACATGTGATGGATGAACAATGACAATTATGCACATAGTCAGTAGCTGGATATGGACAGGGGGCATTGAACAGCGGGGCAAGTAAAAATAGAAAAACTATAAGAAAAAGAGAATATTAGAGAAATAAATTAAAAAATAAGATGAAAAAATAAAACAAAGTAATAAATGAAGGAACATACGCATAAGCATGTGAGGAAATTGAAACTAGTGGCAATAAGAGAAGAAACTAAAAGAAAATTAAATAAAATAATGAATAAAGGAACACAAAAGATTATAATAATAATTTATTTTCTTTTATGTTAAAATAAATATTTTTTTTAACTGAAAAAAAATTAAGCCCTACCAGTTGTGATATTCTTAATTAATGAGTCTATCCAATTTATCTTCTATAATGGCACATTAATTTCATTCTCACGAGAGTCTTGAGAGTCTTCAGTCATTTGAGTTGGCAATAAAGGTTGTGAATGAGGTAGAGTCTCATTAGAATCTGTGACTTTCTCGGCTGTTTGCTCACGATGCACATCTTCTTCTACATCAACCATAACGTGACTATCTTCGGCAATTTCAGGAACAACTGTATCAAGTATAATTTGATTACAGCTCTTGTTATTGTACTGAAATGGAAGACCTTCAACGATCCTAATATCCAAATATTGCTTGATTTGTGCCACGTCTGCCTTTATTTCATCCAAATTTCTATTCAGTTCTTCATGTTGATCAAAACACTTGTCAATCCTCTCAAAATGCAATTTCAGTAAAGTGTTCATGTCTTCCACAGTGTTGGTTAAGAAATTGATGGTCGAAAATTCACTAAGGAAATTTTTGTTGGGCTGAGTATATGAAAACTCAACTGATATTTAGAATTCACCGTAATCAATCAAAATTCCTATCAACGTCTAATGTAGTATTTCAGATATCGTCTCCACAGGGACTGTAAGCTAAGAAGCGTGATTAAGATTAAGATTTAAACTGAATTGCTAAAAGAATCTATATACAAAATAAATCATAGAATCATAGAGTTGATGTGAAGTAAAAGTTACTCATGACATTCATTCAATTAAAACTCAAGTCAGCACTCTATTCTGCAATTGATCTTAACAATGAATAAACTGATCTGCTAGATCTGCTATCAATTAACTTCTCATGCAAGTTTCTCCTTAAATCACAGATTTACCTTCTAGATCATCATCACTGATCTGTTAAAAGATCTCTCAATTCAATTTAACAGATCTCAATTATATAGTTGCATATATCTCTATACTACGACCTATACAATTGATAAGTACAATCTGTAGAAAAATAGATCTGTAGTCTATCTCTAGCACTACGATCCTCTATTCTTAGATTTGAAACCTAATCGCCATCTCTGGTCTAAATCAAATCTCAGATTAACAAAATTACATAATTCTCGTTCTTGTAATTCAATTAGCTCATGAAATCCAGTAGATCTGACTATAATTGAACAAGAAACTTTGCAATTGAAATGATAATCAACATCAAGATTCAACAAATCAACAGAGCTTTTAGCTAGCACATCTACTTCTGCATATTCAATTATGTACAGAAATCATCATCGACATGCTCAAGATCTAAATCTTATCGAGGAAGATTGAAGCTAGACTCTGTCACAGTTGTTGCTTCACAATCTTCAAGCTAATCTCTATGATCAACAGAAAAAGAGTACAAAACTTCTTCAAGAAACTTTTCTGAAGATGTTGAATAAAGCGTATAGAAGAATCTAGAATTTCTCTTAAAGTATAACAGAATGTCAAGAGTAAAAATCAAATGTCTAAACTTTTTTTCTCTAAAAAACTTCACACTTAATTACTTCATCTGAGCTTCTATTTATAGAGTTTAGCTCAGTGGCAATTTTGAAATAAAATCGACAAAGATACACAAATTGGCGAAGTAACATTTTTCTCCATTTATGTCGCCTATTCCTTCGCATGAACCAAACGACTTCTTCAAGTCCCGCTTGTCTTGATCGCCAAGCTATCAATCTTTCTAGGCGAAATATCCTTAATGTTGCCACAATATGTCGCCTGATGCTCAGGCGAGTTGACATTTTTTCGCCAAAACACTCTTCCAGTTAAGATCTTCTAGGCGATGTCTCATCAAATGTCGCCTTTTATAATCTTTAGATTTGGCGACATTTCTCCTTTATCGCCTCAAACATCGCCTCAAGACAGGCGAAGTTCAATCTTTATTGCCTAAAATTCTGCTAGGATGGCGATATATGAAGGCGAGGAATTTCTTATTCGCCTTTCATGTTTTACTCCTTGAGGCGAAATCTTCTTTATGTCGCCTGCTGCATCGCCCTCTACTCCAAATCATGGCGATGTCTTCAGGCGAATTCGCTTCTTAGCAAAAATCATTTCGCCAGTTTGCTGACTTTGGATGAAGTTCTGATTTGGTCCTCCTTTCTTCTGAATTTGCATCTTTTAGCTTCTTTTCCACAACTTTTCATCCAAGTCTCTGTCTCAACAATAATAGCCTAGAATTAGTAGAAATGTATTCAATATCTCATCATTTAAACTCAATTTCATTATATTCAAGCTCATAAAGTATGCTAAAACATAGGTAAATTCTAGACTTATCAGCATGTTCACATTTGGACCAACTGAGCTAGATGCCACAAATCTTTTCTTACTTACTTTCTTTGGTGGCTTCACAGTCATATTGCAATCTTTTTCCCCACTCTATTACATCATATGGCTCCACAAATTTCTCCAAACACCGTCCTTTTTCTTTCACTTTAACAATGTTACAATTATGCAAATACCTTGCATTATTTTTTTCATTCAGCTTCAAGGCATGCGATTCCTCGCCACTAAGATCCACTCCACTTTTCATAACAACATATTAGATTAATATAGCGTATGGGAGGTGAAGGTAGTACTCTCTTTTCTTATACTTCTCTGACTTCATGATGTTGTGATGGTTGACAATGTTCTTTATGATGATAGATGCCACATTGATTGGTTTCTTATTCAGAATGTGGCATAGGATAAGGGTTTCATTAGCAGTGATGTTATCCTTGCTGTCATGCTTTGGTAAGATGTTAGAGGCAACAATCAAATGAATAAGCCCAGGTATGGTTTTCATATTTATGCCAATAACCTCATTGTTTGAGCAATCATCAACCAACATATTAGCTTCAAAATCAATCACACTTACATCAGCAGGCACCGAATATCCTTTAGCACAGAATCAAAACCATTACAAGGCACATCTAAAAATTCTTTCAACACATTGTCAGAAATCATAATTTCTAGACCCTCCAAAATAGTATCTAACTCCATAAAGACTAGATTTTTCTTCTTCTTCTTCTCTTCAAGCCACAAATTTGCATAAAAAATTCTAACCATCCTTGAATATATAGGATTTTCTAGAGACAATAATCCTTTCATCTTAGCATCAAAAAGTTATCCAACTTTAAACCGACATCATTAAGAGCATCTCCAATAAGGGACAACTTGAGTCCCAGTTCTGCAAAACCTCTGACATAGTCATTTGTAATTGAGTGATTTTTTTATTTGAAATATTATTTCTCTCTCCTCGTCCCTCTGAACTGGGACGAGGGACAACTCTAATTGTCCTCTTGAAATTTGCCACTTGTTTAAAAATGTTCATATTGTATTATGTTTGTCTTTCTCTCTTATAAAACTGCTACTATTTATTATTATTTTAATTTATTATATTTTTATAAATTAATTTATTAAACTACTAGTAAATTATATATTCTTATCATTTGATAAATTGGGACGAGAGTTGTCTTGCTCTATTGGTGATGCTCTAAGATCAACAAAATCTACATACTTTTCAAGCAATAATTTTTCATGGCCAATAACTTCTTCATAATACTTCTTGTTTTCTTTAGAGTAAAACCCATATCTTTCTAAAAACAACGATATTCTTCTTCACGAACGACAGCCGTCTTTTTCATTTTTGGAGGATTTCTTGATGAAGAGACCAATTGTCTCTTCTCCTTCAGTCCTCTTTTAGCCTTCTTCAACTTCAAAACATGTAACCCATCTTTTCCTTCTACCATTTTTTTTACGTGGTAAAGTCATCGTCTTTCTTTTTGGTGCCACTAAGAGATAAACAAGAGTTTTTAATGTCGTATAGAATGAGAGTGATTCGTTTGAGGAGTGATTCGTTGGGAATGATGAATTTATAGAGTAAAACAATAAAATTACAAAACCTAATATAATTAGGTATTTTATTTTTTAAAAATGTTAGTTATACTACATATTTTTTAAGAAAGGATATTTTAGACATTTTAACTTTAAAAATTTCCTCTTAAAGAAAATTTCTCTATATAAATAATATTTCTTGAAAAAATAAGGAAAACTTTTTACACTGATTACATTGTCCATATATACAGAGAATATGCAGAAAATCTCTGATACTATTAGCTGTCATTACAGCTTATTTCCTTGGCTGTATATACAACTCATACTAATTCTTTTTCCTTTTGTAACTTAATTCCCTATAGACTCTCCTTCTAGAATATGTAATTGAGTTGATCTCTCTATTTGGACTTCTCATTTTTACCCTGGCCCATTTTTCTCATCTCTTACAGTCCCTCTCAAACTTAACTCTTGTATAGAGAAAAGATTGAGTTTTGTACAGAGAGATGAATGTCTTAATGCAGTTATTGGTTTGGTGACTAAATCCGCTAACTGATCATCAGATGTTACATATTTGACTTGAGTGGCTCCACCTGCAATTTTATCCCGTAACTAGTGTACATCGATTTCGATGTGCTTTGTTCGTGAATGGAAGACAGGGTTTTGCACAAGAGCTTTAGCACCATTGTTATCACACCACAAGGTAGGTCTATGTGAAGGAGAGAAACCAAGTTCTTGAAGAAAAGATGTCAACCAAATGAGCTTCGTTGATAATTGTGAGAAGGCACGATATTCAGCTTCTATACTAGATTTAGCTACAACCGATTGCTTCTTAGAACTCCAGTAAATTAGATTCCCCCCAAGGAAGACGCATCCTCTAGAAGTCGACTTTCGATCGTCAATGGAGCTGACCCAATCAAAGTCACTATACGCATTGATCTGCAAAGGAAATTTTGAAGGTCTAAACAACAATCCACAGTCAATTTTTCCACGTAAGTAACATAAAACTCTCTTTAAAGCAATCCAGTGATGTTGTAAAGGTTGAACTTGAAACTGACTTAATTTATTAACTGTGTAGCAAATATCAGGACGAGTATGGCACAAGTACTGAAGACCTCCGAGTATACTGCGATATAGAGATGGATTATCAAATGGAGTTCCATCATAAAGGGATAGTTTCACACCTACTGAGATTGGAGTAGAGCAAGGTTTTGATGCAGCCATATTCGCTTTCACAAGTAAGTCTTCCACGTATTTCTTTTGTGAAAGAAAAAGACCTGTTAAATGTCTTTTAACTTTAAAACCTAGGAAATAGTGAATAAAACCAAATGTCTTCAAAGAAAATCGGTCATGTAGTCTCTGAATAATAGCTTGAATCATGGTAGAATTATTACTGGTAACCAAAATATCATCAACATACACAAGTAGTAGAATAGGGAACCCACGTTGTTTGAAGTAAAATAGAGAGATATCACTTTTAGAGTTCTGGAAACCCCAACTATTTAGAGTGAGCTTAAGAGTATAAAACCAAGCTCGTGGAGCTTGTTTTAAACCATATAGGGCATTTGAGAGTTTACAAACATAGGATGGATGTTGCTGGTGCACAAAACCTTCTAGTTGATTTATGTAAACTTCTTCTTGTAAAGCACCATTTAAAAATGCATTATTCACATCTATTTGCTGAATATCTTATCCCAAAGAAACAGAAAAGTGATAAGATGACCTTTATAGATGATGCTTTAATAACTGGAGAGTAGGTTTCATTGAAATTTTGATTATCCCAAAGAAACAGAAAAGTGATAAGATGACCTTTATATGATCTGAATTGTGAATTTCACAACACTTTGTTTTGTTGCCAAAATATTGAAATGTCGCTGACTCGGTACTAATTGCCATGTTTGATTTTGATGTAATGCTAGCATTTCTTCTTCCATAGCCTTTTGCCATATAGGATCTAACAAAGCCTCTTTTATAGTGGTTGGTTCTCTATATGTTGATGTTATATCTGCTAAGTATAGTTTAAGTTTTGAAATACCATCATTTAATTTGATAATCATTGGATGAGTGTTTATGGGATGAGTGTTTACAGTAGGAGAGAAGTGTGGAGGAGAAGTAGAAACAAATGAATTTAGAGAAGAAGTAAGAATCTTAAGGAGGGGTAGATGGAGATGAATTTACCTGATGATGAATGTGTTCTGAGTCATTGCTAAGAGACTATTGCTGAGGCGGAGAAGTAGAGGGAGACACCTAGATCTTTAAATAGAAAGAGGAAGTGTATAAGAAGATGAATGAGTTAGTTTTGACGTTTTTATAGAAGGAAATAGAATAGAAAAGGGATACTCTGTTTCATTAGAAATGACATGGCAAGATATATAGATTTGTCCACTGCTGTTAAAACATTTATAACCTTTATGTATATCACTATAGCCAATGAAAACACATTTAGTGGAGTGATAATTTAGCTTTTGAGAAGAATAATATCTTAGATATGAATAACAACTGCAACCAAAAGTCTTTAAATATGTGTAGTCAGGTTTCTTTTGATATAGTTTTTCAAATGGTGAGACTTGTTGTAGAACTGGACTACGTAAAGAGTTGATGAGAATAGTTGCAGTTGAGAAGGCTTCTAGCCAAAAGGTTAGAGGCATCTTGGCATGGGCTAGGAGGGTAAGACCCATTTCTATCACATGTCAATGCTTACGCTCAGAAACACCATTTTGTTAATGTGTATAAGGACATGAAAATTGAGGTATAATACCTTGTTCAGCAAGAAAATAAGGAAAAGGTTTATACTCTCCACCATTGTCCATTTGAAGAGCTTTAATTGGCAAGTTAAATTATTTTTCAACTTGGGTTTTTAAGGTTATAAATGTCTAAAGAGCATCAAATTTTAGTTTTAAAGGTTACAGTCAAGAAAAACGAGAGAATCCATCTATAAATATAATATAATATTGATGTCCTGCAGATGATAAATATGGTGAGGGGCCCTAAATATCTGAATATATAATCTGTAGAGATTTAGTAACAGATAAAGGATGAGATGTAAATGGAAGTTGATGATGTTTACCAATTTTGCAGGATTCACAAAACTTAACTAGTGAAGAATGAAATTTAACAGTTATAGCAATGTCCCTGTAGCTTTGTCCTTGAAAACACAGGAATCATTAGAAAATTCAACAGTTATATTATTGTCTTTAGTTAACTGTGAAATACTCAGTAAATTTTTAGTCATGGATGGAACATGTAAAATATGATTGAGTTTAAGAAAATGACTATGAGGATGTAAATGAAGCTTAGTATATCCAATATGAGCAATAGGTAGGAGAGTACCATTACCGACAACCAATTGTTCTTTGGCATCAAAATCGGTTCCAAAAGTGAGATTTGCAACATTTGGTGTAATGTGGTTTGTAGCACCACTGTCAATATACCAAGGATTATTTGAGGAGATCTGTTGAGTATGAGATTGGGGATTGACAATAAAGGTTTGTGGTGAAGTAGGAGGTCTAGTAGATGTAGGGGTAGTAGAGTAGTAGGTATTGTTAGGAGTAGAAGGTCTCCAAGTAGGTTGATTTCCTTGCCAGTTTTGGTCATAACGTTTGAGACACTGCAAAGCATGATGATTTGGTTTTTCACAGATCTAGCAAAATAAGCGACTTGGACCTCATCTACCACGGCCTCCACGTCTACCTCTACAGCTAGATCGACCACTATTAATAGTAGGAGGACGGTTTTGACCCAAATATTGAGCATATTGAACAGAAGAAGTGTGTGTTGGTGTGGGAAGTATACCAGAGGTTTGAGTAGGTGGATTTAGTTGATCAAGACGGGTTTCATGCATCATTAATGCATATTGTGTATCGTGAAGAGTTGAAAGTGATGCAGTATGTGTTAAGAGAACCACAACAACATCATATTCATGGCTAAGTCCACTTAAAGCACTTAGAATTAGTTCTTGTTCAAAAACTTTGTGACCAGCAACAATAAGAGCATTCCTAATAGTTTTAATTTGCTGAAAAATTGTATGAGATAGATAATGAACCTTTCTTGAGTGATGATAGTTGTTGTTTTAATTGCAAGGCTCTCACTATGGAAGTCTGTACATACAACTTCTCAAGAAGCTGTCATGTCTCAAGAGATGTAGTACAGTGATTTACAAGGCCAATAACTTCCTCTCCAATTATGGAGAAAAGCCAACACAGCAGCAGCTGATCAAATCTGCGCCAAACATGATATGCAGGGTTGGAAGAATGAGTATCTGATGAGGAAGAACTAGAAAAAATGGATCTGGAATTTTGTAAGTAGATCAGATATAATCTTCTAACTCCAAGGCTTTTATAGTAGCCATCACTTGTGGTTTCCAATTTACGTAATTATTTCTATCAGGCTTGATAGAAGATTAAAATTCAATGTATTGGTTAGTGTAGAAAAATTAAATGTATTTTCCTGTGGAGAATCAGAAGGATTTAGTTCCGTTGAAGAAGATGAAGAGGATGAAGAATTACCCATTGTTGACGTTGGTCTAATACTAAGGCTCTAATACCATGAAAAAAATAAGGAAAACAAACTTTGTATTGATGTATTTTTTACACTGATTACATTGTCCATATATATAGAGAATATGCAGAAAATCTGCGATACTATTAGCTGTCATTACAGCTCATTTCCTTGGTTGTATATACAACTCGTACTAATTCTTTTTCCTTTTGTAACTGAATTTCCTATAGCCTTTCCTTCAAGAATATGTAATTGGGTTGATCTCTCTGTTTGGACTTCTCATTTTTACCTTGGTCCATTTTTCTCATCTCTCAAATGTCTAAAATGGAAATTTTCCTATATTAACAATGTGGATGGAGTATTTTTTTAACAGAAAAACAAATTTAAGTCCAACCTTAAAATTAAGTATTATTTTTAAAGTCCATTGTATTTTTGGACTTTTTATTAAAAAAAATTGTATTTTTAGACCAAAATAAAATTTTTACAAAACTAGACCTTTTTCAAAAGTTTTTACAGAAAATAGACCAAAATGATCGTAGTACCCCTGCTTTCCGGTCTTGATTTGCTTCCCGGGAAAATCAGACCGGGAAGAAAAAACTACACCGGGAAACAGGCAAAATATAACTGTTTTCCGGTGTTCTGCTTCCCGGACTGGAAAACAGTTATATTTGCTTGTTTCCTGGTCTGATGTTTCCCGGTCCACCTGAAAGCTCAATTTTGCAATTTTTTAAAAAAAAAGTCTAAAAATGTAAAAAATTTAAGTTGGTCTAAATCTATTTTTTTTATATAAAATTTTAAAATGCGTATTTTCACTTATTTTTATCATCTCATATTAAATATGTAAAAAGAAATATTATGTTAAAATCATTTTCTAATTTTTCTTTTGAATTTCGATAATACACCATAAACGAAAAGGAAAAAATAAATATAGTATATTATACAATATAATTCATCAATAAAAGGAAATGAAAAAAAAGAAGAAGGAACAAGTAGATATTTTGACGAGAAAGCATGATCTCATGTACAATGAAGGCTGTACGGAGGAATATTAATGATGATGCATTTTTGTATAACGAGGAAAGACACACCATTATAAATCAACATCAGCAGATACACCAAACGTGCCATAACTAATCTGTGAAAACATACCACTTCTATAATCTCATCAATATTTTCGCAATCCAGTACAAACATAATCTTTCATCAGATTTTATTTAGTGTCCCAGACTTATTCTCTCGTCAAATCCAGCAAAGTAGCTAACATTATTGTACGTGATGACCACAGCTGTTACAACTGTATTTACTGCTTGATTTTTTAATCAAAATTTATTTATTTTTTAAATATTGAAATAATTTTTAAAAAATAATAATAGATTAATCTAACTCGCCCATGAACAATATAACCGATGGGGAATTGAACCTAACAACTTATATTGGCACTCCTTTTGTGCAGTGTTAAAACATATAATGTAGTGTTATGATACAATGACTGAATCATATATTTAGGAGTGGAGTTGGGATGGATGAGGGCTGCCTTGGCCCCAAGCTGGAGTTGTGGTATCATAGATACTGCGAAAAAAATTGAATGAAAATTTTAAATTTGTAATTGGTTGGATTATTTATTTTTTTTAAAAATAAAAAGGCAAAATGGATTGGATTTGCTAGAGCCACAAACTGAATTTTAAAAATTGAATGAAAATTTTAAATTTATAATTAGTTGGATTATTTATTTTTGATAAAAATAAAAGGGCAAAATGGATTGGATTTGTTAGAATTATCTGGCTACACACTGAATTTTAGTCAAATGCGGTTAATTAATTGTCCAGTAAAAAGAAATCCCATTATTTTAAATTCATATCTTTCAGGACAAAATTTTTGGTCAGAATTTCGAAAATTTCTTAAAAAATTTAATTATCTTTTATTATTTATTAAATGAACGATAAAGTATTTTTATAGAAATTTGTGATTATTTTTATTAAATGAATGATAAAGTATTTTTATAGAAATTTGTGATTGTTTTGATTATTTATTTTTGATAAAAATAAAAGTGGTAAAATGAATTGGATTTGCTACAATCATCTACGGCGACACATATCAGAATTTTAAAAAATGCAGTTAATTAATTATTCAGTAAAAAAAAAAGTTCAATCATTTTCAAATCCATATCTTGGGGATAAAATTCCTTTTCAGAATTTCAAATTTTTTTTAAAAAATCCAATTATCTTTTATTATTTATTAAATGAATGATAAAGTATCTTGATAGAAAGTGTGTTTTCCACCTTACCATTTGATTATCTTCTCTTTATACATTTATTTTTTTTCTATTTTTTAATTTTTCATACCAATCATTAATATTACATATTATTGAAATTACTTATTTAACCTTTTTAAAATTAAAAATTTCAAACCATCATCTTATATATTTTTGAAAATAAAATTTTATATTTTTTCAAATCAATTTTATTATGATAATTTATATTTTATTAAATATTTTAATTATTTACTAAAAAAATAAAACCAAATGTGTAAATTTTCTATTGTGCTTTTTTAGAATTATTTTTTCTTTATAATATTATTGATTATATTATTTTTAATTATCTTCCTTTTTCATACAAAGTTAATTATGTTCACTTCTTTATTTTTCATATTATTAAAATAAAATAAAATAAACCTTTTATAATAAAATTATTATTTTCCTTTATAGATTGTTACATTTTCGTGGTAAATTTTTATTTATTATTATATACTTTTAATTGAATATTTATTGTTAAAATATTTTTACATTTTAATATATTATTTTTAATTAAATATTTATTGTTTTATTGAAAATGCATTATTAATTTATCCAGATTTTTTCTCTCACAATAAATTTTAAAAAAAATCGAAATATGTAAAAAAAAAAGTAACTTAAAAAAAAAAAGAAAAAATATAAAATTTTTTGAAACTATATATTTCTAATAACCAATTTTAAATCTATAGAAAATAAATTATAATTTAGGATATAATTAAAAATTATAATATATATATATTATATTCTAAAATAAATTTAAAGGATCAAATTATGTTTTAAATAAGAATAAACTCCATAGTTAGATTTGAGGGGTAGGATCTTATTATTATCCATCCAAATTTCTTAGTATGAGGATAGAATTTTTATCCTTAAATTTTTTTTAGGGTGTACTAAGGATATGGATAAGGATCTCCACATATCCTTACGTTTGTCATGCTTAGATAGAACCAATTGAATGAAGTGATATACATTTTTTATCATTTCATCACAATCTCAAAATTTCTTTTCTATCAAATGGGGAGAAAAGCAATGAAATGGAATCACAATTTAATTAATTGTCATTTTACCCTTTATATGCATTTTAAAAAATTAAAAATTAGGGATGTAATAATAATTAGTGTACTCCAACGATTTTTGTTCCATTCAGTTTTTGAAGTTTTTAAAACAATGGGATAATACACAATTTTCATTTTATCATAATTTTATCTAACCAATGAAATGATATACTTTTTCCTTCTCTACATTTAATTCCTCTATGCTCATTTCCGTTCTATTCCACTCCATTTTATACCATCAATCTAAACTTATCCCAACTCCATCACATCTTGTATATATGTTTGAGGTAGAATGCAGCTCAGTTGGTACTCAATATGCTTCTGCATGGTCCTTAAGATGACAGATATTGGGTTTCAGTATTAGGGAGACGAAACAAACTAGTCGTGACCATGAACTAAAATAGCCTAGCTAGCTTTTAGTACAGCTATGCTACCCGACTGGGCTAGCGAGATCACCCATGGTGTTACACTCACCTTTTTTTATCAGCTTAAAATAGAGAAAAGTAAGGATAGAGGAATACCGGCGTGATATTTTTCGATTGGCTCTCCACTGCTAAAGTTAGATGATGTTTCTTGGAATGAGAGTAAAACATAAGAGTTTTAGTGTGAGCGGTTCATAGAGGTCTGTATTTTTTGATTGTCGAAATTGATGATCGTGATGATCTGTTAGAGGATATAATGACTAGTGATTGTCTTTATGGCAATTGGATGCTCATTAGTGATTGCTTGAGATAAAACAAGTAAGTCCTAATGTAAGGCGATTACGATTCTAACAATTTATAAAGTTTGTTAGTAGGTTGCCATCGAAAGATGGGTATTTGTCTCCTTATATGAGATCGCACAAACTATATAACAGGTAGCAACTTCGGTCGAACATATATAGAAAGCATTAGCTTGGATCACACAGTTAGAAGACAACCTAACCAATTCAATATATAGGTAAATCTGAGATAGCTGTGCGATTATATGTAAAAATATATTTAGATTGAGAATGAGCTTTATGTGGATCCGAAAGATAACCGACATCAGCATAACTAACCAACCCAGAAGGATTATCTGAATTCGAATAAAACAGTCCCAAATCAACAATTCCCCGAAGATATCTGAGAATATGTTTAATTCCAATTCCAGTGATGACGAGTTGGGGCAGAACTGTATCTAGCCAATAAATTTACAGCAAAAGCAATGTCTGGTCTCATACATTGGGCTAGATATAGGAGGGCACCAATTGCATTCAAGTATGGTGTTCCAGAATCCAAAACATTTTCATCATCATCTAGATTGTCAAACAAAATAAATTCAGAGGAGGAGCTACTGAGGATCCTAATCAGCATCAGAACACCTTTCTGCATCTGTGCAGTACATTTCGACACAATGGAGTCTCACAGGATGCAGTTAAACTTCAGTTATTTCCCTTTTCACTGAGTAATAAAGCTCACTCCTGGTTATACTCATTGCCACCAGGATGTATCAATAGCTGGGAAGATCTAGTTAAACACTATTTAGGGGGGACATCTACAGGACGAGAGATATTCTTTATATTTCAGATCCCGTAGACATGATGGAAAATCAATGACAAGCTTGCCATGGTCGATGCTAATGACCTTAAACAAAGCATACTCCTTACACAATTTGATTTTGATTGAATCAGTGCTATAATTGTTTAAAATTGTGTAAGTTTTTGTTTAACCAAGTTCATGTTTTGCAAGGGAATTGTTATTTTTCAGATGAACTTGAAGTTGAAGAACGAGGCGAGATGTCATCTTCATTGCCAATATCTTGCCAAAGCATTTTTTTCAGATAATGAAGAAGAATTCCATTTCGCCTTAAGAATGTTTTGCCGATGGCGACATCCATAATCTCGCCATCATATTTTGCTTGGGTAAAGGCGAAATTGGGTACTCACGCCAAAACACTTCGCTTTTACACTCTGAAGAAGGCGAAGTTTGTAGGATCTCGTTCCTGGATATCGCCTGATATCTAGAGATGTGAGGCGAACTTTCTCAATAATGCCCGGTTATCTCGCCAAAAAGGTAAATTCTCTGGCGTTATGCTTTTATTTCGTCAAATTATTTCGCCTAGAGACAATCTGAATTAGGCGAAGTATATAGTTGTCGCCTTGAACATCGCCTAGTTCTAAACAATTGTGAAGAGATGAATTCATTTTCTCTCAGTAATTCGCCACAAGTGTTTGCTAAGGCGAGGTTGGTTATTCAATCGCCACAGTCGCATCTTTAATTCAGGTGACATATGTATATCTTGCCACATTATGTCGCCATTTGGTTAAAATAGAGGCGAGTTTCTTTTTCTCGCCTAATTTTGAATTGCTTAAACTGTTGGCGACATAAACATATCTCCTACTCACATCGCTTGTTTCTTTTGATGTGGCGATTTGTCGAGGCGACAGGTAGGCACTCAAAAAATATTACCGTCGTAACACAAGGCGAGATTCGATCTCTACGCCTTCTGCCTACACTCTCATCATTGCACTATGCCTGATGTTTATAAACCCAAGTCGATTTTACCGTTACTATTCACTTGCTCTCTGAATTTTCAATTTTTCGAAAACCCGAAATTGCAAATCTCTCAGTTCGCTTCTACATTTCAATATACTTTCATCACATTAACCAAACAAGGTATGTTTCTTTTCTTTCTCTCTCAGTTTATTGCAAGCTGTTAGTTATCTTTTGTTTATTTGTGTTGATATGTTAATCGAGATTGTTAGGGTATTAGTAGAGCATTGTTTAACGGTAATGATGGTCGAATCTCTGTGGTTTTACTATGAACATGTATGATTTTAGCTGCGTCTTACATTTTGGGAATGAAATTGATTGTGTTCGATAATTACTGAAACCGTGTTGCAGTAGACTGTTAGTTGTTCAATATTGATAATGCTACTATTTTAATGAATTCTAGCTCTCTCATTTGGATATTTGGGTATAATTTTTGACATGTTGGTTCAAATTGCAGATAAATAGCCAAAAGAAAGAGTGACAGTACTCCTAGTCCATCCAAGAAGGGCAAGAAGGCTAAGACTTCTGCCAGACCAAAAATTTATGACGAGAAGAATTACCAGGTCAGGGTAATTCTTCCTTCTTTGCCAAAATCAAAGGAGAAGACTCCCAAGACCCATTCTACTTCAACAACTTATAAGGGGAAGAAGACTGGGAAGTCTGTTGGGTCAGACTCATTTAAGGGTTACACGTAGAGAGGAGTACAGATTGGCTCATATGGTTCAACCAAGAAGAAGAGTGTAGAAAATATACCTACAACCCCCTTTACACCAAATGCTGAAAAAGGGGAGATTTTAGTTGGAAAATTAGTATTGACCAAGAAACAAGCTGCAGCAGACTTTGGGGCCAGTAAAAAAGGTAAAAGGTGAAGCTTAGTTCACGTAAGGTTATCAAGGATAAATCTCAGATTAAGAGCCCCCTACAGAAGGAAAACCTGCAGTTTTGGCAGGAAAAAAGGATTCTGTATTTGTGGAGCTGGTTCATGAAGAAAATGGTGGAGCAGCGTAAGAAAGTTAATGCCACCCTAGTAGAGGAGTTCTACAATGAGGCTCCTAGGAGTTGGATACCCCTTTTTGCATTAGAGGTCATCAGGTGGATGTATCTGCAGAGACCATTTGCAGTTATTATGGTCTACAAGGTGATAGAGGGATGAATGCTGCATAATTAACTGTTGAAGATTTGAGGAGTATAAGAAGATTTCAGCATCCAACTCATGGTATCTAAGAGGATGTCTTGGCTAGTGAATTAGATACTCACACAGCCATATGCTTAACATGGCTGAGGGATAATGTGATGCCTAGAAAAAAAGGTAGTCGATTCACTATCGATGAGAAGAAGTTTTTGAAAGATTTCAACAGAGGGAAGTTTATCCACTTAAGCCAGCTTATCTTTTCAGAGCTCCATAAGAGAGTCTGTAGTCTGAGGAAGGAAAAGTCCAGGCAAAGGACTTTATATTTCCCATCTCTCATAACTGGTTTGTTGGAGAGATATGGAGTTCAGAGCAAAAAGAAGGATGTGTGGCTGGCTAACTCAAAGCCACACACTGGAGAATTGGAGCTTCGAATTTGGGAGAGCAGAGGGGGAAAGGAAACAACCTGCACTGACGCTGTGGAAAAAGTCATAGAACAAAAGACTTTGAGGGAGGCCAAGAAGTCAAGTACTAAGAAGAACAAGTTCTCTTCACCAGCTCCAGTTACAAGATCAGTACAGGAGACCTCTCCAGCTTTTACTCAAGCTACCAGGAAAGAAAATGAGAGAGTAGCTAAACCCTTATCAAGAGAATAGCTAAAGGTTATAGTTTCTGAGATGGTTAACAAGAAGGTTGAAGAAATAATAGCTAAATTCTTCAACAACATCTCAGACCCACAAGAATTTCTGAGATTGTGGGAATTACAAAGAACCAAGCAGGGTGCACCACCAGTGGGTTTTGCAGGGTTTAAAAAGGGGGTAAGCATCAGGGAACCTATTGAGCAAGAAAGAGAAGAAGATGATTACCAGCCTTCTCATTTTGAGCAAGAAGAGCTCATGAACAGCCAGCCTGAGTTGACTGATGCTGTGGCTGTTTCCATTTTTTAAGAAGATCATCTCTAAAGCAATTTAGGTGATCAATTTGATCTAGCTACTGAAAGAGCTACTAATGAAGTTTTGGAGGAAGATGAGAGGGTAATGAAGAAAGGAAAGGAAAAAGCTGTAGAGCCTGAACCAAAAAGGGTCTATGATTATGATTCCTAAGATTGTGAGGTGATTGATACAGCTGACCTTGAAAAGCAAGGCCTTTTGCTGGCATCTTTTGCTGAGGCAGCTGGACAACCTCCATTTATTCAAGAGAGAGGGGAAGGTTAAGGATCAGCTCAACCAGAGGAAAGTGAGGATCAATTTTCAGTTCCTGAAATTTATATCCAAGAGCCTCTCATTTACACTTGTCAGGTTTCTCCACATTTTGGACCTGTCAAGTGTTCTGTTCAACTTCAACCTCCTACTATAGAAGAATTCATCCCAAGGCTCAACATTGTTCATCCAGACATTCAGAGACTAATTAATCAAGTAAGGATGGGAATGTTTTCAACTAAGGATCCTATTCTTATAGGCAGTGATAGTTCTTCTCAAAATCTGGCAATAGTACCTTTTCTTCAACCTGAACCTATCAGTCAAGTGCCTTTGGTTGAAGAAGAACTGAGAACTCTTAATGAAGAAGAAGTGGCTGCTATGTAAGGAAAGTTTTTCAGTACTTTCAATAGGATGCCTTCTTATGAATTCTTTAGTGGAATGGAATTTTCCTCTACAAGTTATTCTGAAGATGAAATTGACAGCTCAAGGAGAAAAAAAAGCAATTTAAATGAAAGAATAGCTAATAATAAGGAAAAGCAAGCCAAACTAGTGGAAGAACAAATCAAAGACAGCAAGAAAGTGTCTAGTGGTCCTGCTGTTACTTCAGCAGATTAATAAGAGATACTTATTTTGGATCACAACAAGACTCCTTGCAGTTGGGAGCCAACCTCTGCATTTTATGTTCTAGATGGATATTACTCTGTCATTTTCAGACAGATCCGAAGGTATAGCAACTTCTTGAGGCAATTGGCTAACCCAACACGTTATCCACCCAATAGGGCTTTCACTATTCATCCTCTTAGTGAAGATGAGGCTAAAGAAGCAAGGGCTGATGAAAAGAAAAGAAAGCATGACAAGGTAGGAGCCCAGAAGAAGAAGAAGGAAGTCAAGCCTCATAGCTCAATTCCTCTTTCACCAATTGAAGCTGACAGAGAAATCAGAAGGTAGATGGCAGAACAGTTGAACCTTAGGCCTTCCAATACAAAGCTAAAGAGAATGAGATTGAACTCTAAATCTCCCCAAAAGAAGAACTTTCCAGATCCTTCTCTGGATGATATTTAGCTGTTTCGGTTATTTAGATTTTATTATTTTGATACGTTCAGAACTTATTTCTTTTGTATGTTTTTGTCAGAAAAGAGTAATGTGAATTCTTTTGTCTTTGTCTTTAAATTCTTTTTAATTTTCAGTAAAGAGTAATGTGAATGGTGTTTGTTTCTCTATTTTTTTTAGTTGATTAAGAGTAATGTGATTATTGGTTTTAATTGATATAGAGAGTTTTCAGATTTTAAGTTGGGGGTTGTGTTTCCCCTAACAATGTGAGCTATGTCTACAGGGTGAATCAATAAGTTGTGCTCATTTGTCACCTTGAATTTTGAAGTTTACAGGTTATTCTGCAAGGGTTTTGATGACACATCGTGTTGCGCGAGGTAGGACCCAAATCGCCAGCATTTTCGCCTTGACTAAGGCGAGTTCGTTATTTCTCGCCTGGTTGGTAAGTTCTTTCATATGGTACAGGCGAATGATTGGGGCTATACATATTTTATTTCGCCTACTTCTTAATATCCTTTATGACGACCTTTCCATTTCACCTAATAGTTCCCCTGCAGAATCTGTGTTTTGCCATGACACATTACATCAATGTTATTCTTATAGAGCAACTTTTATATTTCGCCTGGGTATTTCGCCTAAGGTTGGCGATTATGCTATTTCTCGCCTATTCTTATTTCGCCTAACCGGTTTTCTTCTTGACTTTAATTGGGGCGATTATTCATATATTAATGGCGACATCCAGGTATTTTGCCTAACTCTGTTGTTTATTATTTTATACATCCCTTTCTCTCCTTTTATTCTTTATGTTCTCCTAAGTATTGATGGCACTGCTTTGATGAGCAATTGCTCATAATTCAAAGTGATTTAGTTTTTCATAAAATGAGTTTTCAAACAGTAAAACAAGTGTTCAAAACAAGCAGTTTTGATGAGCAATCTTTGACAAATTTCTTTGAACACTGATAAAGACTTTGGTTAGTTTTGAATTGTGAATAAGTTGATGAGTTTTGATAAGGAAAGAGTGGAGAAAACCTTGGGTGGAATGTGAGGTTTTGAGCTTAATGTTGTGCCTTTTTCTTCATGAGAGGGGTTATTTTTATTCTCTTCCTTATTAAACACATTTATTTGAAAAATTTTATTCTATAGAAATCAGAACCTTCATAGGTTTGCTTTGAGATTCTCATACATTCCTCAAGTGTACAGGGCATTGGTCGGGTAAAGTCTGTCTTTACTCTGCCAAGGGAAATGATCTGATTTGAGAGAGTGAGTGAAACTACTAAATAGCCTTTGCCTACTTGATATAACCAGACCTTGATATATTGTGAGGTAAACCATTTTGTTTCCATTCTCATTAAAACCTTTTCTTTGGTCCCTAATCCAGTCCAAACCATAAAGATAGAGATATAATCTCAATCCTACCCTTTGGGAAGTGAGGATTGACTTAAAGAGTGTTTCTGAAGCTGCTAAAAGCAGGATATATGCTATCAAAAAAAAAAAGAATGAAAAGAAAAGAACAGACAAAATCAAGTGGAAATGAACAATGTTCATAAATAAGTAGTATGTGAATAAAGTATCATGGAGTGGGAAACACTAAAGAATGATGAATTGAGGGATTGAGAGGAATTTAGTGGTATGTCCAAACTTTGATTCCTTGAAGAAATTCCTTTCTTTCATAAGTTCACTTGACCCCATTTTCCCTATATATACAAATCAGAGATTCTAAGGCAGATAAAGAGGCAGTACTGAACCTAGGAACCTCTAAGTGCTGTACAGTGTATGAGTGAAGTTCAATGTTCGTGAGGTTCTTAAAATTTTCTTCATACGTGCTTGTGAAACACTAGAATCACATTTGCCTTGGTACGTAACTCTAATTCTTAAAGTGACTAGTGTATTGAGTGAGTAACCTTTAGGATTCTGAGAGATCAAACACTTATGAGAGACTACAGTGAGGAAGTAGTTTCAATACTCAATTACTTGGATTTTCTCAGATACTTTGCTATATGAAGAAAATGACCAGTTTTTGAGTTAGTTGATTTGGAAGTTAGGAAGAAGAGCTGGTCACTGTTTGGAAAATTTTCAAAACTATACTTATGAATCGCTTTGGATTATGATTATAAGTTTGCACTAATTACTGTCTCAGTAGATTTTTAGCCAGTTTGCTTGAGGACAAGCAAAGGGCTAAGTTGGGGGTTATTGATAAGTCTAGATTTTACCTATGTTTTAGCATATTTTATGAGCTTGAATGTAATGGAATTGAGCTTTAATGATGAGATATTGAATACATTTCTATTAATTCTAGACTATTATTGCGGAGACAGGGACTTGGATGAAAAGTTATGGAAAAGAAGCGAAAACATGCAAATATCAGAAGAAAGAAGGACCAAATCAGAATTTCATCTAAAGTCAGTAAACAGGCGAAATGATGTTGCTAAGAAGAGAATTACGCTTGAAGACCTCGCCATGATTCGAAGTGAATGGCGATGCAGCAGGCGATATAAAGAAGATTTCGCCTCGAAGAGTTGAACATGGAAGGCGAACCAGAAATTTCTTGCCTTCGTATATCGACATCTTGGCAGAATCTTAGGCGATAAAGATTGCATTTCGCCTACCTTGAGGCGATGGTTGAGGCGATGAAGGGAAATGTCGCCACATTAAAAATTAACAACATGCGACAATTGATGAGACATCGCCTAGAAGATCTTAACTGGAGGAATGATTTGGCGAAATATGTCAACTCGATTGAGCATCAGGCGACGTATTGTGGCAACTTTAAGACTATTTTGCCTAAGAAGAATCGATAGCTTTGCGATCAAGACAAGCGAGACATGAAGAAGTCGTTTGATTCAGGCGAAGGAACAGGCGATTTAAATGGAGAAAAATGTTACTTCGCCAATTTGTGTTTCTTTGTTGATTTTATTTTGAAATTGCCACTGAGCCAAACTCTATAAATAGTAGCTCAGATGGAGTAATTAGTGTGAAGTTTTTTAGAGAAAAACAGTTTTACACGTTTGATTTTCACTCTTGACATTCTGTTATACTTAAAGAGAAATTCTAGATTCTTCTATACGCTTTATTCAACATCTTCAGAGCAGTTTATTGAAGAAGTTTTGTGCTCTGTTTCTGTTGATCATTGAGATTTAGCTTGAAGATTGTGAAGCAACAACTATGACAGAGTCTAGCTTCAATCTTCCTCGGTAAGATTTAGATCTTGAGCATGTTGATGATGATTTCCTGTACTTGATTGAATATGCTGAAGTAGAAGTGCTAGCTAAAAGATCTGTTGATTTGTTGAATCTTAATGTTGATTATCATTTCGATTGCAAAGTTTCCTGTTCAATTATAGCCAGATCTACTGGATTTCATGAGCTAATTGAATTACAAGGACGAGAGTCACGTAATATTGTTAATCTGAGATTTGATTTAGACCAGAGATGGCGATTAGGTTTCATATCTGATAATAGAGGATCGTAGTACTAGAGATAGACTACAGATCTGTTTTTCTACTGATTGTGCTTATCAATTGTATAGGTTGTAGTATAGAGATATATGCAACTATATGATTGAGATCTATTAAATTGAATCGAGAGATCTTTTAACAGATCACTAATGATAATCTAGAAGGTAAATCTGTGATTTAAGATGAAACTTGCATAAAAGGTTAATTGACAACAGATAGAGCAAATTAGTTTATTCATTATTTAGATCAATTGCAGAATAGAGTGCTGACTTGAGTTTTCATTGAATGAATGTCATGAGTTACTTTTACTTCACATCTACTTTATGATTCTATGATTTTATGATTCTATGATTTTATGATTCATTTTGTATATAGATTCTTTTAGCAATTCAGATTAAATCTTGGTCTCAATCATGCTTCTTAGCTTACAATCCCTGAAGAGACGATATCTAAAATTCTACATTAGATGTTGATAGAAATTTCGATTGAGCACTGTGAATATAAATATCAGTCGAGTTTCGTCCCACCAAAGCACTCCGATGCTTAAGTCAGCTTTGAGTGTTAACAAGTAAATAAAAAAAAGAGTGTAGGAAAGAAATAACTTCCTAGACAAGATGGTTCCTTTCGAAAGGAAGTGACGACTACATAGTAACACCTAGAGCATTGGGTTTTACAGATAAGGACTAGAGTGATGATAATGATCGGAGAAGTAACACCGAGTGTTATCGTTATCTTTAAGTGCAGTGAGTGATAATTTTGGAAGAGTTTTGGTAAAGTAAAAACAATGTCAATTTGAAAGGTTTTGGTTCCTATTTATAGCAGTCTGAGGTAGTTTTTGGCGAGTCAACTGAGATCCTTGTAGAAAGATCTCTGCAGAATCAGGGATCCTCTCAACTATATATTAAAAAGTTGAGAAGCACCGGAAATGGATTAGGCCACATGGACCATGCGGATGATGTGGATTGGAGCCTTGGGCTTTAAGCTTGATTATGGTTTGGCCTGGGCCTAGACTTTGCTACTAAAAAGGGTCCGGAAGTAGTCAGCCCATTACATGTATTCGTTTAGGGAAATTGATTAAAATGATAGGTCATTTTCAGATAAAGTTAAAAAATTTGGAAGTTCTGAATATTTTTTCGTTTTTGAATTTGATTCATGATGGATAGAATTTATATAGACTTTTTAGACCAAATTCTGAATTCTTTTCTAGCAATTTTGGCCTCTACATATTAGTTTCTTTTTAGATTTTCAAGGAATTCATTCAGTTGATGAAAAAGATTGCAAAACGAATAAAATTCAAAAAGGAAGCAAAAAGAATCAGCAGCATGAAGTAAAAATTGTTGACTACATTTCATGGCCAATTTGACCGCACACTACTCAGTTTGGTTGCATACTGAGTAATCTCTTGATTATAATCAAGACCATTAAAGCATACATTTGGAGACATTTGCTCGCTTTTCCTCCCTCTGTACTACATGCCCCAAGAATAAAATCTAAGCTTTAGTCCACCACTTACATGAAGAAACTTCACCTGAGAACAAATTTATTTGAAGTAGTTTAACCCAAGACATGATGGAATATAACATATGATTGCACCAAGTCATGAAGTGGAGAAAAAGTGACTTAATAGGTATATGGTTTGAAATATTCAAACCACGACATAAAGTGCCAGCATTGTAACTTTAAAAATACCTATTGTAACAAACAAAATAGCACATTTTTTTTCTTTGGATCTTGAATATTTAACCTTCATTATTTTATCCATTTTTATATATCATTTAAATTTTGATCAAGAGTGGCCAAGGGCCTAAAAGTGTTTGGGTGGTTTTTTGTCTTTGTCTTTAGCTATTAATTGTCCAAATTGTTTTAATTCTCAAACCTCTGATTATTTAAATCTCACTTCCTAGATGATTCCTTAAGAAATTATCATAGATGACTTTTTATATGTGCTCTCTCTTGCAATACTAATCAACAACATGAAAACTGACAAATTTCTGTGTTTGATATTTTTTATAATGATTTCTTTTAATGATTTACAAGCTACTTATATAGGAGTATATGACAATCTGCATTTAATTAACCGCTAAATTCAATATAATTTCGACTAATTACTAGCTAATTACCAAATAACCTTTGACTAATTACTAGCTAATTAAAAGCTAATCTTTGACTAATTACTAGCTAATTATCAACTAATCTTTGACTAAGCACTAGCTAACTATAAGCTAATCTTTGACTAATTACAACCCATCAATCACTCCTAATTACAAGAAATTAACCCAAATTAACTCTATTAACATCTCCCATCAAATTGATGCAAGAGAATCAACAAGCATCAATTTGTCTATCATGAACTGATGTCGAAATCTAGAAAGCGCCTTGGTGAACATATTAACTGTTTGAAGTGTAGTAGAAATTTGTAGAAGAGTAATCACACCACAAGTAAAGGCTTCTCATATTGAGTCAAAATCGACTTCGATGTGTTCGGTTCTTTCATGTAAAACAAGATCAACAGCAATTTGAATAGCATTTGTGTTATGGGCATGAAGAGAAGTATGTTGGTTTTGAGGATAATCAAGTTCTGATAATAACCTATGAAGCCCCTCAATCTTAGAACATATAAAAGACATAGCATAATACTCAAATTTGATGGAGGATTTGGAGATGAGGTTGTTTCTTACTTTTCCGAGAGACAAGAGCTTTGACAAGAAACAAACACCATCACGTAATAGAATTTTAAATGTCTGCACATCCCGCCCTATCTGCATGTGTATAACCAATCAATTGGGTCAGAGATATAACTAGAAAGAATAAACTTCGTAGAGAAGTTCCTTTGAGATAACAAATTATACGACAGACAGCAGCAAGATGAAGATTATGTATTGCTTGTAAAAATTAACTAATTTATTAAATAGCATAAGCTTTAGGTTTGATAATTGTCAAGTAATTTAAGCTCCAAACAATTATCGATAAAGAGATGGATCAGAAATGAGTTCATATTCATGTGGTTATAGTTCCTAGTTTACCTCTATTGGTGTAAGTACTGAATTTACTTTTTGAAGACCTGATGAACTAATCACTTCTTATGCATATTTGTGTTGATTCAAATATATTCCTTCTAGTTTAGATTTAACCTCTAGTCCAAGGAAAAATTACAGCTAACCCAAATATTCCATATAAAAAGATGTTTTCGGATGTTATTATTAGTTTTTTTTGGGATCTTTTCACTTCTAAGCCTTGGGAAGTTAAAATTATTTTTATAGGCCCAATCTCAAAATAGTTAATAAATGAGCTTCCTAAACTTTACTTTGCACTCTATAGGTTGTGCTTCCAATTATACCCTTTTAATTTAATAAATAAATAAATAAATAATTTTGATATTATTAAAAAAATTGAAAAATCAAATTGTTCTATTCCTAAATTGCCCTTAACATTACAAACCAAGTTTAACTTGCCTGAGAAGATCGATTACTCATCCAGTTTATTCTTCCTCCTCGTGTTTGATTTCTTCTTCCTCCTCGCTGAGTGTTTTTCTTCTTCAAAACCCACGAATAAATTCCATCTCCTCCTCCTCTTGCTGATTCGGTTTCTCCACCGGCGACATCTTCCCATTTTGCTGATTCGGTTCCTCCTGTCACTAATAGAATTCGACATCAAGTAATTTGTTGAGTCAATTCGATTGTTGTGCAAACAGACGCATTGAGCCATTTTGGTTTCTCCTATTGTTCATTCGCATTATCCAATTCGAATTCCAATCTGTGCTGTGTAGAAGCAATTTGTAAAGGTATGCGTCCGAGGCTATGCTTCTTTGATGTTAATGAATGGCGAAAACCGTTTTGCACACTTTTTTTTCTGTAATGTTTATGTGGGCATCGGTCTGGTCTACGTTAATCTCATTTGACAATACATCCTATTAGTTTATATTGATATGTTTGCATTTGGATATAGATCTGTAAATATATTATGCAACAATTTATGTTCTTGAAATACATATTCATATTGTAGCTGTACAAAAATTCTAAACTGCTGCTTCATATTGTAGTGTTGATATAAACAACTTATTCATTTCTGTTATTGGAACTGCTGATAATCTGATCTGTTTCATTCTTCAGTTATGATGTGCTATTAAATTGCTTGGATTTGCTTCATATTCCTGTGTTGTGATTCTAATTTGATGTTGGGTATTGATTACATATGATTGGATTTTGATGTATAGTCGACCTTTTTAGATGTTAAAAGGATGTTTATTTGTGTACGGAACTATTTTGATGTTGTTTATAGGTGTTCAATTTATTACGGGTTGCAATATGATATTAGTCAGCTTTAAAACCATTATCTGATTTGTTGTTGTAAAGTGTGTTATTTGCTTGGATAAGTCTATATACAGTATTATTAAGGTACGTGTTTGTGCATGTGTTGTTGGTTATGTTTATGTGAGCTAATTTTTGTTATAATTTAATCTGATTGGATAACACATCTTAGAGATTCTTATGGTATGTTTGCTAATGGATATAGTTCTATAGATGTGGTAAGCAGCTAGTCCTATTCTTCAAACAAGGTTTCATTTTTAAGGACTGCATAAATTAATGGTGTTAATTTTTGTATGAACTGCTACTTCATCCAGATTTTGGTGTTGTTGTTAATATGACCTGCTTCGTCATTTTCATTCCTTTAAATCATTATGATGGTAATCTGTCATTAGTAGTATTTGATTTCAATAAAATTTAGATAGGTTTCTATGAAGGGCTATTGTATGAATTAGATATTAGGTATGTTTATGGTAGTTACGATTTAGGTCTGATCTGAAATCAGTAAATTATGATCTAAATTCAATAATCTTAAAGGTTAGATATTTTGGTTTAGGGTGGATGTTAGTTCAGAGATGGTAAGTAGGTTACAACCCTTATTTTCTTGTATCTGAGTTAATGTGTTTTAAAACCTGTTGAACTGTACTTATTAGTTTTTGATCGCGTTTCAGAACGCTTTGATGACAAATCTCTGTATTGTGAGTTCAGATATCTTAAAATTTTGTTTACATGGTTGTTGTCTTTGAATGTTATTGTAGTTGTATTGAGTCCTTTTTGAATTGATTTAGCTTTAATTTGGAAGATTATTTCCATTTTAAGTTTGATTAATTTTATTGAAATATGAGTTGTTTATATTCTTAATTAGATAGATTTGTTCTTAACTAGTTAGACTATTTCCTATTTTGGTTTAATTGATTTAGTTATATATTCTTATATGAGTTGTTTTTTTAATTGATTTGGTCTTAATTGGTTGGATTATTTCCTTTTTGAGTTTAATTAATTTGATTTTGTAACACGAATTGTTTATTTTCTTTGTATTAGATTGATTCTATTATATTTTCATTTATGAGTTGTTTTTTTTCCTTGGGATAATATATCCATCGAAAATATTCGTTGATGTGTAGGAAATACTGTACAAAGTTGCAAGGAAGCAACAATTGATATTGATGCGACATGTCATGGGAACTCTCATGTACCTTACAATGGTCAAACTTCAAGAGAACACAAACAGAGTGCAACATTCGATAGCTCGACATGAGGAAATAACAAAGTCATAGTTGTGTAATCGTTGTACTTATGTACATGTAATTTATGGTTTTCTTAATAGTAACTTAATTTAAATCGTTTATTGTTAAGGAAGTAGAAATTTGGTTGGAAACATAAATTAGCTTAAACTGTAATTTAAGAATAAATTTGGTTGGAACCATAAACTGCAACTGTAACTTAGCTTAAACTGTAACTAAGCTCTGATATGACCTCATACGGTAATATGGCAGATCAGAAATCTGATGGCACCTCAGAAGCCCAGTTTTGGCCACTTTTGGACATTAGTTCGCTTTGCCTATGTATGAAATATCTCTTACACAAATAGTACTAAACTTTAAAATAGACAAGTACATTTGCTACCCCCTTTAGTGGAATTCATGAGTGTAAGGGACTATATGTGATACTCCTACTTTAGAAGGTACTTAACTGTAGTCCTATAATCTAGTCCCCTAAGTTTTTTTAGTTTTTTCCATAAAGATAGGTCAGATGGGGTGGGAAATGAAGGCTTGCAAGATTTGGGGTCAATCTGCTCAGCCATTTGTGAGTTAATTTGACTCTGATGTGACCACAGACGGTAATATGGTAGATCAGAAATTTGATAGAACCTCAGAAGCCCATTTTTGGCCACTTTTGGACTCTAATTCGCTTTGTCCACGTAAGAAATGTCCATTACACAAGTAGTAAAAAACTTTCAAATAGCCAAGTGCATTTGCAACTCCACTTAGTGGAATTCATGAGTCTAAGGGACTAGATGTTATACTCCTACTTTCAGAGGTAATTAAGTGTAGTCCAATAGCCAGGTCCACTAAGTTTTTTTAGTGTTTTCCGTAAATATAGGTCAGATGGGGTGGGAAATGAAAGCTTGCAAGATTCAGGGCTAATTTGCCCACCCAGTTGTGAGTTAATTTATCTCTGATGTAACCTCAGATTGTAATATGGCATATCAGAAATCTGATAGCACATCGGAAACCCATTTTTTGCCACTTTTGGACTCTAATTTTCTTTGTCCATGTAAGAAATGTCCCTTACACAAGTAGTACAAAACTTTCAAATAGCCAAGTGCATTTGCAACTCCACATAGTGGAATTCATGAGTGTAAGGGACTAGATGTTATACTCCTACTTTCATAGGTACTTAAGTGTAGTCCAATAGCTAGGTCCACTACGTTTTTTTAGTTTTTTCCGTAAATATAGGTCAGATGGGATGGGAAATGAAGGCTTGCAAGATTTGGGGCCGATTCGCCCAGCCATTTGTGAGTTAATTTAACTTTGATGTGACCTCTGACGGTTATATGGTAGATCATAAATCTGATGGCACCTCAGAAGCTCATTTTTGGCCACTTTTGGACTCCAATTTGCTTTGCCCCATGTAAGAAATGTCTGTTACACAAGTATACTAAACATTCAAATAGACAAGTGCATTTGCAACCCCCCTTAGTGGAATTCATGAGTGTAAGGGACTAGATGTTATACTCCTACTTTAGGAGGTACTTAAGTATAGTCCAATAGTCACGTCCCCTAAGTTTTTTTTTTCTGTAAATATAGGTCAGATGGGGGGGATGAAGACTTGCAAGATTTGGGGCCGATTTGCCCAGCCATTTGTGAGTTAATTTGACTCTAATTTGACCTCAGACGGTAATATGGCAGATCAAAAATCTGATGGCACCTCAGAAATAGTCGGATCCCTAAAGGTTTTTTGGTTTTTGTATACTGATAGGTTTGATGGGGTGGGAAGTGCTCGTTTGCAAGATTTTTAGCCCAGTAGCCTGACCATTTGTAAGTAATTTGACTCTTATGTGTCATCATACAGTAATATGGAAGATCTGAAATTTGATTACACCTCAGAAGCTCAGTTCTGGCCACTTTTAGAAACAAGTCCACTTTGGGCTCCAGTCAACATTTAGTGTCCAGTTCAGAAGTGAAAATGGGGAAAGACTAAAAATGTAGTCTGATGTGCTATTTGAGATGGGTTTCAGTTCAGAAAATATGATCTTAGATAAAAAAAATGTATATCATTATTGTTCAACCTAGGTATTGTAAAGCAGTTAAACAAGAAAGATTGGGATGGTTATATTTAACATAACAATGATCCAGAACCTAAACAAAATTGGTGTCGTAAACATACATTCCCTCCAAAAATTGATATTAACTTCGAAAAATTCAGAATCAAAAAATTGATATGATATTAGAACATTCATAATGACATAAAAAAAATAACCAAACAAACATGCAAAGTTTATATAGTTATTTGGTTAAAACATAACTTATAGTTGGTGTCCTTAACTATAGTGTCCTTAACTTAAAAATAACAAACATGTAGAGCTTACAAAAAAATTAGTGCTCTCATCCACAATTTCCTACAAGGACACCACAATGTACAAATTTGTTATCTAAAAAATCTAAACACATATAAGAACACTTGTACATTTTCCTTGTCAATCATCTTCTTCTCTTTAAACTTGATTATATATTATTGCAAATGCATGGATGAGTCACAATTGGAGTCATCATGATTTAATATATGTTGATCGACTTCAAAGTCACAACAACTGAAATACCATGACGTTCTCTCTGCTTTAGAAGAAACTAATTTTATTTTACCAAGTACCTAAAAATGTACGTAACATCAACATATCTGAATACAGATCACATATATTTGACTTGACTTCAAACCAAATAAAGTAACAAATTATTTAAAAGTACCTATAATATCATGTCAAAACGGCTTGCTGGAGTTGTCTTTAAAGTCCCAGTTTAAACACCTAGTGTAAAGACTTTCATCCTCTCCATCCCTTTATCCTCTAATGTAGAGATACTGTTTCTCAATCGTCCTGATGCTTCAATATTTACATCTTTTTGCACTGAAGATGTGTTGGATTCAACTGATAAAACAGGATATTTAGCATTTGTATCAGGTATAGTTACATTGACTGGTAAAGCAATTAATGGTAATGTAAGGACTAACATTACTAAAATTCCACTACAGCTTCACTAGTCCTATTGATGTTATCCAACCATTGTAAGAACTAACATTACTAAAATTCTTAGATACAGGAGACGAACTAACAGCAACTGAGCTACCATTTTGAATCTTACTTGTAGAAAATGGAGCCGATAGAGGATTACCATATGAAAGTTCAATAAACTAGAAACCAATAATGACAGCAAACGAGATCCCTGCAAGCTATAGTAATCCTTTGGTCTCTCTAAAGCACATTGATTTTAGTTCGTGATCCATCAACAAATGTATTAACCACTATCCAACCTCCAGAATTATCATCCCTGCAAATTATAAGTGTTACCAAATTTAGAAACCTTTAGACATACCCCTTTCAAATAAAAAACTAAACATTCTAACATCATATATTAATACAATCAAAGCCACAACAGATAGATGAAACGGAAAAATTTCCTAATAAATAAACAAAAATAGAACTTACAAAGTAATGATTCCACTTGAGGAGCTGCCAAGAAGAAATCAGAGACTGAGTTTTCTTAAAAAGTGAAATTCATTATAAAGACATAACAGTGAGAGGTTTCCAAGCCGTGTTATTACCTTGGTTATTAATGGTATTTGTTAAGCATTAATGGCATCAATGACATTGGTTATCTTTTCATTAATTGATATAAGTGCTTCCAACCTATTCTGATTGAAGTAGGCCAAAACACGGTCACTGAAAAATTTCATAGACAAAATACAACAAAAATTTAAAGCCATGTCAACATATTTCAGGGCACCATCAATCTAATTTCTCCAAAAAAAAACCATCTCAACTAGTAGACCATAACAAACATCATCGGGCAAAACTTCTTTTCCTATTTGAAGCATCCTGGTGGTAAAGTAAACAACAGAAATTCAACTCACCCAAGAAGCAAACAATCAAAATACCTAGATTTAAGTCATTGAAACGAGAAGATACTTGGGTTTTGGTTGGATGTTGAGGTTGCAATTAAAACCCACATCCAAACAAAAAAAACCCAAACGATAAGAAAATACCTGGATCTAATCAAAACCCAAGAATCAAACAATCAAAATACCTGGAGTAAAGTAGATACATATCAATTGAAACAAAACCCAGATCGTCACGCGCATCATGAGATTGAAGAACAATTGAAGAACGATGCTTTGGAGTTAGCAGAGAAGCTGTGAGTATGACAAACTGTGAGGAGGAGAAGTTGTGCGGAGGAGGCGGAGGAGTTGTGCGGAGAGATGGAGTCGTAGATATCGACAAAATTGAATAATTATGATTTGGAGGAGGAGTTGTGAGAATGATTTAGAAAGGGGAGGGAGGTGTAACGTCCTGGCACGGGGCCCAGTTGGTTACTGTGTACACCCGGATAAACCCGAATCGTACACTGTGCACACCCGGTTAAACCCGAATCGTACACCAATCAATACCGATACAATCATTACACAATCGGATATCGTGGGTCCCACTTTCTTTCGCCTCCACCAGCACTCGAACTCACAACCTCAGGGATATATGGATTGTGAAAGTATGCTGATTACCAATAATCAGCATGCTTTCACAATCCATATATCCCTGAGGTTGTGAGTTCGAGTGCTGGTGGAGGCGAAAGAAAGTGGGATCAACGATATCCGATTGTGTAACGATTGTATCGGTATTGATTGGTGTACGATTCGAGTTTAACCGGGTGTGCACAGTGTACGATTCGGGTTTATCCGGAAGGTTTGTTTAACTATCCTACTTGGCTTTCCACACCCATCCATTTATGACTAGAGTCTTTATGTTCCCTACTCTATAACATTTCCCCATGTCATTAATAACATCAAACACCATGTTACAATTCCAAACAAAAACATGGTATTCAAACTTTATTACACCAATACTCATTGGCCTATAATCAATATACCAAACTACAACAATATCTCATTTATAATTTAATGATTGCCCCTAATCTAGACGTTATATCGAAACAGGAAACAATAAGGCCGAAGCCTGACAATAGGTCCGAAGACCAAAATCCGTAGTGCCGTTTAATCCCCCTCGAGACAGTCATCTACCTATGGATTCAAACAATAGATCCAACGATCAACAATAATAATGGCCTGTAGGCGATGGTGCCATCACACCCAATAGAAGTCGTCACTCCAGTTTCCAATAGTGACTAGCTAAACCATGATTTACCTAGATTCGAATAGGTCGAGATCTCTAATTTTCCCTAATGGCATGCCACTCCATCTCTATACCAATCTATGACCAAGGGCAATCAATTATTATGTAATGTAAACACAATTTCCATTATCCTCATTATTTATCAATTCAATAACCTATTAAAGGTGTTAAAAACCATACTAGTAATTATATGAGATTAATCAATAATAACAATACTATCATGTTATGTTATGGTTCAAATGTCCACCATTAAAACGTTACATATAATAAATGCACTTAAACAATAATAAATATATCTTACATGTAATAAATACATGTTATTAAATTCAAGTCATTAATGTACCTAGATAACATAATTTACACCATTATTTCAATTCATCATCCTAATTCCATAATCAATAATAAGGGGATAAATTTCAACCACACACAAATCCATATACACATTTATCAAGCATTAAAATCAAGGTACACATTTATCAAGGCATTTATTCCAAATATTCAATATTATATTCCAATCACAATTTCATCCATGGTTATATCTAACTAATCGGTTTAATGCACAAACAATTAAACACACATCATACCGTATGTAGAGCTTAAAATGGAATTGCTAACCTGTCCTCTGTCGATTAGCTAAGCGACGTCGGTTGGATTTCCATCGTCACCCAAGTCGCTTGAACAATACAATTTACACAAGAATTCTATCAAACACTTGGTCTACACCAAAAACCAAACAATACAAAACCAATTTCTAGCCTTTAATTAACTCGCCAATCAGACATACAGAGTCTTAATATTATATTATATATTCTATCAATCTACAAATTAACTTTTCAATACAATTAAATTAAATCAAATTCTAGGGTTTAAAACTATATCAAGTTTAAAGAACACTTTAATGGAAAAATCAAATCTTACTAATTAATTAATAATCATAAATCATGATAGCATTGGAAAAATCAATTTGTAAAACGTGAAGTTTAAAACTAGGGTTTTAGAAAGACTTACAAATCTCGTAGGGAAGAAGACTTGAGAGAAAAACCAAATTACGTGTTTTGGTGTTTTTGAGAGAAACAAAACAAATGATGGAATTCAAGTGACTTAGGGGTTTTTCAAAAGGGCTTCATTAAAAATATGGACTATGGGCCCTTTTATAAAATAATTATAAAACATTTTAAATATAATTTAACGATTTCTAAAATATTTTTCGCTAATGTAAAACTTGATTTTCATTATAAATTCCTAAATTCTTAATTTTAAAGACGATTAATTTGATATATTTGACTCTATACTTTCGATTGACTTCCTAAGTTACCATTTTACCCTTTAACTCGAATTTTGATAGAAAAGTCAAAATTCACCGGCATATACGGAAAATTTCTAGACCCAATTACGGCTGTTACAATAAACATAGAAAGATAGGGTAGAGAACAGACCTTGAGGATGAATAATAAATATCTATTCTTTTATTTACCCATGCATAAAAGCATCCTTAACATCCATTTGCCATAGAGATTATCCTTCAAAGGCTGGAAGAGCTAAAATTACTCAAATAGTAGTCATATTGACCATAAGAGCAAAAGTCTCCTCATAATTTACTTCATACTCTTGACAATTTTAAGTGCCGCAAGTCGAGCCTTGTACAATTCTAGTGAACCATCTAAGCAAAATTTAGTATAATAGACCTATATACACCTAATAGGCTTTACACAAAGAGGACAAGCTACAATATCATAAGAGTTATTCTCTAAAAGTGCTTGAAGCTATTCTTACATGGCTTGCTTCCAGTACACATTTTGGGATGCCTGATAATAAGATCGAGGTATGGTAAAATATCTGTAGTTGCAAGAAAGAATGTTTAAGAAAAACCATATATATCTGGTAGTAAGTGGATGATTGATCATTGAGATTGAACATCTTGAAGGGGCATTGAACTAAGTGGATGACGTCTCTCATACACAAGTCGTGACTTAATAAATTTATCATCTAACACATCATCAAATGAGGAATGTATGGAAAAATCATTTGTTTGTAAAACATGAGATTGAAAGTTGTACTTGTTCTTATAAAAGATCACATTTCTAGAGACACAAAGTTTGTAAGTAATGTCATCATAACAAACAAAACCCTTATTATTTGTATTATACCCCATAAAAACACATCGAAGTGATTGAGCAAAAAGTTTGTAATGTTCAGTGGATAAACAATGAACTAAAACTACATACCCGAAAGTATGAAGAGAATAATATGTTGGATAACTACCATATAAACTATGATAAGGAGAGTCATAGTGTAAGATCTACATTGGCAAGCGATTAATCTAGTCAACAACAATAGATAAGGCTACAACCTAAAATTTAGATGGAATAGAGATTCAAACAACAAAGTACAAACAACATCCAATAAATGACGATTGTTATGTTCCGCTACCCCATTTTTTTGTGGGGTGTAAGAGCAAGATCTTTGAAAAACTATACCCTTTTGATGTAGGAAAATTTGAAACTTATATAACATATATTCCCCCCCCTCGAATCTGTGCATAAAATTTTAATACATGTAGAAAATTGTGTTCCAATGAGAATGACAAAGTTTTAAAACACATAAAATACTTCAAATTTAGATTGAAGAAAATATACTTAAGTGAAACAGCTGTAATCATAAAGAAATGAATGATCTAAAAACATTAACTTGTTTGACTGCCATATTTAGGAAAGAGTAAAATCTTGCTTTTTCCCAATTTAGAAGTAGCATAGTTTGAAAATGACTTTAGAGATGACTTAACTTGATTCCCCAAACAACCATCCTTTATTAAACATGATAATATCTCAGAATTAGGATGACCTAATCGCTTATGACATACATTACAAGAATTAGCTATGGTTGCAAATACAAAAGAAGTTAGGAATAGAAAACATAGAAGGAAATAAACGTCTCACTTTAGCCCCTTTATGATGACATTCTTTGTTTCTTGATCCTGTATAATCATCCATCATGAAAAAAATTAACCTCATAATTAGTATCCACAAATTATCCAACAAAAATCAAATTGGTAGATAACCACAGTGATAAAAAAAATATCTTTAAAACCATCTCTTAAAGTACAAACAACAATAATAGGAAGAGTACAAGCATTAGATTATGAACCTAATGAGTGATAATAACTATAATTCACTTAAAATTACTTAATGTCTCTTGCGTGATGAATATTTATTAAAAGAATAAGGTGACTTCCACACTATTTTCTAAAATATAATCATTACATACACAATAAGGAGTGCATGAAATATCTTAGGCTTTCTAAATGATTTTATTAAAAATTTCTTTATTTTTCAAAGTTAAGCTACACATATAAGAATATTACCACTATTGTCGTCTTTTATTCTAATATTTATATCTTATCATTAAACTTGCTAGTTTGAGAATATAATTATATGACTAGTTGCTACTTTTATTAATTTGATGTGTATATTAGATAGTGTATAAACTAGCATGTGAGTCCCTTTTATATTTCCTTAAGATATGGATATAATCCTCAACCATTGACGTAGCTAGAAACCACATAAAGTAAATTTATACATTAAAAAAAATAGTAAATTATCAATAGTCGCACACCGACTACTTCCATTTTAAAGTTATCAAATGATAATGAAATTGAGGATCGTTGTATTGATAGGTTTAAATTTTTTTCCCTAGTCTTACTTCTCTTTTTATAACTCCACACGAGTTTTATGAAAATCCATTTTACTTATACTATTATAGGCCAAACATCAGGACTTTACCAAATGTAAAACACCTCCAATAGTATAGACATGCAATAAGACGTAAATTAAACCTAACATGCAAGAGTAGCCCATATAATACTTAACACAAATAGTTATAAATTGAGCTACTTGTTCAAAATCATAATACAATTGTAATTCTGAGCTCAGCTCGTAGATATAAATCCAAAAGATCTCAACCTAAGTGAGATAATCTCACAATAAAAAATAATTAATCCAAAGCATAAATTTTTAAACATCACAAAATCTAAAAGAAAACACAAATATTTCAATTAATTAAATAAGTTTCTCTAATATTAAGTTGTTCTCCCCCAATCATAGCTTTATCCTCATTAATTCCTTATCGATATATGCTCCAACTATTGACATGCACGATTTTCCAAAAAGAAAAACTAATGAGTCACAAGGACTTAACAAGCATCAACTCAAACATTTTATAAAACTCAGAATACATGGTTTTCCTTTCGGCATTATTGCACCCTAAGTTAAGAAAGGTTAAAAGACTTGAGATTGCTACCTATAACACAAATTCGCACAAAACTTTTTGGGATCCCAAAGTTTAAGAACTCTTAAGTAAGCACTTGGATTGGAAAGTTTTTACGTGTCACGTTTCGAGAAGTCTTCCCAGAAAGCGTGCAAGTGACGACAAAGAATGTTAAAAAAAAGTATTGTGGTGTTTTGTGGGACTAAATTCAATAGGGAGAAACTTAAGGAAGCCGCAGACCGAAAGAAATCATAAGCTGATTTGAAGCGGAGGGAAATTAAATATGAAGTCAAGCAGAAGGTCTTCCTTAAAGTGTCTCCTTGGAAGAAAGTTATGAGATTCGAAAGAAGGGGTAAACTTGCACCTAATTTCATAGGGTCGTACAAAATTCTGGATAGGATTGGACAAGTGGCTAAACATTAGGCATTACCACCTGAATAAGCAAAGATATCTAACATATTTCAAGTATCTATGCTTGGAAAGTACAAGTCTGATCTGTCTCATGTAGTTTCAGCCCCTGAGACTGAACTGCCACTAGACTTATCATTTGAAGAATAACCCGTTAAAACTTTGGCAAGGGATGTAAAAGAATAAAGGATGAAATCAGTTCCCTTAGAAAAGGTGTTGTGGCGGAATCACACGGTTAGATAGGCAACGTGAGAGACAGAGGAATCCATGCGTCCTCAGTATCCTCATTTGTTTAATCCAGGTAAATTTCGAGGACGAAATTTCTTAAGGAAATAGGAGCTGTCACAATCTGAATTAGGGTCTAGTTGGTTTAAGGGTTGATTCGACATATTTTAGATGCGGATCATTCTGAGGCAACTTTTGAAAGGCCTAGACAATTCATTTCTTTTCCATTTAAGGCATGCAATAGCTTTCTGGAAAGAGAATTGCGAGAAGAACAATTTTCAGTATGCAACAGATTGCCAAAGGCCGTGATGCACAATTAACTTGCCCAAATTGAATTGTTTTAGGGGACGATTTTGACTTTTTCTGTTTTTTTCCAGTTTTCGGGTCCCTGATTCAGCAAGATTTCTATTTTATTTTGGTTTCCTTCGCACTACATAAATGTCTTACGCTATTCTTAACCTTGTCAAGCAATAATATTATATGTTTCTCTCAATTTGAGATTTGGCCTTTTTATTCCCTTGGATTCGGGCTATCAGCGTTTTAGCCAAATGTTATAGTGGTTTTTTTTCGTCATTTTACCTTCTTGTGTCAGTTATTAGAATTTTGTAATCCTATAAGAGGTAGTGGGAATTGTTCACAAGTATATAAACTAAGTTGTAACCCTAGGCAATCAGATTTGTGCCTTTGTGCGAATTAGAGAGGAATTCCGAGAGAGAGGGTTTTGAGCAGTAAAATAAACAGTTTGAGCGAGTTTAATTGCTGGTCGTCGCGAAAAGATAGTATATTTGGTTATGTTTTTGTGTCCATCACGGTAAGTAATTATGGTTTTAGGAATCGGGTTTTTGGGTTTTTTTTTTTTTTTTTTTCTGATTTGAGACCGTTGTCGCTGTTAGTGGAGTTTTCTGTTCTATTACTATCTTGCGATTAGGGTAGAGGTCGTGATTCAAGATGAGGAGTGAGCGTTCTATCGATTATGTGTTCGTCGGAGGATTGGTTAGTACCTCATTTTGTGTCATACAGATTACGTGTTATTTGTTGATTGTCTTTAGTGCATATGTTTTGTATTAGTGATTTTATGTCATCAATGGCTGGAACCCTAGATTGCTATTTAGGATGAACCTTGTGTTGATTGATTTGATATTCGTGAATTGTTGTAATTAGTTAATAAACTGAAAAATCCGAATACAATAACTTGACAAAATGTTATATTGGCTTAATGGAGTTCTGTGATATGTTAAATAATAAAACTGGACAGCAGATAAATGCCCTTAGGATAGCTTATAGTAGAAACAATGGCATGACTAAGGATAGAGGTACCTCGTAGTGACAAAATTAACAGCTTAAAGTGCCAAATTATATGTGATCGGCTTCGGCCATACGTGAGCTTCGGCCATACAAGGCTTCGACTATATATGTATTCCTGAACTATTCTCCCGCTTTCTCTATATTGCTACTTTGGGCAGAATCTGAAAAAATTACTCTTAACCGGATAATGTGTGTTGTTTGATCATTCTGTGGTATCCGTGTGCTTAATCTAACATTTGTCAAGGCTGTTAAATAAATGGTTGATGGTTGAATTGGCAATAACAAAGTGAACGCGTAATATGTATGTTGTCTATCACGGTTGTGCTAATAAATTACACAGAAAAATGCTAGAACCCGAACAGACAGTTAATCTGATAATTCTGAAAATTTCAAACTGAAACTGATAAAGGACCCTTCAAGTAAAATAGATAAATTCATAATCTGCTAGTTGTAGCATGAATGTTGTGATCTCTGCTATAGGGAGTTCTAGAGAACTCATAGAGCCTTGCATTGTGTGCTCTACATTTCAGACCCCAGTCTAGAGGCATTGTGTGTGGTTGTTTGGAACTTGACTTGCTAACTAGACTTTGTAGTCTAACATTGTACTTTATTCCTTTTTCTATTTCTTCTATTTTGTGGAAATCCCTGAATGGGTACAGGTACATCGATCAATTAGAAGATGGCTATCGCATCTGGAGCACGAGCTTGCATAAGGCATCCACATGTTTTATATTCTTTAGACATTTAATGTTTTTCGAAATACACTAGATTTGGAACTATAAACTGTTTTTGGGTTATTTAAACACTGTAATAGACTATTTGAGATATTGTCTTTTGGATACTTGGTTAGTTGCTGGAATTTGGAAATGTAAACGCTGTATTTGATTTTTCTATTTGATGTAATTATTACCGCTGTTTGGGATTTTGGATTTTTTAAAATTATTAAGTATTTATATAGCATTAGAATTGCATTGTTTTTGTTATTAGGTTATATCTGCATTGTGACATCAGGCCTTCCGTCCTGTTTTGCACCAGGGTGGGGGTTTGTCGTTACATGGATTTTGAAAGTTGAAATTTATATGATCATGCTTGATAATTAAAATGATTAATGAACTTGAATAAATAAGAGATCACGATATGTCTTGTGCATAATGTCAATGTTTGGAATGTTTGTTTAGTGAGCCAACCCTTAGTCTAATATCCTTGTCTAGTGGTGTGAATCTTGATGTGTTTTTGTCAAGTTAATATGAGTATTTGTTGGCCTAATAGGCTAGATTATGATCTGGAAACTTTTATTGAATATTTGATAATCAACTTGATATTAACTTGGTTGGTAAGTTTTGGTTTTTACTTAAATTGATATTGAATTGGTAGAATGGGTAAGAACTTGAAAATTGAAAATTGTTAACTTGTGTTGCTGTTGCAACAAGTTCACCAAATGAGCAACTTGTTCAGTTTTGTTCACCCAAACGATTAGGCCGCTTGATGAATGGATTATTTGTTTGTGTTGTTTAATCACCATAAATGATATGTTTAAAGTTTGACAACATTTCGACATCATTCAGATATATTTTGGAGATGAGCGATTAGCTCAGAAACCAGCCTAGGTGGCTGAAATTTTTTGGTTTTTACACTGAACTTCAAAACCTCCATTCTCCCTCATCTGAACTCCGATTTAGGCACCGTTTACGATTATGGATTTCGTCATTGAGTCTAGTTTCAAATTATATATTTTTATTCTCAAAACTCAGGGCTCTACACGATTCATGTGGATCAACATGGTCAGACCGTGTGAGATACTCTTTTGAGTTCTAATTGGAGAAAACCACACGGGCCGTGTGGATATACACGGTCAGGACATGTTGCATGCTGTTACTCTTGGTTTTCACTTGTATAGTTGACTTGTTTTGATGTATACTTTTATTTATATATTTATTATGATTTTAAATGATTTAATGGGCTATTTTTCATCCTTAAATTTGAAAAATTCCTCATAGGATGCTAATCCTTCCGAACCTTATTTATCTATGTATTTCAAGCTTATAGATTACTTGTCTAGGATAGTGTGATTTTAGATTGACTTGAAAGTTTTCTGAATATTCTTACGAGTGTTATTTTCTCTTCAATTGAACAATTTTATTCAAGAAAATGATTTTGATAAGTAAAACACTTTTGTAGTAAGTTGAAGGACTTGTCTTAAGTTTTTGATAATGTTCTTATAGGCTGCTTCTTTTAAATCATTTTTTAGGCAATTTATATTAATTCTTTCAAAGGTTAAATGGATAAATGGTATTGTCTTAATGAATATGATTTCGAGATGCATTTAAGCACACATGGATTTTGTAAGTTGGTAAACCCTGTAAGGTTGTCAATTGACTGGTTGTTCTTTTATTAGAGAAGTGCCATGTCTCTTGCCCTAAATAATAAAATGTTACGTTAGGTCAATGTATCTTTAGAGTCGGGTTGTTTGAAATAAAAGGGGGTTTGGCTCTTGATTGATCATCTTGATAGATTACTTTTATTGTCTTGATGGATGACCTTAATTGATTACATGACTGAACGATTGTTGCTTGATGGGTTTTCTTGAATGATTGATTGATGGACTGTCATTTCATTGATTGATCGATCATCTTGATCGAGTTTAGAACTCAACTATTGATAATATGATAAATGTTATTAACCTTAATAATTGGTAAATCATGAAATGAACATGTTTGCATGACATATTATGTTATGATTATTGCACTAGCATGGATGATTAATAGGAATAGTTTGTGCTTGACTTCTATGTGATAAGGTGAGCTTAGAGATGCTCACATTAGAAATGCATTGTGTCTAAAAGAATTACATATTGACAATAAGGTAAAAAGCATTTGTATATGTATGTTTGGGACATGGAATGCGAACTAGGCGTGTGTCTTACACTCTTTTTCTTCTTTTTCCTTTTTTCCAAAATTTTATTTGAAAGATAATCATGTTGTAAATTACATTCATGAAATATTTTGAGAAATATTTATAAAGGATTACTTGTTTGATGGGTATTTGTACAAGCCTTGTTTATACGATTTTATTCCTAAAATCTTATTTGAGAAACTAAAATAATTATTAGTGTTCCACTTTTATCGTACAGTTAACCTTGGAAGTAATGAGTTGTTTTAAGAAGATGTTATGTTAAGCTTTTCATAAATATATCCACACTTCATTGACTTTTGAAAATTGTACTTGAATTGTAAATAGATAATTTAGTGGTTAGGTCTCTCATCACGGTCTCGACCGTGGTAGGGGTTTGATGCTACACATGCTCTAACCTGATTGCGCACACACTTTGCACAACTTGAGACAGTTGCTTTTCATCGACAACTAATTTTTATCAGGCCTCCATCAAATGGCGATCTACAAACTCTGGCAACCCCTTATTGTCAACTCTTTGACAACCTCTATGTTTCTATGAAACATTGGAAATACCTCTATTTGATAAAACATAACTCACACAGAGAACAACCATAACACTCACCTGGCAATGTAGAAAAAAGATGTGAGGATAATTAACTTGAATGTAAAAGAAACTCTTCCTAGAGAACAGATTGAAATAATTAAACAAAATTACGGAATTATAAGTAAGCTAAGGTTTGGTGTTTAGCAGAATTTTGAGAAAAGATAGAGAGAATACAGAGAGGCAATGGAACAACAATTCTCAGAGCTGAGGGTACAAAGAGTAAAACCTAATTTTGGAATTTTAGAAAAATTTACCAAACCAGTCAAATAATCACTTACTGAAACCCTAGCCGGAGTAGTCCTGCTGCTGGATTAGCCATTCACGATTAGTAGACATGTTTAAGCCCTCACTTATGTATGTTGTTGTTTGTTCTCTGTTGCATTAATATGGGTTTAACCTAGATGTATAATGGAATATGAATTTTCAATCTATGATAGGAATGTTGCTATTGACACTCCTGTTTAACTTACCACTAAATGCTTGAAATCTGAATTGCAATGAAATCTAATGAATGCTTAAATTATAATCTATTTAATCATGTACCGCTACACATTTGTTTTGTCTTTCAAAAATGTTTCTTTCATTAAACGATTTGATATTCTTTTAAGTTTTGACTATATGCATATATTATATATACTCTATTACTCTATCTATAAGATTGTATGTCGAGGCATCCCTGCATCCGTCTGTAAGGCGGGGGTGTTGGCACACTACACTTTTGGCTCCTTAGTGAACTAGAATAAGGAACTATTATTGCGTGAATTTATTTTAAACAACAATTATCCAACTTCAAATCCTACGGCACCTTATAAACAAATTTATGGTAAGTGTTTATCATTATTCAATATGGATGAGGTTTGTGAAAAGGATTTGTTAGTAGCTTTATGTGATCTTAAGTCAACTTAAAAAATATTATAGTGTTAAGATTTAGACTATTTAAAAGAGACACAATTAGATCAAGATAGAAGTAGAAGTTAATATGATAAGAAGAGAAAAAAGGATGAGTATGAAGTTAGAGACATGGTCTTCTTTAAAATTTTACTAATGAAGGATATTGTGTTATTTAGGAAGCAAGGTCAGGTAATTCCTCATATTATTAGACCATTTTGAATATTTGAACGTATAGACAAGATTGTGTAGGTGCTTACTTAACTTCCTTAACTTGCAAAGGTTCACAACATATTTCATATTTCAATGTTGAGGAAGTATTCTTAGGATGCCATAGATGTGCTAAAAAATTTAAGGAATTAAGTATGATTTTAATTGAACTGAAAAAAAGAAACTCTTTTGAATCTAAAGTGAATGTTAGTAATAGATTATTAGGTTAAGCCAACAGTGGAGCTTGTCACTCGTGTTGCATCACCGCGACATATGGCTACATAACAATTATGTAAAATAATAAGATGAATTTATGCATATTATTTTGAATTGGTAACATAACTCTTTATTCTCTTTTTAATGTCTTTTAAGCTTGTTTAGGTTGATTTTAAGACTCCGAAATCATTTGCAGGACATAATAGATTGATTTAAAAAAATTGAACAATCACATCAAAAGGCCTTTAGGATGAATCCATGGGCGTTATTGGTATGTTAATCTAATTTTGATAGAGAAAAATATAAATAAAATATAACTTGTGGAATTGGACTAGTTAGTACTTGACACTGCTTCTTTCTCTACACAACTATATTTGCTTACACTAGTAAGTAGAGAAAGAGTTAAGAGTGAAATTTATAAATTAAAAAGAGCTATTGTTGGTGATAGAAGCAATGCCAGCCTTATTGCAACATAAATTCCTAGGATAGTGTTATTGTTGACACACTCGTTGCTGCTTTACTAAGGCTTTATTATAAGCTTTTTGTGAAAATAATATTTGTTTAGACCAAATACAAGAGCTATGCCTAGACAAAATAGTACGAGATAGTAGTGAAATTAATTTAAGAACAGAGTGTTAGATGGTTCTAGTCTTCGTCTCTTTACAAAGGGTTCAATCCCTATTATGATCTTAGATCTCACTTATTGGCTCTTAAGAAGATGAGAAGTTTACTTGTTTGCTATTAGGATAGAAAATTGATAAAAGTGCTCATGGAAAATGTTTATAGAACAGTCAAGTGGATGAGTGATGAAGTGCTTATGATTGGTGGACTGCGTGGAGGAAAGGATAGACAATGAACTTCTGAAATTCACAATTTGGTGTACACCTAACAAATCTACTCAATCTATGATTGGAACTAAGGATGATTATCAATCTCTAAGAACTACAAAAAATAATAGTAGGATCTGTCACTACCTTAAATTGGGTTATCAAACTTCAATATCTCACACTATTCTAATGCACCAAAGCATTATTCTACTCGTATTCAGAAATAGTGTCCATCTCAACCACCTTAAATTGAGAATATATAGGTGAGGAGATAGAAACAAAGCTAGAACAGGAATAAAGATGCAATCTAAAGTACTCAATCCATATCCCAATATTTAACAATAGTAATGGTATTGGTCACCATAAATTGAGAATACTATGAAGGAGATTGAGAAAAGACATTGATGAAGTGCATAGCGAAAGTGCTTAAGATGAACTACACACTAAAGAAACTCTATCCAATCTATAAGATTCAATAGTAGTAGAATTAGTCACTAATTCAAATTAAGAATGCAAAGGGAGAGAAAAAAGACATAAATAAGAGAACATAAGCTTAATGGTCTAAGATAGCTTAATGGTCTAAGATACACAGTTTGCTCTACAATATTCAGCAATAATAGGATCAATCGCTATTTTAAATTGAGAGTAGTAGTAAAGAATAAAGTGATTAATGTTAAGGAACTAGTTAAAAATAAGACTAGAATACTTAGTTTTCAAATCTCCCATTCAATAAAATAGTGATATTATCAATCACCTTATATTCTAAGCAAAGAGAAGAGAAGTAGAGATGAACATTGAAGGACGCTTAATTTGAATTAAGATCTAACACATAAAGAACTAGAAAACTAAATTTTCAATAATGATTGCCTCTGTCATGTTAAATTGAACATTGATGAATGAAATTTATATAGACTTTTTAGGCCAAATTCCCTCATCGTTTCTAATGAATTTCACCTCTACTTATTTATTTCCTTCTTGTTTGACAGGATAATCCTTTAATTAAAGAAAATGGTCAAAATTATAATAATTAGAAAAGAAAGTAAAAAGGAGTTAAAAAGAGCAAAAATTAGTTATTAGAGTAAAGAAATCTATGGACTTCAGATTATGACTTGTTTGACCACAAATTACCAGGTGCGGCCCCCGTACTACCAAGTTTGCCAACTATGGAAAGCTGCTGAAATATGCATCCTTAATGGAGACCACCAGAAGTCTACTTCCCTTTTCTAGTTTGGCAAAGAAAGGTAAAAGTTATGTTCAGTACGCAACATGATTCGTTCTTCTTTCGTAGATTGCATCTTTGCGGAGCAATCTATAATCTATATTATGATCCAATAAGCTACAAATAAAGGATTTTTCCAACTTGTGAAGTGGGAGAAAAAAGAATTAAATACGGTTTTTTGAGAATTTCAAAACCATATCTTAGCTAGCAAGAAATATAACTCTATAAATACATTTGTAACGATATAATATAAAGCTTTTGATATCCAAATATCTTTGAGTTTTTAATTTTATTTTGATCATGTTTGTCTAAATTTCTCTAAGTGTTTGTGTCATTTTGGTTCTAGTCTCTAGTTCTTCACTGCCTCAATTTCTTTAATTCTCAAATCTCTTATATTTTGAATCTCATTTTCCAAGATGGTTCCTTGAGAATTCACCATCAAGCTTTGCTAATTCTATGGCGAATTCTATCTTATGCAACCAAAAAGTAAGTTGAGTTTGATATATCAGAAGTTCAAGGTCCATGACAACCTAAAATTCGTAATTATCTACAATATCAATTACCTTCTAAAACTCTTTTATTCAATTATAATGTTTAATTTAATGGAATGGTTGATTCTCCAATTACTACTTAGATTCCAAATTTCTAAGTCTAATTTTTATCTTAGATATTTAGATATTTCACGAGCATTATTTAACCTGTTGTATGCAATTCAACCTCACCTCTAAATACCAAATATGAGTTCAATTTAAGACAATTAACCTAATCTTGCTATGTCACCTAGTTAGAGTTATTATTGCGTATTTTGACCAACTTTATTATTTTATTTTTTAGGGTAAAATGGTCTATTAAGATCAGTTTAGAGATATTAGAATTTCTGTGTCACTTCTCTTATTGTTTCAAATGTTTTTACACTGAGAGTGATTTAGAAACAGAAAGGTGCAAAATGTTTTTACAATGTAAATATTTTTCAAAGATGGGTGTTTTCAATAATTAGGTTACTAATGGGTTTAACAGAAATTTTATCTTTAATAAGAGTCAAAACCCTTTTTCACTATCAGAATCCTAAAACACATATTTTCATTATTTTCTCGCAATTACAAAAAACCTAAAACCTTAAAGAAAGATGAATTTTTATCTCTCATTCTGCCCTGAACCTATTGATCTAATTGTTATGTTTGTACTCCTTTATTTTTAAGGTAAATTTTGTGAATCTCTTTTCTGATAAAATTTAGTACTTCGAAAATTAAAAATATTTCAGTGATGATTTGAGTCCACTTCTGTAGTCTTAAGTTGTTAGCCTAATGTCTCTTGTTGTCCATAATCAAAGCCTTAACTTTGAGTTTGTTATTGAAGTTTTGAATATAATTTTATTGATTATATTTTTTTTGTTTGTTAGTTAGGCGATGACGTTGATGATCGCCAACTAGAGTGAACTCAATAAATTGTTTAAGCCCTCGTGAATTGTTTGTTTTATTTTGTATGATCTATCTGCTACATTAAACTGAAATTGAAATGAAATAAACCTGAAATATGACATAGTTTTATTTTGATATTAATCAGTCATGCTACAATCTGGATGTTTATTTAATTTTGCTATTGTTTGGATATTGTCCTCGAATTGACTATTACAATTGGCATGCTGTAATGTTTTGTTTTCGCTGTAATTTGAATGATTCAAAATTAATTATTTTGTGTTCTAGATATTCAAATATGAACTGTAATTTCTGAATAATGTCATGTCCAATAATGTTAATAAAGATAAGTTCGACATTGCCGTAGGGATAAAAGTATACTTTGATACGTGATAAATGCACTAACCTTGATTACCTATAATCTTTGAGGATGTGATGACATCGATCTGTCTAGGGGCTATGGCCTATTCTAGAGCTCTACTCAATTTTTTGCTATTTGTTTAAGGTAATGACTTATCCTACTATTGTTGAGTAGGAGTTGCCAGACTGAGTAAACTAGTTTGATTTCTTGATGGTTATTCCTTGTGTGTCACATTCTTCTATGCTACTACTCTCAATCTAAGGTAATGGTTGATCTTACAATTGTTGACAATGGTAGAGTGGATTGTGTATCTTAAAGCATAAGCCTAGGTCCTATTGTGTGGCTTTAGATCACGTGTCCTTTATTTTAGGTAGTGACTTATCCTTTTATGACTGGACCTTGGAGAGTACAAGGGGTTTCTTTATGTGTTAAGTCAATGAACACTCAGGTTATCTAGTTATTCATTTAAGTCATCTTAGTTTTCTATCTAGCTTTCTTAATTCAATGTAATCGACCTAATCTTACTATTGTTGAACCTAAGTGACAGACTAAATGCCTATTTGTATTGCATCAGTTGGATATTAGATCTCAAGGTTCTATACCTAAATTGATGGTAGTGACTGACCCTACTATTACAGGTTATAATTCAGAGAGAAATGATTCTCAAAATCCTAAGTTTGTGTCATACATTAAGTGAGTTCTTTATAATCCGAAAAATTGGTGATAATTAGAATCCATCATCCATCTTTTCCTCAATCAATTTGCCAATCATAAGAACGTCATATCTATCGCCCAAAACGTTCCATAGACATTCCTCTATAAGCATTCGATCACTTCTCATCATGTAGCAAACCAGCGGACTACTCAATCTACTGAAGAACTAGTTAATGCATATCTGAGATCCTTGCATAGAGAGTATCTTTCACTAAAGAAACATAAATGATTTGACTAGCAATCGCTTATATCTTTGAATTTATACACCTTATTTGTCATTATTTTTCTGATTTTACTATTGTTAGTTCTAAACAATTTTCAGAAAATGATTTTAACTAACACTCCCATGGAACTAGTTACTAGCGTGTATTCATTTTACTAATCCATTGGAATGACACCCGAAAAACCTGTACTATGATAAGAGGGGACATTATCTTTATTACTAGTTAAAGTTCTTTAGCTGTTTATAAATTTTACTCTTAACCCTTTTTATCTATTTGCTCGACGTAGACTTACTACTAAAACATACTGTTTAGGTGAGAAATAACCAGTGTCAAACATCAGATTCTAGAATCTAAGTTAAATTTTACCTAAAAAAGTAATGGTTTCCATTTACAATAGTAGGATTTACTCGATTGCCTTAACTTGAACTTCAATCACATATACACTAATGCCTAGTTTGTTTGGCAAGTTAGAGATGGGATTGGAAAAGAAATAAACCTAACTCATATTTGTTGGACTGCAAAATTACTTAAAGAATTTATCCCTTCACAAAATTAACCCACTGTCATGGGTTAAATGTGTCCACCCAAATTGATGGATTAAATATATTCACTCTCTTCTCTCTCTATTCTTCTATTTTGCGTTGTTTCACTTTCTCTCTTCCTCACTTTTTTTTTCTTTTTCTTTCTTTGACTTTTTTATTGTTTTTCTTGGATTGTTATATTTTTTAAATTTCTTTTCTTTATTTTTTTAATCATATTTTTCTTTGTTTCTAACTTTTTAGTAACAAATTTTATTATAAATTTATTTCTCTTAAATCGAAATGGAAAAAAATTAAAAATAAATTGTTAATGAAATAAAATAAATATTTATAATTTAATCATTAAAAGAAATATTATAATATATTAATTTTTTAAAATTTATATAAAATATTTATAAATTTTGTATAAAATATATAAATTAAATTATTTTTATTTAATAATCTTATCCTATCCAATATGCTTCCAAACACGATATAACTTAAATTAAATTATTTTTATTTAAGAAGATGTCGAACTTAGAATAACAGATCTTCGTAGTAATAGTAGGATCAAGTCAAGTTTCTTAAATCAAACTTCGATCTGGTTATCTAAGGTGAGTTAATAATTAAATTTACTATGAAAATAGTGCATCTGATGAGGGAAATTCTATCACATAATTCAAACACAAAAGCAGAATTTCTATCAACGTCTAATTGTAGATTTAGAGATATTGTCTTCATGAGGACTGTTTATTTTGGAAAGAAGGAATTCGAATAAGATCTAAGTAGAATTGTAAAAAGAATTCATTAACAGACAAAATAGTAAAGATCAAAAAATTTGATGTAAATTTTTATACACTTTTGACAATTATAACACTTAATTGAGAAACCACTACTCAATATTCAATGATCCAATTGGAAATCGAGTTGATCTACTAATCTCTATTTCCTACTATCATCTTTGTTTGCAAAATTCGACTCTAAATCTCAGATTTACAACCTAGATCATCATCAGTGATCTATTAAAGATCTCTCGATTCAATTTAACAAATCCTAGTTAACAATTGCATATATCTCTGTAGTACAATTCAGTTAACTAATAAAGCATAATCTATAGAAAATTAGATCAAATTGTCTATCTCTAGTACAAAGATCCTCTGCTCTTAGATCTAAGACTTAGATGCTATCTCTGGACTAGAATAAACATCATAACAAGATTATATAACTCTTGTTCTTGTAATCCAATTAGCTCATGAAAACATAGCAAATCTGACTATAATTTAACAAGAGTTATACAATCAAATTTAAAAATAGCAGCAGATCTTAGCAAATCAACTATAGCTATTAGCTAAGCATAACTACTTCGGCATATTCAATACAACACAGATTCATCATTATTATGCTATTAGATCAAAATCTTACCAATGAAGATGGAAGTTAAACTTTGTCACAGTCTTTACTTTTAAACTTCAAGCTAATTCTCACAAATCACTGAAAATAAAGCACAAGACTTCTCCAAGAAACTTGACTAAATAAGATTGTAAGAATGCACAGAAGATTCTAGAAGATAATTGATATTATCCAATAATGGTAAAAAGGTTCTAATTGCTTCGACTGGTCTCCTATCTATAGAGTTTACTCAGTGGAGATTTTGAAATTAAACTTACAAAGAAACACAAGTTGGCGAAGTTCACAATTTCTCCTTATGTCGCCTATTCCTTCGCCTGAACTTCTGACGACATCTGAGTTTGTTGCCTGAGTAATTCACATTTTGAAAACTAGTGTAGGCGGCATGTATTGATTATCGCCTCCTATCTCGTCACTTATATGGGTGCAGCTTTCATGTCTTGTCATCTTGACATTGCCTCATCTTAATTTTTAAGGCCAGGTACACAAAATGTCACCCCAAACTTCACCTCTATTCTGGCGATAAACAACAAATAGCTCTAATATGTTTGCCATCCTGAATTTCTTCTGAGGTGACTTATTCCTCTCTCACCTGATAATTTCGCCTTATTTTGCAATGTGAAGTAGGCGAAGTGCAAATTATTGACTCTCTTTTATTCTTCTCCTGGCATGTGCATTTATTTCGCCTTGTTTTATCTCCAATCCAGTTTTAATATCCAGGCGATATCACTGGGCGACTTCTCCTTCAATTATGAGTTTTGCCACCTTTTGAACTTGGACAAAATATCTTTAAGCCCTTCTATGTTCTGTTTTTTCTCTTTTCTGCTTACTTTCTTGATCTTTTCATCTAAGTCCCTGTCTCAACAAAATAGTCTAGAATTACTTGAAATCAACTTAATTATTTGACTTTTTAGCTTAATTTCCTCCTATTAAAGCTCATAAAATATATCAAAATATAAGTAAATTCTAGACTCATCAGCATCATGAAGAAATAAGTCATCTGAAATAAAATTAAACTCACAAAATTAAATATTTAGTAGCAATTAAAGAATCAGTCGCATCATGAAAATGAATATATATAGAGAATTTGAAGATAAAGAATATAATAGATCTCTAAGAGATAAAGAAGATGATAGATCTCTAAGAGATAAAGGTTGTCATCTACCGATGGGAGGAAACTCGAATGATATTTATATTCACAGCACTCAATCGAAATTCCTATTAACGTTTAATGTAGTATTTAAGATATCGTCTCCATAGGGATTGTAAGCTAAGAAGCATAATTGAGACTAAGATTTAATATGAATTGCTGAAAGAATTTATATACAAAATGAATCATAGAATCAGAGAATCATGGAATTGTAAAGTTGATGTGAAGTAAAAATATCTCATGACATTCATTCAATGAAAACTCAAGTCAGCACTCTATTCTGCAATTGATCTTAACAAAGAATAAACTGATTTGCTAGATCTAATTTCAACTAACTTCTCATGCAAGTTTCATCTTAAATCACAGATTTACCTTCTAGATCATCATTAGTGATCTGTTATAAGATCTCTCGATTCAATTTAACAGATCTCAATTATATAGTTGCATATATCTCTATACTACAACCTATACAACTGATAAGCACAATTTGTAAAAAAATGGATCTGTAGTCTATCTCTAGTACTACGATCCTCTGTTCTCAGATCTGAAACCTAATCGCCATCTCTGATCTAACTCAAATCTCAGATTAACAATATTACGTAACTCTCATCCTTGTAATTCAATTAGCTCATGAAATCAAGTAGATCTGGCTATGTTTGAACAAGAAACTTTGCAATCGGAATGATAATCAACATCAAGATTCAACATATCAACAGAGCGTTTAGCTAGCATATCTACTTTAGCTTATTCAATCAAATGCAGGAAATCATCATCGACATGCTCAAGACCTAAATCTTACCAAGAAAGATTGAAGCTAGACTCTGTCACATTTGTTGCTTCACAATCTTCAAGCTAAATCTCAGTGATCAACAGAAACAGAGCACAAAACTTTTTCAAGAAAATTCTTTGAAGATGTAGAATAAAGCGTATGGAAGAATCTAGAATTTCACTTAAAGTATAACAGAATGTCAAGAATGGAAATCAAACGTCTAAAATGGTTTTTTTTCCCTAAAAAACTTCACCCCAATTGCTCCATTTGAGCTCTTATTTATAGAGTTTGGCTCAGAGGCAATTTCGAAATAAAATCAACCAAGAAACACAAATAGGCGAAGTAACATTTTTCTCCATTTATGTCGTCTGTTCCTTCGCCTGAACCAAACGACTTCTTCACATCTCGCTTGTCTTGATCGCCAAGCTTCAACTCTTTCCAGGCGAAATATCCTTAATGTTGCCATAATACGTCGCCTAATGCTTAGGCGAGTGGACATATTTCGCCAAAACAACCTTCCAGATAAAATCTTCCTAGGCGATATCTTATCAAATGTCGCCTGTGACAATCCTTAGCTTTGGCGACTTCTCTCTTTTATCGCCTCACACATCGCCTAATTTACTGTCAAGAAAACGATATACAAAAGCGAGGAATCTCTGAGTCGCCTTCCTTGCTTTACTCTTTGAGGCAAAAATTGCTTTATATCGATTGCTACGTTGCCTTTCACTCCTAATCATGGCGAGATCTTCAGGCGAACTCTCTTCTTTAGTAATATCATTTCGCCAGTTGCTAATTTTGGATGATATTCTGATTTGGTCCCTCTTTCTTCTGAATTTGCACGTTTTAGCTCCGTTTTCACAACTTTTCATTCAAGTCCCTTTCTCAACAATAATAGTCTAGAATTAGTAGAAATGTATTTAATAACTCATCATTTAAGCTAGATTTCATTATATTCAAGCTCATAAAATATGCTTAAACATAGGTAAATTCTAGACTTATCAATTACCCCCAACTTAGCCTTTTGCTTGTCTTCAAGCAAGCTGACTAACAATCTACTGAGACAGCAATCAGTGCAACTTATATCATAATTCAAAGCAAATCATTCAATAGAGTTTTGAAAAAAATTTCCAATCAGTGACCAGCTCTTCTTTCAAAGTTTCCAATCAAGTAATTCAAAACTGGTCATTTTCTTCATGTAGCAAAGTATTGAAACTACTTTCTCACTGTAGTCTCTCATAAGTGTTTCATCTCTCAGAATCCTAAAGGTTACTCACTCAATACACTAGTCACTTTAAGAATCAGAGTTACGTACCAAGGCAAATGTGATTCTAGTGTTTCACAAGCACGTATGAAGAAAATTTCAAGAACCTCACGAACATTGAACTTCCCTCATACACTATACAGCACTTAGAAGTTCCTAAGTTCAGTACTGCCTCTTTGTCTACCTTAGAATCTCTGATTTGTATATATAGGGAAAATGGGGTCAAGTTAGCTTATGAAAGAAAAGAATTTCTTCAAGGAATCAAAGTTTGGACATACCACTAAATTCCTCTCAATCCCTCAATTCTTCACTCTTTAATGTTTCCCCACTCCATGATACTTTATTCATATACTACTTTATTTATAAACAATGCTCATTTCACTTGATTGTGTCGGTTCTTCGGTTTTTTTTTCTTCTTCTTTTCTTTTTTTTAAAGCGTATACTCTGCTTTTAGAAGCTTCAGAAACACTGTTTAAGATAATCCTCACTTCCCATCTTTTCAATCCCAAATTTAATGGTAAGTCCAAAGGGTAGGATTTAGATTATATCTCTATCTTTATGGTTTGGACTGGATTAGGGACCAAAGAAAAGGTTTTAATGAGAATGGAAACAAAATGGTTTACCTCACAAGATATCAAGGTCTGGTTATATCAAGTAGGCAAAAGCTATTTAGTTGTTTCACTCACTCTCTCAAATCAGATCATTTTCCTTGGCAGATTAAAGACAGACTTAACCCGACCAATGCCCTGTACACTTGAGGAATGTATGAGAAATTCAAAGCAAACTTATGAAGGTTCTGATTTCTATAGAATAAAAATTTGTCATATAAATGTGTCTAATAAGGAAGAGAATAAAAATAACCCATCTCATGAAGAAAAAGGCACAGAATTAAGCTCAAAACCTCACATTCCACCCAAGGTTTTCTCCACTCTTTCCTTATCAAAACTCATCAACTTATTCAAAATTCAAAACTAACCAGAATCTTCATCAGTGTCAAAAGAATTTTGTCAAAAATTGCTCATCAAAACTGCTTGTTTTGAACACTTGTTTTACTGTTTGAAAACTCATTTTATGAAAACTAAATCACTTTGAATTATGAGCAATGTAAGCTCAATCATGCACTCGAACCTAATATCCTAAGAAAATATTAAAACAAAATCTACAAATAAAATCAAACTATAAAACTAAACACAGAGAATAATAGCAACGTGATTGCTACCCTAGCCCAAACTTAAGAGAAAGCAGTGTCCTCAATGCTCAAGAAAACATAAATGAATAGAAGGAGAGGAGGGAATGTAATGAACCAGAGAGCTAAACAGAGTACCTGAATGTCGCAAGTATCAGAGGATAAGTCGCCCAAATTAAGTGCAAAAAGAAAATTGGTTAGGCGAAATAACAATAGGCGAGAAAGAAATCGATCGCTAATCTTGGGCGAAATACCCAGGCGAAATATAGAAGTCGCCAATTTAGAGTGACATAGAGGAATAATGTCATGGCAAAATACAGATCCTGCAGGCGAAATATTAGACAAGATAGAAATGTCGCCAAAAAGAGAATTCCAGAATTAGGCGAAATAAAAGATATATCGCCCAAATCATTCGCCTAAACCCAATGAAAGAATTTACCGACCAGGTGAGAAACAGAGATCTCGCCTTACATAAGGCGATCGTCCTGGCGAAATGAATTCTACCTCGCGTCAAAATAGTGTTTCATTAAAATCCTTGCAGAGTGACCTGTAAACTTCAAAATTCAAAGTGAGAAATGGTTTCATAGTTAATATTACTTGCTGTCGACTCAACTCACTTTGTTTGGGGAAAAGAACCCCAACTTAAAATCTGCAACTCTCTGTAATAGTTATTAACCAGCAATCACATTACTCTTTTATCAAACAAAAATAAAGATAAAATAATCAATCACATGACTCTTGAATAATTAAAAATAAAAACTCAAGGAAAGTCATTACTTTTTAATAAACATAAAAAATTCACATTACTCTTAAAATGACAAAATAAAAACCAATCCTGAATATTACAAAAGAATAAAAGTCTAATAAAACTAGAAATCATCTAAGGAATCATCTGAGGATTTGGACTGTTGAGAAGATTTAGTGCTCAATCTCCTCTTCTTGGGCTTTGGGGTGGCTTCAACTGATCTGTGAGGCTTTGCTCAACTTTTCCTTTTCTTTAGGGCTGTAGTCTTCACATTCTTCTTTTTCTTCTGAGTAGCCTTTGCTTCCTCAGCCTCATCTTCACTGAGAGGATGAATCTTGAAACATCTGTTGGGTGGATAACGAGTTAGGTTAGCCAACTGCCTTAAGAAATTGTTGTACCTTCGAACTTGTCTGAATATAATAGAATAGTATCCATCTGGAACAGACAAGGCAGAAGTTGGATCCCAAGAATAAGGAGTCTTGTTATGATCCAAGATAAGCATATGTTCCAAATCAGTAGAAGTAATTGCAGGATCACAATAAACTTCATTGCTTTTTTCAGCTCATGCACCATTCTGACTAGTCTTCTTTTCATTCAGATACTCTACTTCATCATCAGAAGAGCTAGTAGATGAGAACTCCATCCCTTCGAAGAATTCATAAGAAGGCATCCTGTTATAAGTTTGGAAAAATTGCTCCAACACAGCAGCCATCTCTTCTTTATCAAGAACTCTAGCTTCTTCAATGGGAACTCTCACATTTTCTTCAACAAAAGGTACTTCATTGAGAGGCTCAGGCTACAAGTATGGTATGATTGCCAAATCTTGAGAAGAACTAGTATTATTCCCAAGTTGAAGAAAAGGTACTATTGCCATATTTGGAGGAGTCTGATCATTGCCTTTAGGGATAGCATCTTCAGTTGGAAACAATCCTAGTCTTGCTTGATTTATAATCTCTTGAATGGCTGGATGCAGAACATGAAGTCGTAGAATGAACTCTTCAGAAGTGAAGATCTCAGGCTGAGAAGTACACTTGACAGGTCTAAAATGTTGAGGAACCTGACAAGTGTAGATGAGGGGCTATTGGACAACTGGATCTTGTACTGCAGAGTGCTCTTCACCCTCTCCAAGTTAAGCTGAGCCAGATCCTTCACCTTCTTCTTGAATAAAAGGAGGTAATCCAGCAGCTTCAGCAAATGATGCTAATAATAATCCTTGCTGCTCAAGCTCTACTGTATCAAGTTCCTCACACTCTGAAGATTCAGAATCATCAACTAGCTCATTTTCTTTCCTCATCAATCTCTCATCCTCCTCCATAACCTCATTAGCAGCTTTTTCTGTTTCTAGATCAAATTGATCCCCCAAATTCTTCTTTAGATGATCCTCAACAGCATTTTGAACATTTGGGAAGTCGTTGGGCTCAGGTTGACTATCCATCAACTCTTCTTGCTCAAACTGATCTTGAATGTTGATCCCACTCATAAACTTAGCAAAACCAACTGATCTGGCACCTTGACTTTCCCTCTGTTCTTCCCACATTTTAATAAACTCTCGTGGGTCTGTAATGTTTCTGAAGAATTCAGCAATTCTTTCTTCAACCTTTCTGTTAACTAATTCAGAGATCTTAGCTTCAAGTTCCTTCGAAATTGGTTTTGCCACTCTTTCTTTCTCCCTTCTTGGACTCTGAGTAGAAACTGAAATCTGCACCGGTTTAGAAACTATAGCAGGAGAAGAAAACTTGTTCTTCTTAGAGCCTGATTTCTTGGCCTCCCTTAGGACCTTTAATTCTACTACTTTCTCTACAGCTTCAATGCAAGTAGTTTTCTTACCACCTCTGCTCTCCTAAATCCTAAGCTCTAACTCTCCAGTGTGTGGTTTTGAATCAGCCAACCACACATCATTCTTCCTGCTCTTTACTCCATATCTTTCCAATAAACCAGTGATTAAGGAAGGAAAGTAGAGTGTTCTTTGTCCTGTCTTCTCCTTCTTCAGACTGCATACCCTCCTTTTCAATTCTGAAAAGATTAACTGACCCAGATGAATAAACTTTCCTTGGTTGAAGTCTCTGAGGAACTTCTTCTCATCAGTAGTAAATCTACTACCCTTGTTTCTAGGTATCACGTTGTCCCTCAGCCAAGTTAAGCAAATGGCAGTGTGAATGTCTAATTCACTTGCCAAAACATCTCTTTCAGATCCCTAAGTTGGATGCTGAAATCTCCTTAAGCTCTTTAAATTTTCATTAGTTAGCTCTAAGGATTCCATTCCTCTATCTCCTTGATGGTTGGCTTCCATCAAACCATAGTAGCTGCATATGGTCTATGGAGAAATATCTACTTAGTGGCCTCTGATGTCAAATGGAGTGTCCAACTCCTTTGAGGCCTTATCATAAAATTTTTCCACCAGAGTGGCATTCACCTTTTTGGGTTGTGCCACCAACTGCCTCATGAACCAACTCCACAGGTAGTTTCCAAATCTCTTGTCTTCAAACTCTTCTAAAAGGAATCCCTTCTCTTGCCAAAACTGTAAGTTGTCCTTTTTAGAAGGGCTCTTGAGTTTGGACTTGTCCATAGAAGCTTTAGGTGAACTAGATGTCACCTTCTCCACCACTATTGCCTACTGTTTAGCCAATGTAGATTTGACAATAGACACACCCCCTTTTCAGCATTTGATGTAGAAGGGGTTTTTGGTGTGCTTCCCACACTTTTCTTCTTATTGGAGCCAATCTGCACCCCTTTCTGCGTGGGCGACTTGGGTGAAGATGGAAGAAACACCCTAACTTGATAATTCTTCTCATATAAAATCTTCGGTTTGGCCGAAGTCTTGGCTTTCTTGCTCTTTTTAGCTGGGCTAGGAGTGTTGTCGCTCTTTCTTTTTGCCATAATCTGCAATTCGAAACCATATTTGAACAATTATGATCAGATATCAAATTGACAGAATTAAAATTCAGCAAAACAACAGCATTATCAGCATCAAACAGTTTGACAGTATGTCTTAACATGAGTTCAGAATTTACAAAATACATTCAGCAATCAAGCTCTAAACCATGTTTTACAGGTTAAAACCAACAACTACTGTCAACAATGCAATTATAATCATAGAAATGAAACACCCAACTAAAAAATCGTTCATATTCATTGTAAAACCCACAGAGTTTCGACTTTATTTCCTTTAAAATAGTGGCTCTGTTGACACCCTAACAGTTCGACTAACATCTCAACACAGATAAACCTAAACAACTATCAGTTTGCATAAGACTGAGAGAGAAGAAATGAAACGTACCTTGTTGGTTTACTGTGATGGAAATCGATCGAAAAGGGCAACTGAAACGAGAGATTCCCGATTTAGGGTTTGCAAACAATTGAAATCTTAGAGAGCAAAGTAATGGCAACGGTAAAATCGAATTAGGGTTAATGAGATAATCAGAGAAAAGGTGCAATGATGAAAGAACTAGGTAGAAGGCGTAAAGTTTTAGCCTCGCCCCATGTCATCCAACGGTAATAATTGCAATGCACCTATTTGAGTGGCGAAATAATTTATGTCGCCTAAAATTTAGGTGTTATAAAATTAGGCGAGAAAGAATGAGCCCGCCTTTAAACGACCTAACTGGCGATAAAAAGTGGCGACATATTGATTATTTCGCCTTCAAAAGAGCTTCAGGCGAATTAAATTAGGCGAAATGAATACTACTTCACCAAAAATATTTTCAAAAACAGGCGAGTTTCTAGGCGAATTAAACGACACTTCGACGATGCTAACTTGTTGTCAGGCGAAGAATCTTGGTGAAATTAGATTTTAGCGCCAGATAACATACCTGGTTGGCGAGATAAAATGGCAATGTATTGAATTCTCGCCTCACTCTTCTCGTCACTCGGCGATGTATCAAGGCGAGATTCGTCCTTCCTCGCCTTCGCAAAAGTAAAGTAGGCGAAGTTTTTGGCATGACTCCTTTGTCTCGCCTTCACCCAGGCGACCACTCATGGTGACTTTCCCTGTCTCGCCATCTTCAAAATGTCATTATAGGCAAAATGAAGTTGTTCCTCGCCAATTAATAAACAGCTTTGGCCAGTCTTCTGGCAATAAAATTGACATCTCGCATTCTTCTTAAAACTCCAAGTTCATTTGAAAATCAACAATTCTTTTGCAAAACATGAACTTGGTTAGTTAAAAACTTACACAATTAATTGATCATAGCATAGTTTTTCCAAAGAATAATTGTGTAAGGAGTATGCTTTGTTTAAGGTCGTTAGCATCGACCAAGACAAGTTTATTATTGGTTTCCCATTATATCTACAGGATCTGAGATATAAAGGATATCCCTTGTCCTGTAGATGTCTCCCCCTAAATAATACTTGAGTCTATGTCCATTCACAACAAATGAGTCAGTGGACTTGTTATCAAATAATTCAATAGCTCCATATGGGGAAACACTCTTTATTCTAAATGGTCCAGACCATCTAGATTTTAGTTTTCCAAGAAAGAAACTAAGCTTGGTATTGTAGAGCAATACGTATTGTCCAGGTTAAAACTCTCGCTTGACAATCTTTTAATCATGGTAATTTTTCGCCTTCTGCTTGTACATCTCATGATTTTCATAGGGTTCAAGGCGTCATTCATCCATCTCATTTAGTTGTAGAAGCCTCTGCTTTCCTGCTTTTTAATAGTCCATATTCAACAGTTTTACAGCCTAATATGACCTGTGTTCCAACTCCACTGGCAGATGACATGACTTGCCATACACCATTCGAAATGGTGACATTCCAATTGGAGTTTTAAAAGCTGTTCTGTAAGCCCACATAGCATCATCTAGCTTGAAGCTCCAGTTTTTTCTGGACTCATTCAAAGTCTTTTGCAGGATTCTCTTTAATTCCCTGTTTGAAACTTCCACTTGACCATTTGATTCTTTTTAATTCTCTTTAATTCCTTGCTTGTGGATGATAAGCTGTGGTGTCTTTATGGATTACTGCATACTTTTTCAGAACCTTCTCCAACAGCTTATTGCAGAAGTGAGACCCTCCATCACTAATTAGTACCCTAGGTATGCCAAATCTAGTGAAGATATTCTTTTGAAGAAACTTCTCCACTACCTTTCCATCATTTGTAACACAAGCTACAGCCTCTACCCACTTGGATACATAGTCAACTGCTACAAGTATATACTCATACTTGTTGGATGGAGGAAATGGTCCCATGAAATCAATACCCCAGACATCAAATAACTCCACCTCTAGGATATAATTTTGGGTCATTTCTTGCCTCTTGGAAATGTTACCCATTCTCTGGCATCTATCACAGCTTGCCACAAATGCATGTGCATCCCCAATAGAAACCATATTTCAGAATTCTGGCTGCTGTTCGTATCCCGGCAAAATGACCATCAAATTCTGAAGAATGACAGTGCTTAATGATGTCCAATGTTACTCCATATGGGATGCAATGTCTCAACACTTGATCAGCCCATCTCCTAAATAAGTAGGGTTCATCCCATATGTACCTCTTAACCTCATGAAGGAACTTTTTCTTCTGATGACTGTTTAGATCTTCAGGTAACACTTTACATGACAAATAGTTTGCATAATCAGCATACCATGGATAAAATGTTACCTCATAAAGGAAGAGTTGCTCATCTAGAAATTGTTCATTAATGTCAACTTGAGCTGCCATATCCTTAATGTGCAGTCTAGAAAGGTTATCAGCTATTAAATTATGAGTGCCCTTTTTTTCTTTGATTTCTATGTCAAATTCCTACAACAAGAGCACCCATCTTATCAACCTAGGCTTAGACTCTTTCTTACCAAATAGATATCTCAATGCTACATGATCAGTATGAATGATAATTTTAGACCCTAAAATGTATGATCTAAACTTATCCAAAGCAAATACTACTGCTAGTAATTCTTTCTCAGTTGTGGTGTAATTTCTTTGAGTTTCCACCAACGATTTAATAGCATAATAAATGACTCTGAATAGCCTCTCTCTTTTCTGTCCTAGCACTGCACCTACAGCAAAATCAGATGCATCACACATGATTTCAAATTCAGAATTCCAATCTAGTGGAATTATGACTGGTGCTAAAACAAGCTTTTCCTTAAGCTGCACAAAAGATTTCAAACATTCATCAGTAAAATCAAATTTCTTTTCCTTTTCTAACAGAACACACAGGGATCTAGCTATTTTTGAAAAATCTTTGATAAAACGCCTATAGAACCCAGCATGTCCTAAGAAACTTCTGATGCCTTTTACATTTGTAGGAGGGGGTAGATTACTTATTACATCAATTTTTGCTCTGTCTACTTCTAATCCCTTAACAGACACCTTATGGCGTAAAACAATACCCTCTCTTACCATAAAATGGCATTTTTTCCAATTGAGGATTCGGTTAGTTTCCTCACATATTTTAAGCACTATCTCAAGATTATTCAAGCAATCATTGAAACTGTCTCCTATAATGGAAAAATCATCCATGAACACTTCTAAAAACTTGCCTATGAAATCAGTAAAGATAGCTAACATACACATCTGAAATGTTCCTGGTGCATTACACAGTCCAAAAGGCATCCTATTATAAGCAGAGGTTCCAAAAGGACAGGTAAAGGTAGTTTTGTGTTGATCACCAGGTGCTATGGTGATTTGGTTATATCCAGAATAACCATCCAAAAAGCAAAAAGAAGGGTGTCCTACCAGTCTATCTAGCATCTCATCAATGAAGGAAAGGGGGAAATGATCCTTTCTAGTGGCATCGTTCAAAATTCTATAATCTATGCACATACGCCAGCCTGTAACAGTTCTAGTAGGGATCAACTCATTCTTTTTATTCCTTATCACAGTAATCCCTCCCTTCTTCGGTACACACTGCACTGGACTAACCCATTCACTATCTGAAATTGGAAAAATAATATCGGCATCAACGAGTTTCAGTACTTCCTTCTTCACAACCTCCTTCATGGTTGGATTCAATCTTCTCTGAGATTGGATCTTGGGTGTATGTTTCTCCTCCAAGATGATCTTGTGTGTACAGAAAGTGGGGTTGATTCCTTTGATATCTGCTATCATCCATGCAATGGCTTTCTTATGTTTCCTCACCACTTGGAGGAGGCTTTCCTCTTATTCATCTGTTAAGTCATTGGAAACAACAATAGGTAAGCTAGAATCCTTAGAGTTAAGGAATACATACCTGAGATGACTTGGGAGTGCCTTTAGTTCCAACTGTGGTGGTTTTTCAATTGAGGGAAGCATTGGCTCGGTAGATGGTTGTATATCACTAATGTTGAGGACAAAATGAGAAGTCATGCATTCCAGCTCACCATTGTAAGCACTTTCCTCTAGAATGTCCATATCCACATCATTGATCAATACATTGTTCAGTGGATCCGAACTTCTCAATGAGAGAATCTTATCCAATAACTCTGTATCAGCTGCCAATTGTATACTTTTGACTTCATCAAAATCGTATGGAAATTTCAATGACTCCAAAAGACTAAATTTTGCTTCCTCTCCATTAACTCTGAGTGTGAGTTCACTATTTGCCACGTCTATTAATGCTCTTCCAGTTCTCAAAAATGGTCGACCTAGTAGCAAAGGTACATCTTCATCTACCTCCATGTCAAGCACTACAAAATCCACTGTAAACATGAATTTGTTTACTGTGACTATCACATCTTCCACAACTCCCTTTGCATGAGTGAAAGATCTATTAGCAAGGTGCAATAAGACATTATTAGGTCTAAAATGCCCTATTCCCAACCTTTCATAGATGGCCAAAGGCATCAAGTTTATGCTAGCTCCCAAGTCATAGAGAGCTCTCCCTTTGAATCTTTCGCCTATGGTCAAAGGTATGGTGAACTTGCCAGGATCCTTCTCTTTCCTACGAATCTGGTACTTGACAAGTTGGCCCACACTGTCATTCACATTAATGCATCCCACATCAGCTAAATTCCTTCTATTTGATAACAGCTCCTTCATGATTTTAGCATAGACAGGCATCTGTTTCAATGCCTCAATGAATGGGATGTTGACATGGATTTGCTTCATCATGTCTAAAAACTTCTCAAGCTGCTTATCCAGCTTCTTTCTATTATCTCTTTGAGGAAAAGGCAATGAAATCTTCACAGCCTCCTGTTCTTTAACAAAAGGTTTGCTAATTTCTTCATTTTCCTTATTCCGTGCAGGAGGTTCATAACTTTTCTTTTCCTTAGAGTTCTCCAGCTGTTTTCCACTTCTCAATGTAATAGCATGAACTTGTGCTTCCTCCTTGGATTTATCTTTAACCTTTAGGTTGGGCACAGTGTCACTTGGAAGTACTCCTTGGGGCCTTTGGTTCAGAACTTGCATAAGCTGCCCCATCTGAGTTTCCAAATTCTTAATTGAAGTGGTATGGTTGGTAAGAACAGCATCAGTCTTCTCCATGTACTTGATTAGAAGGTCCTCTATACTAGGCTTTTTCTAATACTGAGACTGTCCTTGTTGTTGGTAACCAGGCTGAGGATTTCTTTGGTAATAACTCTGAGTTTGATAGGGTTGATTCCTCTATTGATAGTATGGCCTCTGCTGGTTCCCATAATTATTATTCAAATAATTTACTTGTTCTGACTCCTCTGGCTCATCTTCATCATCAGCAAGCGCTGCTTCTTGAGCATATTCTGCCAGAGTAGTCTTCTGTTTTTCAAAAGAATTAACTGAAGTCTTCTTTGGATGGCCCTTATTAACTGCCATATTGTCCATCTTCTTATTCAACAATGCTATCTGAGCTGATAATGCATTGAAAGACTCCAGCTCATAAACTCCAGACTGCTTCTTATTTGCAGCCTTTTCCATTTCATTCTATCCGAAATCATTAGTTGACAGCAATTCGATAAAATCATGAGCATCATCTGGCTCTTTATCCGTTATTGATCCTCCAACTGAGGAATCAATGTGCATTTTGATCTGAGGAGGCATGGCACTATAAAATGTCATCATAATGCTCCAAGATGCTATGCCATGGTGCGGACATCTTCTGATCAACTCCTTAAACCTCTCCCAGCTCTCATAGAGTGACTCTCCATCCACATACTGGAAAGAAGAAATCATGTTTCTTAGTTTCACCATCTTCATGGGAGGAAAGTAGCGACCTAAGAACTTCTTAATTAGATCTTCCCAACTATTGATACAACCTGGTGGTAATGATTATAACAAGGAATGAGCCTTGTTACTCGGTGAAAATGGGAATAGGCGGAGTTTAACTTCATCTTATGAGACTCCATTGTGTCGAAATGTACTACACAAATGCAGGAATTTGTTCTGGTGCTGATTAGGATCTTCAGTGGCTCCTCCTCCAAACTTGTTCTGTTGAACCATTTGGATGAGTCCAGATCTCAACTCAAAATTCTTAGTTGTTATAGCTGGTAAATTGATGGCCTGCGGCAAGCCATCAACAGGTGGGATGGAATATTGACGAAGTGTCATCCTCTCAGGATCCACTCGTCCTTCAGTATCATTATTATTTTTGTTGTAGCGATCTCCAGACATTGTGCTTCTTGACTAAGTTCTCGCTGCTGATCTTGTTCTTGATCTAGATTGTCTAACAACTCTTTCAGGTTCAGGATCAAATTGCAAGTCTTGAGTACCTTTAGATCTTGTCTGCATACTACACACTTGAACAAACAAATTTAAAACTGAAAAAGAATTTAATAAATCATGTTAACGCAGTTCAAAATAAATCTTAATCTTCAAAGAAAAATAATCCCCGGCAACAGCGCCAAAAAATTGATGGGGCGAAACTCGATTGATATTTATATTCACAACACTCAATCGAAATTCCTATCAACGTCTAATGCAGTCTTTAAGATATCGTCTCCACAAGGATTGTAAGCTAAGAAGCATAATTGAGACTAAGATTTAATCTGAATTGCTGAAAGAATTTATATATAAAATGAATCATAGATTCAGAGAATCATGGAATTATAAAGTTGATGTGAAGTAAAAATATCTCATGACATTCATTCAATGAAAACTCAAGTCAGCACTCTATTCTGCAATTGATCTTAACAAAGAATAAACTGATTTACTAGATCTGATTTGAGCTAACTTCTCATGCAAGTTTCATCTTAAATCACAGATTTATCTTCTAGATCATCATTAGTGATCTGTTAAAAGATCTCTCGATTCAATTTAATAGATCTCAATTATATAGTTGCATATATCTCTATACTACATCCTATACAACTGATAAGCACAATCTGTAGAAAAATGGATCTGTAGTCTATCTCTAGTACTACAATCCTTTGTTCTCATATCTGAAACCTAATCGCCATCTCTGGTATAAATCAAATCTCTAATTAATAATATTACGTAACTCTCGTCCTTGTAATTCAATTAGCTCATGAAATCCAGTAGATCTGGCTATGTTTGAACAATAAACTTTGCAATCGGAATGATAATCAACATCAAGATTCAACAGATCAACAGAGAGTTTAGCTAGCATATCTACTTTAGCATATTCAATCAAATGCACGAAATCATCATCGACATGCTCAAGACCTAAATCTTACCAAGGAAGATTGAAGCTAGACTCTGTCACAGTTGTTGCTTCACAATCTTCAAACTAAATCTCAATGATCAACAGAAATAGATCAGAAAACTTCTTCAAGAAACTTCTCTGAAGATGTAGAATAAAACGTATAGAAGAATCTAGAATTTCTCTTAAAGTATAACATAATGTCAAGAGTGGAAATCAAACGTCTAAAACTGTTTTTTTTTTCTCTAAAAAACTTCACCCCATTTGCTTCATCAGAGCTCCAATTTATAGAGTTTGGTTCAGCGGCAATTTCGAAATAAAATCAAGAAAGAAACACAAATAGGTGAAGTAACATTTTTCTCCATTTATGTCGCCTGTTCCTTCGCCTGGACCAAACGACTTCTTCACATCTCGCTTGTCTTGATCGCCAAGTTTCAACTCTTTCTATGCAAAATATCCTCAATGTTGCCATAATACGTCACCTAATGCTCAGGCGAGTGGACATATTTCGCCAAAACAACCTTCCAGATAAAATCTTCCTAAGCGATATCTCATCAAATGTAGCCTGTGACAATGCTTAGCTTTGGCGACTTCTCTCTTTTATCCCCTCACACATCGCCTCAAGGTAGGCGAGACTTCATCTTCATCGCCTAATTTATTGTCAAGAAAGCGATATACAAAAGCGAGGAATCTCTGAGTCGCCTTCCTTGCTTTACTCTTTGAGGAGAAAATTGCTTTATATCGCCTGCTACGTCGCCTTTCACTCCTAATCATGGCGAGATCTTCAGGCGAACTCTCTTCTTTAGTAATATCATTTCGCCTGTTGATGACTTTGGATGAAATTCTGATTTAGTCCCTCTTTCTTCTGAATTTGCACATTTTAGCTCCGTTTTCACAACTTTTCATCCAAGTCCCTGTCTCAGCAATAATAGTCTAGAATTAGTAGAAATGTATTTAATAACTCATCATTTAAGCTCGATTTCATTATATTCAAGCTTATAAAATATGCTAAAACATAGGTAAATTCTAGACTTATCATCTACAAAGGTAGCAAATTGTACTCACTTCTTGGTTCCATATGATAGATGTTATTATAGAAGTATGAATTCTTCGTGATAACTTCTCTCTAATTTTGGCAATTTCAGTCTAGTAGTTAAGTCCGGTTTGACGCGATTTTTTAGAGCAAAAATAGAGATTTGGACCCTTTTGAGTTTAATTTGACTTGAATATTTTCGAATCTTATTTAATTAAGATCGATATGACTACTTGGTGATTTTAGAAGATCAATAAGATTACGTATTTTTCAACAAATTGTTACATGTTTTTAAGTTTGTTCGGTTTTGATTAAATTGATGCCTAATGGCTCCTAAAGAAAACTCTTAACATTTGAATTGGTAAAATTACCCATAGACCTTGATTTGACCAAAATATCATGTTTGACCTAAAATATTGACCTTTGACCGTGAGTTTAATTTTTAACAAACATTATTTTGACCTGAAATATAATTTTTAAGAGCTAAAATGTTTTCTTTACTTGTCGATTTTGGAAAAATGGGAAGTGATTTTAATCACAATTAAATTTTTAAGTGAATTTAGGACTAAATTCCAGAAAACATAATTTTATATATTTTTCAGCAAAAATTCGTTTATACCCAAATGATCTTTTGTGATGGAAATAAATTAAAAAAAAATTAAAAATTGATGTTGCGACTTTATGAAAATATTTTTCGAAATCGAAATCGAGGATGAACGGAATAAATGAAGGGTGATAAATTAGTGGGTGTATTTAGTGAAATTGGTGAGCTCATGAAATAATTTTAAAAGCCCAAGTCCACCTACTCTCACAAAAAGGCTACTCTCCCCACTTCTCCCTAATTTCTTCTCTCCTCTCCTCTTATTTCCCCTCTTTTCTCTCTACCTCTTCCAACAACAAACCCTAACCCTAGATTGTAAATTTCACAAAGATCACCACATTTTTATTTTATAAATGGATTCAATAATCACCCAAGATCGCCATTATTAATATTTTGAGGTCTTATAAATCTTCTTCTACAATTTCAATCTTTTTGGTAAGGTTTCTAACTCTCTAATGGTGGATATTTAAGTTGTTGTTTATATTCTTGGTTTATTGTATCTTTATGATCCTGGATACTAGATTAATGCTTCCTAGCTAATTTTAGAAGTCAAATATGGTTTTATATTTAATTACACTTTTATTCCAGATTTGAAATAAAATAAATAATATGGTGGTGTGTTGTTGCTTCTAACACAAGTATTGGAAGTATGATAATTTTAGAACCAATAAACCTTGAGCTTTATTTAATTTGTTTCTAAGACACATAAGAATATGGATCTTGCTTATTTGAACAAAAACAAGGTTTTTAGTGTGGGTAATTTGATAAAAATAGAGTTTTTAGATAAAATCCCGTCACTTTGTGAGGAAGTTTTGAAAAATGGCATTTTCGATGAAATTTTGAGTTATTTTAGTGTTTAAAAGAGGCCTTATATGTTAATAATATAATAAGGTTCCTTATATTAAATTTTTTAGACCTAAATTATGAAATAAAATGAGTTTTGAAGAGAGAGATTTTTTTTTTTTTTTTGCAAAGCAAGTTTCTGTCCAAATTCAAATTGATTATTTTATTGTCTTATAGAGTTGGTATGAGATAGACATGTTATATGCATAAGCATTAATTGAGTGTCCTATGGGTTGATAGATGCATAAATAGACATTCATGGATGAAATGAAAATATTGGAGTCGGTTGAACGGGCTTGGGAGCTCGGTTTTGTTTGATGCTTAATAAGTTTTTTTTCATCATACCTACATTCAAAACGGAAATGTGTGTAAAGAGTGTTGATCAAGTTGGTTTATACATAAAAATGTCAATTACATGCTTATTTCTATGATTAGGGTATTAGAACATGCCACAATGCATTAGGAGCGTGTTAGGTGCTGGAATTTCGATATTGAAGTTTGGGTTGACTAAGTCCACATTATTCCTGAATTGATGGAGTTAGGATAGATATATAAGTTCCGCAATGCATTCTGTTTTGATGTCATGATTATATTTATTGTGACGAATATTGTCGAATTGATTGCTATTGATGACTGTGATGCATTAGTTCTAGTGTAAAAATGGATGTAAAGAAGAGGAGATGTGAAATTTAGACATAATTGGTTCATTGATGAATTTGATGAATTGTTGACTTGATGGTGTAATTAATGTTGTTGAATTTGTTGTGGAAGTTGTTGAGTGGCTGACTTGTGACAAATTGATATTGTTGTGTTGTTGATGATATTTAGTTTTTGGATTAAAAATAAAAATTTGGTTGTCATTGATAGTGTCCAAATGTGTTTATATGATTTGTGAGTTATACACACTCACATGTGTGAACGTAAGAAAATTTTAAAGTGTCAAATTGTAGGAATTATAATATGTTCAAATTGCCTGCTTTAATCTAGACATGTAGGTGAATAGAAGGCATGCCTAGGGAATTAGAAACATTTCGACACTATGTGATAAATGGCTAGAAAAAAGCCTTAAACTTGATGAATATTGCACCGAGGGTTTTATACCACCGTAGGGTTCCGAGTACCAATTACACCGGGAGCTTTTGGCACCGTAGGGTCTTTGGACAAGTTATAAAAAAAATTATATATTGGGAGAACCATGTACAAGTGCATCGGGAGCCTTTGGCACCGTAGGGACTTCAGACGAGTAATGAAAAATTTTTATATGTTGGGAGAACCACCGGCTAGTGCATCGGGACTAGAAATAAGACCGTAGGGTCTTTAGACCAGTTATGTGATATCCTGTTTTCCCTAAATGGTTAGAAGTAGGGCAAAAGTGTCAAAACATGACAAATGATGATATTATGAGAATGAGTCAATTTTTAGTTGTTATTCATTGGTGTTGGATGAGTCTTGAATGTTTTATTGTGAATTGGAAGTAATTACCAACTTAGAATGTTGATTGAGATTATTTTTTGAACCTAAGAAAGATTAAATTAGTCAATGAAATAATCTATGATGATTATGTGTATTTCTCATTGAAATTCTGTAAGTTTGAATATGGTTTCAAGGTTGACAAAAAGGTCCGAAAGGTGTCACTATACTGCCCGAGACAGGGCACATTCGCTGGCAATTTTTCTTCATCCACTACCAGCGGATGTTGCCAGCCAACGAGACCTCTCCATCCGCTACCACCAAACAGTGCTGGCGGATGGATTCCTGGAGTGCTAAAACACTATTGTTTCAACTTGTTGGTCTTCGTTCTCCCTCATCCGGACTTCGATTTGGGTGTCGTTTACGGCTACTTTTTTTTAAATTCTATTATTCAGTGATGATTTTTAATTAAATTACCAGACTGGTTTTTTATTTTTAATTCGAAAACATCCCACCGTGTGCAAAAATTTCAGGTTTGAACATCAAACTTCCCCGTTATTGATTTCGAGGTATGACTACTATCTTCGTTTAATCATCCAATTTCAGATTGAATTGCCCTTTTTGATTTCAAATTGTGTTTAAATTTCCTTTTATATATGTTTTTAAAATATACGAGTAAGACAAACAATATTTCAAGTGTGAATTAAAATACCTAATTTTCGAAAATTGAAATTTCGTCACTTAAAGATCCATCATTTAAATTTGTCTTCAAACCACCGTGAAATGGTCAAGTGAGTGTATTTGAAAAATGTTATTTTAATGTACTTTTTACATGAAATACCTCATATGTCCCAAACAATTAAACTCAATTTATGAGTCGTCCTACCTTACCTCCATGATCTTATGATGTGTATTGAGTGAATATATCAGTTGTATGTTTGTGTGGTGCATTTAACTTTGGTGTTGACATGATGTTATGACATATTAGCATGCATGTCCATATATGAATTGTAGGTTTATTTAGTGCTTTGAATATCGGTATTGGCATGAGGTTATGATGTATTAATATGTATATCCATACATGAGTCTTGGGTTGATACTTGGTGATACAAGTAAGCCAAGTTAATTTTTTTTAGTGATTTCTCCAAATATATTTTTGGTACGCAGAAGTTGTTGAAAATTACAGATTTAAAATAGAAGTATATTTTCCGAATAAGATATATTTCAACCTTTGAACCATAAAGGCTTTTGAAAACGATTTTAGGAATTTCAGGGGATTGAATGTTTATTAAATGAGATTTCAAAATCCAAAAGTTTTGACAAAATTATTTTGGAAAAAATAAAATGAATTTTGCGTGTGTTAGGTATGGGAATTCAAACTACGCATTTTTCACTTATGTTTATCTATTGTTTTTAAAATGTTTTTCCTCAGGTACAACAATGAGTACAAGGAATCAATGGAGCAGATTTTGTAGCAAATGTTTTAACTCAATGTATGTTTATTGTCATTAACTATGTAATTATGTTAAGATATGGGAACTTGTATTTGAGTATCATTGATTCATATTATTCCTTATCTTTTACCTTTACCAATTTTAAATGTTACCTATGTGTTGGGTCCCCGTATTGTACTTTCAATATTATCCCTTTAAAATAAATATACGGCTTCCGCTACTTAATTGAAGATTTGGTAAAAGACCTTGATAAAAGTTGTTGTATACACGATTTTGAAAATAAAGTATAAAGAATGTAAGTTTTTTTATAAGCAATTTTTGCACCAACGATTATGGAATATTGGAAAATTTTGAATATGAATTATATGTGATGTTACTATTCTGATTTATTTCCAGACCGGTGTAGTGACTCCACATTCTTAATCAATCATCCAGGAAGATAAGATTCAAGCGATTAGAGATCTAAGAGTCAAAATAATTTAGAAGATGAATATATAGAGACAACTACCAAATACCACCCAAATACTCTAAGAAAATTAACCACTCATGAAAACTAGCAACCCAAACACTCTAATAATTTTCCTTTTTTATAACACTTCAAAGATCCAAGGAGTGTACATAAATTCCATTGAGTACTTTTTGGTATTATAGTAGGCAGAACTAGAGCTGTCAGGGACTATAGCTGTTATTATAGTTGTAAAGTTGCTAAAGAAACATTTGAGGATCTTTCTCCTTTCTGGGAATTTAATATTTCACAAGCTCGCTTACACTTTCATTCAGGTAAATACATCCCATATCTGCTAAATTGCTCTTATTTGATAATAATTCCTCATGAATTTAGAATAAACAGGCATTTGCTGTAAGGCTTCAACAAATGGAATGTTTACCTGAATCTGCTTCATCGCTTCTAAACATTTTTCAAATTGTTTATCCAACTTCTTCCTGGTTTCCTTCTAAGGAAAAGGTAATGCAATTTTAACAACCTCCTGTTCCTTGCTAATTTCCTCATTTTGCCCATGAGGTTGATAACTCTTCTTTTCTTTAGATATCTCAACGTTCTTCCCACTTGTCAATGTAATTGCATGAACTTGCCCCTCCTCCTTGGATTTTTCTTTTCCCTTTGGATTTTACACAGTATCACTTGGAAGTGAACATTGAGGTCTTTTATTCAAAACTTATAAAAGCTGCCCAATCTGAGTTTCCAAGTTCTTAATGGAAGAAGAATGCTTGTTAAGAACAGAATCAGTCTTCTCCGTATATTTAGTAAGCATATCCTCTATGTTAGATTTCTTTTGCCCTACTAACTGATACTAAGACTGCCCTTGTTGGTAACTGATGTTAACAATCCTAACAATGTAAAATGATGCAATTACTAAGATTTCCTACACGCAAGTGCACGTGATCAAGTAGTAAAGTGAATTAAATTCAGGTTGTCGAACCCACAGGGACTAACGCTAATCCAATATCAATTCTATAAAATTCTCTAAATCTAAGCGTAAAATTTATGAGAGCAAATATTCTGAAAAATCAAACGAAACTAGTTTCTTGAGGTGAGGATTCAATATAGAGCTTAAGTTCTAGGTCTACGAATTCACCTCACCAGTAACCCATCATGCCTAATATGTCAACAAGCTTTTATTCTTATTCTCAAGGTTTTACTATTCCTAAGGTTTCTTCCAAGCACACACGATACTATTTACCTATCATAATTCCATATTCCTATGTGAATAGTTTAGGTCAACGCATTTAGAAACACCTATCCTTGAATACATGAATTTTATGTTGTATTCCTAGCAACATAAACAAACACATTCTCTTGCCCTAATCTAATCCGATAAATCTCTTCCAAGCATTCATCAAATCACTAAATCATGCAATTGGTGATCAAGCAAAGCAAGCATTAAGCACAAGCAAGAGAAAGAATAAAAAATGTCTCATTCATAAAAGTAATAATCAAATTAGGGTTACATGGTTCAGCTTACAGACTTCTCTGAAAAATGACCAAAACGCCCTTAAAGAGTAGGTGGAATTTGCCCAAATCGGTCTTTGGCGACATAGGTCTCTTGTCGCCATACACCACCAAACCTTGCTCTTTGGAGTTACTGAATACGTTTGCTAGCGACAAGGCTGGCGACGTAAGGTCCTTGTCGCCAGCAGCTACAATGTTGAATTCCTTTGAAATCGTTGAATCGTTTGTTGGCGACAAGTCTGGCGACATAAAGGTCATGTCACTAGACACTTCAGCGTAGTGCTCTCTTGCTTCCATCTTCAATCGACCTAGTTTCTCTGAACTTCGGCTTTCCGAACATATAATCTTGATTATCGCTCTTTTACCTGTTCAACTCAATCACCTGAAACATCTTAACAAATTTATCGAATAACCAGATAATACTCTGGATTCATCACAAAAACTTAAGAATTCAGTGAAAATTCATATAAGTTAGAGACTTATCACAACCCCCAACTAAAACCTTTGCTCGTCCTCGAGCATGCAATAAAGTACAAGCCAAACTTAATTAAGACAGAACAATCTTTAAACAAATGGAAAAACATCCCAGTATTAACCCAAATTAACCTAGCCACTTTCGTAGGAAACACGATGACATTTAGCATTTGCCACGAGCCTTTAAACCTTTAAGTGGCCCTAGAGGAGGAGTTATAGTCTCTTGAGGGTTTACCTAGTACGATACCCACAAAAATATCGCATCACAATAATTCAGAACTAGAGCAAAAATCAAATCATCTGGTTTACACTTTCTGTATGAAAAGAACAATAGAACACAATCAGCACCAGCTTCAAGCCTTATTCACCCTACTATGATATTCTTTTAACTAGCTTTTCGGAAAGTCTTACTCCCTATTCGAGCAAGCCTAGGAATCTAGTTCGCTTTGAACTACTCTTCTCAGATTTCACTCAAATATTTTCTCTCCGATCCTAGGGACTCTCAGCAATACTAAGTAGTATGAATGTTGACATAATGTCGTGAACTACTTAGATTCAATTTAGTATAAGGAGACAAAGAATAGTATATTTTACCCTCGTGACCAATAGAATTGGCAAGATGCTGCATGCCACTTAGAGATCTCAAGGTGCTGGACCAACTAGGCTCCATCTGAGTCAGTGGGTCTTTCAAGGTTCTACGAGGTTAGGCTTGACTCTGAAAAAGAAAAGGATTATTGGAGGGATACAAAATTGAACTCGTGAACGGCTACACCCCCAACTTGAACTCTTTCATCTTCTGATCAGAATGGCTTCCTCATTCAAATTTTCCACTTTTCTCTGAGCAACAAAATACTATGCACTTCTAGATTTGTTTTTTCTTTTTTTTTGTTTTTTTTGTTTTTTTTTCGTTTTTTTATTTTTTTTGTTTACAAAGAATAACAGAAAGTGCAAAAATCTTCAATAAATTTTTAACCTTCCAGAAATTTCAGTTTCACATCATCTCTTCTTGTACCCCCCAACTTATTTTCTTTAGTGCCTTTCACGAGTTCTCAGGTAAGTAAGCGTATAGAACTCGAGTTTCGGCTTCAAATTTCTCCGAATTTCGACCTTGAATTACTGGCTTAGACTGGATAAGGACCACGAAATAGCTTCAGAGATTTTGGATTCAACTTGGCTCAGGATTTTAATCAGATATGGTTTAAGGACATGTTTTAGGCCTAGACTATTTTGTGCCTCGCTCTTACTCATGATGCCCACGTCATTCTACACATTTTGCCTTGCTTTCCAGCTTACCCAATCAATGCACCATGCACTTGAGGAACACCTGCCAAAACCAAAAACCCTATCGAGGGAATCTAATGCACAATAATTAGCAGAAGAGTGTATGTGAAGTGAAGAAGAATTAATTCTCTCAACAATAAACGTATCAAGGTCCAAAATCTCACTAGGGTATCTCCACTACATGTTCCCAACTTCCTACTCAAATAGATTATTAGAATTCCTAAAACTGGTGCTTTACTGGTTTCAGACGAATAAAGAAATAAGCTATTCTATATCACTATCTATTATTCAGCTTAACATACTCAATATAAAACCTGAAAAATAATGAAATATCCAAATTGCTCTGATATCTGAATCAAGTAATACATAATGCGCTATATAACATAATATCTCACCCCAACTAAAACTGTAGATCGTCCCTGATGTACCACAAAACACACAGAATGAGATAGATATAGAGAAAGTACCAAATTTGTGAGCAAATAACATTCAACATCCAAAACAACTAGTGCAAGCAAAACATAAGTAACCTACAGAGTCAGAAAACAAAAAAAAAATAAAATAAAAAATAAAATAAAATAAAGCACAAGAAAAACATATATAAGAGAGATATAGTCAATTGTGCTCAATCTGCGAATCGAGCATTGATCTATTCCTGCAGCTCATCAATCTTGGCTTCCAAGGCTGTCTGTCTCGCCTGTAACTGAGCAATTTCTTCCTTGTCTTCCTCATGGTTCTTGGTCATAGTTTCCAGCATAGCAGCTTGAGAGCGAACCAACTCCTGCTGAGTAGCCACAGTTTGCTGAAGCATAGTCTCTAAAGGTGTAGGAGCAGAAGTGTAAGGGGAGGTGGTAGAACCTGGCTAATAGGAGGATGTAGAGGAAGAACCAGACCCGCGAGATCTCTTTTCTTGACGAGCTCGCTCTCTCGCATTTAGTAGAGGAGGCATGGCTCTCTTACCTCGAACATAGTTGACAATCTTGAAAGAGATCACGGAATGAGTGATCATGTGATCGTCGGCACCATCTACATCTTATCCTGCTTCTCTATAGAAACCAGTGATAAGGGAAGGAAAAATAATAGATTGGTGACCGAGCTTACCATCAAGCTGCTGAGAGAGCTGAAGTGAGATGAGACGCCCCAAGTTGATAGCATGCCCATTCTTCAAATAATATAGCACTCGGACCCTATCAAGAGTCAAACCACGTCTACCCACTGGAGTGATGGAATAGGAGCAGAAGATGTTCCAGACTTGAGCTTCATAGCACAAATCCTACGTCCCAGTGTGGCGGGCATCAGTTGTATGGTCTGGACCACAAAGGTTATATATAAGCATCCTCTCGGGCATTGCTTGAATCGCATCCGACCATCCAAATGTGTAGTTGGGACACTCAGTCCTAGGAATTCCATAATATTCATTAATTTCTTCTTCAGTGAAAGCAGCTAATGTCCCTCGGACTCTAGCCCAACCATTCCTCCTAATGCTCAGACCATCGGTATTGATTTAGAATTCCTTTACCACGGCAAGGTTAGATGGTGGTCGTGCAGCAGCCAACTATAACCAACCCCTATGAGCAAGAACATCTCTCCACCCCAGTTGCTGTACAAAGTTCTCATCAATGCCCTTTTCTTCCACAATTTGTGAATTCTCAACAGACCTCCTCCTATCTTCAACCCATTTGCAGTGTTGCTCCTCCATCATTGCTGCCTCATCTCTTCTATTTTGATCAGCACGCTCTTCGTCCGCAGCAGTGCGGCGAAAGAATCTAGAGTTGCGGCGACTGCAAAAAATAAAACAAAAGCAAGTCATTGAATGGAAAGTGCCTAAAGAGATGCCTACAAAAATTCACAATCAATGGAAAGGCAATTTCAAAGTGTTTATGGAAGCGAATGGTGATCAACAAAATGTGCATAAAACAAGTTCCAATAATCACTACAAAAATAGACTACTATCCCACAAGAGATCAACATATCAAACCATTAAGTAGAATCGCCAAAACAAATTACTTATCTTCCCTGCCGTGCACAAATAAGCCCCTACAAATATTCTAGACTAAATTATAATCAAAACACAATGTTACTTCATTGGGGCATTTCATCGAACATGTTATGAGCATGATAAAAAATGAGGAAAATGCATAAAATGAGCATGATGAATGCACCCAACAGACATAAATTGGCAGCTCTAACATCCTATGGTGCGAAAATTCAGTCTCTACAATGAAATTCCAACAAAAATCTCACCTAAACCCTAACCTACCATTCATGAATTTATGATGAGATGAGAGGAGAAATAGAGACATACCTCATTCTTGAAGAGAGTGGAAGGAGAAGAGAATGGAGGAAGGAGGAAGAGGTCGGACCGGAAGTTATTGTGGGTAGTGCAGGTGAATCGGCAGTGTGTGTGTGTGTGTGTGTTTCGCAGTGAGTGTGTGTTTGGCAGTGAGTGTGTGAGTGTTGTGTGTTGAGGCTGTGTGTGTTGTGTGTTGTGTGATGGAGGTGAGTGTGTTTTGTGTGTGTGTTTGAGCGAGAGAGAAGAGAAAATAGACTTACCTGCGCGCGCCCAGCTGCTGCCCATTCTCATATTCGCTGGTTGTCGCTCGCTGGCGACAAGGCATTTATATCGCCAGCGCTGATGAATGTACGCGTGAATTGTCGTGTGCTGGCGACATGGCTGGCGACATGAAGGCTTGTCGCCAGCGCTGAGATGTGTGCGAGCATCTTGTCGATTTTTGGCGACATAGCTGGCGACATAAAGGCTATGTCGCTAGACTGAACTGAAACTTGTCCTTTTGAGCCATCTGAGTCGTGTGCTGGCAACAAGCATGACGACATGAAGGCTTGTCGCAAGCAGCATTCAAACCTGCACACCCTGCACAATTTTTTTTTCAAACACACCCTACAAATAAAAATAATTGCAAAATAAAAATAAAAACTACATACAGAAGTAAAAATAAAAGAAACTCGAACCGAATACGATAAACGAAAATATTGGGTTGGCTTCTAACTAGCGCCTTGTTAAACCTCGTGGGCTCGACCATGTTGTGCTCTATTTCTCATCCAAGTACTGTACAGTAGCAACTGGAACATCCCTATGACCTCCATAATAAAATTTCAGCCTCTGACCATTGACCGTGAATTTGTGGCCATAAGTCTCATCTGCCACTTCTATGGCACCATTTTCATGTACATGATGAACTCGAAAAGGTCCGGACCACCGAGACTTGAGTTTACCTGGAAACAATTTCAAATGAGAGTTATAAAGTAGAACTTGCTGACCTGGAGTAAACTTACGAGGCATAATGTGCCGATCATACCACTTTTTTGTTTTTTCTTTATATAGCCGAGAGTTCTCGTAGGCTTCAAGTCTAAATGCATCCAGTTCTTCTAGTTTCAAGAGCCTTTTCTCTCCAGCTAGCTTGAGATCGAAATTCAGGTATTGGATTGCCCAGAAGGCTTTATGTTCAAATTTCACAGGTAGATGACAATTCTTTCCATAGACTAATCGAAATAAAGACATCCCAATTGGTGTCTTGAAAGCTGTGCGAGACGCCCAAAGAGCATCATCTAACTTTGAACTCCAATCTTTTCGTGCACGACTCACCATCTTCTCAAGAATACCCTTAAGCTCTCGATTGGAAATCTCCACTTGCTCACTAGCTTGGGGATGATAGGGAGTGGTGAACTTATGTTTCACCCCATATTGTGCTAATAACCAATCAATGAGATGGTTGCAAAAATGTGTGCCCCCATAACTAATTATTGCTCTTGGAGTCCCAAACCGCACAAAAATATGACTTTTGAGAAACTTTTATACCACCTTCCCATCGTTTGTTGGGGTTGCAATGGCTTCAACCCACTTGGAGACATAGTCAACAACGACCAAAATGTACTCATATTTGTTGGATGGAGGAAAGGGACCCATGAAGTCAATGCCCCAAACATCAAATAATTCTACCACAAGAATACCTTTTCTGAGGCATCTCCCACTTCGTAGAAATATTACCAGTGCGTTGACAACAATCACATCTTTCAATGAATGCGCGAGTGTCTTTGAACAAGTAAGGCCAATAGAAACCCGATTTGAGATTTTTTTTGTAGTTGTCCTATCTGTAGAAAAGTGTCCTCCATATTCCGATGAATGACAGCGGTGTATAACCTGCTCAACTTCTTCACAAGGAACACATCTACGTAAAATATTGTCAGCACATCTACGGAAAAGAAAAGGTTCATCCCACACATACCTCAAAAATTCATGAAAGAATTTCTTCCTCTGATGTGAGGAGAGGTCATCTGGAACCACCTTCAAAACTATGTAGTTGACATAATCCGCATACCATGGAGCCTTTTCTGTTTATAGGGCATAGAGTCGTTTATCAGGAAAGCTCTCATTGATGTCCACAGTAGTCTCTAGAGGAAGGTGTTCCAACCTAGAAAAATGATCTGCAACTTGATTTTCAGTTCCTTTCCGATCTTTAATTTCCAAATAAAATTCATGCAGCAGTAAAACCCAACGAATTAGACTAGGCTTACTATCTTTCTTTTCCACTAAATACCTGATAGCTGCATGGTCAGTAAAAATAATAACTTTAGACCCTATCAGATAAGATCTAAATTTATCAACTGCAAAAGACCATAGCTAATAATTCATTAGCAGTAGTGGTGTAGTTGCACTGAGCATCATTCAATGTACGACTGGCATAGTAGATGGTATGGAATAAACGATCACATGTTTGACCTAAAACAACTCCAACAGCAAAATCACTTGCATCGCACATTAGTTCAAAACGAAGGTCCCAGTTGGGTGAAATAATCACTGGAGCAGAGACCAATTTATTTTTCAAAGTATTGAACGCCTGCAACCAATTATCATTAAACTGAAAAAAAAATTTCTTTTTCTAACAACATACTCAAAGGTTTAGAAATCTTGGGAAAATCACGAATAAATCTTCTATAAAATCCTGCGTGACCCAAGAAACTCCTAACAGCTTTAACAGAAGATGGGGGAGGAAGTTTTTCTATCACCTCAATTTTTGCTCTATCCACTTCTAGACCTTTGGCAGACACCTTATGCCCCAACACTATCCCCTCTGTGACCATAAAGTGACACTTTTCCCAGTTTAAGATTGAATTAGTCTCCTCACATCGCTTTAACACAAAACCTTAATTTTCTACACAATGATCAAAAGATGTCCCTAAGACTGAAAAATCATCCATAAATATTTCCATGTATTTTTCAATCATGTCAGAAAAAATGGCCATCATACATCTCTGAAAAGTGGCAGGGGCATTATATAAATCAAAAGGCATTCTCCTATAAGCAAAGGTGCCATAAGGGCAAGTGAAAGTGGTCTTTTCCTGATCTTCTAGAGCTATGACTATCTGATTATATCCTGAATATCCATCTAGAAAGAAATAAAAGGAATGACCCCCCAACCTATCCAACATCTGATCAATAAAAGGTAACGGGAAGTGCTATTTCCTAGTGGCTTTATTGAGCTTCCTATAATCTATATAGACACACCACCCAGTAACTACTCTCTGAGGAATCAACTCATTTTTCTCATTGGCTACTACAGTAATACCACCCTTTTTAGGCACACATTGGACAGGACTAACCCATGCTGAATCAGAAATATGATAAATAATACCTGCATCCAGTAGCTTGAGAACCTCCTTTTTCACCACTTCTTGCATTTTGGGATTTAATCTCCTCTGTGCTTCAATTAAGGGTTTGTGGTCCCCCTCCATCAGAATCTTGTGCATACACAGAGAGGGGCTAATCCTGTTGATATATGCAATTTTCCAACCTATTGCCTTCTTGTATTGCTTAAAAACCTCAAGCAATTTTTCTTCCTGCTAATGGGTTAGCTTGGCAAATATAATAATAGGTAAAGTGGAAGAATCACCCAAAAAATGCGTACCTTAAATGCTCGGGGAGTTGTTTCAACTCCTACACTCGTGGTTCTTCCATGGATGGCTTTGAATGATTTGAGGTTAAAGCCACCTCACAATTGCATTGTTTCTTGGTAGGGACTTTTGTCTAACTCCAAAGCTACTGCATCTGCTTCCTCTCTTTATTCTATCATATTAGTTAAAGCAGCTTCTAATGCATCCATAAACAAGCAATCTTCTACAGCCAGTTCCTATGGATCTTCCTGCACCGTAGAAATCCTCATTCATTCTGGGTCTTTTGTGGGGTACTTGAGGGCCTTGAAAACATTAAATTTTATCTCCTCATTTTCCACCCTCATCACCAGCTCACTTTTCTGAACATCTATGACAGCTCTACCAGTGGCCAAAAATGGCCGTCCCAGAATAAGTCGTACCTCTAAATCAGCCTCCATCTCTAAAACAATAAAATCCGTGGGATATATAAATTTTCCCACCTTGACCAAAATATCTTCTATGACACCCTTGGGCTTCTTCAGAGATCTATCTACTAACTGCAATGTCACTGATGGAGGCTTGCAATTCCCTAGACCCAATTTTCGGAAAACTGAAAAAGGGCATCAAATTGATGCTGGCCCCCAAATCACAAAGAGCTTTTCCTAAAAATTGATCTCCAATGGTGCATGGTATGACAAAACTCCCAGGATCTTTTAATTTCTGGGGGAGGTTCCTCCATAGTATGGCGCTACACTCCCTTGTGAGGGCCATAGTCTTATAATCACCCAGCTTCCTTTTCTTGGAAAGAATGTCCTTCATGAATTTCACATAACTTGGCATTTTCTCTAAGGCTTCAGCAAAAGGAATATTTATCTCCAATTTCTTGAAGACATCTAGGAATCTCTTGAATTGCTGATCCAACTTCTTTTTCTTCAGCTGATTGGGGAAAAGAGGTGGTGGTACAATGTCATCCAATTTACCCTTTTGTGGTGCCTTGACTTTTGGATCTTGAGTCTCTGTAGTGACCTCCTATTCAATCTCCTCATTACTCACCTCTTCTTTTTCACCAAGGGGTGTACCCCCTCTCTTTTCTGTGATTTTTTCTTTTGGCTCGATCTCATTCGAAACTCTCCCATTTCTCAAAGTGATCGCTTTCACAAATTCTTTTTTATCCTTGGAATTATTCCGGGTATTACTAGGTAAAGCCCCAGCTTGACGATCTTGCATTGCTTGAGCCAATTGACCCATCTGAACCTCCTAATTCCTGATGGAGGCCTTAGTATTGTTATTCTCCACTTGTTGAGCTTGCATGAATTGAGTCTGTTTGCATCAGCTCTTGTTGTGACTTGACCAGTTGAGCAAGCAGGTCATATGTGGTAGTCTTCTTCTCTGCCGAAGCTTGATTTGTAAAACCTGGCGGTGTCTGCTGCTTCGCAAAAGTGTTTTTAGGTGCTTTTCCCATTGGTTGATGGATTTTGTTAGAATATTGCTTCCACCCAAAATTTGGGTGATTCTTCGAACCTGGGTTATAAGCCTGCGAATAAGGGTTATTAAAAGAAGATTTATAGGAGACAAAATTTCCCCCTTCCGCAGAGCCCTCAATTTCTTGTTTGTAGCTGCAATTCTCCACATTGCATTCTTCAACTGCATTGACATCTGAGACGCTTAGTGAATCCACTTTCTTAGTCTATGCCTCCAGCTGAACAGCTAATTTGTCATAATGACTCACTTCATGAACCCCGGCTGCTCTCTTTTATGGGTTGCTTTCTAATTCCCACAGGACACTCATTGCCATATCTTCAATTCTCTGGTACGCATCTTCATACATCATATTGGCGAGTGATCCACCAGCAGCCGCATCCAACACCGAACGAGTAATGATATGCAAACCTAAATAGAAAATCTGCATAATAATTTCGTCAGCTAAACTATGGTGTGGACATTTTCTTACCAACTCCTTTATACGCTCCCAGGCCTCATAAAGTGTTTCACCATTTCCCTGACGGAAAGTAGTGATCTCAAGTCTGAGGCGTGCAGTTTTGGCTGGTGGAAAGTATTTGGCCAAAAACTGTTGCACTAACAGGTCCAAGTAGTAACTGACCCATTGGGGAGCGATTCCAGCCAACTCCATGCCTTGTCTTGCAAAGTGAATGGGAACAGTCTCAAAAGTACAGCTTCTTCTGAAGCTCTGTTTGTCTTGAAGGTTCCACATATTGCAAGAAACTTCTTTAGATGTTGATTGGGGTCTTCATTCGAGAGCCCATGGCATTGACAGGAATGCTGGAGCAGGTTGATTGTGGAAGTCTTGATTTCAAAGGAAGTCGCTTCCACTGGCGGAGGAATAATACTCTGACGAATGTCATTCAGAGATGGTGCTATAAATTCCCTCAAGGTGAGGCGCTGCTGAGCTTCTTCCTTTCCTTGTTTCGCCATTCGCTGTTTTCGTAGTCTATCACGTAGAATTCTCTCTAGTTCCGGAAAACGATCGATGAGGTCAATGTTTGAGCTCCGAGTTCTACGCATAAACGACAAATCTGCAAATATAAAAATAAAATAATTTAAAAGCCTAAAGTAGAGAGATTTAAAGAATTAAAACTAAGAAAATAGTCGTAGTCCCCGACAATGGTGCCAAAAACTTGATGTCAAAATCCTAATAATGTAAAATGATGTAATTACTAAGATTTCCTACATGCAAGTGCATGTAATCAAGTAGTAAAGTGAATTAAATTCAAGTTGTCGAACCCATAGGGACTAAAGCTAATCTAATATCTATTCTATAAAATTCTCTAAATCTAAGCGTAAAATTTATGAGAGAAAATATTATGAAAAATCAAACAAAACTAGTTTCTTAAGGTGAGGATTCAATATAGAGCTTAAGTTATAGGTCTACGAATTCACCTCACCAGTAACCCATCATGCCTAATATGTCAACAAGCTTTCATTCTTATTCTCAAGGTTTTACTATTCCCAAGGTTTCTTCCACACACATGAGACTATCTACCTATCCTAATTCCATATTCATATGTGAATAGTTTAAGTAAACACATTAAGAAACACCTATCCTTGAATACATGAATTTTATGTTCTATTCCTAGCAACATAAACAAACATATTCTCTTGCCCTTATCTAATCCGATAAATCTCTTCCGAGCATTCATCAAATCACTAAATCATGCAATTGGTGATCATGCATTAAGAAACACTATCTACCTATCCTAATTCCATATTCCTATGTGAATAGTTTAGGTAAACACATTAAGAAACACCTATCCTTGAATACATGAATTTTATGTTCTATTCCTAGCAACATAAACAAACACATTCTCTTGCCCTTATCTAATCCGATAAATCTCTTCCAAGCATTCATCAAATCACTAAATCATGCAATTGGTGATCAAGCAAAGCAAGCATTTAGCACAAGTAAGAGAAAGAATAAAAACTATCTCATTCATAAAAGTAATAATCAAATTAGGGTTACATGGTTCAGCTACTTTGTAGCCCTAGACTGGGAGTTTAGTCACACATAGCAATCATGTTTACTCTTCCTAACATAATCATTCCTAAAAAGTTAGAAAGAGTTCACCAATTTTCTGCTCTTGATCTCGCCTTCCGGATGTCGATCTTGAACTTCCGTGTTGCTTCTCGCAGTAGTCTCTTGTTCTGAATCTAGCCAAAAGTCCTTTCAACATCTCAAAACTTCGTACTCATAGACTCCTCTGAGAAATGACCAAAACGCCCTTAAACAGCAGGTGGAATTCGCCCTAATCGATCTCTGGCGACATAGGTCTCTTGTCGCTAGACACCACCGCACCTTGCTCTTTGGAGTTGCTGAATACATTTGCTGGCGACAAGGCTGGCGACATAAGGTCCTTGTCACCAGCAGCTACAAGGTTGAATTCCTCCAAAGTCGTTGAATCGTTTGTTGGCGACAAGTTTGGCGACATAAAGGCCATGTCGCCAGACACTTCAGTGTAGTGCTCTCTTGCTTTCGTCTTCGATCGACCTCGTTTCTCAGAACTCCGGCTTTCCGACCATATAATCTTGATTATCGCTCTTTTACCTATTCAACTCAATCACCTGAAACATCTTAACAAATTCATCAAATAACCAGATAATACTCTGAATTCATCACAAAAGCTTAAGAATTAATAGGGAAAATTCATATAAGTCAGAGACTTATTAGTAACCAGGCTGAGGATTCCTTTGGTAATAACCCTGATTTTGATAGGGTTGATTCCTCTCCTGATAATATGGCCTCTGCTGGTTTCCATAATTATTGTTGATAAAATTAACTTGCTCAAACTCTTCAGATTCATCTTAATCATCAGCATAAGCAGTTTCTTGTGCATAATCTGCCAGAGTTGGTTTTTTATTTTCTACAGCATAGACTGAAGTCTTCTTATTTTAATAGCCATGTTTATTCACTGCCATATTATCCATCTTTTTATTCAATAGAGTTATTTGTGCTGAGAGTGCATTAAATGACTCAAGTTCATAAACTCCTGACTGCTTCTTAGTTGCAGCCTTTTCTCTCTCATTCCAACCAAAATCATTATTTTCTTGTAACTCAATAAAATCATGCGCTTCATCTGGTTCCTTATCCATTATTGACCCTCCAACTGAGGAATCAATGTGCATTTTTATTGGAGGTGGCAGAGCACTATAAAAAGTCATGACAATACTTTAAGCAGTTATACCATGGTGCAGACACTTCTGAATCAACTCCTTAAATATTTCCCAGCTCTCATACAATGATTCTCCTTCTATATACTGAAATGATGAAATCATGTTTCTTAATTTGACCATCTTTATAGGAGGAAAATAGCGAGCCAGAAATTTCTAGACTAGATCCTCCCAGCTGTTTATGCACCCTGGTGGTAAAGAATACAACCATGCATGTGCCTTGTTATTCAATGAGAAAGCAAATAGTCTCAGCTTCACTACATCCTCACAAACTCCAATGTCTCTGAAAGTACCAAACAGATGCAAGAAGGTACTCAAATGCTGATTTGGATCTTCTGCAGCTCCTCCCCCAAATTTATTTTGCTGAACCATCTGAATAAGTCAAGATCTCAACTCAAAGTTATCCGTTGTTACTGCAGGAAGATTGATGGCTTGAGGCATGCCATCTACAAGTGGAATAGAGTATTGACATAAAGTCATCCTTTTTGCTCTAGAACCTACTCTTCCGTCATTATTATTATTATGATTGTAGTGTTCACCAAACATGGTAATTCCAGTAGATTCTACTCTTGGTGCTGATCTGAACTGTGATTTTGATTGCCTAATAATCCTCTCAGGTTCAGGATCAAACTGCAAATCTCTAGTTCCTTTAGATCTTGTCTGCATACACAACAGTCTTAAACAAATAATTTATAGTTGAAAAGTAATTTAATAAATCAGGTTAGTGCAATTCAAAGTAAATCTCAATCTTCAAAAAGAACAATCCCTGATAACGGCGCCAAGAAATTGATGAGGAATTTTTTCACACTGGTATAAAATACATCACTAAAGAACCAGTATTCATATCAACGTCTTTTGTAGTTTAAAAGATATCGTCTCCATAGGGATTGTTTATTGGAAAGAAAGAATGAGATCAAGATTTAATTCAAATTGTCAAAGAAATCATTAGAAACAGAATTGAAAAGTTTTTAGAATCTGATTTAAGTTTTTAAACACTTGTAACATCTATCAATCAAGCAAAGATTTATACTCAGCAATTCAGAGATTTCAAATGAAACAAATTGAATTGCTACTTCTCTTGTGATTTATCCTCTAATTTTTCAATTCAACTCTAGAATTCTGATTCACAATCTAGATCATCATCTATGATCTGCTAAAAAAGATGTCTCGATTCAATCTAACAGATCTGAGTCACACAATTGCATATATCTCTACACTAGAACTTAGAGCTGTAAAAATGGGTCGAGACCCGCGGGCCATCCCGTTTAACCCGTGAATAAAAGGGTTAGGGCCATCATTTTTGTAACTGGTTTAAAACACGGGCTTTTTAGCCCAGTCCGTTTAACCCGCGGGTTAAAAGGGTTTATATGGGTTGGCCCGTGAGCCAACCCATTTAACAATTAACATAATTTATTTTTTTATTTTAATTAGATGATAAGTATGGATGTCAATATATCGACTCCTTTTAACATTGGGAAGAGAAGAATTAATGCATGCAATTATTGAAATGAATATGTAGAAACTAAAATGTACAATGATGTTGTAATTATGAATGAACATGTAGGGTAACAAATTATATTATAAACTGTCATAATATATACGGGTTGGCCCGGCTTGTTTAAGCCTGCAAGGGTTGGGTTAGGGTTGGAAAAATTTCCAGCCCGTTTAAAACTCGAACTATATTGGCCCGGCCCGTTTAAGCCTGGCCCATTTAAACCCGTGTGGGCTGACCCATTTAACCCGTTTTACAGCTGTACTATAACTCATGTAACTAATAAACATAATCTATAGAAAATCAGATCTATTGTCTATCTCTAGTACAATGATCCTCTTGTTCTTAGATTTGAAACTCAATGGCCATCTCTGATCTAAATTGAGTAACAGAATAACAACATTACTTAACTCTCATTCTTGTAATTCAATAAACACATGAAAACTCAACAAATCTGACTATAACTTGAACTAGAATTTCACAATTAGAATCACAATCAACAACCGATCACAACAACACATAGAGCCATTAGCTATCATATCTAGTTCAACATACTTCTTCTACATAATTCATCATTGATAGGATATAAGATCTAAGTCTTACCTAAGAAGATAGAAGTTGGACGCTGTCACAGTCTTCACTTCACTATCTTCAAGCTAAATCTCAATGATCACAGAAAATAGAGTACAAACTTCTTCTAGAAACTTCAATAGAATTGACTTTTAATAATGAACAAGCGATTCTAAAAATTTTAACTCTGATTAAAAAAAATGTCAAAAGGTCCTAATTGCTTCAACTAAGGTGTTATTTATAGAGTTTCGCTCAGTGGAAATTTTGAAATAAAACTCCTAAAGAAACACAAATTGGCAAATTAAAAATTTTCTTCTTTTATGTCGCCTATTTCTTTACCTGAACTTAAATGACATTCAACAGGATAATCAGAAGTAATCGCCTGTTGGCAATTGACATATGCGAAATATTTTGCTTTTCGCTTCTTTGCTCGCCAATTAGCTAGGCGAATAAATTTCTTCTCGCCTGACTAATATTGCTCAATTATAAACCCTAGGCGAGAAACTTCATTTATCGCCTGTAGTTAAACATCTTTCATAGGTGAGATCCTTTTTTCAGCCTAGTGTACGTCGCCTAGCTCTTCTTTTATTTAGGTGGTATTCTTTTTAGTTGCTTGATAGTTTTTGCCTAAGTTGTTGATACTTATAGGCAAGATCCTTCATGTCGTCTTCTTCAGTTTTACTTAAAGAAGATCTTCACTTAACTCGCTCTTCCCGTCGCCTTCCTTCCTAGATGTTCAGGCGAGATTGAGAAACGACATGGTGTTTCCGTATAACATTTCGCCAAATCCTGGACTTTGAATGAATATTTATTTTGTCCTTCTTTCTCCTGATTTTTACTCATTTCAGCTTCTTTCCAAATCGTTTCATCCAAGTCCCTGTCTCAATAAAATAGTCTAGAATTAATAGAAATTCATTCAATATTTCGACTTTCAACCCAATTTCTATACAGTTAGACTCATAAAATATACCAAAATAAAGGTAAATTCTAAACTTATCACCTAGACGGATATTGTGATGGGAATTATGGAATTGAATTGAGGCTTTAGATATTCTTATTATCGTCATCGTTTATCGTTCATTTAATTGTAGTTTTCTTCGTTATTAAATAGGTTTCATTTTTCTCGCGCCACGTGTTCAATATATTGGCTAAGCGATTTCTTGTTATTTTTAGGCGAAGCGCAGAGTGCCGAGGATTGTATCGACGACGCTTAGCTTAACTTGTCAACGGAAAAAAGGTTAGCAACGTCATTTCATACTCCATATGTGGTTGATGTTTTTTATTGAATTGTGCATTAATTTGGATAACAACATAATCTCTTGAGTTGTTAATTGGTAACAATAGATAATGATGATTGTTGCTATTGCCCGGTCTATTGTTGGATATAGATATGTTGATAAGTATATTGTATGTTAAACACAGGCTTTGGTTAGTAAGAGCTAGAAATAAAAGGATAAGGTACTAGTAAAGTACCCGAGAAATGTTGATTGAAAGCCAACGGATTGCTATATTGAAATTGTTGAATGTTTAACTGTCTTGTGTGCATTGTTCACCTAATTAAATAACTAATGATTTTCCTAATTGCGGTTGAGCAACTGATTGAATGACATGTCATCAGGGGTACCCAAGATATCAACCTATTGGAAACATAGGTCTTTTGGTTTAGCTAACGACCATTGGAACTGAGTGACGACTCCTATAGGGTGCGACGGCACCATCGCTGATGGGCCTATTGTACAGTGGTTTTCGAACCTAATTGATGGAGTGCTAAGGTAGTTGTCTGTCCCGAGGGGGAATAAATGGCGCTACGGATTTCGGTCTTCGGATGCTATTTTGCGGATTTGGCCTAATTGGTGGCTTCGGCCTAATTGATCTCGTTTCAATATCGATACTAGATTAGAGGCAGTCTAAATGAATTGGAA